>JAVGWX010000007.1:15932449-16577449 GCA_036924085.1 Ariolimax columbianus
ACAATTTCTAAAAGTTCTTTAAGCGGCTCTATTGCTGTTGTAATTCAATCTTGTTTTTCCTCATTTATAACTCGATCGTTCTACGTTTAAGTCTTTGGAAACATCTCATCTCTAAGGTCCGTATCTTTTGCTGAAAGTCAGCTTTAACTGTCCATGTTTCACAAGTATAGAGGAATATTTACAGTACCCCTCCAACCCGTCGATGTCATCTTCAAAACGAAGGTTGAAAATTATTCGGCTCTTTATTTTAACAGTACCAACGTGTCATCCAAGTGCCTCAATCATAATTCCTTCAAGGAATATATTGCAAGGAGTTTGAGAGAGTGTACACCCCTGTCTCACACCAACTGATGTATGAAACCAATCTCCACGCCTCCCTTCACAAGAACTGCGCTAGACGCCTTGTCATACATTTGTTCACGGACCCTTCTAATATTTCCATTGATTTTATACATCCTCATGGTTGTCAATAGCGCTTTATTTCATACCCTTTCAAACGCCTTCCTAACATCAATTAAAACGTTATATAGTTTGTTTCTGCTGTTTTGTGGCCTGTGCGAAGTCTGAAGACCACGACCTGCTCTCTTCTGTTCAACTGGTAATATGCATCGTTTTTTGTGTAGCCAGTATGTTCTGTTTCCCATTTGGTCATGTATCTAGCTCTAATAAGCCTTTTTGACTCTTCGTAGGTCACACTAGGGTCTGGTTGTGGTAGTCTTGCACCTTCTCGTTGCCTTGGATGTTACAGTGGGATAGAACCCACTGTACCACTACTCTTTTTGGTGCAAACTGCTGGCATAGTTGAAAGAGTACTGCTCTTAAATCATTAAGTTCAGTATTTGTCTGGCTTTTTAGTGCTGTGACTACGGCCAGGGCATCTGTAAACAGAACTATATGGCTTTCATTACTTTTGCCTGTCTTTTAACTTGTCCAGGTCACAATTTTGTCTAGTCACTTCTTTCTTTGCCAATATCTTCATAGACATCATTACAAGATCGTGGTCTAGACGGCTTGTTAAACCTGAACGTGTTTGCTACCAACAGCTTATTCCATCGTGAAAATTATAGTTACATAAATATATATATTCTTTTATATGTAACCGATTAATTTACTATAATTTCAATCATTCCTTGAAAATATTTGTTTTAGCGTTTAAGCAATGATGAATATGTGTTATTTATAGTATGTGTGTATTTATTTGATACGTGTTTTAAATGTTAACAAAATAAATGTATTATACCGGTTCTTTTTAAGCCTGTATTTATTACGGTTCCGTATAGTCTTTCCAAAAATGCTTTTAATAGTGCCTTTTATTTCAAAGGAACATTGCTACAATCGTAACAGATCTGTTTGAGACAGTGTGAAAATCTCCATTGAAATGAAATGCGGAGACGTGGGAAGTAGACGCATGCAGGATGTGAACATTATGACTCTGTTTTAAATTCAGGCCATTTGCGTATTCGGTTGTTATACGTTATTCTTCTTCTTCGTACGCAGTCAGACAGTAACCATTATTTTTTCGAAAAAAGCGGCGGTCCTGAGGCTGTCGCCACTGCCATAGAGCTTGTCTTGCAGTTCCACTGGTGATGGCCACATCTGCTCTCTCTGATCCTCGTTCTGCAGCAGATGTTCTGCGGTCATTTTACCAGTACCGCACGGGCATTCGTCGGTACCACCTATCTTCAGTTTGTTGAATAGGTGGTACCTCAGTCTATTGTGGCCAGTGCGAAGTCTGAAGACAACGACCTGCTCTCTTCGGTTAAACTGGTAATAGGCATCGTTTTTGGTGTAACCAGTATGTTCGGTTTCCCATTTGGTCATGTATCTGGCTTTGATAAGCCGTTTTGACTCTTCGTACGTCATACTAGTATCTGTTTGTTGCCAGTCTGTCTGCCTCCTCGTTGCCTTGGATGTTGCAGTGTGATGGGACCCACTGTACCACTACCCTTTTTGGTGTGGACTGCTGGCACAGTTTGCAGAGTGCTGCTCTTAAGTCATTAAGCTCAGTGTTTTTCTGGCTTTTTAGGGCTGTGACTACGGCGAGAGCATCTGTAAGCAGGACTATATGGCTTTCATTTTCATTGTGTGTCACCATTTCTTCCACTGCCGCCCTCAGTGCCTCTGCCTCCGCTCTGAAATTGCTTGTATACTTACCAGTAGCGAATGACAATGTTATTTGTCTGCCATTTGGTAGGTTCAGGAATGCTCCTGCCCCTCCGTTCTGTGTAGTGTTGGTTACAGAACCGTCGGTGTATGCATGGGTCCAGTCCTTGCTTGGGTAGCTTTTCGATATGAAGCTTAGGGTAGTATCTCTCCTTTCTTTTTCAGTCTGGCAGTTTTTGTTTCCAATACCTGGTATATTTTCTACCACCTCTGGAAATATATCCTGCCTCCAGGTAGGTTTTCGTACAGTAGTGCTGGGTTTTGGTGTTGTTAGTGCGTTTATGGGATCTTCGTGCATCTTTGCTTTGGCTAATTTTGCAAAGTTTCTCCGCTTTATTTTCCCATTTCCCAAATTGTTTAGTCTCTGGTGCATTGGATGGTCAGTCAGTCTTCGGAGTTTCTCTGACTGCAGCTGGGCTCTGCAGTCTCTTCTTTCGGCCATGGATTGCAGTTTTGTAATCTTTTCTAGTTCTACAATTGGCGTTGACTTCATGCCTCCTGTTGTAACTCTCATGGCTTGGTTTTGAAGTTTGCTAACTTTATCGAAGTTCGCCTTTGCTGCTGTTGTCCATACTCGAGAACTGGTCTCACTCTTCCAGTGTGCAGTTTCTTTAGTATGCCTTCGTCTGCTCCCCAGCTTGTGCCAGCAAGTTTCCTCATGATTGCCATTCTTTTTCTGGCTCTCATCCGGTTTCTCTCAATCTGACTTTTCCATGTCATGCGCCGATCAAATGTGACTCCCAGATAGGTTGGGTTGTCGTTTGGCTGCAGGAATATGCCATTTAAGACTTAATTTGGTATTTTGGGGTTTTAATGAAAGCGAGAATATTGTGCATGTGGTTTTCTCCTCGTTTATTTTGACCAGCCATGAGTTCGCTCACTCTTCCAGCGATGTTAGGGCCGTCTGCATCCGATTTCTTGCTATGGTGAGATTCTTTTCAGAGGTCCACATAGCCAGATCGTCTGCAAACATTGAGCTATGGACTCTCCTTTGTATATTCTCTGTGATGTCGTTTATATATACCATGAAGAGTGTGGGTGACAGTACTCCCCCTCGGGGTACTCCCTGCTCGAGTGTCACCGTTTTGCTCATCTGCCCTTGTACTTGGACTCTGGTCGTTCTTTGTTTGAGGTAGTGGTTGATCCACTTGTACATTCTCCCACAAACGTCACTTCTTCTTAGCTTGACTCTAAGTCCGTCTTTCCAGACTTTGTCAAATGCCTTTTCCAGATCCACCCAAACAGCAACTGTGTGTTTCTGTGCCTGGTAGGCATCTTCTATCTCCTGGGCTATGAGGATGATCTGGTCCTCAGTGGATCTGTGCTGTCTAAAGCCGGCTTGCTGTGGAATTAGTATTCGTTTTTCTTCCAGATGCCACATCAGTCTGGTGTTTATCATCCGTTCCATCAGCTTGCCGACACAGCTCAGTAGGCTGATGGGCCTGTATCAATTTGGATCTGTTTTGTCCTTTCCTGTTTTTGGTGCTGGTACCAGTATTGCGTCTTTCCATGCCTGGGGTACAATTCCCCTTTTCCAGCTTTGGTTTAGGACCGATAGCAGTTTCCTCTTCGCTGTTTGGCCCAGCCCCATCAGCATTTTGTTTGTTATCCCGTCTTTTCCGGGAGATTTCCTTTTCTTTAATGTTCTCATGGCCTCTTCCATTTCGCGCATTGTTAATTTGGCCATCATGTGCTCTTCAGGTGCCGTATTCATGTTGTCGTGCCCCTTTACCTCTTTGCTAGTGTCTGTATGCTTATCTGCAGGGACCTCGATGTGGTTTGCTCTGGCATAGTGATCGACAAAAGCGTTTGCGGCTTTCTTACCTGTGATCAAGTTCTCGCCCTGCTTGATGGTAATATGTTTGTTTGACGGGGTTTCGTCGTTCATGGCTCTGACTAGCTTCCATAGCTTGTTCCCGTCTTTGTCCAGGTTTAGGCTTTCCGTTTTATTTTTCCAGCTTTCTCTTGCTGTTTGCTTGAGAGTGTGTTTGTAATTCGCCGTGGCGGCTTTGAGGGCGATGTTTGCCTCCATGGATTTTTCTCGCTCTGCTATGTTCCTAGCATTTGTTACTGCATCTTCCGCCTTCTGCAACTCATCATTCCAGTAGGGCTTATAGTTTTTCCTAGCTCCTCTTGGGATGGTTTCAGTGGCGGCTTGCATTATTGCCTTGCTTAGGCTTTCCACCATGGGCTTCATTTTGTTGTTTCGTGTGTTGATGGTTTCACACAGCCCATCTGTCAGGATTGCAAATCTGTCCCAGTCGGCTCGTTTGTAATTCCAACGTGAGAGCGGTTTTGTTTCCTGTGGGCCTACTTCCATGTCAATGGTTAGCCTGATCGGCCTGTGGTCGCTACCTGCCAGTTGGTTTAGCACCTGGCGGTCTATTTTATGGTGTATGTCCTGTGTGGAGAAGGCCAAATCTGGAGTCGAGGTGGTATGCCATGTTCTTGAATAGAAGCTAGGGCTATCCTCCGGCCTATTGATTAGGGAGAGATTTGCATCTATCTCCCAATCTTCCACTTCGTCACCTCTGCTGTCTGTGTCAGAGTATCCCCATCTCTCCGAGTGGCTGTTGAAATCTCCAACTACTATGCAGTTGGAGTCTCTGACCTCCATACTCGAGAACGATAGGTCTCTATTTGGTGGTCCGTACAGGTTGAAGATGCGAGAAATGGGTATAATGAGGGCGGATTTAGATACAGTTCGAGAATGACCTGCGAGCTGACACATGGAGTTTAATGTGGATAAATGTACGATCATCTACATGGATAGATGAAATATGGGACATAACTACAGAATGGGTGAGAACAATATTATAATGCTAGAAAAGTAAAGGTGTCTAGAAGTTATAATGGATCATAAAGGGAAAGTGATTGAGCAAGTCTCGGTAACAGTGGAAAATGCAAATGCAATGTTTTGTATGCTACAAATAAAGAATAAACATCGGCGCAAGGAAGTGATAGGCAAACTGTATAAATCATTAGTTAGACATAGATTAATGTACTCTGTGCAGGTCCAGAGTCCTTATCGTAGAGGGGATATAAACATGCTGGACATGAAACAAAGAAGAGAGACACAGCTGATACTGGGAATCCAGAATTACAGTTATGAAGAAAGACTCATGAAAATGAAAATCAGTCTTCAGTATCTAGTAAAGAAGAATTCGAAATGACTTAATACAGGTTTATAATATAATCAATAGTACGGATAGATAGGATATAACCATTTTGTTTTTCAAAATACAAAAACCTACAACAACAATAGGGTACATCTAATAATAATAATAATAGCTGTCCATCGTTGTCGATGATGACCGCCGACATCATCCTTGTCACAGATGTTCCTGTTGGGTGTGGGTGCGCAGGTGGCTGAACAGGCCAATGCGGGCACGAAAACATCTGCTTCATATCGGGCACACGATGTTTGTAGAAGGTGATGGTGTTCCCGCTGTTCGGGATTTCCGAGTCTCGCGTCTGCTTTGGGCTTTCACAACACGGTCGTCTTCACCGGTAGATACACCCAATTTGACTGCGCTTTTCGTCAGATCTGTTTTGCGCAAGAAATTCCCAGATATCGATGTCTATCTGGCAACTTTTCTGTGAGTCCTTCAGACCGTCTTTAAATCGTTTCTTTGGGCTCCCTCTCTCGCGCCATCCCTCTATCAGCTCGCCGTAGAGAAGCGTCTTTGGGAGCCGCTCGTCTGACATACGGACGAGGTGTCCGGCCCATCTTAGTCTTTCTTTTTCAAGCAGTGCATGGATGCTGGGCATGTTAGCCCTCGAGAGAACCTCGATGTCAGTGACACCATCTTTCCATCGGATGTGGAATATTCGCCTCAGGCAACCTGTGTGGAAGTGGTCTAACCTCAATTTCGTCAGCTCTTTTGCTGAGCCAGGAGTCTTGCATCTCTCTAATCCTGGTTTGGGCAGCTTTGCGAGCAGTATTGAAGGCAGCTTTTGCTGCCGGAGATGGTGTGTCACTCTGGTATTCCCTTTGCGCTTTATGTTTTGCATCGAGAAGGCCCTGTATGTCCAGATCGTTCTCATCAAACCAGTCCTTATGCTTGCGCGTCAGTGGGCCAATATGTTTAACAGCTGTATCGTAGAGTTTGTTTCTCAATGATGCCCAGTTCTCTTCGATGTCTTTTTTTTTAAAACGAAGCTCAGATAGTCTGCCCTCAATCTCTTCCTCGAAGCTTCCTCTCGTGGGTTCGTATTTCATCTGAGAGACTTCTAGCCTCTTTGGTGATTTCTTTCCCTGGCGGCGCATTTTGGGCTGGATCTTGAAGTTTATCTTGACAAAGACAACTCGATGGTCGGTCTAATATTCTGCACCACACATGCTCTTCGTTACCATAGCATCAGCTCTATCCCTACGTTTGATGATAATCTAGTCATTGAGATTCCAGTGGCGGGCCCTTGGGTGCAGCCATGTGGTTCTATTTCGGACCGGAAGTCGGAAAACTGTGTTTGTAATGCGTAGTTCATTTGTGGCACATGTCGTTAGAAGGAGCAGTCAGTTACTATTGCATTTTCCGATACCATGTCTGCCAATGGCCCCCTCCCAGACGGTATGGTCTGTGCCAACCCGTTCGTTAAAATGACCGAGGATGACCAATTGGATGACCAATGTGTCAGATTTGAGGACTGCAGCGATGAGCGCCTCAAGGTCCTCATAAAACTTATTTTTTGTTTCGTGAGGATTTGTCATTGTGGGTGCGTATGCACTGATAAGTGGTGCATGTCGACCTCCTATTAGGGGGAGACGCAGTGTACTGAGGCGGTCATTAATTCCTCTGGGAATGAGTGTGAGCTTGTCGACCATGTTGGTCTTGATGGCAAAGCCAACTCCAGCTTCACGGCGTTCTTCTTTACTGCGGTCGCTCCAGAAGAAAGTATAACCAGCGCCTTCTTCTGTGATCTGTCCTTCCTCTGCCAGTCGTGTCTCGCTCAGAGCAGCTATGCAGATGTTGTATCTTGCCAGTTCCCTGGCGATCAGTGCTGTCCGTCGTTCGGGTCTGTTTGCTTTGACGTTGTCAAGTAGCGTGGGCACATTCCATGTTGCAAGCGTGATGGGTAGTTTTCGTGATCGTATTTTGCCTGTTCCACCGCTGCAGTTTGGGGGCCCTGCCAGTTGCGAGCTGCTAGTTAGGGTGTGATCTGTAGGGAGATGTCATGAGTTGCGCAATGTGTTTATAGTGAGGGAGATGTGCCCAGAATCTTCCTCAGTCTCTCGTCCGGACTCAATATGTGCTAGAGGAAAGACATTGTAAAGTCTTCTAGTGAAGGGTTCGTATGCAGACAGTATGGTGTGAGCGTGTGCCTCATTTTTTCGGTAGCCCTTCCCTTCTCTTGTATCGCTGGGGTGGATCTTTGAGGTATCTGTTTCTGAGTGCATTTGTTTATGTATTCTTCTTCCACATCTCTTTCCTCTGGTCTTTCGAGTTGATTGTTTACTTGTGAGTTCCGATGCCTCCTCGGTTAAGTGTATTTTCAGCACACGCAACAGATGTAGATCTGAGTATGAAGAGACGTAGTGTGCTGATCGAAGCGCGATGAGCTCCTTTCTGAAGTACCGTCCATTTGACCGGGTCAGGATGACCTCCTTCGTGTCAGTGTTCATGTTTCGTTATCTGGATCACGATACAGCACGTAGCGACACTAGCTTTTGATCGGGTCAAGTTTCGGCCACGCTTTTATCCCATCATAACTGTACACCTTAGTCTACCTTTCACAACTAAAAATACACTGTTATATACCTCGTTGCATCACTTCTTTCACATTAGTATGCTTAATTCACAAGTCGGCACATTTATATCCAGGAATCACGTTAATAGTCCCAGAGTTATCATAGAAAACACAAACAAAACATCCTTTTATCAAGAGGGAAATCGACTGCGGCCATGCCCGGCCCATCTTGACCCCTCAAATTAACTAAATAAAGGTCCAGATTAGATATTAGGAAGATTGATTTTTTTTCAGAGAGTGGTGAATTCTTGGAATGCATTGCCACAGAAAGTAGTGGAGGCAGTACAAATTAATTCTTTTAAAAATAGATTAGATGCACATAGCAAGGGAATGTAAATGAAAGTGGCAGTTTACAGACTGTATAGTCTTCTAAACGAGTATAAATAACGTTAAATTATGTTACATTCGTTAAGTCTGGTTTTAATTTTCTAATTTACATGTTAAGCTTAGTATGGTTTTTATTTTCTTATTGTATTTGTAGCTTAGTATGGTTTTAGATTTCTAAATACATTTGTAGCTTAGTATGGCTTTAGTTTTCTAATTACATTTGTAGCTTAATTGGTTCCTGAGTAGTCTGTTTGGGTCTTTGTGTAGAACAAAATTAAGAATAGCGTCACTTTCGCATAGAGATCATGTCGTAAGAGGCGAATAACTGTGTGACATAGCATAACACCGGTCATGTTTATGTGGTTTGTTATGAGCAGCATTGCTGTCGTCAAAGGCTGCGGGTCTACTTTGCTCTAGTGTTTGAGTCCATTAAGATGAATATTGGTTAACCATCCTTCGCCGCAATTATCCAAACACAGTGGAATAATAAGCTGCGCGAGCTTAGTCCGCTAAGAATGAGATCCTGGTATTGGCTTCATCCAGCTAATATCAGAGCTGTGACCTGCGGATATCGATTAACAACTAAGACTTTGCTCGAGTGGCATGTGAATTACTTACAAAGAGGCCTTCCTGTATAGTGAACTGAGTGAAAGAGAACTATCACTGAGACATCCATCAAAAAAAGCGTTTCAATCATGTTTTGGAAGAGACTTTTAAGTGCTCTCAAATAGACACCTGAGAAAACCTGGTTGAAAATTGTTCACCTCCAAGGGTATTGCCACAAACAGCGTTGCAATCAGCAATGGTTTCGATTTTCAGTCAGCCATGCAAAGATGCACTATCATGATGTATAGAGCAAAGGGAATACCAGTGACATCTGCGGATTATGTTTCGCAGAACTTTCCGTTCTCGCATTGGCTTCATCTCAAGCTCCCCCACATACTCAAAGAAGTAGTATACAAGTATCATGACATGACGTAGGGGTTCTTCATCGAAGACGATGGTCGAATGTATTATTATAATTACTACTTCTGACTATATTATTATCTAAAATATACCTTTAACGGTGCGGTTATGCAAAGCCATCGCTCCAGTGTGATGAGAGCAGTGATACAGCTAGTGATGCGTATAAATGTGGCATGAGGCATGGCACCTGTCAAATACTGAAATTCGATGCAATCAAAGGGCAGATCTAATGCCCTAAACGTTGGGGTAAAACAGATGGCTGTCCACATTATAGTTACCAGACCGCCTAAGTCAGATATAGCTAGCCCTGCAATTGAAAAATCAAAACACTTTTTCTCCATTAACTTGTATCGTACTTCTGTTTGAAAAAGTTGCTTGTTTGTACCATTAATTATTTATGGCGTATTATTTGTTACAAATAACATGTTTTTGCGTATGTGTTTTTAAGTTATTGGTCAAAGCATGTCACTGAATTTGTATGGTACACCCATACACATCGCAAACTCCATTGCAGAGTCAGTTAACAAAAATAACGATCCCACATACCAAAAATCTAGTCTTAAATGTCTGATTAATACTAATTCAGTCATTCTTCAATTGACAGATCATAGTCCACAACAGTGTACTTGCATAGACTGAGTCAAGCGTATAAGGAATCCTCGATCAGTGTGTTGATAATGTGGTTTTTAATAGGAATGATTTTTTATAGAAGCGATGTTGTCATCCCCATCTCAATTTTAGTGCCGTCTGTATCAACCTCCCATTAAGTTACCCATGTTAATACTAGGAGAGACAGTTGAGAGGCGAGCAGCAATACCCGAGTAACATATATATATAGTGATCATCTGTTTGTCGATAAAATCTTCAATTACCTAATAATTCACAGTCTCCTGCTACGAATTCTCGAATGTTTGGCAGTAATAGCTGCATGATTATATGCAAATATTTGTGACGGCTGACTCGCTTGCTTTTGCGAATCATACCTTTCTGTACTGATCCTTTTAGACTAGTTATCGAGTTATCGTCTGACTAATTTATGCAAGCCACTATTTACTTTTTGAAGCATTTCGCTCATGGCTGAATGCTAATATAACAAAATAATATCCCAGTAATATCCCAGGCACTGACTAACATTGCTTGATGGGTATGTTCTGTCTGACCCTTGCTAACATAGCTTGATCAGTATGTTCTGTCTGACCCTGGCTAACGTAGCTTGATAAGTATGTTCTGTCCGACCCTGGCTAACGTAGCTTGATAAGTATGTTTTGTTTGACCCTGGCTAATATAGCTTGATAAGTATGTTCTGTCTGACCCTGGCTAACATGTCTGATCAGTATGTTTTGTCTGACTCTCGCTAACTTGTCTAATAAGTATTGGCTGTCTGACCTTCGCTAACATCTGAAGTTTATTAATAATATACAATAAAGTATCTAAATGACTATCATATGTTACCGAAAAGACTGACGTTGATTGGTTCTTTGAAGCCTTGCTTGACAAAACAGACGATGTTGATACTGTTTGTGAAAGTCCCAAAAATAGTCAGTGCAGACACAACCCAGAGTAAAGGATTCATTCCAGAATGAGTTTTAACTTTGGAGATATCAACAGATCGGGTATGACATAGAGATCAAGCTGTTCAGTTTCTGCTATCAGCGAAAGGTTTACTGTGTCCAACATCACATGCGGTTGATAATCCTTAAATAATGGTCGAACAAAATGTCAATTGTAAAATAAAATAAACGACATTATTATTAACAAAAATCATTTCATATACACTGTTGAGTCGTTACGTTTGTATCGATATGGAAACTGGCTAAGTCTTAGAAAACAAATTAAAAGGTAGGATGTAATTATAACTAAGGACAGCTAGTCAATTGTATTATTTATTATTATGCCATCTTTTCCCAATATGCGCGACTTTCACAAATAATATCAACGTGTTTCATTGATTACACCAACGTCTTCGCTACGGAAAAACATCAAAATCTGCCAAACATTCTGAAGGAAATAGGGTTTCCTGTGCATATTATTCATCTCATTGAAACATTATACCAAGGTCAACAAGTATTAGGGAAACCATCATATTGGTTTGCAGTACAATAGGGAGCAAACAGGGATGTATCATCTCACCTTATTTATACAACATATATGCCGAATGTATAATGAGAAAATTTCGAGAAGACAAACATTGAAAGTTTCCCCCCATTTACTATTTGCTGGTACAAGATTTACGCAGACGACACAGTGATACTATCAGGAAGTGCGGAGGGCATAGACCAGCTAATTTCAGCCCTAAATAGACATATTAAAGCTAAAAACCTGTATGTAAACATAAATAAAACAAAGATATTGACCACCGACAAAATACAATGACAGCATACATGTTCAGTTGATGGTGAAGAAATAGATTAGGTAATTTTTTTAAATATCTGGACTCCAGAGTTTACAAAAATGGCCTGTGCTCGAAAGAAATCAGAGGAAGACTAGCCATGGCAATGCAGACACTGAACAGCCTGAAGAAATTATTGCAGAGCACCAAGAAAATGATAAAAGTAAAAGTATTCAGAGTCTGTGTTATTCATGTGGCAGCTTTTTGCTGATAATCATGGAGGATTACCAAAACTTCCTGACAAACAATCGAATCCTTCGAGCCAAAATGTTACAGAAAGATCCCCAGAATACTCTGGACAGACAAAAAAACAAATGTAGACATTCGTCATGAGCTGAGCATAGTGGAGAACTGGTTTATCAATTCCATGTTGGCTAAAAAATGCAAATACTTCGGTCATATCAAGAGACACAACGGTCTCTAGAGAACAGTGATGGAAGGTATGGTGCCAGGTAAAAGAGGAAGAGGTAGACTAAGAAGACGATGGGACAAAGATATCCAGGAATGCATGGGTATGACTGAGGCGGAGGCTGGAGCTTTAGCAAGAGAACGAGTTTCTTTCAAACAGACTGTGATGGGAGCGACTTTCTATGAAGGACATGCTACCTGATGATGCGCGTCTTACTGTTTCTATATTAAGGTAGTTGTTAACCATTTTTGTAGGTCTAGACTTTTGTGAAGGTCAGGTAAAACATATATCCTTGTCGTTTTCCCTGAACGTATTTTACCATCTGGGCCAATGATATGCGTGCCGACATTTGACTGTATAGATAATTAACCCAACAAGTAAGCATCACATTACACTAGATCCATTGGGAACTAGGTCCATCTTCTTCAAGACTCATCATGATATAAAAATAACAATAACAACACACTTTCAGAAAATCAATAAGAAGACCGAAGAACGCAAATCTCGAGAAAGTTTGGTCTGCGGCAATAACGCTTCCCTTTGGAAATCGCCTGGACCGAAGGATTAGGTTCAATACACAGCCATGCAGTGCCTCTCTGGACAAGTGAGCGATCAGGCGTGGATGTGAACTGTCAGTCCCTCCCCCTCCCCCTTATCCCCGTTTCCTCTACCTCCTTAAATCCAAACAACTGTAATGCTGATCCTTCTAGTACAGGTGCGGTTGTCTAACAATGCATGTTAGCGGAATCGGTGAGCTGACAGACCATCTTCTTCTTCTTCTTCTTCTACGTACACAGTCAGACAGTAACCATTATTTTTTCGAAAAAAGCGGCGGTCATCCTGAGACTCTCGCCACTACCATAGAGCTTGTCTTGCAGTTCCACTGGTAATGGCCACATCTGCTCTCTCTGATCCTCGTATGTCGGGCAGTTCTGCAGCAGATGTTCAGTGGTCATTTTACCAGTACCGCACGGGCATTCGTCGGTACACCCTATCTTCAATTTGTTGAATAGGTGGTACCTCAGTCTGTTGTGGCCAGTGCGAAGTCCGAAGACAACGACCTGCTCTCTTCGGTTCAACTGGTAATAGGCATCGTTTTTGGTGTAACCAGTATGTTCGGTTTCCCATTTGGTCATGTATCTGGCTTTGATAAGCCGTTTTGACTCTTCGTACGTCATACTAGTATCTGTTTGTGGTAGCCTTGCACCTTCTTTTGCCAGTCTGTCTGCCTCCTCGTTTCCTTGGATGTTGCAGTGTGACGGAACCCACTGTACCACTACCCTTTTTGGTGCGGACTGCTGGCACAGTTTGCAGAGTGCTGCTCTTAAGTCATTCAGCTCAGTGTTTTTCTGGCTTTTTAGCGCTGTGACTACGGCGAGAGCATCTGTCAGCAGGACTATATGGCTCTCATTTTCACTGTGTGTTACCATTTCTTCCACTGCCACCCTCAGTGCCTCTGTCTCTGACAGACCACCTGATGCGCTGAAGACACGCAGTGTAGGGGGTTGGGGAAAGTAGTAGACCCGCTAGGGCTCCAGAACCTTTCGACATTAGACGGCGATGTGTGTATGACGCGCCAAGGGTGTCTTACTCGGTATGGCACAGAGCTAAATGGGTCCAATGCGGTAATTTTCTGCCAGATAAGTGTTCCTGGTCCTCAAGTTGTCGTCAAGTTTTCTCTTCCCCTTTCAATGACAAGTTGAAACATGTGCAGCTGATTTGTAGCTGGCGAGTGAAGCTGTGTACGCTGTCAGAGATCGTTGCGGTAATACGTTTTTCTTTCCGTTTAGAGTTCTGGGTAAGCGACCTGCACGTGTTCCGGTGTGTCTGATGGTCGAATGCATTTTCGACAGCTATTTTCTGTGTTGGGTTTGACCTGATGATTTTTTAAGTACGATGTGTTCTGTCCAATCTTCGACGATTATGCTATGTTACATGCGTTGTAGTCGGATGATGTTGTCATTGTTGTTGGGGTTGTCATTTCGTTTTATTGGTAAATGGTGCATCGATGCTGATACTCCTCTTTGACGTTATTTGTATGTATTTCTTTTTATTTCTGCATGTTGGCTGGTGTTTTTATTTTCTTCTTTTTTTACACATTTTGCTCCATTCTCGGTTCTTCCTGAAGTCAATTGGATGGGCACTCTGACATTGCGTGTTGTGTGTTTCTTGTTGATCGTCTCACCTAACATTATAACTCATTTGTTGTTAATTTGTGTTTGTGTTTCTAGTGTATGTAGCTTTAATCTTGAATCAGTGAAGACTGCATTAACTAACGGTTTGTAATTTCCTTGCTGAGACTGCTTACGTGTTCTTCGGGATCAAGATGCTGAGCAGCGCATGAGTTGCAGTGGTCAGCGACCCATAGCTGACTACTAGCATCAGGGCCAGCGAACCAGAGCTGCCAAGACCCTTCTACACCTCAAACCCGGTGATCCTGGATAACAGGCTGCAACAGAGCAGACTGGCTAAGGAGAAGGGATCGAAGAGGGAATGCTAACCCCGTACTCAAAAAATGCTTGCTGAATTCGGATGTGTTGGACCGAAATGTGCAAATATCGCAGTCAAGCTGTAAACTACGACACAACGCATTCCGTTCTCTGGACTACATTCTGCTACTTAAGCCCTTTCAGAGTTTGGTAGTTGGAGATTGAGAATGAACGAAGTCAAGCCAATTGTTAAAACAACAATATGTTCGGCCTGTTGTGTCTTTTAATGATGGATGAACGGTATATGTTTGGCTTCCTTGCAGGTCACCGGGAAGGCTCAACCTAATTTCCCACGAAGCTCGATTTGTAGAAAAAAAATTCTGAAATATATTATATGCTCCACTAACACGGTTTTAGGAAAGTCTGCTTCCAGTAGAGTTTGTTGTTGCTGTATTATGTAATGGGAGATTGATATTAATAGTACCTAAACATAATTCACAAGTTGGCAGTTTCGGTTCGAAAGCAGACTAGGGCTATTAATAGTGATCAGTACTCTAGCTTGAAATCAGCGTCTGGCCTATTGGTGTGAATACCTGATTTATGTCTCTGTGAGCACCGGATCGAAACATTTGCAGTGTATATGGTTCTTTCTGTGGGTAACTAAATTAAAACACACTCTCACACTTTGTTATGACTCCATGTATAATATGTCTACGTTCATTGGTGTTATTAATTACCTCGGTTGACCTCAGTATTGAAGTGAACCTCAAGATGATAGCTTATCTCACTTCACAATAATTAACTGCAGCTTCATATCTGTGCACTTTCTGAACAGCCTTCTGAGCGAGACACACGTTTAATTTAAAACTTATACAGGTACATGTTGGGATTATGATCGGTGACATCCAGACATAAACTGGCACAAGTTAAAGAATATATGCGTGTCACCACAGACACTCCACCTTCTGCACCGTAGTATCTCAGATACCAAGGCATCAAGAATCAAGAGAGGTTCGTCATGGATGGCACAGACTGAGACAACAATCGGACACGTCTCTCAAGCTAAGACGATAGCTAAAGGGGAAGAATGGGTACACAGTGGTGATATAATGATAGAGTACCAGGGAGTCATAACCTTAGGCAAGGAATGCAGAGAACGGAACAACGAGAGTGCAGAGCACGACGTAAATCAGATGATAACTGACAAGGCTCAGGAGAGTGACGCTGTCATATACACCGACGGATCAGTCGTGCGCAGTGGTACATCAGGCTGGGGTTTCTCGGCTAGAGTGAGAGGAGATGACGTGGCTGAGCGCAGTAGAGCATACATGTCAACAGCCTCCAGAATGAGAATGGAGACGGAAGCAGTGACCTCAGCACTGAAGCCGTACTTCAAAAAGTACAGAAGGGATGGCTTAGGTACGAATAGATAGCTGTTGTTGAGGCCTTAAACCTCCAGGCGCTGACCTAGATCTTCTGTCCTGCGCATGCCGAGGTTCAGGTCAATGAAAGAGCTGACAACTTGGCTTCCATCATGGGAACATTGGTGATGGACAGAAGTGACATTTTGAAATCAATCAATGACCGTCTGCTCGATGGGGACACCGCAATAGATGAAGCAGCAATCCACATACTGCAAAGTTTCGACATTAAAAGAGGTTCGAGCGGAGTGAGGCGCATGAGAGTGCGGCGAAGGAGCGTGTACAACCAGCGAGCTACAGGGACCATCAGCATCCATACCTTACGCCATTTGGTGAGAGATACTGAACACATATGGGTATGCCCGGAGTGCAGTGACGTCGATTCTTAGAAACAGAAACAGGTCAGAATATTTATCAACCTTCAATTGTAATATTATAATCTTCTTCATCGATTACAATAACACGAGAATGCCTATTGCACCTACACCGCTGTGAACGAATTTGTCTTTGAAAAGCTGTTTTAATTTCTTTGTGATCTACTAGTACTTGTTTTGAGTTCATTATCAAGATGCTGAGTGAATGCAATATTCCTAGAAGACTCCAGTTGTTTGTTGTTCTAGTTTGTTTTTTTCCATCCTTGGAAAGCTATTTTGTTGGACTAATGAGCACTTCCTGACATATGTAACAGACTGAGATTTAGGTATCAATATTTCTTCGATCTCCATCTGCTTAAATTTCGAAAACTTAATGATTTAAGAGCAGTAGTTTGTCAACTATGACAGCAGCCCACACAAAAAAGAGTAGTGGTACAGTGGGCTCCATCCAAGGCAACCAGCAGGCAGACAGACTGGCAAAAGAAGGTGCAAGACTACCACAACCAGATACTAGTGTGACATATGAAGAGTCAAAAAGGCTTAATAGAGCAAGTGACATGACCAAATGGGAAACAGAACATATTGGCTACACAAAAAACGATGCCTATTACCAGTTGAACAGAAGAGAGCAGGTCGTTGTCTTCAGACTTCGCACTGGCCACAATAGACTGAGGAACCACCTATTCAATAAATTGAAGATATGTGGCACTGACGAATGCATGTGCGGTACTGGGAAAATGACCGCCGAACATTTGCTGCAAAACTGCCCGACATACGAGAATCAGAGAAAGCAGATGTGGCTATCAACAGTGGCAACACTAGACAAGCTCTATGGTAGTGTCTACAGCCTCAGGATTACGGCTGCTTTTTTCGAACAAATTTAGGTTTACGTCTGACAGCGTACGAAGAAGAAGAAGAAAACTATGTTATCCAGAGTCAGGTGAAGGATTCTGACAAGACTATGTTAGTCAGAGTCAGGTGAAACATACTGATCAGACTATGTTATCCAGGGTCAGGTGAAACATACTGATCAAGACCACCATCTCACTTGCACATATTTCTCTCTATAAACATGCTGCACAATTGCCGCTTCGCTGACAGAATACAGATCGGAACAAGAAAGTAAACCAGACAGCAATATGCTCCGAACTGCAGCCGGATGTTTTGACGATTGTTGTAGTTGTGTTTGTGTGCGTGCGTTAATTTATGTACGTGTTTCTGCATGTATGTGTTTTTGTGTGTGTGTTTAAGTGTTAGTGCCAACTTTAAATATATATGTAGGTGCGTGCATTTACGTATGTTTGTGTGTACGGGTCTGTTTGTATGTTTACGCATGTGTGTATGTGTGTGTGTTTACGTATGTGTGTGTATTTACGTGCGTGCCTTTCTTTACGCGTGTGCATGTGTCTTTGTACGTGTGTTGGCGTTTTGTACGTGTGTGAGTTTGGACGTGTGTACGTGTGAACATGAATGTGGGTGTGTGTGCGTGAGTGTGTATGAGTGTGTGTATGTGGGTGTGGCG
This sequence comes from Ariolimax columbianus, assembly GCA_036924085.1. NCBI lineage: Eukaryota > Metazoa > Mollusca > Gastropoda > Stylommatophora > Arionidae > Ariolimax > Ariolimax columbianus. The sequence continues at coordinate 15,950,198 of JAVGWX010000007.1, forward strand.
GGGAGGGGGGGGGGAATGACAGTTCGAGTTTAAATGTAAATGCATTAGTTGTAATTCATGTTGCTATGTTTCAGTGATGTGAGAATTAACAACTAGCATCCCAGACTGATCATTTTGTTACTGCTATTTGAACGGCATGAACAAAAGACATCTGGGTTTATGCTTATGGAAGCACACATAACCACAGATACAGTTGAGATAAGAGGTTTGAGTTGCAAGTTGATTGACGTATTATGTTTTGTGCTTTCAGACAAAGATTAATGTACTTAAATGTAATATAGTTGTATTTAGTGGCAGGTGGCTTTGTTCAATGTGTTTGTTGAGCCTGTTTAGCAGTAAGCGCGCTATGTTCTTGCCTGCTATGGAGAGTAGTGATATTCCACAATGGTTGTCGCATTCCTGACGGTTGCCTTTTCTTTTGTACAGGTGAACGATTGAACAAAGCCACCATCTCCCAGAAAGCCAGTGTGGGTTCAGAGCCGGAAGAGGAACAGTGGACATGATTTTTGCCGCTCGCCAAGTACAAGAGAAGTGTCGGGAACAAAATCAGGCCTTGTGCACCACATTTATTGATTTGACAAAGGTATTTGATACAGTAAACAGAGGAGGGCTGTGGATGATAATGATGTCCAAGTTTGGTTGCCCCCAACAAGTTCATAACAATGGTGAAAAACCTACACGAAGGCATGTGTTCTCATGTACTTGACAGCGGTGCAATCTCTAAAACGTTTCTAGTATCAAACGGAGTAAAACAAGGATGTGTACTCGCCCCGACCTTGTTCAGCATGATGTTCGCGGCCACAATGACAGACGCCTTCAGATCACTGGAGCTTGGAATACCCATAAAGTACCGCACAGATCGCAAGTTACTCAATCCCAGAAGAATGAAGCCCAAAACCAAATTGGCTGGCGACATAATCAGGGAACTTGTATTTGCTGACGACTACGCTCTAATGAGCAACTCAGAACTGAACATGCAGGTTGGAATGGACCGGTTCTCTGCCGCTTGCGACAATTTTGACCTGACCATAAATGCCAAAAAAACATAGGTCATGTACCAACCAGTAACAGGCATGCCGTACACAAAACCAGATACAAATTCACATATCTGGCTAGCACACTGTCGAGATCTGTCAGCCTAGACGATGAGGTGGCAAGCAGAATAGGGAAGGTCAGCATAGCCATTGGTAGAATGTGATCGATGGTCTGAGCACGTCGTGGCATCAGCGTCAAGACCAAACCATCATTCCAACCCTACTATACGCTTGCGAAAGCTGGACTGTATACTCTGGACATGCAAGGAGGTTACACCACTTCCACACAGGTTGCCTGAGGCAAATATTCCACATCAGATGGTAAGATCGTGTCACTGACATCGAGGTTCTCTCGAGGGCTAACATGCCCAGCATCCATGCACTGCTAGAAAAAGCACGACTAAGATGGGCCGGACACCTCGTCCGTATGTCAGACGAGCGGCTCCGAAAGAAGCTTCTCTACGGAGAGCTGAGAGAGGGATGGCGCGAAAGAGGGCGCCCAAAGAAACGTTTTAAAGACGGTCTGAAGGACTCACTGAAAAGTTGCCAGATAGACATCGACACTTGGGAATGTCTTGCGCAAGACAGATCTGACTGGAAAAGCTCAGTCAAATCAGGTGTAGCTACCAGCAAAGATGACCGTGTTTTGAAAGCCCAGAGCAGATGCGAGACCCGGAAATCCCGAACAGCGGGAACACCATCACCTTCTACAGACCTCATGTACCCGATATGTAGCAGATGTTTTCGTCCCCGCATTGGCCTATTCAGCCACATGCGCACCCACACCCAACAGAGAAATGTGTGACAAGGATGATGTCGGTGGTCCTCATCGACAAGGATGATGTCGGTGGTGCTCATCGACAAAGATGGACAGGTATTATTAGTGGCAGGTAAATTCGTTTTTTATAAAGAATTGCTGTGGTCGACAGGTAGGGCACTCGACTATCAAAACGATAAACGGAAATGGCGTGGGTTGGTTAAAGATACACAAGTTTAACCCATGGTCTTACATAAAGGTGGGACCACAGTACTATTAATATGCCTGAATATTCGACTTTATTTTGCAGCCTTTATCAACTTTTCTTTACACAGAAGATCTGTCGAAATGCCATCCTGTACTTGGTGCTCATGTAATAGTAAATAAATATATTCGTGGACGAATTGATAGCCTGAAGAACTATTCCAATACCACACAAAATATTCAGCAAACTTCGGTACGTCCCACCAATAGATATGTTGGGCTCCACACACATAGCTAATAAAGCCGCACTGACCGGTACAAAACATACAATGAACATTACTGAAATAATCAACACCATTTGTGCCACCTTTTGGTTTCGGATAGTACAACTGTCAGCTTGGACTGTGTTAATAGCGTTCATTCGCCATTTTGAGTTTACCTGTAATTTGACGACCAGAATTATAGTACATGTACATATCACCAAAAATGCACTGAAAGGAACGAAAACGCTGTTGACTGCAAATGTTATTGTTTCCACCTGTTCCCGATCTGGTGTGAAGTAAAGACCAATAAGAGTTTTATTTCTGTCAGGAAAATATCTCCAGCGTAACTGGTTGACGATATATACCGGAGCCATGCCAGACATCAGAATGACGAAAAAACTAATTGTGATGACTGCCAACCGTTTTGATGTGACCCAATCCTTAACCTGTAAAAGTATTATAAATCTATTTTAATGTATGATTTTAGTGAACTAAGCAAACGCTAGTTAGGTGACACAGAAAATGAAATATGAACATTGGCAGAACTACATGGAGTATAAACATACTAGGCAACATATTTTGAATATTCGTAGCTGCCTGAGGTTCAATCAATCATTTTTGAAAATAAAAATGACCATTAAAACACAATATATGTTGCAGTTTAAAAAAATGAAAACAGTAGATTAATTGTATTTCTTCTTTTAGATTAAGTTTTTTTAATTTAGACATATATGCGCTCTGTTTTAAAACATGTATTAAGCATGTTTTTAATTGTATATATGATAACAATGCTGTAAGCACATATGAATCACTGCGACACATTTTTTGTCTCTTGCGTGTAAAACGGTTCTGATGCATCTCTTCCAACTATTCTTCTAACATTGATGTAGTATATTTTATTTGATACTGTTTTTCGAGGGTACTAATGGCCTTAAACTCTGCACTATCAGCAAAGAACCAATGATTCTAAAGGGAGGGCCATTAGAAGACGTGGATTACTTCTTTTTAATAAACTTTTGGCAGCGCAATGAACACATTATGATGTACCTCAGCAGATGTATAAAGCAGATTTGGAAAAGCAAATAGGGCAATCCTGACACCAAACAACATATGGAGATCCAGAGAAATAAAGATTCACAGAAAAGCTAGAATATTCAACGGCAGTGTCAAGTTGGAGCAGCTATATGGAGCAGCGAGATGGTGAACGATCAAGGCCATACGACAGAGACTCTGTCTCGCAGATAACACCTTGCTGCTACGGAAAATAGACATAGCATTGCAAGACATGGTGAACAGTGAAGACTTATAGGAAAAGAGCCAACAACAGCAAATGGAACAACAAAACTGTGCGAAGTAAATAGGGATCGATATACGATACGATACCGTTAGCAAAGTCCAACATAGCCAGACCGGTTATTTCATGGGATCCTCAAGGAAAAAGAGACAGAGGTAGACCTAAAAACAAGGAAAGAAGACAATGTGTCTTGGCACTTAGATTACATGGCCGCAAATATAGTTAACATAATCTTCACTGTTCACATATTCAAGAGACTACTTGATCTGACAAGATATGCTGCACGAATGATGGAAATACGTAGATCTGCTATATTTTTTTTTTACACAATTGGCCCTCAAGGATATCCGTTTCGTGCGATTTCATGAGCCAGGACTATGGACCAGTGATATGATGGCTAATTTGGGCCTGGAAGTTGAAGACATCAGCCTACTAAGTCCAACCAACCAACCACCACCCTTCTGGCCTAAACCTAAACCGTGAAAACTCGCTTTTATTCCTGATTTTAAATTCGACATTCATGACCAGCATGTCCATAGTAGGTATAAAATACCTTCTTCAACCACAGATACTTATTTGATGTTGTCCAGTGACATTGGTACAAATAATGTGGAAAAATTTGTGAAGTTGATGTTGTTGTTGAATGTTCACAATGAATAACGTCATTCTTGTGTTAGCCCTGAAAAGGTTGCTAGGTAGCGGATTGTAGCAGCTTTCCTATCATCTCGAGCATGCTGATGAAGGTGAAACGGGACACTCCAGTCTGTTTTGCTATGGATTCATTTGCCTGGCGTATGATCTACTTATTGCACAATAAAAACAAACAAAAAGAAACGACATTTAAAATCAAGTAAAATTAATCTCTAAATTGCTAGATAACCTAATATTTTTGTCTTTTGTTTATGGCGACAGATAGACGTAAACGACAATGAAAACGCATCTGCATCCATACATGCGTTTGTAAAATGCGTAATAGTTTAACACGCGATTATTAACTTGCAATTACTTTGTTTTGCTTTGTGAACTTGGACATTTTAATGTATTATATCGCGCGAGGAAGGATATTAGGATCAGACTAATATACAAGAAGATGCTATTGGTCGTCAATACGAAAGAGACTTATTACTGTAGTAAGCATTAGTTTAACTGAACTGTTATATAATCGGTATTTCACCTACCTCTATTATTATATACGTATTTTAGTTTGATAATTACATTCGTCTGGTTATAATTGTATAACTACATTCGTAGCTAAGTTTGGTTTTAGTTGAATACTTGCATTTTTAGCTTAGTATGATTTTAGTTTTAAACTACATAGTAGTTTGAGACAAGGCTAAGGGAAGTTGCGTTTTATTATACTGATACACATTCAGTTAATTTCAAAGACGATTTATCAACTGGCAACAAAAAAAAACGAGTATGGGGAGAAATAGAAAGTGAGGTAAACAAATAGTCATTGTATTATGCTACAGGTGTTCATCAAGTCAAAAAGAAGACGACGAAGAGCTGATTAGTAGCATAGAAAAGTGAAATGCAGGGAAATTATTATTAATGGTGGATTTCAACTTTCCTTTTGTTTAGTGCATAAATAACATAATTTGAGGTAACATGTAGAAGTAGCTATCAGAGGCCGTCGCACTCTACCTTAGATTTTACTACAGAAGAAAATATGTTTGAAAACGTTACCATTGGGAAACGGTTTGGCTCAAGTGATCATCAGATCATCCGTTGGAATCTTATAGCAGGAAAAGAAGAAAACATAAACACACGATCGTGCAATTACTCTAAGGCAGATGTTAAGAAGATGAAACAGGCAGTGAGCCACATAATCTGGAAAGATATTGTCGGAGGAACAGAGGTTGAACTAGAATGGGAAAGTTACAAAACAGTTCTAGAAAAGCTAATAAAGGAATGTGTTCGATGCAGGGAAGCATAACAAGTGGATAACTAAAAGTGTAGTTAAAAGTAAAAGAGCAAAAACATAGCACGGAAACATATATAAAGGCAGTAAATAACAGAAAAACCCATTTAAAATGTTTGGACAAGCAAAACGAAGCCCACGACGTGAATAAAGCAGCAACAATATAATTCGAAATGCCATTGCTGATAGGATCAAGACTGAAAGTCAAAGTTTATTTTCTTATGTCAGAAATGAGCAAAGAACGAAGGAAAAACTAGGCGTCTCATAATAGTTGATAATAGTTGTCCATCACAAGTGTTCAGCCGTGTGGACAGTCGTATCTCTTGATGTGTCCGCTGAAATGGGTGACTTGCGCGGTGATTTGGATTAAAATGAGGAAGAAACTGCTCCTTTTGTCAACCTCACTCACAGAGCCTAAGCTACCTTTTGCCAGTGACAAGATTTATTGAGACGACTGGAGATAGCATAGGATGCAGATTTTGTCTCATGGTTAGCACCGAAGCCTTTCCGTAAACATGTAACCCACAGGGTAGAAAGGTGGGAAGGCATCTAACGCAGTTTGTCGTGCCTTTTCGATAACCACAAGAGGTCGTATGGACAACACTCAGCGTGTGAGTGAGTCTGGCATCTCTCCCCAGCTGTATTCATCTTATCATAGTAGCATCTAAAATTCCCACACGCCAAATTCGTGAAGGTGAACCGGCAGAACTAACCCGTGAAACACGACACAGGTATAAGCGTAGTTCCATTCACTGATTTAGTGATTCAGCCGGCTTCCAGACCAGGATAAACGGATGGAAGAAATCACAAAAAAAGAAAAACATAACAAGTCCCGACGGAAAACAACACCACGTTTCCGTGAACACAAGTGTAAGTCGTCGACTAGTGTGAATTCCAGGCAAATCCGTGGTCTGGTGGCATCCATAATGATTCAAAACAGTAGAGAAATGTAGACTCGCAGCCAGTTATGATAATAGAGAGGCAGTTAATTTACTCAATCAATACGCTGGTACATTCTACACAAAAGAAGACTGATCCAAATACCCAGACGTGTATATATTTTCCAAAGAGACACGGATACAAAGGGATTGCGATCTATATGTATTACAGAGAAAATTGTTGGACGTGTTGAAAGTAGATAAATGTCCAGGTCAAGATTGACATCATACAAAACTGACCTTTGAAGTTAAAGATCAACTAGGAAATTCGTTGGCTATATTATGTTCTCAATCATTGGCAAAATGGATTGTTCCAGGGGATTGGAAAGATACAGGAGTGATCCTCTTATTCGAAAATGGAAAACTAAATCAGATCCAGCAATTTATTGACCGGTGAGTTTAATAGTCAGTATATTGTTAGAGTCATTAATCTAGAAAAACATTGTAATACATTTCGAAAAATGTAGTCTAATCAGAAATAGTCAGCATAGGTTTAATAGAGAGAATTCGTGCTTAGCAAATATATTAGATCTTATGGAGGAGGTTACTAAAATGATAGATAAAGGGGAGCCAGTGGAGGTTATTCATTATGATTTTTCTAAGACCTTTAATTGAGTACATCATCAAATATTATTTACAAAGTTAAAATCATATGGAAAAGGTGGGACAGTTCCCAAATGGATTGAAAACTGGTTAACGGGCAGAAGGCAGATAGTGGTCATAAATAAGAAGTACTCTGAGTGGTGTGCAGTAAACAGTGGAGTGCCACAGGACTCGGTTTTTGTGACCAATTTGTTCTTGATATATATATAAACAATTTGAAGATTGATATCGAATTCATAATTGCAAAATTCGCTGATGACACTAAAGTACGTAGTGGTATCTCATCTAAAGCAGAAATGGATATATTGAGGTCGGATTTAGATACAGTTCGAGAATAACCTGCGAGCTTACAAATGGAGTTTAATGGGGATAAATGTACGATCATCCATATGGAAGTTATAATAGATCATACAGGTAAAGTGTTTAAGCAAGTCCAGGTAGCAGTGCAAAATGCAAATGCAATGTTACGTATGATAAAAATAAATAATAAACATGATAGGCAAACTGTATAAAGCATTAGTTAGACCTAGACTGAAGAACTCTGTGCAGGTGCAGAGTCATTATCGTAGAGGGGATATCTTCTGATGAAGAAGAAGAAGAAGAAGAAGAAGAAGAAGAAGAAGAATAAGAAGTAGAGGGGATATAACCATGCTGGACATGATACAAGGACGAGAGACAAAACTGATACTGGGAATCGAGAATTACAGTTATAAAGAAAGACTCAGAAAAATCAGTCTTCAGTGCCTAGTAAAGAAGAATTCAAGATGACTTAATGCAAGTTTATAAGATAATCCTGGGATGCCACCAAAAAAAAGAAGCCATTTGTGACCAAAGACATTCAAGACCTGTGTGATAAAAGAAGGTCACTGAAAAAACACAATCACCCACCGGAGGAGGTCGACAGTTATAATGAGCAAAAAAGCCATACAACAAAATATGAGACAGGCGAAAGAAGCGTGGATATGTGAGCAATGCGCAAACATCAAAGAGAGACTAAACAGAAATGATGCTAAAGGAGCATACAAGGTGGTCAAAGAACTGGTAACACCAAGACAAAGCAGGAACCTTATGATCCATGATAAAAGCGGCAGGTGTCTCATTGAGGGAAATGACGTACTGGAAAGATGGACAGAGTCCTGTTCCGAGCTATATAACTATGAAGGGCGAAACAAACCTGAGAAAACATTCCCCCCAACACCAACAAATATAGAGGATAACCAACTGATAACGAAGGAAGAGGTAATTGCAGTGGTAAAGACATTGAGAAAAGGGATGGCGGCCAGCGTGGACAATATACCAGCAGAGCTCTTACAAGCAGGGGGAGAGGTAGTGGTGGACGGCCTGACACACATCTGTAACAAAATATGGGCGACAGGAAACTAGCCGGACTTATGGACGAAATCAATAGTTATACCGTTACATAAGTCTGGAAACCTAAAGCTGTGCCAAAATTACAGAACAATAAGCCTCATTAGCCACCCTAGCAAGGTCATGCTTAGATCAATCTTCAACCGATTTAAACCCCAAGCAGAGAGATACAATTATTGCCGAGGAGCAAGCAGGGTTCAGACAGGGAAGAAGCACTACAGAACAGATATTTAATTTAAGGCTGCTAAGCGAGAAATATCTAGAACAGCAGCAAACACTGTATCATGTGTTTGTGGATTTTAAGAAGGCGTTTGATAGGGTATGGCATAAAGCGCTTTGGGCAACCATGAGGATTTATAATATCAACGGAAATATTATAACGGTCCTTGAACACCTGTATAACAAGGCGTCTAGTGCAGTTCTTGTCAATGGGAGGCGAGGAGACTGGTTTCGCACATCAGTTGGTGTGAGACAGGGGTGTATACTCTCTCCAACTCTTTTCAAAATATTATTGGAAAACGAGATAGAATTACAACAGCAATAGGGCCTTTCAAAGATCTCTTGGCAACTGTCAAAAGAAGGAAACTCACTTGGTACGGTCACATATCGAGATCAAATGGTCTTGCAAACACAATCATCCACTGGAAGGTGCATTGCAGACGACGAAAAAACCGCCCCAAAAAGAGATGGGAGGACAAGATAAAAGAATGGATCAGTCTCCGACCAGAAGAGACACAGGCAGTGGCATTTGACAGAGAGGGATGCCGTGGAGTTGTGAGGATGTCTTCGTGTGTGCCGCAACGACCTCAGCGGTTACGGGATGACCTGACCTGACCTGTCCAAAGGTACGGATAGATATAATATAATAACTTTTTTTCAAAATACAAACACCTACAAGAACAATAGGGCACATCTATAAATTAATTAAATAAAAGGTCCAGATTAAATATTCGAAATTTTTTTTTTAGTCAAAGAGTGGTGAATTCTTGGAATGCATTGCCACAGGAAGTAGTAGAGGCAGGAAAAATGCATGCATTTAAAAATAGAATAGATGTACATGGCAAGGAAATGTAAATGAAAGTGGCAGTTTACAGACTGCATAGTCTTCTAAAACCAGTATAAAAACGTTAAAATATGTTACATTCGTTAAATCTGGACTTAATTTTCTAATTTACATGTTTAGCTTAGTATGGTTGTTATTTTCTCATTTTATTTGTAGCTTAGTATGGATTTAGATTTATAATTACATTTGTAGCCTAATATGGTTTTAGTTTTCTAATTACATTTGTAGCTTAATTTGTTCCTGAGTAGTCTGTTTGGGTCTTTGTGTAGATCATAGTTATAAATAGCGTCCCTGTCGCACAGAGAGCATGTCGTTAGAGGCGAATAACTGTGTAACAAAGCATAATACCTTTCATGTTTATGTGGTTTGTTATGAACAGCATAGCTGACGTCAAAGGCTGCGGGTTTACTTTGCTCTAGTGTTTGAGTCCATTAAGATGAATACTGGTTAACTATCCTTCGACGCAATTATCCCAACACAGTGGAATAATAAGCTGCACGAGCTTAGTCCGCTAAGAATGAGATCCTGGTATTGGCTTCATCAAGCTAATATCAGAGCTGTGACCTGCGAATATCGACTAAGAACTAAAACTAAGTTTAGTTTCATTTTAATTCATAGATTCGTCTACATTTTTGGAAGCAGACGGCAACACACATGTTTCATATAAACTAGAATTGTCGACAAACATCCATGCACTCTTGTAAAAAAACAAAAGAAGAACTGAGATGGGTTGGCAACTTTGCTCGAGTGGCATGTGAATTGCATACAAAGAGGCATTCCTGTATGGTGAACTAAGTGAAGGAGAACTATTACTGAGACGTCCATAAAAAAAGCGTTTCAATCACGTTTTGGAAGAGTGATTTAAGTGCTCTCAAATAGAAACGTGAAAAGACATGTTTGATAATTGTTCACCTGGAAGCGTTTTGTCACAAACAGCGTTGCAATCAGCGATGGTTTCCGTTTTCAGTCAGTCATGCAAAGATGCACTATCATGATGTCTAGAGCAGGGGAATACCAGTGACATCTGCGGATTATGTTTCGCAGAACTTTCCGCTCTCGCATTAGCTTCATCCCAAGCTCAACCACATACTCAAAGAAGTAGTATGCAAGTATCATGAAATGATGGAGGGGTTCTTCATCGAAGACGATGGTCGAATGTATTATTATAATTACTACTTCTGATTATATTATTATCTAAAATATACCTTTAACGGTGCGGTTATGCAAAGACATCGCTCCAGTGTGATGAGGGCAGTGATACAGCTAGTGATGCGTATAAATGTGGCATGAGGCATGGCACCTGTCAAATACTGAAATTCGATGCAATCAAAGGGCAGATCTAATGCCCTAAACGTTGGGGTAAAACAGATTGTTGTCCACATTATAGTTACCAGACAGCCTAGGTCAGATATAGCCAGACCTGCAATTGAAAAATCAAAACACTTTTTCTCTATTAACTTGTTTCGTACTTCTGTCTGAAAAAGTTGCTTGTTTGTACCATTAATTATTTATGGCGTATTATTTGTTACAAATAAAATGTTTTTGCGTATGTTTTTTTAAAGTTATTGGTCAAAGCATGTCACTGAGTTTGTATGGTACACCCATACACATCGCAAACTCCATTGCAGAGTCAGTTAACAAAAATAACGATCCCACATACAAAAATCTAGTCTTTAATATCTGATTAATGCTAATTCAGTCATTCTTCAATTGACAGATCATAGTCCACAACAGTGTACTTGCATAGACTGAGTCAAGCGTATAATGAATAAGTGTGTTCGCAATGTGGTTTTTAATGGGAATGATTTTTATAGAAGCGATGATGTCATCCCCATCTCAATTTTAGTGCTGCATGTGTCAACCTCCCATTAAGTTAATCATGTTAATACTAGGCGAGACAGTTGAGAGGCGAGAAGCAATACCCGAGTAACATATACATTTCTCATCTGTTTTTCGATGAAATCTTCAATTACCTAGTGATTCACAGTCTCCTGCTACGAATTCTCGAAAGTTTGGCAGTAATAGCTGCACGATTATAAGCAAACATTTGGGACGGTTTACTCGCTTGTTTTTGCTAATCATACCTTTCTGTATTGAACCGTTTAGACTAGGAATTGAGTCGCATGACTAATTTATGCCTGCCACTATTTACTTTTTAAAGAATTTAGCGAATGGCTTAATGTTAATACAACATAATAACATCCAATTAATTATGTTATTGTTCTGACTGCCACTAAGCATGTTTCACTGGGCACTGACTAACATAGCTTGATCAGTATGTTCTGTCTGACCCTTGCTAATAGAGCTTGATAAGTATGTTCTGTCTGACCCTGGCTAACATAACTTGATAAGTATGTTTTGTCTGACCCTGGCTAATATAGCTTGATAAGTATGTTCTGTCTGACCCTGGCTAACATAGCTTGATAAGTATGTTCTGTCTGACCCTGGCTATCATATCTGATGAGTATGTTTTGTCTGACTCTCGCTAACATGTCTAATAAGTATGGGCTGTTTGACCTTCGCTAACATGTCTTTCCAGTGTATTAATAATATACAATAAAGTATCTAAAAGACTATCATATGTTACCCAAAAGACTGACGTTGATTGGTTCTTTGAAGCCTTGCTTGACAAAACAGACGATGTTGATGCTGTTTGTGGAAGTCCCAAAAATAGTCAGTGGCAGACATAACCCAGTGTAAAGGATCCATTCCAGAATGAGTTTTAACTTTGGAGATATCAACAGATCGGGTTTGACATATAGATCTAGCTTTTTAGTTACTGCTATCAGCGAAAAGTTTACTGTGTCCAACATCACATTCGGTTGATAATCCTTAAATAATGGTCGAACAAAATGTCAATTGTAAAATAAAATAAACGACATAATTATTAACAAAAATATTTCATATCCACTGTTGAGTCGTTACGTTTGTATCAATATGGAAACTGGCTAATTCTTAGAAAACAAATTAAAAGGTAGGATGTAATTATAACTACGGACAACTAGTCAATGGTGTTATTTATTATTATGCCATCTTTTCCCAATATGCGCGACTTTCACAAATAACAAATAGTATCAACGTGTTTCATTGATTACACGGATCTTTTCTCTTCGGAAAAACATCAATATATGCGAAACATTTTTAAGGAAATAGGGTTTTCTGTCCATGTTCTTCAAGACTCATCATGATATAAAAATTACAATAACAGCACACTATCAGAAAATCAATAAGAAGACCGAATAACGCAAATCTCGGGAAAGTTTGGTCTGCGGCAATAACGCTTCCCTTTGGAAATCGCCTGGACCGAAGGATTAGGTTCAATACACAGCCATGCAGTGCCTCTCTGGACAAGTGAGCGATCAGGCGTGGATGTGAACTGTCAGTCCCTCCCCCTCTCCCTTATCCCCGTTTCCTCTACCTCCTTAAATCCAAACAACTGTCTTGCTGATCCTTCTAGTACACGTGTGGTCGTCTAAAAATACATGTTAGCCGAATCGGTGAGCTGATAGACCACCTGATGCGCTGAAGACACGCAGTGTAGGGGGTTGGGGAAAGTAGTAGACCCGCTAGGGCTCCAGAACCAGTTCGACAATAGACGGCGCTGTGTATATGACGCGCCAAGGGTGTCTTACTCGGCATGGCACAGAACTAAATGGGCCCAATACGGTAATTTTCTGCCAGATAAGTGTTCCTGGTCCTTCTCCAAAGTTGAAACATTGTGGAACTGACGGAAACATGACACTCTCGATGCCCCCCCCCCCCCCACCCCTGGGTTTCGGTACTAGATCGTCAATGCATTGAGCCAGATGTAATCAACTTATCATTCAGCTGCACTGATGGATGCTCAACATAGTGTTGGAGTACCAGTTACGTGACCATTGTCTTATTGCGAAACTAAAACATGGCGAAGATGTTTGTGAGTCTTTGTATGTTAGTGGAGGTGGTATACCCGCTAGGGACTACTTTATTTTAGCTCGCACTCGATACTGCAGCAAACCGTCGAATTCATCACCCTCCCTTCTGTGTTTGGCAAGGAGCTAGAAGAAAAGCCACGGAACCAACTACTCCTAGCCCTATTAACTATAATCTCTTAACAGATAATCGCTCAGAGAAGTACTCTAATGATCATACGAAGAACAACAGTGGAAACATATATTAATATGTCTTTAGCAAAGATATTCGTGAATTCTGATGACTCCTGTGAGTGTGTCAGAGCCTTTTCTTGTTGTTGCTATTTGTTTTCTCTTCCCCTTTCAAGCTGAAAGATGTGCAGCTGATTTGTAGCTGGCGAGTGAAGCTGTGTACGCTGAGATCATTGCGGTAATACGTTTTTCTCTTTCCGTTTAGAGTTCTGGGTAAGCGAGCAGCGCGTGTTCCGGTGTGTCATATGGGCGACAGCTATATTCTGTGTTGGGTTTGACCTGATGATTTTTTAAGTACGATGTGTTCTGTCCAATCTTGGACGATTATGCTATGTTACATGCGTTGTAGTCGGATGATGTTGTCATTGTTGTTGGGGTTGTCATTTCGTTTTATTGGTAAATGGTGCATCGATGCTGATACTCCTCTTTGACGTTATTTGTATGTATTTCTTTTTATTTCTGCATGTTGGCTGGTATTTTTATTTACTTTCTTTTGACAAACTTTGCTCCATTCTCGGTTCTTCCTGAAGTCAATTGGATGGGCATTCTGACATTGCGTGTTGCGTGTTTCTTGTTGATCGTCTCACCTAACATTATAACTCATTTGTTGTTAATTTGTGTTTGTGTTTCTAGTGTATGTAGCTTTAATTTTGAATCAGTGAAGACTGCATTAACTAACGGTTTGTAATTTCTTTGCTGAGACTGCTTACGTGTTCACCGGTGTGAGGCTTGACCTGCTGTAATTTGTGCTTGGTTATTGAACCATTCACCACACGTCTTCCACACTTAACATATTTTTCCATTTATAGGCTTGGTCATCGGTTATAGTGACCTTAAAAGCAGAACAGTATATCCATAGTGTATCAAAGTGTTGAGATTGATTTACTAAAAACATATGCGTATTAATAACATCTTTTTATTCTCAGTCAATTATCTTCTACCCTGCTGTTTTGAAGTTATGTGTATATGTTTACAATTAATTGTTAAAACAACAATATGTTCCGCCTGTTTTGTCTTTTAATGATGGATGAACCGTATATGTTTGGCTTCCTTGCAGGTCCCTGGGAAGGTTCAACCTAATTTCCCACGGCGCTCCATTTGTAAAAGAATAATTCTGACACGGTTTTAGGAAAGCCTGCTTCCAGTATAGTTTGCTGTTGTTGTATTATGTAATGGGAGATTGATATTAATTTTACCTAAACATAATTCACAAGTTGGCAGTTTCGGTTCGAAAGCAGACTAGGGCTATTAATAGTGATCAGTACTCTAGCTTGAAATCAGCGTCTGGCCTATTGGTGTGAATACCTGATTTATGTCTCTGTGAGCACCGGATCGAAACATTGGCAGTGTATATGGTTCTTTCTGTAAGTAACTAAATTAAAACACACTCTCACACTTTGCTATGACTGCATGTATAATATGTCTACGTTCATTGGTGTTATTAATTCCCACGGCTGACCTCAGCATTGAGGTGAACCTCAAGATGATAGCTTATCTCACATCACAATAATTAACTGCAGCTTCATATGTGTGCACTTTCTGAAAAGCCTTCTGAGCGAGACACACGTTTAATTTAAAGCTTATACGGGTACATGTTGGGATTGTGATCTGTGACATCCAGACATAAACTGGCACATGTTAAAGCATATATGCGTGTCACCATAGACACTCGACACCTTCTGCACCGCAGTATCTCAGATATCAAGGCATCAAGAATCAAGAGAGGGTCGTCATGGAAGTCACAGGCTGAGACAACAATCGGACACGTTTCTCTAGCTAAGACGATAGCCAAAGGGGACGAATGGGTGCACAGTGGTGATAGAATGATAGAGTACCAAAGAGTCATAACCTTAGGCAAGGGGGAAGAATGGGTGCACAGTGGTGATAGAATGATAGAGTACCAGGGAGTCATAACCTTAGGCAAGGGGGAAGAATTGGTGCACAGTTGTGATAGAATGATAGAGTACAAAGGGTCATAACTTTAGGCAAGGGGGAAGAATGGGTGCGCAGTCGTGATAGAATGATAGAGTACCAGGGAGTCATAACCTTAGGCAAGGGGGAAGAATGGGTGCACAGTGGTGATAGAATGATAGAGTACCAGGGAGTCATAACCTTAGGCAAGGGGGAAGAATTGGTGCACAGTTGTGATAGAATGATAGAGTACCAAAGGGTCATAACTTTAGGCAAGGGGGAAGAATGGGTGCGCAGTCGTGATAGAATCATAGAGTACCAGGGAGTCATAACCTTAGGCAAGGGGGAAGAATTGGTGCACAGTTGTGATAGAATGATAGAGTACCAAAGAGTCATAACCTTAGGCAATAGGGAAGAATGGGTGCACAGTGGTGATAGAATGATAGAGTACCAGAGAGTCATCATAACCTTAGGCAAGGGGGGAGAATGGGTGCACAGTGGTGACAGAATGATAGAGTACCAAAGAGTCATAACCTTAGGCAAGGGGGAAGAATGGGTGCACAGTGGTGATAGAATGATAGAGTACCAGGGAGTCATAACCTTAGGCAAGGGGGAAGAATTGGTGCACAGTTGTGATAGAATGATAGAGTTCCAAAGAGTCATAACCTTAGGCAAGGGGGAAGAATGGGTGCACAGTGGTGATAGAATGATAGAGTACCAGAGAGTCATCATAACCTTAGGCAAGGAATGCAGAGAACAGAATAACGAGAGAGCAGAGCACGAGGTAAATCAGCTGATAACTGAGAACGCTCAGGAGAGTGACACTGTCATATACACCGACGGATCAGTCGTTCGCAGTGGGACATCAGGATGTGGTATCGCGGCTAGAGTGAGAGGAGAGGACGTGGCTGAGCGCAGTAGGGCATACATGTTAACAACCTCCAGAATGAGAATGGAGACGGAAGCAGTGACATCAGCACTGAAATGGATATTTGAGACTTCTATAACAAAGCGAGTCACCGTGACAGACGCGCAAGCCGTACTTCAGAAAGTACAGAAGAGATGGCTTAGGTTCGAGTGGATAGCTGCTGTTGAGGTCTTAAATCTCCATGCGCTGACCTAAATCTTCTGTCCTGAGCATACCGAGGTTCAGGGCAATGAAAGAGCTGCCATCTTAGATTCACGGGCTCTCATTATGGGAACATTGGTGATGGACAGAAGAGACATTTTGAAATCAATCAATGACCGTCTGCTCGATGAGGACACCGCAATAGATGAAGCAGCAATCCACATACTGCAAAGTTTCGACATTAAACGAGGTTCGAGCGGAGTGGGGCGCATGAGAGGGCGGCGCAGGAGCGTGTACAACCAGCGAGCTTCAGGGACCATCAGCGTCCATACCTTACGCCATTTAATGATAGAGACTGAGCACCTAGTGGTATGCCCAGAGTGCAGTGACGTCTATTTTTACAAACAGAAACAGGTCATAATATTTATCAACCTTCAATTGTAATATTATATTCTTCTTCATCGATTGCAATAACACGAGAATGCCAATTGCACCTACACCGCTGTGAACGAATTTGTCTTTGAAAGGCTGTTTCAATTTCTTTGTGATCTACTAGTACTTGTTTTGAGTTCATTATCAAGATGTTGAGTGAATGCAATATTCCTAGAAGGCTCCAGTTGTTTGTTGTTCTATTTTTTTGGTCAATTTTTGGAAAGCTATTTTGCTAAACATTGTAGGATAAGCCTCTTAGCTCAAGTGAATGTCGCACATATAATACCTGTTGTCAGGTTTGTCTCGTTCAACTTGACAGTGGCCTACAATGTGATCCGCAGTTAATTCATATCCTGATTTATTTACTTGATTTGACTTAACCGCCATGATTGTATCGCCGTTATTTACAGTTTCTTGTAGCTCATAGTTTCTGCAAGACAGTCTATCCAAACAATATAGTGTCATCTCTTTGGAATTGACCGCCAGGTTGCAATCTTATAATCAGTTCTGTTATTAACAAAACATATTATTGTTTTTGTAATATCATGTATATTCTATGACAAAAAAAAGTTTGTTTCGTAAGCATCGGAATTTTCATTTTACTTTTGATTGACTATATGCTATGCTTTGTTTTATAATTTTGAAACACACAGTTGCTTTAATCCACGTATATGTTACCTTACACCTATTCCATGCACCATTACAAAAAACGCGGATAAGAAATATACCAGTTCTAATGAAGCAAAAATATATAACAAAGAAATCGTATCTACTGAGGATGATGTAGATAGTGTGTCTAGTGTTATGTATTTGTATGTTTGTTGGTTATAAGAAGTAGTCTGCTTCTTTATCTAAACCATGTGCATTTGACGTTCCTATAATAATAACTAAGAATACTACCCCTAATTGCTGATATAATATGTGTCGTCGCTCTTCATACCCATAATGTTTAGCCGCAAGAGTTTCCCAAAACTGTATCTGAGCCCTTATAGAGAGTTTGTGATAACAGTACAGGCTTCCTGGGTGCGCACAAGAATATGCGTAATGCATATACAAATTCATTGGACATCTGTGACCACACTCTACCTACACAGGGTGACATCATATTTGTCATTTACCTTTATGAATAGTTGTGGGAGCAATTTCACTCGTCTTCGACTTAATAATTGGAATACATTACAAACGTCCCTTCAGATCTTTCAAGGCCATATTTTTAATGGAGCGACATTTTCAATCACACAGATACTGCGTGTCATGAGCCTCTTTCCAGTTCATTAACCAATACAAACAAATATAACATTAATTACTCAACTAAATATTAAAATATAATACTAATAATAAATATTATACGCTCATATTCGCCTATACATTTAATTACAAATTTTTGATTAGAAATGTCGACTATTGATGGGAGGAGTGACAGTCATCCATTCCGAAGGCACTTTTCCGCTCCCTGTGCTCTACTTCTCATGAGATACCCATCAACATTTCCACCTAAATTGAGCTACAAGAGTTCTAAACTGCATCTTGACCCTTATCGAGGGTATATGCTCACAGTTATGACGTCTGGCGGGGTCACTGGAATTTTGTTCGTCTATACAACTATCCTATTTTGGGAATATCTGAGCACACTCTATTCCCTCCCTACAAAGGAAGACAATCCTTTCACAACTCAGTATTAGCAATACCCTTTCAACATTTTTATAGAATGCCTTCGAACTTCAGCATCTGTTTCATATCTACCCTCAGGCCTTATAACATATTGCAACCACATAATACTAAGGCCTTCACGCATATAAACCCCTATTTCTGGGGCTAAGCCTTTAAGCGCGTAGATACGACTATATAAAAAACTTAGCCTTGTCACAAAAAGACTCATAAAGATAAATGATCGGACACCGAGGTACAGTATCCGCATCTATGGATCCATGTTCGGGGTACAGCAATATCTTGTTACGAACATTCTAATTTTTCTGCGTGTTTTTCTTTTTATATTCCTCCATGAGATGACAGGAGCCGGCAGCAATCTCTGCTACAACCTCTTAAAGCAGCCATTCCACCCTCCTCCTCCGCTGTCCACTAAACCCACACACACCCTCCTCCAAATTTCCAAGAAGACCATTCCACTCACAGTTATCTCCCGAGGGCACAATGTACAGTGCAACAACATCAGGTTTTCCTTCAAGTGTCAGAGGATCTCTTCCACCTGGAGCGTTTATCAAAACAGAACTGCGCTGCCATCACCAGAGAGGACAATGGACCCGAAGATACACACCTAGCCGATCACGAGACGACAAATCGTTGAACCGCATGCCAAGCCAAGAATCATTTATTTTCATTATCCGATATTTCATTTTAATTACTTTCCTTTCTATATATTTTTGGCATCCTCATAATCATCCCATACCATAGATCACCTTTTATACATATCATCTCATTGCATCTTCACTATTTTTTGCAAATATATGATGATGATTTGAAAAAAAAAAAAAAAAAAAAAAAAAAAAAAAAATTGAAAAAAAGGTCCCTATCACTTTTATTAAAAAAAAAAAAAAAAAAAAAAAAAAAAAAAAAAAAAAAGAAGGCACCGTGAGATGAGATACTTAAAATAATTCTACCCATTCCCCCTTTTTGGCACAACAATCACTGGAAAACGAACGTAAGACCGAACCTCCGAATCTGGACGAGAGTACCTTCAACTCGGAAACAAAAAACAAAAAAAACAAAAAAAAAACAAAACAAAAAGGACAAAACAGAAAAACATATCTAAATAAAAAAACAAAGGAAATATGATTTGCCAACCACCAGGAAGGCCCCAAGCGCACCGCCGAATGACATGAAAACACTCCTGCAACACGGATAACACTAGGTTAGGTACATACAGATACACACACGCATCCAAGCACTGGTTTATGCGTCCTGATATCGCCCAATGGACTACGGTCTGGGGTGGAAAATGGCGCGCCTCCGCCAGTAGAAACTAGTGAGGCAAACATCTAAGCAAAAAAAAAAAAAAAAAAAATACCCATAATGTGAACATAAATATCGGTTATTAAACATTGTCGCTCAACTAAATCTTCTCCCAATTCGATTTTTTTTGTAATGCGTATCGCAGTGTCGAAATACACAACAATTATAGCGAAACTACCCCAGTCAGTTTTCAATACATGGTAATAAAATATTTTCATCTTCAACTTCTGAACTCACACAAATGGTACACTTATAAAATAACCTTCCTTCCAATATATCTGCTATGAATTATATCCCTGTGAATTTGAGACATCAGATTTGTTTATAATCATAAGTGCACGTATTCGTGTATTGAATAACCGTAATATGAAAATAGTTACTCGATTCATATTCAATTGTGAAAGGATGACGCACGGCGATTGTCAATTAATCAACAGAAAACAAGTCATAACATGTGAACACAAAGTAAACGGACTAGTATTTGGCAAGACATCTTTTGAACTTATAGTCAGAAACAAGAAGTAATTCTGTTGATATTAATTCCTTTTTTTTTTAAATTGAATCTTTAACCGTGAACATTATCTTAAAATATAATGTCTTTATTTGATTATAAAAATGCAACATTGTGCTATTCGTCTTCAAGTAAATATGGTTCTAGTATTTTTATTTCCACACATGTATGCGTTTACATGTGTTATAATGAGAGAGGAAATGTATTTGCATCTTTATTTTGTTATAATTTTAAAATGGCATCTAGCTCTATATATATATATATATATATATATATATATATATATCTGTCTGTCTATAATTCTGTGTGTCTACCTACCTACCTACCTACCTACCTGCATGCATCATGCTATTCTGTCCATATGTCTGTCTATATATAAATATATATATATATATTTATATATATATATATACATATATATATATATCTATGTATTTTCAATTCATCTATTCGTCTATCCACCTATCCATCAATTGATCCATACTTACATCCATCCATCCGTCTATCTACCAATATTTGTATACGTATATAAAACTATGTTTATTCCTCCTGCCTGCACTTGTTTGTTATCACTCGAATCATCTTGTGGTAGTGTTTCCTTTTTCTTGTTTCTTTCATTAAGAATAATAGTTTCCTAGTTATCTATTATTTGTGGATGATGGTTTATCTCTGGTAACATTTATTTATATGTTTTGCCGTTTTAAATATGTTGGCAATTTCCCTTTGCTCTTCAGTTCTATTGCATCCAAACATATCTTTCATTTCTGTGTCTGAGTTAGACGTGAATGTATCTAGTTTCAAATCCTTTGGGGTCGTCTTTATGTTCTTATATTACAATCTTAGCATGGTGGTTATTGGTACCTGATCACTATTACACTCTGCTCCGGGTCTTGTCTTTTCAGAACATGCCTATTTCTGAACCTTGTTGGTATGCGATCGATTTCGTTAAAAACACAGTTACTCTGGCTTTCACGTATCGAATGGCGTCTATGTTGGGCTTGGCACATTGTGTTTTTTCCCATAATTTTCAGAACTGTGGCCCACTCAGTAAATTCTTTTCTCCCAAGCTGTTCTCTTCAGATATGTCATCGCCAAGAACGACTATCATTTCATGTTTATTTCATTGAATATAAGCCATATCCAGTTCGTCAAATAATTTGTCTACATCCTCTTAAAGTTAGCTTTGCTATTGGTGCATATGTTTGTGTAAAATTGATGCGATGGGATTGCCACTCAATTTGTTAAAGAGTGATGAATGTGTAGAATACATTGCCAAATGAAATAGTGGATGCAGGATCGATTAATACATTCAAGAATAAATTCAATTCACATAATATTTAGATCAATTGAAGTCAAAGAAACTGGTTGTATACAAACAGAATCTCCTATACCAGTATAAGGAAGTTAACTTTAGTTTAGGGCGCTGCCTGACATGGTTCTAAAGTATCGCATTGCTATCGATTTTACTGCATCAATAATTATTTGACTGTTCTGGTGTGCTCCTCGGAGGCAATGTGTTGCTTCTCTCCAAAACCACATCCCCAGCGTCAGCCCATCTAATGTCGCGGTCACATAATGTTTATATTCGCTCTGGGTATTTCGTTCTTGATATTTACCAAGCCTTCATGCATGCATTATAGTACGTACAATATAGCTGGCCAATGTGTAGTATGTTTCTAATTTAAATTTGAAGGACACATACAGTATCGCGATGATAATCAGGTGTCATATGTATCACATGACATTTCCTACTTCAGACGCTAGTTTATTTCGAACCTCTGTTAACGTCATTTGGGATTATCTTTAGGTTGTATACTGCGGATAGCCTTTTTTGCCATTCAACGGTAGACGTTGGTGATACAATACCTCATCTGAAAGGCAGCAGGCGGTTTGAGAAATGGGTTTTTCTTTCTATATCAGCTGCTTTCCATACTGACGTTGAACATAGTTTCTTCCGGCATCATTAGATACGACGGAATCTTAACTGCAAGGCAGAATATGGTTTGAATTCAGAATTCTTCCTAGATAAGCTACCTACCTAGTCTGTCTAGATAAGTTACCTACCTAGTCTGTCTAGATACACTACCGACCTGTTCTGTCTATATAAGCTAACTACCTAGTCTGTCTAGATAAGCTACCTACCTAAACTGTCTAGCCATATTTACACGATATTACTGGTTTTAAGGCCTCAGTGACTCGACTTTCAGACCTTCTTTGGTTAGTGAGAACATTTATATCGTCAGAAGCCCATGGGCTAGGCTGTATTGTCATATTATATATTCGACTTCTCCATAGGAACGTCTTCTTCTTCTTCTTCTTCTGCGTACGCAGTCAGACAGTAACCATTATTTTTTCGAAAAAAGCGGCGGTCATCCTGAGGCTCTCGCCACTGCCATAGAGCTTGTCTTGCAGTTCCACTGGTAATGGCCACATCTGCTCTCTCTGATCCTCGTATGTCGGGCAGTTCTGCAGCAGATGTTCAGCGGTCATTTTACCAGTACCGCACGGCATTCGTCGGTACACCCTATCTTCAATTTGTTGAATAGGTGGTACCTCAGTCTGTTGTGGCCAGTGCGAAGTCTGAAGACAACGACCTGCTCTCTTCGGTTCAACTGGTAATAGGCATCGTTTTTGGTGTAACCAGTATGTTCGGTTTCCCATTTGTTCATGTATCTGGCTTTGATAAGCCGTTTTGACTCTTCGTACGTCATACTGGTATCTGTTTGTGGTAGTCTTGCACCTTCTTTTGCCAGTCTGTCTGCCTCCTCGTTGCCTTGGATGTTGCAGTGTGACGGAACCCACTGTACCACTACCCTTTTTGGTGCGGACTGCTTGCACAGTTTGCAGAGTGCTGCTCTTAAGTCATTAAGCTCAGTGTTTTTCTGGCTTTTTAGCGCTGTGACTACGGCGAGAGCATCTGTCAGAAGGACTATATGGCTCTCATTTTCACTGTATGTCACCATTTCTTCCACTGCCGCCCTCAGTGCCTCTGCCTCCGCTCTGAAATTGCTTGTGTACTTACCAGTAGCGAGTGACAGTGTTATTTGTCTGCCATTTGGTAGGTTCAGGAATGCTCCTGCCCCTCCGTTCTGTGTAGTGTTTGTTACAGAACCGTCGGTGTATGCATGGGTCCAGTCCATGCTTGGGTAGCTTTTCGTTATGAAGCTTAGGGTAGTATCTCTCCTTTCTTTTTCAGTCTGGCAGTTTTTGTTTCAAATACCTGGTATATTTTCTACCACCTCTGGAAATATATCCTGCCTCCAGGTAGGTTTTCGTACAGTAGTGATGGGTTTTGGTGTTGTTAGTGCGTTTATGGGATCTTCGTGCATCTTTGCTTTGGCTATTTCTGCAAAGTTTCTCCGCTTTAGTTTCCCATTTCCCAAATTGTTTAGTCTCTGGTGCATTGGATGGTCAGTCAGTCTTCGGAGTTTCTCTGACTGCAGCTGGGCTCTGCAGTCTCTTCTATCGGTCATGGATTGCAGTTTTGTAATCTTTTCAAGTTCTACAATTGGCGTTGACTTCATGCCACCTGTTATAATTCTCATGGCTTGGTTTTGAAGTTTGTTAACTTTATCGAAGTTCGCCTTCGCTGCTGTTGTCCATGCCGCAATGCCATACTCGAGAACTGGTCTCACTCTTCCAGTATACAGTTTCTTTAGTATGCCTTCGTCTGCTCCCCAGCTTGTGCCAGCAAGTTTCCTCATGATTGCCATTCTTTCTCTGGCTTTCATTCGGTTTCTCTCAATCTGACTTTTCCATGTCATGCGCCGATCAAATGTGACTCCCAGATAGGTTGGGTTGTCGTTTGGCTGCAGGAATTTGCCATTTAGACTTAATTTGGTACTTTGGGGTTTTAATGAAAGCGAGAATATTGTGCATGTGGTTTTCTCCTCGTTTATTTTGACCAGCCATGAGTTCGCCCACTCTTCCAGCGATGTTAGGGCCGTCTGCATCCGATTTCTTGCTATGGTGACATTCTTTTCAGAGGTCCACATAGCCAGATCGTCTGCAAACATTGAGCTATGGACTCTTCTTGGTATATTCTCTGTAATATCGTTTATATATACCAGGAAGGGTGTTGGTGACAATACTCCCCCTTGGGGTACTCCCTGCTCGAGTGTCACCTTTTTGCTCATCTGCCCTTGTACTTGGACTCTGGCCGTTCTTTGTTTGAGGTAGTGGTTGATCCCTTTGTACATCTTCCCACAGACATCACTTCTTCTTAGTTTGACTCTAAGTCCATCCTTCCAGACTTTGTCAAATGCCTTTTCCAGATCCACCCAAACAGCTACTGTGTGTTTCTGTGCCTGGTAGGCATCTTCTATCTCCTGGGCTATGAGGATGACCTGGTCCTCAGTGGATCTGTGCTGTCTAAAGCCGGCTTGCTGTGGAATTAGTATTCGTTTTTCTTCCATATGCCACATCAGTCTGGTGTTTATCATCCGTTCCATCAGCTTGCCGACACAGCTCAGTAGGCTGATGGGCCTGTATCCATTTGGATCTGTTTTATCCTTTCCTGTTTTTGGTACTGGTACCAGTATTGCGTCTTTCCATGCCTGGGGTACAATACCTCTTTTCCAGCTTTGGTTCAGGACTGATAGTAATTTCCTCTTCGCTGTTTGGCCCAGCCCCATCAGCATTTCGTTTGTTATCCCGTCTTTTCCGGGAGATTTCCTTTTCTTTAGTGTTCTCATAGCCTCTTCCATTTCGCGCATTGTTAGTTTGGCATATCATGTGCTCTTCAGGAGCCGTATTTATGATTTCGTGTCCCTTTAGCTCTTCGCTAATGTCTGTATGCTTATCTGCAGGGACCTCGATGTGGTTTGCTCTGGCATAGTGATCGACAAAGGCGTTAGCGGCTTTCTTACCTGTGATCAAGTTCTCGCCCTGCTTGATAGTAATTTGTTTATTTGACGGAGTTTCGTCGTTAATGGCTCTGACTAGCTTCCATAGCTTGTTCCCGTCTTTGTCCAGGTTTAGACTTTCCGTTTTATTTTTCCAGCTTTCTTTTGCTGTTTGCCTGAGAGTGTGTTTGTACTTCGTCGCCGCGGCTTTGAGGGCGATGTTTGCCTCCATGGATTTTTCCAGCTCTGCCATGATCCTAGCATTTGTTACTGCATCTTCCACTTTCTGCAACTCATCATTCCAGTAGGGCTTATAGTTTTTCCTAGCTCCTCTTGGGAGGGTTTCAGTGGCGGCTTGCATTATTGCCTTGCTTAGGCTCTCTACCATGGGCTTCATTTTTGAGTGTCGTGTGTTGATGGTTTCACACAGCCCATCTGTCAGGATTGCAAATCTGTCCCAGTCGGCTCGTTTGTAATTCCAACGTGGGAGCGGTTTTGTTTCCTGTGGGCCTACTTCCATGTCAATGGTTAGTCTGATCGGCCTGTAGTCGCTACCTGCCAGTTGATTTAGCACCTGGCGGTCTATTTTATGGTGTATGTCCTGTGTGGAGAAGGCCAAATCTGGAGTCGAGGTGGTATGCCATGTTCTTGAATAGAAGCTAGGGCTATCCTCCGGCCTATTGATTAGTTAGAGATTTGCATCTATCTCCCAATCTTCCACTTCGTCACCTCTGCTGTCTGTGTCAGAGTATCCCCATCTCTCCGAGTGGCTGTTGAAATCTCCAACTACTATGCAGTTGGAGTCTCTGACCTCCATACTCAAGAGCGATAGTTCTCTATTTGGTGGTCCGTACAGATTGAAAATGCGGAGCTTCGTCTCTTGGGCCATTATGTCAACTCCTACAATTTCTGCTTGTCCGGTGTGATTGACAGATACCACGCTACTCGGTATGCAGTTTCTGGTCAGTATCAGGACCCCTCCTTTGTGGCCTTCTCTATCTAGACGGAAGGTCTGGTATCCTCTGATTTAGAATTTAGGTTATTGTTGAGGTGCGTTTCCTGGATACATGCCACGTCAATCTTACCTTCATGCAGGTGGTGTGTTAGGGAAAGTTTTTTGTTAATGACTCCCTCCGCATTCCACTGTAGTATTTTGAGGGTCTTGAGGTTTTGGCCAATAGAAGTTGCCCCATAGCCATGTGCCTTGACTCCACGACACATGGGTGGGTGACCACCAGTAGTCAAGGGTGGGCCCCTTCGAGGCGTGAGGCCCGGCACTATCGCTGCCTGGCGGGACTCCGCAGGATGAGCGCCATGCGTTTTTCTGATAGGTTGTACTGCCATCATACTGCGATTTACGTTGCACTGTTTTGTTAGGCTTGCGGCCCCGTGCATCCGATTTCAACAGGCGTTTCTGTAGGGATGCCCTCCTTAGCCTTTGGCTGTCCCTAGCCTATCTGCAAGGCAGCAGTTGTTTATGATCAGAGTTGTCTCTCTTATGGAAGTTGTCTTACTAGACTATCGAGTCTTCACTACTCGTGTCTACAGGGTGCAATGATGATATGTGAGATGATATATGAGATGGACTGGTTTACCCGGAAGAGAGGCAGTCCAGTGTGTCTGTATCCCAGGATCGTCACGTCCTGCCAGAAACGTAGCATTTGCATGTGAGTGGGGTATCTCTTTTTCCTTTTATTTTCTTGGCTTCTATGCAGGGATGGTACGCCTAGCATTCCCCGCCACCTGGGGTGTTGACACAGTGGGGCAGGTGTGCAATATCCGCTGGTCTGCATCTCTTCTGCGTCCAGCATGATAGTTATATGGCTGATAACGTACAGAGGTAGATATCGTAGCCGGAGTGCATTTAGCCAGAGGACAAGCCTGGTAATGTCACAGAGATGTTGTTCGCCTGGTGTGCGGACAACTCTCATGGTCAGTGGTTGAGTCTTGACAGTTCACAGTGAGGTGGCTGCTCTACTGTTTTCGACACCCCGACCAGGTACTAAGTCTTTGGTTGGTGGTTTCGCACCCAATCGCCGTATAAGGTGACATAGGAACGTCTAAATACATATACTTCACTTTCTTTGTTGTGTATTAATATGTATTTGTTGGTGTCTAAGACCATTTGTCCTACCGACCGTTGTCACTGTATTGTAAACATCGTAGGTGCGTATTGACCTATTAAGGGAAAGGGAACGTGACATCAGTTACACACAAGAGCGGAGAAGAGGAGGGGGTATAATTTATTTCTTAGAGCTGTCATGACTACTTGGATCTTGTGTATCGAAAAGTGGGTGATTAAATTGAAAGCATATTTATTTTTAGAATTTGATCAAAAAACGCCTCAAGCAAATATATCAGTTTATGACGTATTTCCCACTGCATCCGATACACATGTATCAGGTGCATATGTTACTCTAGATACAATTTTTAAAGGTCACTTATGTAACCAATCACGCAACACTTGCTGTAGCGCGTAGTCGAATCTTTGTCGCCACTCATCTTACTCACACTTTCAGAAACTGAGACACATTAAATATGATCTGGTGGACTGAATGTTTACTGATTTTCGTAAACGGGGAAATTTCATTCAGTCACTACACAATATTTCATCACAATGTTTCCCAATACGACATTACCGCTCGGGTCTCAGTACCCATCGTTCCCCTGACTCGATGGATAACAGCCAGTCACACAACTCCATTCGTATACTTGATGAATGTATATGCATGCATCACCGTATTGAAAAGTGATTTGTCAATAGATCTTGATATATTTTACACCTTCATTGCTAAACAAGGAGGATGGACTTCATTTATGCTCACGCGACTAAAGTGGTGGCCATCTTTGAACTACCATATATTTGAAGAAATTGACTTAACTTTTAGTGTTTACTGTTGTAAAATTCCAATGTCTATTATCAACGTATCAAAATGTAAAAAAAATGTGTTGGCAACTTTGATGAAATAATCTTTATAATATATCACATCCAATAAATGCTATTTTGTAACATTGGTTTGTCACATAAATATTTGCATGTGTAATGTGTGTGTGTGTGTGTGTGTGTGATTGATCAGTTTCTATTAAGCTTTCAGCGACAGTCTTTCTAGTATCTGCTTGTAGGTTCTGTGGCTGCAAGTCTCAGGACCAACCTTCCATAGCCCTTTCTTCGAATATGCATCCAGGTGGGCTGAAGTTTTATTAATATCGTCTAATTCCAAAAATCTGGACAACATTACATTAAGATGCACTGATAAAGCCAGATAAAATACAAAAAGACCCAAATAATGTCTAGCCCAGTGTCGCTATGTATACGATGTTTGAAAATATGATCCTAAACCACGTCTCCACTTCGATATACCAGAGAGAGATTATATTTTTTCTAAAACTAGTTTCAGACCTAGAAACTCTTGCAGCAGTCAAATTATAAATTTGACTCAACGAATCACAGATGATTTCGAGAGCAAACAAATCACGGGAGTGCCTACGTCGACCTTAGTGGAGCATTCGATACCATAAATCATCATACCACGATGAAAGACAGGCGCCTGTCTAACATCAGTTACCTTCTTCAGAAAAGACGCTTCTATGTTACTAGGGGAAACAAAAGATAGCAGTTGGAGAAATAAAAACAATGGGGTGGCACAAAAAAAGGTGTTCTAGTTCCCATGTTATACAACATCTATACTAACGATGAACCTATGGACACAATCACCGGGAAATTAATATACACCTAGGACAGTTTGCTTTCGACCTATTCAAATCCATTTCCCAGAGAAACAAGAGTTGCTGCCCAGGTAAATAGTTTTCAAAAAACTGGGAAGCAAACAATAAAACTTCCTTGCTGCTCTTGCAAAGTACTATCAGGAGAACCACATTAGACCAAACTTCAGCAAAAACCAAGTATGGGCCTACCACCTAAAAAACAACAGAGAAGCAAACAATAAAACTTCCTTGCTGCTCTTGCAAAGTACTATCAGGAGAACCACATTAGACCAAACTTCAGCAAAAACCAAGTATGGGCCTACCACCTAAAAAAAAACAGAGAAGCAAACAAAAAAACTTCCTAGCTGCTCTTGCAAAGTACTATCAGGAGAACCACATTAGACCGAACTTCAGCAAAAACCAAGTATGAGCCTACCACTTAAAAAAAACAGAGAAGCAAACAATAAAACTTCCTTGCTGCTCTTGCAAAGTACTATCAGGAGAACCACATTAGACCAAACTTCAGCAAAAACCAAGTATGGGCCTACCACCTAAAAAAAACATAGAAGCAAACAATAAAACTTCCTTGCTGCTCTTGCAAAGTACTATCAGGAGAACAACATTAGACCAAACTTCAGCAAAAACCAAGTATGGGCCTACCACCTAAAAAAAAACAGAGAAGCAAACAATAAAACTTCCTTCCTTCTCTTGCAAAGTACTATCAGGAGAACCACATTAGTTCAAACTTCAGCAAAAACCAAGTATGGGCCTACCACCTAAAAAACAACAGAGAAGCAAAGAAAAAAACGTCCTTGCTGCTCTTGCAAAGTACTATCAGGAGAACAACATTAGACCAAACTTCAGCAAAAACCAAGTATGGGCCTACCACCTTAAAAACAACAGAGAAGCAAACAATAAAACTTCCTGGCTGCTCTTGCAAAGTACTATCAGGAGAACCACATTAGACCAAACTTCAGCAAAAACCAAGTATGGGCCTACCACCTAAAAAACAACAGAGAAGCAAACAATAAAACTTCCTTGCTGCTCTTGCAAAGTACTATCAGGAGAACCACATTAGACCAAACTTCAGCAAAAACCAAGTATGGGCCTACCACCTAAAAAACAACAGAGAAGCAAACAAAAAAACTTCCTTGCTACTCTTGCAAAGTACTATCAGGAGAACCACATTAGACCAAACTTCAGCAAAAACCAAGTATGGGCCTACCACCTAAAAAACAACAGAGAAGCAAACAATAAAACTTCCTTGCTGCTCTTGCAAAGTACTAACAGGAGAACCACATTAGACCAAACTTCAGCAAAAACCAAGTATGGGCCTACCACCTAAAAAACAACAGAGAAGCAAACAATAAAACTTCCTTGCTGCTCTTGCAAAGTACTATCAGGAGAACCACATTAGACCAAACTTCAGCAAAAACCAAGTATGGGCCTACCCCCTAAAAAACAACAGAGAAGCAAACAAAAAAACTTCCTTGCTGCTCTTGCAAAGTACGATCAGGAGAACCACATTAGACCAAACTTCAGCAAAAACCAAGTATGGGCCTACCACCTAAAAAACAACAGAGAAGCAAACAATAAAACTTCCTTGCTGCTCTTGCAAAGTACTATCAGGAGAACCACATTAGACCAATCTTCAGAAAAAACCAAGTATGGGCCTACCACCTAAAAAACAACGGAGAAGCAAACAATAAAACTTCCTTGCTGCTCTTGCAAAGTACTATCAGGAGAACCACATTAGACCAAACTTCAGCAAAAACCAAGTATGGGCCTACCACCTAAAAAACAACAGAGAAGCAAACAATAAAACTTCCTTGCTGCTCTTGCAAAGTACTATCAGGAGAACCACATTAGACCTAACTTCAGCAAAAACCAAGTGGACTGAATGTTTACTGATTTTCGTAAACGGGGAAATTTCATTCAGTCACTACACAATATTTCATCACAATGTTTCCCAATACGACATTACCGCTCGGGTGTCAGTACCCATCGTTCCCCTGACTCAATGGATAACAGCCAGTCACACAACTCCACTCGTATACTTGATGAATGTATATGCATGCATCACCGTATTGAAAAGTGATTTGTCAATAGATCTTGATATATTTTACACCTTCATTGCTAAACAAGGAGGATGGACTTCATTTATGCTCACGCGACTAAAGTGGTGGCCATCTTTGAACTACCATTTCGACATTATGTGGCAGCTTTGAACCTTGATTTGATATGTTGGGCATTGCATTTCTCGTTAGCAGAGAAACTACAAAATTATTTAACACAGTGTTTTGAGATTATATCGCAATGTAAATGTTTTTATTTAAAGTCCCTTAAGTATATTTGAAGAAATTGACTTAACTTTTAGTGTTTACTGTTGTAAAATTCCAATGTCTATTATCAACGTTTCAAAATGTAAAAAAAATGTGTTGGCAACTTTGATGAAATAATCTTTATAATATATCACATCCAATAAATGCTATTTTGTAACATTGGTTTGTCACATAAATATTTGCATGTGTAATGTGTGTGTGTGTGTGTGTGTGTGATTGATCAGTTTCTATTAAGCTTTCAGCGACAGTCTTTCTAGTATCTGCTTGTAGGTTCTGTGGCTGCAAGTCTCAGGACCAACCTTCCATAGCCCCTTCTTCAAATATGCATCCAGGTGGGCTGAAGTTTTATTAATATCGTCTAATTCCAAAAATCTGGACAATATTACATTAAGATGCACTGATAAAGCCAGATAAAATACAAAAAGACCCAAATAATGTCTAGCCCAGTGTCGCTATGTATACGATGTTTGAAAATATGATCCTAAACCACGTCTCCACTTCGATATACCAGAGAGAGATTATATTTTTTCTAAAACTAGTTTCAGACCTAGAAACTCTTGCAGCAGTCAAATTATAAATTTGACTCAACGAATCACAGATGATTTCGAGAGCAAACAAATCACGGGAGTGCCTACGTCGACCTTAGTGGAGCATTCGATACCATAAATCATCATACCACGATGAAAGACAGGCGCCTGTCTAACATCAGTTACCTTCTTCAGAAAAGACGCTTCTATTTTACTAGGGAAAACAAAAGATAGCAGTTGGAGAAATCAAAACAATGGGGTGGCACAAAAATGGTGTTCTAGTTCCCATGTTATACAACATCTATACTAACGATGAACCTATGGACACAATCACCGGGAAATTAATATACACCTAGGACAGTTTGCTTTCGACCTTTTCAAATCCATTTCCCAGAGAAACAAAAGGGTCTGCCCAGGTAAATAGTTTTCAAAAAACTGGGAAGCAAACAATAAAACTTCCTTGCTGCTCTTGCAAAGTACTATCAGGAGAACCACATTAGACCAAACTTCAGCAAAAACCAAGTATGGGCCTACCACCTAAAAAACAACAGAGAAGCAAACAAAAAAACTTCCTTGCTGCTCTTGCAAAGTACTATCAGGAGAACCACATTTGACCAAACTTTAGCAAAAACCAAGTATGGGCCTACCACCTAAAAAACTACAGAGAAGCAAACAATAAAACTTCCTTGCTGCTCTTGCAAAGTACTATCAGGAGAACCACATTAGACCAAACTTCAGCAAAAACCAAGTATGGGCCTACCCCCTAAAAAACAACAGAGAAGCAAACAAAAAAACTTCCTTGCTGCTCTTGCAAAGTACTATCAGGAGAACCACATTAGACCAAACTTCAGCAAAAACCAAGTATGGGCCTACCACCTAAAAAACAACAGAGAAGCAAACAATAAAACTTCCTTGCTGCTCTTGCAAAGTACTAACAGGAGAACCACATTAGACCAAACTTCAGCAAAAACCAAGTATGGGCCTACCACCTAAAAAACAACAGAGAAGCAAACAAAAAAACTTCCTTCCTGCTCTTGCAAAGTACTATCAGGAGAACCACATTAGACCAAACTTCAGCAAAAACCAAGTATGGGCCTACCACCTAAAAAACAAAAAGAAGCAAATAATAAAACTTCCTTGCTGCTCTTGCAAAGTACTATCAGGAGAACCACATTAGACCAAACTTCAGCAAAAACCAAGTATGGGCCTACCACCTAAAAAACAACAGAGAAGCAAACAATAAAACTTCCTTGCTGCTCTTGCAAAGTACTATCAGGAGAACCACATTAGACCAAACTTCAGCAAAAACCAAGTATGGGCCTACCACCTAAAAAACAACAGAGAAGCAAACAATAAAACTTCCTTGCTGCTCTTGCAAAGTACTATCAGGAGAACCACATTAGACCAAACTTCAGCAAAAACCAAGTATGGGCCTACCACCTAAAAAAAAACAGAGAAGCAAACAATAAAACTTCCTTGCTGCTCTTGCAAAGTACTATCAGGAGAACCACATTAGACCAAACTTCAGCAAAAACCAAGTATGGGCCTACCACCTAAAAAAAAACAGAGAAGCAAACAATAAAACTTCCTTGCTGCTCTTGCAAAGTACTATCAGGAGAACCACATTAGACCAATCTTCAGAAAAAACCAAGTATGGGCCTACCCCTTAAAAAACAACAGAGAAGCAAACAAAAAAACTTCCTTGCTGCTCTTGCAAAGTACGATCAGGAGAACCACATTATACCAAACTTCAGCAAAAACCAAGTATGGGCCTACCACCTAAAAAACAACAGAGAAGCAAACAGTAAAACTTCCTTGCTGCTCTTGCAAAGTACTATCAGGAGAACCACATTAGACCAAACTTCAGCAAAAACCAAGTATGGGCCTACCACCTAAAAAAAAACAGAGAAGCAAACAATAAAACTTCCTTGCTTCTCTTGCAAAGTACTATCAGGAGAACCACATTAGACCAATCTTCAGAAAAAACCAAGTATGGGCCTACCCCCTAAAAAACAACAGAGAAGCAAACAAAAAAACTTCCTTGCTGCTCTTGCAAAGTACGATCAGGAGAACCACATTAGACCTAACTTCAGCAAAAACCAAGTGGACTGAATGTTTACTGATTTTCGTAAACGGGGAAATTTCATTCAGTCACTACACAATATTTCATCACAATGTTTCCCAATACGACATTACCGCTCGGGTCTCAGTACCCATCGTTCCCCTGACTCAATGGATAACAGCCAGTCACACAACTCCACTCGTATACTTGATGAATGTATATGCATGCATCACCGTATTGAAAAGTGATTTGTCAATAGATCTTGATATATTTTACACCTTCATTGCTAAACAAGGAGGATGGACTTCATTTATGCTCACGCGACTAAAGTGGTGGCTATCTTTGAACTACCATTTCGACATTATGTGGCAGCTTTGAACCTTGATTTGATATGTTGGGCATTGCATTTCTCGTTAGCAGAGAAACTACAAAATTATTTAACACAGTGTTTTGAGATTATATCGCAATGTAAATGTTTTTATTTAAAGTCCCTTAAGTATATTTGAAGAAATTGACTTAACTTTTAGTGTTTACTGTTGTAAAATTCCAATGTCTATTATCAACGTATCAAAATGTAAAAAAAATGTGTTGGCAACTTTGATGAAATAATCTTTATAATATATCACATCCAATAAATGCTATTTTGTAACATTGGTTTGTCACATAAATATTTGCATGTGTAATGTGTGTGTGTGTGTGTGTGTGTGATTGATCAGTTTCTATTAAGCTTTCAACGACAGTCTTTCTAGTATCTGCTTGTAGGTTCTGTGGCTGCAAGTCTCAGGACCAACCTTCCATAGCCCCTTCTTCGAATATGCATCCAGGTTGGCTGAAGTTTTATTAATATCGTCTAATTCCAAAAATATGGACAACATTACATTAAGATGCACTGATAAAGCCAGATAAAATACAAAAAGACCCAAATAATGTCTAGCCCAGTGTCGCTATGTATACGATGTTTGAAAATATGATCCTAAACCACGTCTCCACTTCGATATACCAGAGAGAGATTATATTTTTTCTAAAACTAGTTTCAGACCTAGAAACTCTTGCAGCAGTCAAATTATAAATTTGACTCAACGAATCACAGATGATTTCGAGAGCAAACAAATCACGGAAGTGCCTACGTCGACCTTAGTGGAGCATTCGATACCATAAATCATCATACCACGATGAAAGACAGGCGCCTGTCTAACATCAGTTACCTTCTTCAGAAAAGACGCTTCTATTTTACTAGGGGAAACAAAAGATAGCAGTTGGAGAAATCAAAACAATGGGGTGGCACAAAAATGGTGTTCTAGTTCCCATGTTATACAACATCTATACTAACGATGAACCTATGGACACAATCACCGGGAAATTAATATACACCTAGGACAGTTTGCTTTCGACCTTTTCAAATCCATTTCCCAGAGAAACAACAGGGTCTGCCCAGGTAAATAGTTTTCAAAAAACTGGGAAGCAAACAATAAAACTTCCTTGCTGCTCTTGCAAAGTACTATCAGGAGAACCACATTAGACCAAACTTCAGCA
This sequence comes from Ariolimax columbianus, assembly GCA_036924085.1. Lineage (NCBI taxonomy): Eukaryota > Metazoa > Mollusca > Gastropoda > Stylommatophora > Arionidae > Ariolimax > Ariolimax columbianus. The sequence continues at coordinate 15,985,691 of JAVGWX010000007.1, forward strand.
AAAACCAAGTATGGGCCTACCACCTAAAAAACAACAGAGAAGCAAACAAAAAAACTTCCTTGCTGCTCTTGCAAAGTACTATCAGGAGAACCACATTAGACCAAACTTTAGAAAAAACCAAGTATGGGCCTACCACCTAAAAAACAACAGAGAAGCAAAGAATAAAACTTCCTTGCTGCTCTTGCAAAGTACTATCAGGAGAACCACATTAGACCAAACTTCAGCAAAAACCAAGTATGGGCCTACCACCTAAAAAACAACAGAGAAGCAAACAAAAAAACTTCCTTGCTGCTCTTGCAAAGTACTATCAGGAGAACCACATTAGACCAAACTTCAGCAAAAACCAAGTATGGGCCTACCACCTAAAAATCAACAGAGAATCAAACAATAAAACTTCCTTGCTGCTCTTGCAAAGTACTAACAGGAGAACCACATTAGACCAAACTTCAGCAAAAACCAAGTATGGGCCTACCACCTAAAAAACAACAGAGAAGCAAACAATAAAACTTCCTTGCTGCTCTTGCAAAGTACTATCAGGAGAACCACATTAGACCAAACTTCAGCAAAAACCAAGTATGGGCCTAGCACCTAAAAAACAAAAAGAAGCAAATAATAAAACTTCCTTGCTGCTCTTGCAAAGTACTATCAGGAGAACCACATTAGACCAAAATTCAGCAAAAACCAAGTATGGGCCTACCACCTAAAAAACAACAGAGAAGCAAACAATAACACTTCCTTGCTGCTCTTGCAAAGTACTATCAGGAGAACCACATTAGACCAAACTTCAGCAAAAACCAAGTATGGGCCTACCACCTAAAAAAAAACAGAGAAGCAAACAATAAAACTTCCTTGCTTCTCTTGCAAAGTACTATCAGGAGAACCACATTAGACCAAACTTCAGCAAAAACCAAGTATGGGCCTACCACCTAAAAAACAACAGAGAAGCAAACAATAAAACTTCCTTGCTGCTCTTGCAAAGTACTATCAGGAGAACCACATTTGACCAATCTTCAGAAAAAACCAAGTATGGGGCTACCACCTAAAAAACAACAGAGAAGCAAACAATAAAACTTCCTTGCTGCTCTTGCAAAGTACTATCAGGAGAACCACATTAGACCAAACTTCAGCAAAAACCAAGTATGGGCCTACCACCTAAAAAACAATAGAGAAGCAAACAAAAAAACTTCCTTGCTGCTCTTGCAAAGTACTATCAGGAGAACCACATTAGACCAAACTTCAGCAAAAACCAAGTATGGGCCTACCACCTTAAAAACAACAGAGAAGCAAACAATAAAACTTCCTTGCTTCTCTTGCAAAGTACTATCAGGAGAACCACATTATACCAAACTTCAGCAAAAACCAAGTATGGGCCTACCACCTAAAAAACAACAGAGAAGCAAACAAAAAAACTTCCTTGCTGCTCTTGCAAAGTACTATCAGGAGAACCACATTAGACCAAACTTCAGCAAAAATCAAGTATGGGCCTACCACCTAAAAAACAACAGAGAAGCAAACAATAAAACTTCCTTGCTGCTCTTGCAAAGTACTATCAGGAGAACCACATTAGACCAAACTTCAGCAAAAACCAAGTATGGGCCTACCACCTAAAAAACAACAGAGAAGCAAACAATAAAACTTCCTTGCTGCTCTTGCAAAGTACTATCAGGAGAACCACATTAGACTTAACTTCAGCAAAAACCAAGTGGACTGAATGTTTACTGATTTTCGTAAACGGGGAAATTTCATTCAGTCACTACACAATATTTCATCACAATGTTTCCCAATACGACATTACCGCTCGGGTCTCAGTACCCATCGTTCCTCTGACTCAATGGATAACAGCCAGTCACACAACTCCACTCGTATACTTGATGAATGTATATGCATGCATCACCGTATTGAAAAGTGATTTGTCAATAGATCTTGAAATATTTTACACCTTCATTGCTAAACAAGGAGGATGGACTTCATTTATGCTCACGCGACTAAAGTGGTGGCCATCTTTGAACTACCATTTCGACATTATGTGGCAGCTTTGAACCTTGATTTGATATGTTGGGCATTGCATTTCTCGTTAGCAGAGAAACTACAAAATTATTTAACACAGTGTTTTGAGATTATATCGCAATGTAAATGTTTTTATTTAAAGTCCCTTAAGTATATTTGAAGAAATTGACTTAACTTTTAGTGTTTACTGTTGTAAAATTCCAATGTCTATTATCAACGTATCAAAATGTAAAAAAAATGTGTTGGCAACTTTGATGAAATAATCTTTATAATATATCACATCCAATAAATGCTATTTTGTAACATTGGTTTGTCACATAAATATTTGCATGTGTAATGTGTGTGTGTGTGTGTGTGTGTGTGATTGATCAGTTTCTATTAAGCTTTCAGCGACAGTCTTTCTAGTATCTGCTTGTAGGTTCTGTGGCTGCAAGTCTCAGGACCAACCTTCCATAGCCCCTTCTTCGAATATGCATCCAGGTGGGCTGAAGTTTTATTAATATCGTCTAATTCCAAAAATCTGGACAACATTACATTAAGATGCACTGATAAAGCCAGATAAAATACAAAAAGACCCAAATAATGTCTAGCCCAGTGTCGCTATGTATACGATGTTTGAAAATATGATCCTAAACCACGTCTCCACTTCGATATACCAGAGAGAGATTATATTTTTTCTAAAACTAGTTTCAGACCTAGAAACTCTTGCAGCAGTCAAATTATAAATTTGACTCAACGAATCACAGATGATTTCGAGAGCAAACAAATCACGGGAGTGCCTACGTCGACCTTAGTGGAGCATTCGATACCATAAATCATCATACCACGATGAAAGACAGGCGCCTGTCTAACATCAGCTACCTTCTTCAGAAAAGACGCTTCTATTTTACTAGGGAAAACAAAAGATAGCAGTTGGAGAAATCAAAACAATGGGGTGGCACAAAAATGGTGTTCTAGTTCCCATGTTATACAACATCTATACTAACGATGAACCTATGGACACAATCACCGGGAAATTAATATACACCTAGGACAGTTTGCTGTCGACCTTTTCAAATCCATTTCCCAGAGAAACAACAGGGTCTGCCCAGGTAAATAGTTTTCAAAAAACTGGGAAGCAAACAATAAAACTTCCTTGCTGCTCTTGCAAAGTACTATCAGGAGAACCACATTAGACCAAACTTCAGCAAAAACCAAGTATGGGCCTACCACCTAAAAAACAACAGAGAAGCAAACAAAAAAACTTCCTTGCTGCTCTTGCAAAATACAATCAGGAGAACCACATTAGACCAAACTTTAGCAAAAACCAAGTATGGGCCTACCACCTAAAAAACAACAGAGAAGCAAACAATAAAACTTCCTTGCTGCTCTTGCAAAGTACTATCAGGAGAACCACATTAGACCAAACTTCAGCAAAAACCAAGTATGGGCCTACCACCTAAAAAACAACAGAGAAGCAAACAAAAAAACTTCCTTGCTGCTCTTGCAAAGTACTATCAGGAGAACCACATTAGACCAAACTTCAGCAAAAACCAAGTATGGGCCTACCACCTAAAAAACAACAGAGAAGCAAACAATAAAACTTCCTTGCTGCTCTTGCAAAGTACTAACAGGAGAACCACATTAGACCAAACTTCAGCAAAAACCAAGTATGGGCCTACCACCTAAAAAACAACAGAGAAGCAAACAATAAAACTTCCTTGCTGCTCTTGCAAAGTACTATCAGGAGAACCACATTAGACCAAACTTCAGCAAAAACCAAGTATGGGCCTACCACCTAAAAAAAAACAGAGAAGCAAACAATAAAACGTCCTTGCTTCTCTTGCAAAGTACTATCAGGAGAACCACATTAGACCAAACTTCAGCAAAAACCAAGTATGGGCCTACCACCTAAAAAACAACAGAGAAGCAAACAATAAAACTTCCTTGCTGCTCTTGCAAAGTACTATCAGGAGAACCACATTAGACCAAACTTCAGCAAAAACCAAGTATGGGCCTACCACCTAAAAAACAACAGAGAAGCAAACAAAAAAACTTCCTTGCTGCTCTTGCAAAGTACTATCAGGAGAACCACATTAGACCAAACTTCAGCAAAAACCAAGTATGGGCCTACCACCTTAAAAACAACAGAGAAGCAAACAATAAAACTTCCTTGCTTCTCTTGCAAAGTACTATCAGGAGAACCACATTATACCAAACTTCAGCAAAAACCAAGTATGGGCCTACAACCTAAAAAACAACAGAGAAGCAAACAATAAAACTTCCTTGCTGCTCTTGCAAAGTACTATCAGGAGAACCACATTAGACCAAACTTCAGCAAAAACCAAGTATGGGCCTACCACCTAAAAAATAACAGAGAAGCAAACAATAAAACTTCCTTGCTGCTCTTGCAAAGTACTATCAGGAGAACCACATTAGACCAAACTTCAGCAAAAACCAAGTATGGGCCTACCACCTAAAAAACAACAGAGAAGCAAACAAAAAAACTTCCTTGCTGCTCTTGCAAAGTACGATCAGGAGAACCACATTAGACCAAACTTCAGCAAAAACCAAGTATGGGCCTACCACCTAAAAAACAACAGAGAAGCAAACAATAAAACTTCCTTGCTGCTCTTGCAAAGTACTATCAGGAGAACCACATTAGACCAAACTTCAGCAAAAACCAAGTATGGGCCTACCACCTAAAAAAAAACAGAGAAGCAAACAATAAAACTTCCTTGCTTCTCTTGCAAAGTACTATCAGGAGAACCACATTAGACCAAACTTGAGCAAAAACCAAGTATGGGCCTACCACCTAAAAAACAACAGAGAAGCAAACAATAAAACTTCCTTGCCGCTCTTGCAAAGTACTATCAGGAGAACCACATTAGACCAAACTTCAGCAAAAACCAAGTATGGGCCTACCACCTAAAAAACAACAGAGAAGCAAACAATAAAACTTCCTTGCTGCTCTTGCAAAGTACTATCAGGAGAGCCACATTAGACCAAACTTCAGCAAAAACCAAGTATGGGCCTACCACCTAAAAAACAACAGAGAAGCAAACAATAAAACTTCCTTGCTGCTCTTGCAAAGTACTATCAGGAGAACCACATTAGACCAAACTTCAACAAAAACCAACTATGGGCCTACCACCTAAAAACAACAGAGAAGCGAACAATAAAACTTCCTTGCTGCTCTTGCAAAGTACTATCAGGAGAACCACATTAGACCAAACTTCAGCAAAAACCAAGTATGGGCCTACCACCTAAAAACAACAGAGAAGCAAACAAAAAAACCACAGATTCGATTGCATTGACAGGAAATTGAACATCCAAACTGCGTCTGTTATAGCCTCCCCTTCCCAGGTGTATAGGTCGCCGCTGGATTAATTGTTCCGCTTGCCGGACAATAGTTTTCTTACCAATGTCTTATTCTACATTATTGTGTCTCTAGAAGCACCTTCATGAAGGGCCCCTGTTTCTTACAGCGCCTGTTGTGGGGCGCGACCGTGTACCCGGCTGTGTAACCGGCTGATAATAGGCTCAGTATGCTAGGTTGACAGTCAATCTAAGAGGAGGTCAATTCAGGCTCCAAAGTCATGACGTACGAAGAGTCAAAACGGCTTATCAAAGCCAGATACATGACCAAATGGGAAACCGAACATACTGGTTACACCAAAAACGATGCCTATTACCAGTTGAACCGTAGAGAGCAGGTCGTTGTCTCCAGACTTCGCACTGGCCACAACAAACTGAGGTACAACCTATTCAACAAACTGAAGATAGGTGGTACCGACGAATGCTCGTGCGGTACTGGTAAAATGACCGCTGAACATCTGCTGCAGAACTGCCCGACATACGAGGATCAGAGAGAGCAGATGTGGCCATCACCAGTGGAACTGCAAGACAAGCTCTATGGCAGTGGCAACAGCCTCATGATGACCGCCGCTTTTTTCGAAAAAATAATGGTTGCTGTCTGACTGAGTACGAAGAAGAAGAAGAAGAAGAAGAAGAACATCCAAACTGCGTCTGTTATAGCCTCTCCTTTCCAGGTGTATAGGTCACCGCTGGATTAATTGTTCCGCTTGCCGGACAATAGTTTTATTACCAATGTCCTATTCTATATTATTGTGTCTCTAGATGCACCTTCATGAAGGGCCACTGTTTCTTACAGCGCCTGCTGTGGGGCGCGACCGAGTACCCGGCTGTATAACCGGCTGATAATAGGCTCATTATGCTAGGTTGACAGTCAATCTAAGAGAGGTAAATTCAGGCTCCAAATTCGGGTAAACTAAGCTCATTAGCCTTATCAGAAAGTATCATCGGATGCCTCGAGTAGCTATTTAAAACATGCTAAACATGGATGACACTTGCTTTTGAGGATTAATTCCTTCTCACACACAACTTGCACACCGCAATTAGAAATACATGACTAGCAGACATGTCCAGTATATAAGTGTAGTGAACATATCCGGATGAAAATCAACACCCCCTCAACTATTTCACATTTCAGCTTGAAAAAAATAAAATGGAAACACGGAATGGCATTGTCTCAAATTAAATACAAAATACAGAAAACAAATAAAGCGACAAAGCGGTTAGTGAGATTCCAGAATTACAGTTATGAGGAAATACTCAGAAAAACCGGCATACAGTGTTTTGAGAAGAAAAGAATTCGAAGGGAAATAATACAGGTTTATAAGATGATCGGAGTAACGGATAAATTAGACTAAAACAAGTTGTTTTTTCTTTTTTCAAAATGTAGCCAACCACCTACAAAAAATACAAGGAAATATAAGGGAATACTTGTATTAGTTAGAGAGTGATGAATGCTTGGAATGAATTGCCATGGGAGGTAGTGGAGGCAGAGACAATTAATGCATTTATGAATAAATTGGATGCGCATAGTTTTTAGAGGAATATAATCGAAATAATAAAGGTTGTATACAGATTCTGCAGTCTTCTAAACCAGTATAATGACGTTAAGTTATATTAGGTTAAAACATGAAGAAAGACAAATACAACTAAGTATGTCACATTAAGTGACATCAAATCAACTCTAGTCACATCATATCTAATCAAATCAATTCTAGTCTAATCAAGTATAATTAAATCAAGTATAACCAAATAAAGTCTAGCCAAAGCAATTATAATAAAATCAAGTCCAGTCAAATCAAGTCTAATCAAATCTAGTTTAATCAAATCAAGCCTAGTCAAATTTAGTCTAATCAATTTAAGTCCAGTCAAATCGAGTCCAGTCAAATCCGGTATAATCAAAACAAGTGTAATCAAATCAAGTATAATAATTCAAGTCTAAAAAAATCAAGCAGAATCAAATCAAGTCTAGTCAAATCAAGTCCTGTCATATCAAGTCTGTTCAGTTCATGTCATCAAATCAACCCTAGTCATATCAAGTTTAGACAAAAACATTATAGTTAAACCATCAGTTAATTCCAATCAATTCAAATCAAATGAAAAATGAATTATATTCATTTCAAGGACAATTAAGTCAAATTAAATTGCCAGCTAGACATACACTCTCGTGATTGTCATTGGAGCCATCATACGAGTTCAACGATCATCTAGATGCATACCGATATGTTCGACATATGAAAGCTAACGTCTAATCAAATCATGTCTATTCATAGCAAATAATGACAAGTCAAGTATGTTCAAATTAAATCATTAAAATCATGTAAAGTGAAATGAAAACTAGTCAAATTAAGTATAATGAACTGATGTCTAATCAAATGAAATCATACCAAGTCATTCATTATCATATCTACATCAAGAATATTCAGATCTACTGAAATCAAACCATGGTAAAAACAGTTTTAGTGAAATAATTTATATTTAAAAAAAGTCTAGTAAAATAGTCTAGACGGAGTAATTATTGTAATATCAAGTTCAATCAAATCGATTCTAATTAACTCATTCACAATCAAATAAAATCACGGAAAATTAAGTCTAGTCATATCAAGTCTGGTCAAATTAGTTTGAATAAATTCTGTCATTTCTAATCAAATCAGTTTTAATAATATCAAATATTCAAATAAAATATAATCCACTCAAGTCATGACACATTAAGCATAGATAGATCAGGCCTTCCAACCAAATTATGACCAATCAAGTATAGTCAAATCAATTAAATAAAGTTCAGTTAAATCGTCGCTTCAGATCAGGTCTAATCAAATCAAGTCTAAGGAGGTCAAATAAAATCAATTCAATACGAGGCAAATCAATTAGTTAGATAAAATTACTTCAAATCAAGTATTGCCAAATCTTAACTTCATAAACGATTATAATCAAATCAAGAAGTCAAATCAAATCAAGTTTAGTCAAATCAAGTATAATCAGATCATAACACGTCAACAAAAGTATGGACAAGTCTAGCACAGTCAAATCGTGTATAGTCAAATTGAATCAAAGCAATTCATTTATGAACAATTACAATGTAATCAAATCAGATCTAGTCTAAATAAAATTACAATCATTCCAAAACACACCAAATCATAACACATCAAGCAAATCAAGTCAAGTCTAGTTAAATCATGCTAAATCAAATCAAACCATGGTACCTCAAGTAAATCAAATCAAGTATATCCAAATTAAATCTAATCAATTCAAATCATGGCACATCAAGCAAATCAAATCAAGTCTAGCCAAATCATGCCTAATCAAATCAAATCATAACACATCTAGAAAAAAATAAAAATCAAGTGTAGTCAAATGATATATCCCTTCTTAAGCATGCTTCATTGTTTTGACCACCATTACTACCAGATTCTCGGATCCACTCATTGCACTAACAGTCTCCAAGACGAGCACTTACTTATTCCGCAGGTAGCCTTCCGTATTCTATGAAGCAAGCATTGACAGTCAACAATATGACTCTCCTGATTAATGCAATCTTGGTTATGTACTTCAAGGGGGAATTAACTACCGCAGTATGTATTCTTCAATTTGAAGGTATTTAAACGTAACGTCACTTTCCTCAAATGAAATGTATAAATCTTACAGAAAAGACTGTCGTTATAGTTCAACGCTACATTCTTAATTCTTAAATCGAACGGTTTTACACCAACGGATGGTTATCCTTGTGTGAGCCCCAACTCAAGTTCCAGTCGTTTCTGTAGCGAGCACGTGTCGTCTAGTAGGACACTGGTCGGTCTGATGCTGGGTCAATTGTGTTTGGCTTGTCTATAGTAAATCTCGTCAATGAGTTGGAGGAGGTCCCTGAGGTCTCTAAGATTGTCCGGGGGGTATTTAATTCGTCTTGTCGCCTAGCTTTATGACCAGCCTAGCGGTTTTTTGAGTGGTTGACGTGCTGTAAGACATCCATGATATGTGGCATTCTCTGAATGTCGCTATTGTGTAGTTCGTTTTGCCGCTGTTGTCTGAGAGTTATGCCCACGAGGCGTCTTTCAAGAGATGCTTGTGCTGGTATCATTTGGTTCTCTGCTGCTTTTATTAGGGACCAGGTTTCGCTAACATAGCAGTGCGCTAGTAGGACTATCGAATCGAAGATTTCCGCATGTATTCTAGTGTCTTTTGTGGCGTCTGTTGCTGTCATGATAGAGTTGGAGGCTTCCTAGTCTGCCCATATCTGTCTGGCGATTTCAGGCTTGGTTGTTCTCAGTGTTGACAAGGCTTCCAGGTAGGCATCTTCTTCTATGGGTTTTCCAATCAAGAATATAGTGTTCAGCTCTGCAACACGGTGGCTCATAGGATTTATAGTGTTCAGCTCTGCAACACGGTGGCTCATAGGCCTTATAGTGTTCAGCTCTGCAACACGGTGGCTCATAGGCCTTATAGTGTTCAGCTCTGCAACACGGTGGCTCATAGGCCTTATAGTGTTCAGCTCTGCAACACGGTGGCTCATAGGCCTTATAGTGTTCAGCTCCGCAACACGGTGGCTCATAGGCCTTATAGTGTTCAGCTCTGCAACACGGTGGCTCATAGGGCTTATAGTGTTCAGCTCTGCAACACGGTGGCTCATAGGCCTTATAGTGTTCAGCTCTGCAACACGGTGGCTCATAGGCTTTATAGTGTTCAGCTCTGCAACACGGTGGCTCATAGGCTTTTTTTCCTAGGTTTAAAACTAGACCTACATTCCTGTCTTCTGTGTCTAGTGACCATATCACGTCTGTCGCTTCTATGGGGATATCTGTAATAAGCACGGAGTCGTCCATGAATCTGAAGTCATTTAGTCGCCTCCCACCGATTTTAATGTCCAAGGTGTCCATGTGGGAGGGACTCAAAGTCAACTCCAGACAAGCAGAGAATAGAATTTGACGATATTTCTGTTGTATGCCGTTACAGTGGCTCCTCGTCAAAATTATGATGACATGTGTCATTACGGTCTAGTCATTTGCCATGGTTCTCAGTATTATCACCGTAATGGGAATGAACTTGCCACTTCCCCTTCATTAACCACTTAAAAGAATGCGTGGTCTTTGCCAGTACCATTCACTTGCCCCCAGTATTACTCCTCCATTCCGGGAAGAGAAGATGAATCCAGGTGTTACACCGCACATCAATTTGCATCGATATATTCAACATCATCAACTGGAAAACTACCTGTAATCAGACATGTATAAGGAACCGCTGTTTTCTAATAAATCAGTGTCTACTGAGGACGCTGATAACTCAGTATTTGTACGTTACGCTATTGCCCAATCGTCTTTTTTGTCGTGATCGTCTATGACATCACTATCATGATTGTCTTGGTGATACGATTTATTCCTGTACAAATAGTGTCTCATTTCAGATCACCTGTATCAACAAGCAGGAAAGTATGAGGCGTGTTCAAGTGAAACCGGACAAGGTAGAGGAATGGCTCCACACTAGAGATAGACTTACAGAGTACCACACATCCATAATAACCAAGTGCAGTGAATGTAGGAAGGGGCGAATTAGCCTGACAAAACTCGAAGTCAACCAGCTGATAGGCGCCAACACGTATGAAAGTGATACCATCATATACACTGATGGGTCGGTGCAAAGTAGTGAAACATCAGGTTGGGGTTGCCTGGCTAGAATAAAAGACCGGATCGTTGCTGAACGAAGTGGCGCATTCGAGACTACAACATCAAGTATGAGAATGGAGATGGAGGCGGTGACAGAAGTTCTGAGGTAGCTGTCTTAGACATCTTCAACAGGAGCAGTCATCGTGTCAGACTCCCAAACACTACTTCGGAAGGTGCAGATTGGGTGGCTACGACATGAGTGGATAGCAGCGCTGGAGACCTCAAAAATCAAGGGGTTGGTGTGGATCTACTGTCCTGGTCACGCCGGCGTTCCGGGCAACGAGCGAGCTGATTTTTTTTGCGTCACACGCACCCATAACAGGCACAGTGAACATGGATAAAGGTGACATAGTGAAAGTTATCAAGGACCACCTGCTGGAAAACGACACTGCTTTGGATGAGTCTGCAAGGCACAGGCTGCGGGACTTTGGAATAAAATTATGATTGAGTGGATCAGGGAACCTGAGAGGACGAAACAGGAAGGTGTACAACCAACAGGCTACATGCACCATCAACATCCACACTTTGCGCCATCTGCTGAGAGAGACTGAGCACCTATGGGTATGCCCGGAGTGCAGTGAAGTCGACTCCTAGACCAGAACAGAACAGCCGCAACCACACATATCCGCACACACAAAGAGACAGACAGACGCAGCCCCCCCCCCCACACACACACACACAAACGCACACACACACACATACATCCACGCACACATATGACAACCCCCCCCCCTCCATACACACACACACACAAAGACATACAGACACCGACGACCCCACACAGGCGCATCAAGGTGCATAAGTCATATTACATCATTCTAATAGTTCCCATTGAAAGCCATAATTACGACAGAACCAGACTTGTGTGATCAGATATGGTTGTAAAGACATCCTGTCATGACAGCCTATACTGCGGGTGAGACACATATGTATATATTGTGTAGTTGTGTATTTGTACCTTATGTGCTTTCTAGCTATATTTTATTTAGCGATATAGACACGCTGTGCAAAGGTATTGTGGCACGCATGGTGGACCCATGCAGTCGTCTCCCATGAGATGACATCAATGTTGAAATTGCTCGAGTCACCTCCGATGAATCTGTGTAACGATCCTTCCGTCCTCTCAAGTACTGCTTGTTTTTTCTGAGTTCCCTGAACAGCAGCTACATAAAGAGACTGTTATCTGACCTACAAAAACATATCAACGTTTTGTTAGGGCTCCATGCAGCAGTGAATGGACGTTTAAGACCATTGCTATATTGCTGACTTCATTATTGTGTTGCTTTTTCTACAAGCTGATTCCATACAATGTACAGGGACAGATCATGCAAAAATGGTTGCATTCCTGATAGTTATATTAAAGAGTGTCCATGTTTCGCATGTTTCGCATATCGTAATCTTGATGGCAGTACTCATTGCTTGCCGATCTAAAACATGCATTTATAGTCATCCAAAAACAGCACTTTCCTGTGACAATCTTGGTGTGGATCGTTGAGCCTATAGTCGCTAGTCTGGTGAGCTTTACACTTATATAAGTATCGCTATCAACTGCTTGCAGATGCTAGCCTTATGCAGTGATATGTGGTCCGTTGGTATGTATCTCGTGAGAATGTGGAAACATTATTTAATTTACTTTGATTTTAAGGTAAGACTAAAGTAATTGCCTTCGTCTGAAAATACATTCATGATGGCCTGCATGTCTCTCACCTTCGTTAAAGAAAACAGTAAGAGGTTCGGTTTGAGACGTGCCCTGTCGATGTATATATTCCAGTGGCACATTAACGTGTAGCATCATAATGTGTGACACCAAATATTGAGCTAAAGGGCATTGTGACCAGCACAAAGTCATGTTTGTCTCCGTTTATGAATAAAGGCTACAAACAGTTCTTCATCATTCAGTACACGATCCAATTATGATGAATTTATTGAGACAGCTGAACCTCACCATAATCTCCAAAAGGCCGTTCTTATTGACAATTCCCCCGTCAAGATAGGTTGTGCACAGTTCACGAAATAGTTCCAGATTTTTCTCTTGGATTTGACGATCTGCAAATAACATTTTGATCGTCCTGAAACCAGTTTTGAAAACACAGCTTACCTCATTAAATAATTTACGTACAAGATACATTGTTAAAAGTTTGAAAACAATTTTTTTTCATCGATTTACATAATGGTGATTCCCGTGTAGTTATCATGAGATTGACGATTGCTTTTGCGGTTGTACATGTACACAATGATTGCTTTTGCCCTCGTACATGTGTACATTGATAACATTTTTCAGTGGCCGCAGTATATATCTGTAATTCAAAATTGATTAAAATAAGTCAGTTAGCTCTCGAAGCGGCATATACCTTACTGATTTGCAAATATAATCGTGAATTGTACTTAATCTATGGGGTTTGCCATTCAGCGTTAAAATAATTCGGCCTTGAGCTCATCTGCACTGACAGTGTCGTCAAGCCTGATGTTCATTGTGACTAAGTCATTCGTTTCAGGGCTTACTTGACAAACTTACTTGACCAACCATATAGATCGGCTGATACAACATAATGAATCGATGAAATTGAAAACGTCTTTTAACTTCAGTTTTCAACGACAAGGTCTTATAAAAGGTCCAAGCTTGTACATTTCTCCGTCCAACGATAAGTTTACTTTGCGAACATCTCAGGTGGTAGTTAAGTGTTACATAAAGGGAAGAAACATGTAAATAAAAAAATATACTAAATTGGCATGTCAGTCATTAAGAAAATATCATAAATGTGCATTATGAGTCATTAAGAAAATATCATATCCGTCGTTTATATGTTTGCACCAAAACAGACAGTTTATTGAATAGTTAGAAAAGATATGAATAAGTAAGATGGAAGCAGGACACCAATCGCATGTTGAAATATATTATTAATTAATGAATAGACATTGTAACAGTTTATGTTCTAGTCTAAGATATTCATCAAATTTGTAAAGGTCTGATAATCTATCCATCTTTGTCGATTCAACGATGGCGTATTTGTGTGATCGTCTAAATAAATTATGTTAGCTCCATTATTTCATTGCGCAATATAGGTCTTCGGTATATACATGCATTTGTTTTAATTTGACTAAGGGTGTGATAATCGTATCTGCAAGATTCAAATTGTTTATAGTCAGAATTCTCTGTTCCTATGTTATCTGTAAAATTACAGTTGGTTGTAGTCAGAGGAGTCTGTTTCTTGTTTTTCTGCGAGATTCCAGTTGTTTGTTGTCAGAATCGTCTGGACCTAGTTTGACAACACGAATCCAGTTGTCTGTACCCTGCTTAGCAAAAGGTATCCAGCTGTTTGTTTAGACAGAACTGTCTGTTCCTTCGAATAACACGAATCCAGCTGGTTGTTGTCAGAATCGTCTGTTTCCATCCTATCAACAAGTCTTCGATGTTTCTAGAGTTGTCTGCACCTAGTCCCGCTACATGGCTCTAGTTGTTCGTTAATGCATCTCAAAGCGATGAAGTGAAACGGTGCCCAATCCAATTCTGTAAGCTTTAATGGGATCCATGGTCTCGCGGGAGGTGATACTATAGTGCTTGAATACAGAATTACCTCCAGTCGTTTTGACTGATGTCTTACCACTGGTTCACGGTCGCTCGGAGCGAGATGGTAAGGTAGATGACTAGCGCAGTTTGGTCCTTACTATAATCCAAATACATTGCGTGACATCATCAAGACAAAGCTGTCTACTGATGTTGCCATCAACGCTTGCGATGGACGTATAAGCTGTCTGTTATAAAAGTTATCTGGACCCAAATTACAAGTAAGTACATAACTTAGCGTGTTCATTGTCAGAGTTTGCTAACCTAGGACATTTGTTCTACTGGACATGTAAACTTCTCCAAACAAATATAATATAGATTACACAGTTCACATGATTATGTAAAATAGGATGTTTAAACTATTGTAAATACAGTAAATAAAGGAGGAATATTTATAACGTTGACAAAAAATAAAACTTGTGAACAGGGTGTAGATATAAATGATCTGTTTTTGTCGAGATAGCTTTTCAGCAACTAAAATAATCTGCTGAAATTAATGTAGATCTTATCTAAAATTGATGTGTTCATCATAAAACAATATTGCACGGTGCACGTGCATTTATAAAAACATGACTTATTTAGCGTTGTCAATATACTAAATATGGCAAGACGATTTGAAACTCCATAAGGGTATAATAATAATAGCTGTCCATCGTTGTCGATGAGGACCGCCGACATCATCCTTGTACCAGATTTCCCTGTTGGGTGTGGGTGCGTATGTGGCTGAACAGGCCAATGCGAGCACGAAAACATCTGCTACTTATCGGGCACACGAGGTTTGTTGAAGGGGATGGTGTTCCCGCTGCTCGGGACTTCCGCGTCTCGCGTCTCTTCTGGGCTTTCACAACACGGTCATCTTCACCAGCAGCTACACCCGATTTGACTGCGCTTCTCCAGATCTGTTTTTCGCAAGACATTCCCAGGTGTCGATGTCTATCTGGCAACTTTTTAGTGAGTCCTTCAGACCGTCTTTAAAACGTTTCTTAGGGCGCCCCCTCTCGCGATATCCCTCTCTCAGCTCGCCGTAGAGAAGCTTCTTTGGGAGCCGCTCGTCTGACATACGGACGAGGTTTCCGGCCCATCCTAGTCGTGCTTTTTCTAGCAGTGCATGGATGCTGGGCATGTTAACCCTCGAGAGAACCACGATGTCAGTGACACGATCTTGTCATCGGATGTGGAATATTCGCCTCAGGCAACCTGTGTAGAAGTGGTTTAACCTCCTTGCATGTCCAGAGTATACAGTCCAGCTTTCGCAAGCGTATAGTAGGGTTGGAATGATGGTTGCACGGTAGACTTTGAGTTTGGTCTTGACGCTGATGCCACGACGTGCCCAGACCATCGAGCGCATTCTACCAAAGGCTGTGCTGGCCTTTGCTATTCTGCTTGCCACCTCATCGTCTAGGCTGACAGATCTCGACAGCGTGCTGCCCAGATATGTGAATTTGTCTACGGCCTTGAACGTCTGCCCGCTGACTGTAGTCTCTGGTTTTGTGTACGGCATGCCTGGTGCTGGTTGGTACATGACCTCTTTTTTTTGGCATTTATGGTCAGACCAAAGTTTTCGCATGCGGCAGAGAACTGGTCCATTCCAACATGCATGTTCAGTTCTGAGCTGCTCAGTAGAGCGCAGTCGTTAGCAAATACAAGTTCCCTGATTATGTTGCCAGCCACTTTGGTTTTGGCCTTCATTCTTCTGGAATTGAGTAACTTGCCATCTGTGCGGTACTTTATGGGTATTCCAAGCTCCAATGATCTGAAGGCGTCTGTCATCGTGGCCGCGAACATCATGATGAACAAAGTCGGGGCGAGTACACAACCTTGTTTTACTCCGTTTGATACTAGAAACGTTTTAGAGATTGCACCGATGTCCAGTGCACGAGCACACATGCCTTCGTGTAGCTGTTTCACCATTGTTATGAACTTGTTGGGGCAGCCAAAACTTAGACATTATCATCCACAGCCCTCCTTTGTTTACTATATCAAATGCCTTTGTCAAGTCAATAAATGTGGTGCAAGGCCTGATTTTGCTCACGACACTTCTCTTGTACTTGGCGAGCGGCAAAAATCATGTCCACTGTTCCTCTTCCGGCTCTGAATCCACATTGGCTTTCTGGGAGATGGTGGCTTTGTTCAAGGTGTTTGTTGAGCCTGTTTAGCAGTAAGCGCGCTAGGATCTTGCCTGCTACGGATAGTAGCGATATTCCACGATGGTTGTCGCATTCCTGACGATTGCCTTTTCTTTTGAATAGGTGAACGATTGAGGCGTCCTTTAGCTCCTGCGGAATTTTACCTTCAGCCCACATGTGACAGAAGAGTTCAGTGATCTTTCTGGTGAGGGATGGGCAGTAATACATGGCATGTCCTATGTATGCATTCGTTTAAGTTATTGCTGGAAACAGGCATATTCTATAATGAATCAATATTAAACTGCAGTTTCAATTCATGCGACTCTTAAAATGCAAGATTAGTATATTCAAGAAGGATTGATGGTCCCAGTATGGTTATCTCTGGATATATATGGCTTGGCTTCGTTCGTTCTCAATCTCCCGCTACCAAACCCTGAAAGGGCTTAAGTAGCAGAATGTAGTCCAGCGAACGGAATGCGCTGTGTCGTAGTTTACAGCTTGACTGCGATATTTGCACCTTTCGGTCCAACATTTTTTCAGTACCGATTTAGCATTCCCTTTTCGATCCATTCTCTTTAGCTAGTCTGCCCTGCTGCAGCCTGTTATCCAGGATCAGCAAGTGGGGGAGAAGAAGGGTCTTGGCAGCTCTAGTTCGCTGGCCCTGACGCTAGAAGTCAGCTATGGGTCGATGACCACTGCAACTCATGCGCTGCTCAGCATCGTAATCCCTCTGGTTATGTATGCGTTTACATATGTTTTCATTTTTAATGGACTGCTAAAGTTAAGGAGACAGGAATATGACATTCTTAGCAATATTAACATATTAAGCATCCACATGCTTCAGAAATTTGCTGAGCTACGATGGACATCCCATGCCTTTAGCATGTCAGATAAACGCTTCTCAAATCAGCTGTTATATGGTGAGCTCATAAACACTCAGACGCTCAATGGAAAGCAGAAGAAACGCTACTTAGACTCCATGAAAATATATCTGGAATGTTCCAATATTGATATCCTCTCTTGGGAGATATTTGCATAAAAACCGTCAAACCTGGCGAGCTAGTATCGCCGATGGTGCTCAGATCGGAGAGAGCGTAGCAATTTCGGAGGCTCAGCGAAAGCCTGATGCCCGAAATAACTATACTCCCAACGATTCCACTACTGGCTCAACGCATGTGTGCCTTATGTGTGACATGGTTTGCCGTTCAGGATTTGTCTTCACATCCATCAGAGAACACATATTTTGCAGTAATAGTCTGAGGTTGTCTTCATCCTTGCTGACCATGGGCCACTATTATTATTATTACTACTATTTGTAATATTTAATATATTTTTTTTCTTCTTTGCGTTCGGTTTCGTATGCTCGTTTCTTGCCACTTAATGGGCTGCATCCATGAAGTGACACGTCAGTCACAGGTCCTCAATAGTTCCCACATCTTGTCTAGCTTGGGGTGGATCCATTCGAGGCTTAGGATCCGGCGCTGCCTCCACCCGGTGGCAGTCCACTGAAGCAGCCTCATATTTTATGATTTATCTGATCATTCTCATTAACCGTCTATGCGTACATGTCCTTTTCTATTTATGGGTACTCACGCCATTCTGGCCAGCATGTTCCGTCTTCGGTGGGGGAAGTTTTTGTGTCTTCCTATCCATGTCTCGGATCATCAAAACACTGTCTGTATGGCTTCAGTTGCTTTTCTTTTAACTAGGGTTGCTTCCTGGATGTGACCTTGGTGGGTATCGGGTCATGTATCATGGTCATATCAGGTCAGGTCATCGCATAACCAGTGAGGTATTTGGGGCACACATGAAGAAATCCTCACAAACTCAGGCCACCGTTCTCTGTCAGCAGCCGCTGCATGTGCTTCTTCTGGTCAGAGATTGGTTCATTCTTTTTTATTGTCCAAGTACCTCATTTTGGGACGGTCTTATCTTCGTCTGCCTTGCACATTTCCGTGCAGGATCGTATTCGAAAGACCATTTGATCTCGATTTGTGATCGTTCCGAACGAGTTTCTTTCTTTTCACAGTTGCCAAGAGGTCTTCAAAAGTCTCTATAGCTGTTGTAATTCTGTCTCGTATTTCCTCATTTGCAACTGAATCTCTGTACGTGACGTTTACACGTCTTTGGAAACATCTCATCTTTAAGGCCTGTATCATTTGCTAAAGGCCAGCTGTAACTGCCCATGTCTGACAACCATAGTAGAATATTGACAGGACCAATTTACTCAGTAATCTGAATTTCGTACATAGTGTGAACCGTTTATCTTGCCAGATGTTGTAACGCCGTGTTAGACAGTGTCAAAATATCCATTGATATGAAATGCGATGAGGTGAAATGTAGACGCATGCAGAATGTGAGTATTATGAATCTGTTTAAACTTCTGGCCTTCTGTCGTTCGGTTGTTATACGTTATATTGGCATCCCATTTGGTAACTTTCAAAATACGTGTATTGTAAAGCATACAATTGTTGTTTGCGGATCTCCACAGTGAGTAGGTTTCTCTTTTGTGCTCCTGAAAAGGACTTTAAGTGGCAGGTTGCAGTAACTTTCCTCACATTTCGAGCATACTGATGAAGGACAGCCACTGTCCTCTAGACGGTTGTGCTGTGCTTTGCTTCATCTGCGTCTCACTGACTACTACGGGATCCCGTCGATCCCTCACCTCGTTAGCCAGGCTGCCATGAAAAAACCTCTTTTCCAGTGAGGGCTACAAGGAAGCCAATATTAGGGGCTTGGCCAGGGACCTGACCCTGACTAACATGTCTGATCAGTATATTTGTGCCTTACCAGACATTAGTTTTCCTCCCCAAGGATAAAATTAATAAACTAAATAAATGTAATGTTCTTTATTCTGGTCTTAATTTGCTACATTTACTATCCTTAACACAAGAAAGTCTTTTAATTGTCGATTTATAATGCTCTCCTTTATTTGAATGTTTACCTTTTCTGTCCGTAAACAGTTAATGGAGATGATCCGTCTACATTTATGTTTGTCACAAAGAAAATAACACTAATGTAGCATGTTCCTTATTGCGAGCCTCCGACAACAGATTGTGCGTTTTGGAATTGACAGTGTATCTGGCAATATGTTTCAAGTAATGAGATTCCTATCCACATTGACAACCCAACCCAATGTGTACATGATATATGTGAAGGTACAGTGGACAAATTATTCAATAAACAGATCCCTGGGTCCACATTTGGAAGGTACTAAACAAACATAACAATCACTAACATTATTGTTGCGTATAGAGGAACAGAAACCCGATACAAAAATATCGCATTCACAAATCACTCAGGGTGTTATGTTATAAATCCGTTGTGCTGCGTTTGTATTCAGGTATTTGACACATTTTGTGGGTTGACCATAGATCTCCTCTCTGTTGACGTCAATAATGAATACACCACATGATATAACAATGCTTCTACACTAAATAGTTTATTTTATAAAATTCTTCAATCTCGTCTTCTTTTCATGTCTCAACAATATATAAATTTTCGCTTCATTTTGAAACACCCTTGTACATTCTGATTATTTTCGTTAGTACTGTTAGTTTTTTGCATACTTGTTACTGATAAATTTTGGTAGCACTTTGTAGAAAATGGTGAACTCGAAATACACCATTGAGACTATGCTTAGCAATAGCCAGGTGCACCATCATCATGTAGTATGTCTTTTATAGAACGCCACTCCCATGACAATGTCTGAAAGAAACTCGTTACCCTGCTAAAACTCTAGCCTCCTTCACAGTCATACCTAAGTATTCCTAAATATTTTGATGCCTTTGTCTTCTTCGTCTACTCCTTCCTCTTTTATTTGGTAGCATACTGTCCGTTACTGTTCTCTCAAGACCGGTGTGTCTCTTGATGTGACTAACGTATTTGCATTTTCTAGCCAAAATGGAATCGATAAACTAGTTCCCCTCTATGCTCAACTCTTGCAGAATGTCTACATTTGTCTTTTTCTCTGTCCAGTGTATTCTGATGTTCTCTCTGTAACATTTTGTTCCGTAGGACATCATTCTTTGCCTGGAAGTTCTGGTAATCGTCCTTGATTCGCAGTCATAAGCTGTTACAGGAAAAACCTAGGATCTCAAAACTTTTACTTTTATCGATTTGTTTGTGCTCTGCCATACTTTCTTCAAGATGTTCAGTCTCGGCATTGCCATGGCTAGTCTTCTTCTGATTTCTTCCGAGCAGTCGCCATTTATACAAATTCTGCAGCCCAAATATTTAATTGCGTTTCCCGATCTATTTCTTCACCACCAACTGTAAAGTTATGCTGACCTTGTGTTTTGTCGGTGCTCATTATCTTTTGTTTTATTTATGTTTATAAACAAGTTTCGATCTTTACTGTGTCCAAATTAGCTGATCTAGCCCTTCTGATATTCTTGATAGTATCACTGTGTCGTCTGCAAACCAATATGATGTTTGCCCAGTTACTTGGACAGCAGCTATGTGATCTTGGTATAATGTTTCGTTGAGATGATTAAAATGCACAGGAAACCAGAATTCCTTCATGATGTGCCACATAATCCAGCGAACAAAACGTCATATTGAACTGACATTTTTCATAGCTATTATATGCCTATTTATATATGAATACACTTTATTGGAAGTCTTTATGTCAACTTTAGATTGTCAAAGTTTACGTAAATTGAGAGAAAATTGTTTATTGTTGTTTTTTTGTAACAGTTTTTCTTTTACTTTATGTGTGCATGTATAAAAGAGAATTGTCAAAATGCCACAAGAAAAGACTAAACACTAATTAGATAAAATTGTGGAAAACAGGAAGACAAGGGCTGTACAGCCCATTCATTAAATAGAAAGATTAAAGGAAGCCAGAAGATCAAGACGAGCTTTCATGTGACAGAATGAAAATGAAGAAGAACATGTTCAACGACTTCTTGATAGACTCCATCAGGAAGCAAAATTGCTGCGGAACGAGACGGATGAAGAGAATGTCCAACGACTCAAAGGTCTTTGCCAACGTGCGTCAACCTAGCGACATAATACGAGTGATAAAGAGAATGCCCTACAACTCAAAGTTCGTTGCCAACGTGCGTCAACCTAGCGACATAATAAGAGTGATGAAGAGAATGTCCAACGACTCAACGGTCTTTGCCAACATGCGTCAACCTAGCGACATAATGAGAGTGATGAAGAGAATGTCCAACGACAACGGTCTTTGCCAACATGCGTCAACCTAGCGACATAATGAGAGTGATGAAGAGAATGTCCAACGACTCAACGGTCTTTGCCAACATGCGTCAACCTAGCGACATAAGGTGAGTGATGAAGAGAAAGTCCAACGACTAAACGGTCTTTGCCAACATGCGTCAACCTAGCGGCATAATGAGAGTAATAAACATAATTTTGAACTGCTCCGAGATAATTGCACGTTTTCATGACCAGACCATAATAATCAGATACGCTGTGTGTTTATACTGACAAAGACAGTTGGGCGAAAAACATTATGTACCTACAAATAGTGCAATGATGAACTAGCATCATTGACTGAAACAATAATCGATGGCGACAACATAAAATTTAAGCATTTTACGTTTTCTCCTATTTATTGTATGAAATTGTTGGCTTCATTAGAATGTACTAGGGAAGTATGTGTTTTAAACAATCATGTTACTTTCCGGACGAAGCCGGGAACTAGGATCTATTAAACAGATACGAACATTTGATACTTGACATATCAATGTGTTACTCCACACCTAATAACTGGACAACGAGGCGGGAACTACTTGACGTTATGACGTTATTCATGTATCACCGAGTGTTTGTCGTTTTGAAGTCGGTGATTCAAACCAGACACGCACACGACGCATTACTGCAACTGCGATGCCCGTTAATGTCTACTGTTGTAAATGTCTAACTATTGTTGGAATGGTACAGTCATTGAGCAGCTATCATTGAGGCGTTTTTATTAGGGATAGGTTCCTCGGAGAGAAACTTGAGAAAATGAATAAAAGTCAATTGCAGTTTCAGTTATCACGTAATGTGCAAACACAATTTGAAAAATGTCTTCTCCTAATGAAAATAGGAAAACCTGATCATTTTTCCAAACTGTTTCTTCTAGACTTGAGAAGCGTTATTCCAACCTCTTGGATATGTGCGTTTAAATAAGAACAATACAGTAAATATAAAAGAAGGACGTGAGTTAACCCAACAATATACGCCTGACCTGGTCTCGGAAGATCTTTGGTTAACTCACGTCCCACTTTAAACATCGTTGTCCAGTTTTCCACCGTTGTCTTCATGCACTGCCTCCATTCTGCTATGAATGTCAACTGGTCGACATCCTTCAGCCGGTAGAAACCGAATCACCACTCGCCGATCAACTCTGGACGAATTCGGTTTCACACGCGCCATGTTTTCATCGGTCTCCTGAGGAAACTACGAGTCGTTGATATTTAAATTGTTCAGACTTGACGGATGGTATGTGCAGTTTACACCATAATTCGCATCATCATGCGCAACGTACGTATGTTCACTTGTTGCATTTTGGTCTGGTTTCGCTTGAACACACCTCGTATATAGATATCATCTATCAAATACAGTACAAACGCATAGATATCGATCACCCTGATCCTCCCTGACATTATTATCAATACAGTGTAATACCACATTAACGTCTTATTGATTACAGAACCGCTCGCTAAACGAGAGCTTGATACAAAAAGAAGTATTTAAATCATTTTAAAATGAACGTGGGCGCTAATTTCTACACGTACTATGGTACCATTCCTTACTGAATCGGTATTGCTAGGGACATATACATACTTGTAGCTTTTAATTGGACTTTTAGCAATTCTTCCCCATTTTATCCTTTAAGAATTATGACGTCATTCTGCAGGTTTCATCTCACAGGATGCATGTACCTGTGCACTTTGTGAGCTCCTGCAGGTGTGGCTTTTATTACTAATATGTAGTTTGTTTATGATAATGTTCCTATATCCGTGCACACAGTCGTTAAGTTGTATTTTACGTCATGCCTTCAGGCGCAATGGTGTTCATCTTTTTCTTCAAAATAACAGAACTGAGTCCATATAGGATTAAACTCGTAATATGTAAAGCAATATAGGTGTAACCTCCCATGTATCTTTATTAATACATTGACTGTCCATTGATAACCGTCATATGACATAATAGGAACCACTTGACAGAAGACGCTTCTGATGGAAATAAAACGTGAATAAACAAAATAGTGTTTTTATGTAAAGAGACATTTCAGTCTGCAGAAGGTTATATTGAAGTGAATAGTGGAGGGCAATAGTGACATAAGGTGGCGGAGGTACAGATGGACAGACAACATTAGTATGTGGTCGGGACAAAGTTTGAATGAGTGGGCCAATCTGGCACGGGACAGTGACAGATGGTGATCCATTACTGTCAACCTCGGGGGCGGAACCAGTCATTGATGACGATGAAGATAAATAGTATGACACCAATCAATAACCACTCTTCAGATTCAGATTGTTCTGACTTGAACCCATTCCAAATGACTTGATTTAGGTTTTCATGAAAGTAGGTTTGGGAGTCAAGTATGGCGAAGAGTAAAATAATAACAGTAATCGCGCTGATCTGTGTTGGTGCGTTACATACCTTTTCATTGATACGATGACCTATTTCCAAACCCTACTCGCATTATTAAATGTAATAAACATAAATTTTCGGGTACTAAAACATAGGAATTAGAGTTATGTCTACTATCGGAATGGACAGACAAAATACAACGACAATTGATCTTTATAGTTGCATGATAACATTTGATATCTACTGTTTAACTGCCACTAATTATTGGATCAAGATGTCAGACATATTAGAAGGAAATGTTCGTGTCATGACAGTACAGGGTAATTTAATCTACTGCTATAACAAGCCTTAACAAACACTTTATTCTACACGATTTTAACACTGCTTTGTTTCCTGTGGGTGGTTGGAGAATTTAAATATTTTTCTTTATAAGATAGAAGACCTCTCTGCTCTCGTCCTGAAACGGACGTAGTGACGCTGTATCTACATTTAAAGCGAAGCTGCGATACTGCGCCTTTTAGCCCGACACATCCTGTTTCAATTGTCATGTGTATGTACAGGGTTTGTCTTTCCTCTGGTGATTCCGTGGCGAAGTAGTTAAGCCGTCGCTCTCGTAATTAGGTGGTGTGGGTTCAACTCCGGACTCCATCGTCTTTTTAACTGGTGCTTGATGCGGTGTCCCCTGCATCTCGAAGTCGCTCCCTAGTCGTCTTGTCCTTGACTTGCCACTGCGGTCGGCGGTTCGAGACGAGAGAGTGAGAATAAAAAGTAACGCACTTAATCCTTACTAAAAATAACGCTATCAAAATTAATTATTCCATCATCGTCTACGATGGACGGCGTCCTTTGCCTTGTCTTTCTTCTGAGATCCTTATTCGCTGAGCCAAACTAACACTAGTGCAGTATGCTTCATGGCCGCCTCTCGGAGGACGACTATCGTCTTGGTCGTCTGGTTTGCGGACCCTGGTGCAAGCAGCTAGCTGGGGGTCGCTGGCGGCTGTCAGCGCATTCAATGTGCTGCATCATACGCCCCAGACAAAATACATAAGATTATTTATTTTGTTTCCTACAATTACTGCTAAAATATAATATCGTTTGTTCTACTTGCGAATGACAAAACATGATTTGACATTGAGTTACGTGAATTAGTTTCAACAAAATTAATGTAATACAATTCATGCCTTCAACCTCAAGAAAGTATTATATGTTAATCGTATCTGAGGGCATACATGATGCGTATAAAATGAAAGCATATTTTAGTAGCAGACACTTCCGTTGGAAAGAAGGAGTTCTTGACTCAATGTGTGTATGTCAGAGCTTTATGATGTGACACATCTCGTTCCTACTATCACGAACTGGAACGTGAGGCCAGGTCTTGATTAGTATTTGGGAATGGTCTGCTTTATATAGGCTGGCTGATTCATCTGAAAAATCATAATGAAACGGCATATTCCTAGGACATCTAAATAACGGATCGCATGCTATGCATGTTTATAATCAAGCCATGCTCCACAGAAATAAATAAAACAAAATCACAGTACAAAACACAACAAATCACTGTTGAGAGTGATCCTCTTCACAGAAGCCAGCCCTGTAACCAATTACATATCCATTTATGTTTATCTAACACGTTATTATAATTTCACTGGTAGTGTTCATGTGTGTCCTACGTGAAGTAGAGTTTGTCACGCTCAGATCTCACTGTACAGTTTTATGTGGTCACATCTGAATAAACATGTCTGATGCTGTCGGCATCTACGCTTGTGATGGGCAACTAACTGGCAGTTAACACATGCAAGCTCAGTTATTTAGTAAGCCTTAGAATGTGATGTTTCAAAGAGATCTCCCTGTGTGTCAGAAGGCATGTATCTACAGTAGGCTGTAGTGTATGACCGGATAGTGATTACCCCTCTTCAGTTTAGGCAATATCTTCAGGCAATGGCATCATCACTTGCTTAGATAGATTGAGCACCTATAAGTCTACTCGGAGTTCAATTATGTCAATGCTCAATAACATAACATAGCGTCGGTTATTACTGCCGGTACTCAAAATCAGAGCGCATGTATTATATGTGCTATAGAAGTCTTTTGGATATGTTAATGTTGACATCATCTTTTACTCACTCTCTAAAAACCGTTTTGCGACATGTAAAACATAAAAATCTCGTTTTACGACATACAGAGGATAGTTTTATCTCGTTTAACGACGGGTTCAAGTTCTACAACATCCATTAGTGAAGTGAATCGTCGCAAAAATAAATTCATTTTATAATGTCAAATGTTTCTTTTTCCGAATATGTGTAAATACGTAAGTTTAAACGTAAATGTTTTGTTGCGAACTTGAGTTATACAAGTGAATCACAAATATTAAAATGTATAAATTTATTTAACGGAAATGTATTATAAACAACATGAGCAGCTATGTAAAGTAGGATCACATATGATTTTATGTATTTTTGTGACAAAGATCGGCCAACGACTTAAATTACACGAAATTAGAATGCATTTCTTGTTCCTTTGATTGTTTCTTGCCATTTTGGCAAGATTTTGTAATGTGTGCGCATTACCAGATTAAATCTTTATATTACTTTAGATATGCTATCTACCTCCATATGTTTCATTTCCGGCTGTTTTCTTTGTGGTTATTGTCATTCAATATCTTCTTACTAGCCGTACAAATACGGATGAGAAGTGACAATGATTCTCTATTAAAAGTTAGACTATTTGACATTTGACATAATATTTAAAAGAGTGTTGAAAAAAAAAATAGTTGTGCAAACTATAGATATATCGGTCTGCGTGTTTAGCACCTTTCTGTATGGCTCGAAATCATGGACCACTTACTCGAGACACGAGAGGAAACTCAGCATCTTTCATTTTCTTTGTCTACACAAAATAATGAAAACCAAGTGAAGTACAAAATTATCAACACGAAGATACTGCATCGAGTCAATCTACAATCCATTATGGGACAGTCGGTAGTAGGAAACTGAGGTAGCTGGGACATGTGAGAAGAATTGAAAATAACTCCATACCCATACCCGTGTTTTCTCAGTGAACTCTCGGAGGGGACGAGAACAATAGGGAGACCCATGTTTACTTACAAAGATGTATGTAAGACCTCAATTAAGGACATCTCTATAGACTTTCAAAAGTTGGAGATTATGCCTGAAAATAGAGCTGCTTGATAAACAACTTTATTATGAAGTGCAGAGACTTTTGAGTCAGCACTAAAAAGCACGTGTAATAAGAAGCGGAAAAAGAGAAACATACAACGTAACCATATATCCATGACCTGCACCCACTGTGGTAAAACGTGCATGTATTACATCGGTAGGATCAGCCATGAAAAAACCGTAAAACGGCATAAAAGCCAAAAAAGGTCTTATCATATAATGTACTCATGCTGCTAGCATTTGTTGGAGTTTTACTACAATGTATTTGTTTCGTATAACTTACATTACACACAAACAGTTTTATTTTATGTAGTATTAAACTTTTTCAAGTTGCAATAGTGATGATGTGTTTAACTTCAAGTTTAGCATAAAACTACTACTACACCTAGATCAGCCAAAAGAAGGAAACCTGTTCCCAAGAAATATAAATAACGTTTCAATAGCGATTATACTGTTTGATTGGGCTGCTAGTCAAAAACACAACCCTCGTAAGTCAACTTTATTGACATGTTTTGAAAGTTCAGATAAGCTATTCTTTTTACCTAGGTACAACTCGGGTAGGTCGCAAAAGTGAATCATCGTAAACCGAAACACTTTAAAACGAAACTTCATTGTATTGTTCTAAATGCTGTTATGGCCGGGAGTAGGGTTGAGGATGCACTTTCAACACCAACTAAATGCTCCCATGTCGTGCGTCTCATATAGCCTCTGACAACAAAGTCCAACTCCTGGCCTTCGCTCGTCTGAACTATTTTCACTAACAGGAGAAGGGGTGGAAGGCGAGCACGCCTTAAAACAAGAAGTTTCGGAGGAGATTAGGGTTCGAAAGCGTAGGAAGGTAGTTCATCTAAGAAAAGGAAAACTCTCACTTCAAACCATCTGAAGCCTTGCAGAGAAGATACTGGCGTATTTTGTCGGGTTTTGTCAGATATGGCTGTGCAACCTGTTTTCTGATAACTCTG
Source organism: Ariolimax columbianus (assembly GCA_036924085.1). Classification (NCBI taxonomy): domain Eukaryota; kingdom Metazoa; phylum Mollusca; class Gastropoda; order Stylommatophora; family Arionidae; genus Ariolimax; species Ariolimax columbianus. The sequence goes on from JAVGWX010000007.1 coordinate 16,014,086, forward strand.
GGAATTGGTCAGCAACTACCAAACCTGACAACCAACAATGTGCGAAGGAGCACACGCAAGAGGATATAATACCTTATTCCAGAGCGACGATGGACAACCTCAGCTGAATGTTGTGGCAGGGCAGACCAGGCCCTTATCCTTGGTTGGTGGTTGGTCTAGGAGTGAAGCCCCGACAGGCGAACAGATAGAGCATTGTTCTGCTGATCCAGCAGTTTCTGCAGCTTGCCTTGTTCCAAATGCATTGCTATCACCTTTTCCTTGGAGTAAACAAGGCAGTCCGAGAGAGGTACCATACTGCATGGGTAACAGATGGTCTCTACATTTATTTCCGGACTTTGTGCTAATAGCACAATTACTTTCGTCTGACAAGACGCAAAGAACCAATGATTGCATTGTCCTTTTCATTTCTGTCCTGGATTGTCAAGACGTAAGCACACATCTGCTTATATAATTTAGATTTGAATTTATTAGATGAAGTTGATATTTGGCAACAAGCAATGATGTTTTCTCATATCGTGGCTACACATTGAACGTAAATAAACATGCAATGAAAAGGTAGTCCTAAGAAGATGACAAGTGTAGCCAATAGCAGATCAAGTCAAATTGAATCAAATGTATTATCATACATGGTACTTCAGTTCGAATTATAATTGGCTGGCTGGTTAGCTAATTGGTTGGCTGGCTGGTTGGTGATTGGTTGATTGGTTGGTTGAGTGATTGGTTGGTTGTTTTGTTGTTTATTGATCCAGCAGCAAGTGGGCTCTTGCTCTTTGGTCCAATCCCATATAGTGTTATTTGCAAGTGTATCTGAGCTATTTTCTTTTTCTTCATCTTCTTCTGCGTTACAACGTCTTGTCATATTTTACTTTGAAGCTGCAATATTTACACTTTTCGGCCGGACACTTTCCTATTTTATCACGCTAGTTAAGGAACCAAATTTACGTTCCCACTGCGTTTCCTATTATCTTATTCCCTGTTTTCATGACCGCCACTTGGAGGCGAAATAGTGTCTTAGATAGGACTGGTACGTTGACCCCGATACGAGCAGTCATGTATAAGTTGATGGTTGCTATAAGCTAGTTCACTGTGCAGCATCTCCGGCATATTTTTTTGTTCTTTAAATAGGTTTCCACTTTTCTGGAGGAAACTTTTTCCCAACATTTCCCAAACGCCGGACATTCAAACAGATATTGTTCAAACAGTTTCGTCCAGCTACCACAGATGCGATGGTCTATTTCCTGTCTCGTTAGCTTCCCAGTCTTCACAGATAAATACCCATTTAAAGATGATTATTTTAAAATGTTTCAAGACAGAGAAGCGAAAACAGCTCTTTGGTAATGACAGACACAACGCTTCTGCCGCACAGCCTCTCAGATAATAAATTGGGCATTCCGGTAAAGGGTCGGTAAGCGTCCTCTAATAGACTCAGGTGTCACCACAATGGGTGTAGTACTTAAAAACGTGACTTCCCTGATTAATGTTTTCGAAATTCATGGACCAAATACACTTTCACATCATCAGCTGATTTGGGACCAAATCACTCTTATACTTCAATGGATTATTCTAGCCGTCATATGTCAGATTGTCGACATGTTTGGTATACTAACAAACATTGTGAATATCATCTGTTTTGTCAAGCAAGGCTTCAAGGATCCAGTCAACGTCAGTCTCTTAGGTACAGTAGATTATCCATAATCACATGTTGTTGCATAGATGTTATATGGATGTTATATAATCTATTGACAGTGTTAAATAGTTCAAGAGCAAATTGTTATTCTTGTTATTCTTACACACAAGGTAGTTCGTAACAAGAGCAAGTCAGTTAATAGGTCACAACTTGTTAAATTTTTTAAAGCGAACTTGAAAATAATGTATTATTGCATTTACATTGTCTCCTAATTCTCAACATAATTGTCACCAACATTGATACACTTCTCCCATCACTTTATCAGTGCACCAACATTGATACACTTCTCCCATCACTTTATCAGTGCACCAACATTGATACACTTCTCCCATCACTTTATCAGTGCACCAACATTGATACACTTCTCCTATCACTTTATCAGTGCACCAACATTGATACACTTCTCCCATCACTTTATCAGTGCACCAACATTGATACACTTCTCCCATCACTTTATCAGTGCACCAACATTGATACACTTCTCCTATCACTTTATCAGTGCACCAACATTGATACACTTCTCCCATCACTTTATCAGTGCACCAACATTGATACACTTCTCTCATCGCTTTATCGGTGCACCAACATTGATACACTTCTCCTATCACTTTATCGGTGCACCAACATTGATACACTTCTCCCATCGCTTTATCGGTGCACCAACATTGATACACTTCTCCCATCGCTTTATCAGTGCACCAACATTGATACACTTCTCCCATCACTTTATCAGTGCACCAACATTGATACATCTCCTGTCACTGTATCAGTGCACCAAAACGTGCAGCACAAAAGACTTAAGTCTACTGTCTCAGTCACATGTATACTTTACGTTCAACCACAATGAAGGTTCGCTTCAATGGATCTCCAACATTCTCGATATCTCGATCGTCCATTATTTGATGTTTATCCATTCACACGTACAGCGTGCTCGACTGCCTCTAAACTTTCAGCCTACTATAGTTTTTACAAGAGTGTCATATATGTTTAATACGTGCTTGTCCCTCAATAGTTCTCTATTCACCCGTAGTTTCTCCAGGACATACGTTTCCTATATTATGAAATGTAACCCATTCTCTTGCACATCGTCCCCGAATTTGGCTATTATATCTGCTAACTAGTTATTCATAGTTCAAGTATCCGTACAGCACAGCTATGTTTAGTATTAAGAGAAATTTACCACAGCTTAGTAGGTTACAGTGGACCAAATTCTTTTCAACTCGAGCACCAATCAGGAGCTAAGAAAGTTGTAGATTTCATATCATTTTTGAACCGGGTACCAATTGTAAGTATGTAAGGTGTTATAGCTAGCAGGACATAACTACAGTGTTTATAACTGCTGTCTGAACTGATCAAAGGATCCATTCTCATGACCACAATGTGTCTAGTCTGATCAGAATCTCCATTCTTATGATCATAATGTGTCTGAACTGATCAGAGTCTACACTCTCAGGATTATAATGTGTCTGAACTGATCAGAGTCTACACTCTCAGGATTATGATGTGTCTGAACTGATCAGAGTCTCCATCTTCATGATTACTGGTGTCTAAACTGATCAGTCTACATCTTCATGATTACTGGTGTCTGAACTGATCAGAGTCTACATCTTCAAGATTACTGGTGTCTGAACTGATCAGAGTCTACATTTTTATGATTACTGGTGTCTGAACTGATCAGAGTCTACATCTTCATGATTATTGGTGTCTGAACTGATCAGAGTCTACATCTTCATGATTACTGGTGTCTGAACTGATCAGAGTCTACATCTTCAAGATTACTGGTGTCTGAACTGATCAGAGTCTACATGTTCATGATTACTGGTGTCTGAACTGATCAGAGTCTACATCTTCATGATTACTGGTGTCTGAACTGATCAGAGTCTACATTTTCATGATCGGTTACTGGTGTCTGAACTGATCAGAGTCTACACTCTCAGGATTATGATGTGTCTGAACTGATCAGTCGTCTCCATTCTCATGTTACTGGTGTCTGAACTGATCAGAATCGCCATTTCCACGATCAGTAACTTGTGTATGGACTAATCAGAATCATTTCCAATAGCCTATACGTGCATTCTGTAGTTTAAGTTGTGTCCTAGATCTTTAGATGTGAATGCCTTCTTCATTCTTCAACATGTATCCTATTGTCTTCTGTATTTTCGGTTTCTTATGTGTCGTCATCGATTATTGCATGCCGAAGATATGAAAAACATCACAATACATGACTTTATGAACGTACATCATCTCTTATAATGTTATTGCTGTTCTTAGTTGCTCAACTTATCGATGATGACGACATCATCTGACGGTTTTGTTTCAATTCTGTTTTAATATACGCTGTAGTTGGATTATAGTGAGGAAGAAACTGCGCTGGTCAACTTCCATCTCGGGTCCCAAACTACACGGACCAGTGGCATGACGTAAGTCAAGAAGACTGGAAGTAATTCAGGATGCAGCCAATTTGGTCCCACCGCCCTTGAGACCAGGGATAGCTTAAATACGTGCGGAATCCGATCGACTTCCGTTTTCGTTCATCTCTTTGAAAGACGAGAGCCTTATCATCTCTATCACAGCGACCCTCAGAAGGCTCTAGAGAGTCTGTAGACAACCAGATTATCATTACAGACGAGTAGTCTAGTTTCAAAGTGACCAGTAAATGATTGGGATGTTTATGAATCCGATGTTACCTCCCCCTCCGTCCCCCCGCAGTCATGCTGGCGCTGGAGAGGTCAGTTATGATGGATTTGAGGTTGTAATTTGCCTTCTCTTTCCTCATCAGACGACCAGTACTGATCAGGTTCACTGGTATCATCATTTCTAATAATATTACATGTATAATTGTGTAAAATCAAATCAGCCAGTCCTGCGACTCTTCAGCAAGCTTACTAATCTGTTTTGTAAATCGTTGCCTGTCATCTGTAACCGTCTTCAACATAATATAAGTCATCATTGTGAAGTTATGTATGTCTGTGTTAGAAATATATTTCTTTTATCTTTCACTGCCTCTCTTTACGTGTGTTATTTCGTTCAAAACTGTCTTCACTGGGTCTTACTGACGTGGGTTGTGCCCAAGTCAACCCATACGTTTTTGTATCATGTGTAGCAGCTTCCTTTCATGTCCTGTTTGCTAATCGCTATCTAGTTTGGTTTTCTGTCTGTGCAGCGCGATTGGTCCATCTTTCAGTAAAATCATACATGTCTATATTTTATCTAACAATTAGTATTTGATGACTGTGTATTATTGCTTATATAATAAATGCGAGACTCGGCTTGATCCTCAAAAGTGGCTCAAATGGTAAATTACATAGGGCATCCGTTTCTACTCAGATATTGTAAGAAACGTCTAGGTTATGTTAAGGGAAAGCAACTTCGCCATGCAAAAATACATTGTCGCTGAAAGCACCCCAGACACGTGGATTGAAAATTATCTAAAATCTGATTAGGGAAAATCAAATGAAGTGAGGGGCATTTACTGCATCACCTGAAGCCAAAGGTTCATGATGTTGATGATAGTTTCAGATACAAGGTCGGTTTAAGAAGTGTAATTCATGTTTTCTAATCCCCCAATAGGTCTGTCGTGCTCCGACATGGGCTGTGTGATAACCCTCATATGGACGAACATTTGTCTGACGCCAGCCTTCAGTACAGCTGACCTTGCTTTTGACTCCACAGAGATCCAGTATATTACAAGCGCTCTGCCGCATGCGACTTTCACTCGTGTGACCAGTTGGATCACGGCTTTCATCACAATGGAGAGGTGTCTATGTATAACTTTGCCATTAAAGGTTTGATATAAATGTAGAGTAGTTTTGTTTTTGTCTAAATGTCATTCAAAAGCAGAAATGGTCTCCATGTCGGCTGGCTCCTTATATATAGCGTATTTCTAAGCAACAGTGATCTCTTGTGGGTCTGGTTTCTGGTGTTATGTGGTTTAGATAACGAGGTTACTAGTCTCAGATACAACCGTCGTTAGTCACATTTGACGATATGCTCGGAAGGTCGAGGATGATTCTCCTTCTCGATTCAAGTGAAGCATATGATTACCGCCGTAGCTGATCCTTATACAGGCATATTGTCTCCGAGAATTTGCTAAGTTTTCTTTTAGCGTATGACATGACCGAACAAAGAATTCGGCGACGGTTCAAGGTTTCCGAGATTGGATGGAGGTCTGTTTTATCAGAAACCTCAGAGTTGCGGATATTGTCATGATATCGGCTGCACAGGATAAGACGCTGGATGTGCATGGGGAAGGCTTCTAGTTGTGATGTTTCATCGATGAGTAATGTCCACGTTTTAGAACCGTAACGCAGGATTGTAAACACGCGAGACTGGTAGGCGCTGATTATTGTTTTAATGACATTCGTGTCGCTTCTGCAAACATGGCGGAGGTCTTGCATAGCAGATGAAATTATTACGATCCGCCTTGACATATCAGGATCTCAGCGCCTACCAAGGACGAGGGTTGGTTGATGGCTTATGCAAACCTGGGGCATGGAAGGGGAAAGAGGAAGTCCACAAAATACTATCACGAAACAATTATGCACAGAGAAGTCTACAAAAATAGCCCACAAGATAATAATACACTGGATAGGCCAAGACCATAAGGCAGCTTTATATGATACTCCCTGTTTTGTACAACTTATGGAATAGATGCAAAGACAGATTCAGACATTCTTGGAAAAGTGAGAACTAAATATATACGTTTAAAAAATGGAACTGCTGTGGTCGGTTCTGGGAGAATTTGACACCAGAAAGATTTTTTGGGGGAAGAATGGAGGACGACATATCCTCCGTAGGGAACAAAGACTTATGATATATTTTTCCCTAATGCATGTGAAGTCATTCGAGAGCGAACACTATTGTTAAAATCAATAATGGAAAAAAACTGATTAAACTAAGTCAAGGGAAATCATGTTTATGGGCAACATGTGGTTGATGGCACGACTCGCAATCCCAAACTTGCTGCTCTTCGGATATATGGACCCGCAAAGCCGTATCTCTATGGGTGCTGAAATTTGATTCACTCGTTTCCTTGTGCGCAAAACATAGTACAACGCACAGTGCTGTAGGAAAATAAAAATGTTAAAAGAAATAAATTCAACGTTACAAAAGGATTGTAGCTGATCATTGCGTTTCACATTACCTGATTGTTTGTAAAATGAAGTCTTTACATTTGCATTCTTAAACGCAATTAGAGACTATTAGAACACATTTACTATAATTAATACAATATAAATTAATTGGATGTTAATCTTTCTACCTATATTTAAAACCCCATTTAAAAGTGATTATTTTACATATACCTACTTCTGCAGGTGAAAAACTTGGTCACAACAGAAAGAGTATCTATCATCATTGTGTGTACCTTCATCGTCCTCATGTCTAGTACAGCCCCGGTGTACGTCGTCAACAACCTGGGCAAGAAATTCTTTCCTCTCAAAAACAAAACTCTTGTCGGACTTGTCTACACGCATGATCGTGAAAGTGTCGAGAAGATTTCTTTTACAATCAACAATATATGCGTTCCATTTTGTGCGTTTGTCGTCATCATTATTTGTACAACAACCATCGTACTTTCATTGCAAAGAACATCAAAATGGAGAAAACATTCAGCGGCCTCGGGACAGGCAGACCATGTCTCCAATCGTAATAAAACAGTAGCTAAAATGGTTGTGATGATTTCAGCATTGTTCATATCCTGTTTTGTACCAATTAGTGCAATCTTCATAGCCATGACGTTAGAACCTGAGTTATCTATTGGTGGCAAGTACAAGAATTGGCTCATTATTATTGGAGGATTAGGCACTGTTCTCGAATCGCTGAATTCCTCCACTAATATTTTTATTTACTATAACATGAGCAGTAAATATAGACAAGTTTTCCATCAGGTATTCTTACGCCGTGATAATAAATCCTAGCTTTTTGACAGACATATTTTCTATCAGGTGTTATTTTCACACCGTGGTCAGAGAGCGTAGTTATTTTACTGACATTCTTAGCTACTCCAGTTTTGTATTCGGAGTACATAGATACTCGTATTTGGCTTAGCTTGGCTTCGTTCGTTCTCAATCTCCCGCTACCAACCCCTGAAAGGGCTTAAGTAGCAGAATGTAATCCAGAGAACGGAATGCGTTGAGTCGTAGTTTACAGCTTGACTGCGATATTTGCACCTTTCGGTCCAACACATCCGACTTCAGCAAGCATTTTTTGAGTACCAGATTACCATTCCCTCTTCGATCCCTTCTCCTTAAGCCAGTCTGCTCTGTTGCAGCCTGTTATCCAGAATCACCGCGTGGAGGTTTAGAATGGTCTTTTGCAGCTCTGGTTCGCTGGCCCTGATGCTAGCAGTCAGGTATTGGTCACTGAACACTGTAGCTCATGCGCTGCTCAGCATCTTGATCCCAGATACTCGTATTTGAAAGATACATATTCGATCATCTATTATTACCGCGTTCTCAGAGATCACCTTAATGTACAGAACGGATTTCCATCAGTTACATTTGCACGTATTATGAGATCATTATTTTTGTAAACATATTTGTTCTAACACATATTCGTATTCCATACTCACATATCAAAGTTGTTTTAAAGACACGTTTTCCAATAGTTATTCTAGAGCAATCGTCTTAAATAGGCATCTAGTATCATATATAGACAGCCCAAGGTATATGCTGCCGCACACAAATTTCGTAAGCAGATGCAATATTAGGTATAATACAAAGAAATATTGAACATAGTAACAAGAAAGTGATAGTAAAACTGTATGAGTTTGGACCTACATTGCAGTACTCAGCTCAGGTGTACAGTTCTTATCAAAAAGTTGATATAGATTAGATGGAAAGTATACACAAAAAGAGCGACACAATGAATAGTGGGATTCCGGAATTATAGTTGTGAGGAAAGACAGAAAAACCGGCCTACAGTGTTTAAAGACAAATAGTAACCGATTTGATTTCATACATATTTTATAAGATAATCAATGGAAATAGTACTTTAGGATGTAACACGTTTGTCAAAGTACAGCAGTCTACAAAAAAAGACAAGACACAGCTATAGATTAATCAAAGACAGTTCTAGATCTGACATTAGGAAATATGTTTTTTAGTCAGAGAATAGTGAATGCATTGCAATAGGAAAACAAACACCACAAGGTTAAAAAATAGATTGGATCAATCTATTTTTTTTTAGAGCAAGCTGAGTATAAGACACTGGTTATTTACCACCTTTGCAGAACTTTTAAAAAAGTATAAAGAAGTTATGGTAACTAAAATCACAATGTAGTTAAATCGATAATGAACGATTCGGTGATGGACACTTCAGCCAAAATATTACATTTAAAAATCCTCGCACACAAAACAAACAACTGCCATAAACAAAGTGTGCCGTTGTCTTGTTCACTTTATCTCTCCTGGTAAATAAACGTTCATGTCAAATTGATGTTCACTTTGTTGTAGCTCCTTTCTGTTCTTGTTTTACTCATATTTGAACTGTTTATTCATTCATTCAAGAAATACTTATCGTTTCATAGGTTTCATAACATACAAACTAAGTCAACCATTTAAACAGCTACAAAGAGGCCCGCTGCAACACCTTCAACATGAAAAACGTATGTGGTTAAAGAGTCTTGTGAAAAACATGAAGACAAACGACATAATTTACAACACTTAACTGTTCAGTAAAGATTCGCTCCATTCTGATAATATCAAGACATTGAACTAAGGGAGGAAACAAAGAAATTGATCGGTTTGAGATTGTGTAATGATGAAAGACATATAGGCAAGTTGTGATTGACTGATTGATTAAAATGTTCACTCCAATAAGTTCTTGTAGAACGTGAATAAGCACAGTATTGGAAAATAGTGAGTGAATCCAGGGATCACGTACATCTGTTCAAACAGTTATCATATTTATGAATAGTGCTTGAATAATTTCCTGTTTCATTTTTGGATTTACTTTTACATTTAGAGGTTCGGCTGCTGGTTCTATATTAGTGTATCATATTGATTGATCTATCTAAAGGTTTTCTTTCGGCCTGGTTAGTAAAAAATAATCAGACACTCAAAGCCACCAGAATATCATTTAAAGGGCGCATCTGGCTGCTGCTTAAATGAAAGCCTTGTATCGAGGTTTTCACTGAAAAGAAAACATACTAGAATTTACATGACTATCTAGCTGTACCGTTCTAAAACTTAGACTAATCTAGAGAACGTGATGAAAAGAGCATTGACGCCTTCCAAATACGCAGTCTGAGTAGTGAAGGTCTCATGATTCACTGGTCTGGTGCGATCGCGTCTCAAACAAAGAAGTCGCGAGACTGACATTCCTCAACAGTCCAGTCACCATTCTAAACCGTCGCCTTTTGACTTTATAAAGACATGTGGTCTGCCTTTTCGAGGATGCCCTCGCCCAAACAGCTCTCAAAGCAGGCCACGGAAAGCACGGATGGGAAGTGAACCTCTCTGTCATTGACCCCCCGCCCCCTTCCCCACCCCTCTCATGGCCGTCTACGCACTAACTGGTTAGGTCAAATTGGACAGACATACAGTCACCTGTCGTGTGCAGGAACAGTTGGATGGCCTAAGCAGATTACATTTTCTTATCTCTGACTTGTTTTTCATTGAAAGTTTACTATTTCTAGAACAGCGTTTCTCTTTGTATCGTTGCCTGTTCTGCATTCCCAGCCATGGTATCTATGTGTGTTCACTTTTCCTGTCTGCCACCTTTTCCCATGCTTGTGTAACTCCGAGTATAAAGTGCCAGGATTTGTCTGCTCTTCTTATTCTCCAAATGCCTTGATTTTCGATTTCACAGAACTATTTCCTTCACGCAGGTTCTACGTGTCTTCTGTGAACCATTCCTTATGCTGCTCAGATATCTCTTTTTAAACCTCTTCATGTGTATTCCGAAATGATTTTCCAAGTTGTCACCAAGGGCTATCTATGGTTTTGTGTGTGGATTTCTTTACGATTTCAAATATATATTATTGTAGCCTATTTCATTCAGAGCTGACTTTAGGATGATAAGATCTTGAAGTATGAAACAAAAATAACTACTAGCCATGTTGTTTTCTTTCTCCTCACGGCGTTTTTCTTCCGATTTAGTTTGAATGTAGAATGTATTCCTTTATTTTGGAGATAACTTAACTTAATAATTTAACGTCTTTATTCTGGTTTAGAGGACTCTACAGAGTCTGTATACAACCACTTTCTTGGAGGATGGTTTTTACCGATGTGCGAGTTAATCATAATAGATTCAACCACTAGAGCTAAGTAGACTCGAGGCCTGTTAGGCGCCATGTATAGTTGCTTTTAACAAACCACCTGGGGAAAAACAAATGAATATGGGGTGAATGTTGATAGCGTTCAAGACTTCAATGACATGGTTATTGGAAGCATGTGTATTTGTTTGTGTCTGTACGCGTTTTAGCTTGTCTTTGGAAAGCGCCACTTGTATTGCTATACTCGCTAAGAACATTTAAGGTCTGATTCTCCATCTGCCCCTCCCGTTACTATGACATCATGCAAAAAGACTCTTCATGATTGATTCATTAGGAAATTCTAGATATTGTTATGTTGTGCCAATCTGGTGTGCACGAAATGGAATATTGTAAATTTCTGAATGGGACGATTGTGCTTCCAATAACCATATCATTGAAGTCTTGAAAGTTATCAAAGTTCGCCCCGTATTCATGTGTTTGTCCATATCATTCGTGCTCACAATTAATTTCGTAGCTGCTGTTATATTTTTATAAATGTTGCATTTATATCCCACATGATTATCTAGATGCCCAGTCTGTGTCCTGCGTTAAGCATACAATTTCATTTGAGTTTTTTATTTCCATCAGCATTGTTTTTTTCCCCTATAGCACTCTATGCATGTGTTTGTTCTTGAGAGTTAAATCGTGCTGTTTTTATTCTAAATGCTTTTATTCCAATTACACAAATGTCTGATTTTCTTCTATAGACATTAAAAATGCGAAAAACGTTAACAACATATGAAGTCATAGTTTGATCAAGTTTAAAATATACCCGTTCAATCTTATCTTATTTATATACTAACATTATCAATGTATGAAGTTAGATTTATCGTACATATTTTCCTTATTTTACTGGTATATTTAAGTATATAGCGACAGACTACACGTTTTTGAGAAGATTAATGCAGTTGTTTACTTCAAAACGGTAAATACTTATACCAATCATACTGCGCGATGTATCAGCAGCTATTGAATAGCATTGTCATAAATAGGTTTACGTCTTAACAGTTAGTAAGAGTAATATTTTATTACATCACAAGAAACTCTTTCTACAGAAAAAAACATTATTTCATTTTTTTGAATTAACTGTAATTGTTGCTATAAAAAGAAAAACGACATAAAATAGCTGATGCAGTGGCGCGCCGACTATCACAATTGTTAAGGCACACATATATTTAAATTGATACAAGAAGACACAAACCAGCAGTGCCTTATTTCCACCTGTAGGTTATTAGTGCCTGAAATGGAACTTGACCAAAACAGACGAACACGAAACAAAATATAGCTTCAAAAGGTAATAATATGCTTCCAAATGAGGTTTCCTAAAGGTGGATGAGCAATCAATAATTGAACCTGAAAATAGAAACATTAATTTTAGTTTCTGTCATACGAATCATTAAAAAGTTTGAATATATAAAACAAATGAAAGCCAGCCTGCACCCCATATAGGCATATCGAAATTTAAAAAAATACGTTTTACATACAAAAATAAACCAGACAAACAATGACTTGACAGTTTTCAAGAAATACACAAATCGTAACAAATTAACAACGCCACTATATATGACACACAGAAGAAGTTTGCTTTCTGAACAGGCGTTCATTGACCTGTGTGAACGGTGTAAGTATGTAAGCGTTTCGATGAATTTTAGTTTGACAAGTTAATCTACCAAGGTGAACGGGCAGATAACCCATTGCATCACTCTAAGACTGCTCTACGAGGATAGCACAGATACTCTATAATTCTTCCAAGCTTGTCCTTACAAGGGATTAGAGAAGGTTCTGCATTGGGTTATTAATTGTAGCATATTGTTGCAGAAACAGTCATCAACAAACAATTAGTCATGTTATATGTAAGAGTTGTTTGTTTCTGCAGATATCGCTTGAGGAAAAGGCATAAAATAAATGTAATGAATAAATATGCCACCTTTCCTTCAAGATTCCAATCAGAATATAGTGAGATAGCGAGTGTTACGCCGGGGTCTTAGTGTATGACAAAGACAAGAACAGCAAAATTGACCCACCTTTCGTAAGTGGCGACTAAATGTGTGACATAGCAAAACATCTGCATGATTATAGGTGGTTTGCTTAGAGCAGCAAAGACGGCATAGTGTAACAGGCTGCGAATCTACTTTGCTCTAGTGTTTGAGTCTGATAAGATGTACTTTCACATTGGTTAACCACCCTCCGCGGCACTTGTCCCAACGCAGCAGAGTAATAAGCTTCTCGAACCTAGCCCGCAATGCAGAAAATCATCCTCCCGGCTACACCCAAGTCACCTCAGAGCTGGGACCGGTGCATCTGCATCCGCCCTTATTGAAGAACAGGTCGGCTAAGACTTAGACAATGTGCTGTAAAATATCAATTAAAAGCAAAATATTATGAAAATCATTACAACTATGTGAATTTAATCTCAGAAGAAAGGGCATTTGGAAATGTTATCACTTACGACTTGGAAAATCGCCAACAGTACAAAGATGAACAGGAAGCATTTAATAATATTATGACACATAATGTTGAAGAATACAAAGAAATATTATTATATATTATGTTACGTAATTTATAATAACACATGATGATGGTGCTAAACACAACTATGATGTTGAAGTTTGCAGTACCATAAACAATAATCTTATTGACAATGTGTCATTGTTTGTCGTAATAACAGTATTAGCTTTTCTCAGTGTACTTACACATCAGCTGTCGAAACACTTCTCTGTACCTACTACTCATGCGATAATAAATGAAGATATTGACGGAAGAGTTGATGGACTCTAGGATAAATATACAACCTATAATTATAGAAAGTAGACTACGGTACGTGCCGTCAATAGATATTCAGGTTCCAAAAACATACCTACAAATACCATACTGATTGGGATAAAACAAGCGATGAAGAGTGACGAAATCACCACAATCATTATAGCAACACTCTTGTTGCGGTTTGACAAAGTTCCCGATTGGATGTTATTCACAGTCTTCTTTCGCCATTGAGCGTGCTTGCGTAGTTTAACGGTCAGAATTATGGTACAGAAAATAATGATCAGAAATGCACAAACAGGTACAAAAATGTAATTGACTACAAACGAAATCTTTTCTACCCGTTCTCGGTCTGCCGTGTAGACAAGTCCAATAAGGGTTTTGTTTCTTCCTGGAAAGAATCGCCAGGTGAGTTTGTTGACCACATACTCTGGGGCAACACCACCGATGAGAATGATGTAGACAAAGATGATTGTAATAGTTACTCGTTTGGACGTGACCAAATTTTTTACCTGAAAAGGAGTTAAGGACTAATTAATTACTTTGTTATGTTAATTTCTCGCTATCTCTCTTTTCTTACCTATTCCTCAATTACTGACTATTATGTTGAGATTTATTGTGGGTGCAAATATTTGAGAAATGAAACAAACGTTGTTCTACGTGTCCGTCAGTTGTCAGGCATGCGTACCACATATACGGAAAGTCAAAAGTTGTTCTGAGTGTCAATCAGTTGGCAGGCATGCGTACCCCATATACAGCAAGCTGCTAAAAGTTGTTCTACGTGTCAATCAGTTGTCAGGCATGCGTACCACATATACAGCAAACCAAAAGTTATTATACGTGTCCGTCAGTTGGCAGGCATGCGTACCACATATACGACACGCCAAAAGTTGTTCTACGTATCCGTCAGTTGTCAGGCATGCGTACCACATATACGACAAGCCAAAAGATGTTCTAGGTGTCAATCAGTTGGCAGGCATGCGTAAAATATATACGGCAAGCCAAAAGATGTTCTAGGTGTCAATCAGTTGGCAGGCATGCGTACCACATATGTGGCAAGCCAAATGACGTTTCCGTGATATTGCTGCTTCCACAACCTTATCCGGAATCGAAACTTTTAGTGCGCGACGCACCAATGCTCTGTGAGTGTGATAATCAGTATCTGTTCTGCGCAAAGTCCACACTTCGCATCATAAATCATTCCTGAGATAACCATGCAAATGAAAATACGGGTACCCGTGGTGTCCTTCCTCTTTTGCAGTACTGGCTTGATGGAGTTTCAGGAAAAGCTGTCTTTCGTGGTCTAGAGATTTTGTGGTCGGTTTTATGGTTGATATTCACTTCTTGGCCTAGGATAAAATCAGAGTTGACGTCATCGATGGTTTCTCTCCTAGATTGATGCATTGCTTTGGCCAGTAAGGGTTTCTGAGTCCTGTACCTACCTGTAAATAGTCACCTGAGCTACATTTAGTAGAACCAATAACCTAGTTATTTCGCCCCATCTCAGAATAAAATTAAAGTTAGTGCATTAAAATAACCAACACTTTACCTCTGGCAGCAATGTCTACTATAAGACTACCTACTTTACTTAATACAAACCTTCAATGGCACTGTTATGCACAGACATCGCTCCAGCGTGATCAAGGCAGTGATCCAACTGGTAAACGTAGCATGAGGCCACGAGCTAGTCAAGTATTGAAATTCGAAAGGTTCAAAGGGCAGGTCAGAGTCAGCAAATGCCGGCGTCATGCATAGGTTAGTCCAGGTGAGTGTTTCCAGGCATCCGATGTCAGAGACGGCCAGACCTGCAAGATTGGTACAGAATCATGTGCGTGTTTATCATACACACTAACTATTACTTGGCTTTTTATTGTCTACACTGGGGTGTTTGGTTAATGTCATTTTTTTTGTAGATTCTAGTTTCCACAGTTTGGAGTAGCCAGTTCCATGTCTAATACTCTTAAATGCCTCCTTAAAGATGCTAAACAGGTTACAGTGTTGATGTTATATGTTATATATTCAGTCCCAGTAGTTCATAAACAACTTATTGTATAAGTATAATAAAGTACGTAATCATCAAAGACTGGGAAGTGGTAACAACGACCCCATCGACATAAATTGTGAGCACCTTGAAAATAAGAATATTTAAAAAAGAATACCGATACGAAATAATACGCTCTTTGAGTTGAAGTTGTTTTCTGGTGAAATAAATGTTTCTTTTATGGTGGGCACATCAGCTGCTGGATGGTGGGACATGCTGCTAGGTGCGGGGGTTGGATGGGTACTTGTTGCTGGGTGGGAGAACTTACTGCTGGATGGTGGGACGTGCTGCTAGGTCGGGGCGGAGGAACCACTTGTTGCTTGATATGGGGACCTGCTGCTGGATATTGGTCTTGCTGCTGGGTGGGGGACATGTTGCTGGATAGTGGACGTGATGAGAGGGGGACTTGCTGCTGGCCGGGGCACTTGTTGCTGGGTGGAAGACTTGCTGTTGGGTGGGGGACTTGTTGCTGGGTGGGGGTCTTGTTGCTGGGTGGAGGACATGTGGCTGGGTGGGGGACTTGGTGCTGGGTGGAAGACTTGCTGTTGGGTGGGGGACTTGTTGCTGGATGGGGGGTCTTGTTGCTGGGTGGAGGACATGTGGCTGGGTGGGGGACTTTGTGCTGGGTGAAAGACTTGCTGTTGGGTGGGGGACTTGTTGCTGGGTGGGGGTATTGTTGCTGGGTGGAGGACATGTTGCTGGGTGGGGGACTTTGTGCTGAGTGAGGAACTTGTTGCTGGGTTGAAGACTTGCTGCTGGGTAGGGGACTTGTTGCTGGGTGGGGGACGTGTTGCTGGGTGGGGGACGTGTTGATGGGTGGGGGTCTTGTTGCTGGATGGAGGACGTGTTGCTGGGTGGGGGACGTGTTGCTGGGTTGAAGACTTGCTGCTGGGTAGGGGACGTGTTGCTGGGTGGGGGACGTGTTGATGGGTGGGGGTCTTGTTGCTGGGTGGAGGACGTGTTGCTGGGTGGGGGGACGTGTTGCTGGGTTGAAGACTTGCTGCTGGGTAGGGGACTTGTTGCTGGGTGGGGGACGTGTTGCTGGGTGGGGGACGTGTTGCTGGGTGGGGGACGTGTTGCTGGGTGGGGGACGTGTTGCTGGGTGGGAGACATGTTGCTGGGTGGGAGACTTGTTGCTGGGTGAAATATTTGTGGTTGGGTGGGGGACTTGCTGCTGAGTGGAGGGACTTGCTGTTGGGTGGTGTGACTTACTGCTAGATGGAGGGACTTGCTGCTGGGTGAGGGACTTGCTGCTGGGTGAGGAACTTGCTGCTGGGTGAGGAACTTGCTGCTGGGTGAGGGACTTGCTGCTGGGTGAGGGACTTGCTGCTGGGTGAGGAACTTGCTGCTGGGTGAGGAACTTGCTGCTGGGTGAGGAACTTGCTGCTGTTTGGGGCGACTTGCTGCTAGTAGGGGATGTGCTGTATGGTGGAGGAAATTGTTGGTTGATTGTCGGACTTGCTGCATGGTAGGGGCACTTTCTGCGACGGCGGATTTTCTGCTGGGGGTTGAGGATTTGCTGCAGTGTGGATGACTTGTTGCTATTTTGATAACTTGTTGCTAGATGGATGTAATTGTTACTGATTTGCAGATTTGCTAAAGGAGATGCGGGGAAGGTTGTTGGAATTGGTGCAGAATTGGAGGACTTGCTGCTAAGTGGGAACTGATTGCTAGGAAAGCATTCTAGCTGCAGGGTGGATACATTAGCTGCAGGGTGAGTACACTAGCTGCAGGGTGGAGACATTAGCTGCCGGGTGAGTACACTAGCTGCAGGGTGGAGACATTAGCTGCCGGGTGAGTACACTAGCTGCAGGGTGGAGACATTAGCTGCAGGGTGAGTACACTAGCTGCAGGGTGGAGACATTAGCTGCAGGGTGAGTACACTAGCTGCAAGGTGGGGACATTAGCTGCAGATAGGGAACATTAGCTGCAGGCTGTAGACATAATATGTAGAGTGGGGACATTAGCTACAGGGTGGGGACACTAGCTGCAGGATGGGGACATTAGCTGCAAGGTGGGCACATTAGCTGCAGATAGGGAACATTAGCTGCAGGCTGTAGACATAATATGTAGAGTGGGGACATTAGCTACAGGGTGGGGACACTAGCTGCAGGATGGGGACATTAGCCGCAGGATGGATGCTCTATTTGCAGAGCGGGGACACTAGCTGCAGACTAGGGACACTAGCTGCAGATCTGGGACATTTTCTGCAGGGTGGCGGTTTCACCTCGAGACTCGTACCGCTTGGAGCAGCCTGTGAACACTAGCTGCTGAACGGGGACATTAGCTGCAATGTGGGGAGATTTGATCTAGATTGAGGACCCTAACTTTATATCGCGGACCAGTAGCTGCAGGGTTGAGACATAGGTGCAGGGTGGCAGCATTAGCTCCAGGTTGGGGACATTAGCTGCAGGGTGGGGGCATTATCTGCAGGGTGGTTAAATTAGCTGAAGGGTGGGGACATTAGCTGCAGGATGGGGACACTAGCTGCAGAGCGGGGACATTAGCTGCAGAGGGAAAGCTAGATGCAGGATGGAGACATTAGCTGCAGAGTGGAGATATATTCTGCATTGTGGTGAATTTAGCTTAAGGGTGGGGACATTAGATATAGGATAATGACACTAGCACCAGAGCTGGGACATTAGCTGCAGAGGGACCCTAGATGGAGCGTGTAGACATTAGCTGCAGGGAGAGGACACCAACTACAGGATGGAGACACAATCTGCATAGCGGGAACACTATCTGTAGAGCAGGGACCCTAGCTGCAGAGTGGGGACATTATCTGCAGGGTGGAGGTTTTACCTCCAGGCTGTTAGCGCTTGCAGCAGCGTGAGAACACTAGCTACTGAGCGGCGACATTAGCTACAGCGTGGAGACATTATATGGATATTGGGGACACTAGCTGCAGGGTGAGAACACAAACTGCAGGGTGGGGACATAATCATGAACGATAGGGGCGTTATCTCCATACTCGGAGCTCTTGTTGCAGTCTGCGGACATAAGCTGCAGGGTTAGGGCACTAGCTGGAGGGTGAGAACACTATCTGGAGGGTGAGGACACTAGCTGGAGGGTGAGGACACTAGCTGGAGGGTGAGGACACTTGCTTGATGGTGAGGACACTAGCTGGAGGGTGAGGGCACTAGCTGCAGGGTGAAAACACTAGCTGGAGGGTGGGGACACCAGCTACAGAATGGATACACTATCTGCATGGTGGGGACAATATACTTACAGGCCGGGGACATTAGCTGCACCGTGGAGACATTAGCTGCAGAGTGGGAACACTAGCTCCAGAGCAGGGACATTAGCCGCACGGTGGAGACATTAGCTGCAGGGTTGAGACATTAGCTGCAGAGCTGGGACATTATTTGCAGGATGGAGACGTTATCTCCATACTCGGAGCTTTTGTTGCAGCATGCACACACTACCTCCAGTCTCGAAGTGCTTCCAGCAGCGAGGGGATGCTACCTCCAGTCTCGAAGTGCTTGCAGCAGCGAGGGGAGGCTATATCCAGGCACTTAGTGCTTGCAGCAGCGAGGGGATGCTACCACCAGAATTGCTTGCTGCAGTTTTTAATCGTTGAATTCGTATATACCGAGAGGACAAAATACAATTACGCTAAACGATTCATGATGAAAGACTGAATGAATTCTTTAAGAAATACCCTTCTTTTCGTTTGTCTTCTGTGAGCAAACAGAAGTATAGGCCAGGGGAACATACTGATCAAGTTACTTAAGCTCAGCACGAGAAGCTTCGAGTACCACTATCTCTTATACATTTAGCATCCCTGGAAACAGGCAGTTGTCAAGGCAGTCTGGTTAACGTTATCCCCGTAGCAGATGAAGCCAAGCAGCATTGCACAACCGCATGGACGATTTCTTCCCGCCTTCATCAGCACGCTCGGTATCAGAGGGAAGCTACTACAACCCACTACTTAACAGATTTTCAGGACGCACAGAAGAATACACTTCCTCACAATGGACATTAACCAATAACATCAACCTGACCACATTAGACTTTCTACATCTGACGGACTACGGCCGAAAGCCTCTAAGCCGGAATCCCGCCCTAAATCTCAACACCACTGCAATGGGAGGCTACGATATGGTTGGGACCTGGGGCTCGCGTCTCAGCCCGACCCGGTCGAGCCGCAGAAAGAGGTCTCTGCTGCTCGACATTCACCCCATACGGCGATGAGGTGTGAAACCACTAGAAGAAGACTTAGTTCTCGGTCGGGGTGTCGTAAGCAGTAGAACAGCCACCTCACTGCGAACTGTTGGGACTCAACCCTTGATCATGAGATATGTCCGCACACCAGGCGAACAATATCTCCATGCCACGGCCAGGCGTGTCCCCTGGTTAAATGCACTCCTGTCTCTCTCTTTACCTCAGTCTGTTATCAGTCATCCCAATGGACGCATAAAAGATGCATGGCCAGCGGACATTGCACCTCTGCCCTATTGTGACAACCTTCCAGGTGGCGGGGAATGCTAGGCGTACCATCACTGCAGATGAGCCCATACAATAAAGGGGGCAAGGAGATACCTCACTCACATGCATATGCTACGTTTCTGGCAGGACGTGACGATCCTGGAACACAGACACACTGGACTGCGTCTCTTCTGAGATACTTGAAAAACTAGTACATGCAGTCCATTATATCATATCATTGCCACACCCTATAGACACGAGTGGGAAAGACTCGATAGTCCTGCAAGACAAATTCCTTAAGAGAGACAACTCTAACCAAAATCAACTGCTGCCTTGCAGATAGGCTGGGGACAGCCACATGCTAAGGAGGGCATCCCTACAGAAACGCCTGTTGAAATCGGATGTACTGGGCCACAGGCTTAACAAAATAACACAGTGCAACGTATATCGCTGTAACCAGCGTACGAAGAAGAAGAAGAAGAAGAAGAAGAAGAAGAAGAAGAAGAAGAAGAAGAAGAAGAAGAAGAAGAAGAAGAAGAAGAAGAAGAAGAAGAAGACTTTCTACATTCTTCATACTGAATAAGAGTATGAAAAGTTGAAGAAATTAGAACATTAGAGAAAATTAAAAGCTATTCGTAGACGGATTTATACATGACACTAAAATGGCATCCATCCTTCCAAAAGTGCAAACGGCGATGGTAGTGATGCATTAATATGAGAAAGCAATATTTTGAAATACACACGGTTGACTAGGTTAGAAAAGTTATACAAAAAAGTACTGACACATTCTGAACATACCTCGTATAACAACATTACTAAGTATATGATTAACGTACTGGCAAGCTAAACTTAAAGTAGCGCCTGAATGAACTATATTCGTACCTAATAGACTGACGTTGACTGGATCCTTGAAGCCTTGCTTGACAAAACAGATTATTTTTATAATGTTTGTTACATTACCAAATATATCAATCGCTTGGCAGGTGAAAGTAAAAACGATGAATTGCAATATCGTTTTCAACTCTTCACTGAGTAAAAGATCTGGTTTGAGATTCTCGTAAATTAGACTGATTTCGCTTTCCACTGAAACATTTGTTTTGTCAACCATCTTGCAACAGATGTATAAGCCATATTTCAGCGGATGCGGTAAAAGTAAAAATACTTCTAATCATGTACGTAGTTTTTTTTGTAATGAATCTTGCATTTATAGTAATACAGTTGCAGTTACCGTTTGTACATAACACAATGGCAATCTTTAAAGGAAATTAATGTTAAAAAACACTGACACTGCAACAGGAAAATGCAATTAATGAAGGCAATATGTCTATATATAAATTGTATTGAGTTGATATTGTTGTTGTTCTTGTGGAATATGTCACTCGTACTGTCGGCAACGTTTCTTTTGTGGCATATTGCTGTAAGTTTTTCTTACATTCGGAGCTGTATTCGAGATGATGGGCCGGGCTGTCGTCCTGGCTGTGGAGCAATGAAGATGTTCCGGCTTACACTCACCACTAATTAAATGTGTCGATCCTCACTTTGATGGCTAGACTGATGTGACACAGAACCTGATGTGACACAGAACCTGATGGGACACAGAACCTGATGTGGCACAGAACCTGATGTGGCACAGAACCTGATGTGACACAGAACCTGATGTGACACAGAACCTGATGTGACACAGAACCTGATCTGTCACAGAACATGATGTGACACAGAACCTGATGTGACACAGAACCTGATGTGACACAGAACCTGATGTGACACAGAACCTGATGTGACACAGAACCTTATGTGACACAGAACATGATTCCAGGAACTTCGACACGGACATCTATATTTCGTCAGTTCCTTTCACATGACCTTGATATTTCATGTGTCTTATAAATGGCGTCGTGTAAGGTTGATTGTGTAACATTCCGTGATTGTCAGCAGTTATTGTTATGGTCTTGTATCAGGGCTTCTCAAAATCGTTGCCACGAGACCTCTGGATTATTAAACAATTAAACGATAAGAAATAAAAACTATAATACATTATAATCGTGAACCAGAGCTTGTCCCATGATAAGGATTATCTCAGCATGGATGATGTGAATGGATTGTGTTGCTGCCTTTCAAGACCCATTCACCGTCATTCCTTGACCGTAGCCCAAGTAGGAAAGTGTGAATGTTCCTAGCAAGCATGAATTTTGTAAAAGAAACCTTCTACTATACATTCCAAACAGCTAACTTTAAAGAAACATGTGTTAAAATCTATAATAGTCAGTCGAGCTAAGTATATGAAGCGGATTATTGGATTTCGTTCAAATAGTGTTAACCTCAATATTATTTTTGATTGTTTTAGTGGATCAATGGAAACCGAATTTCCAGGGCCAAAATGTGTGTTGTACTGGTGAACATTGGATATTAAGGTTTTTGAGACAACCTTTGATAGTTAACGCTAATGTTAAAGGTGCTGGTGAACGTATGTCAGTAAATGTGTGTGTGTTCGTGTATACTTGTGTGTATTCTTGTGTGTTTGTTGCGATTATTAATTAATAAGTACATCGGCTGCACATACATCTCGACATACCTTGACAAGTGCAATTACTGTAATTTTTTGTAAATTTAACCACCTGTAATATTCAGCTAGCTGTGCACAGACGTTACGATCTGGAATTATACGTGACATGGGTAGTTCTCATGTTTACAGCGTTGACCCGCATTTTACATGTCCGTATTCTAATGTTATAATTTGATGTAATTATTGAATAATTTTATCATCCATATGTTATTTCACAAAGTAGTTTTAACATACTAATAATATAACAATTTTCACCGTAATTGTGAGTTAACATCGCTACGTCTGTGCTTATGTGTGCACATGTTAATGATAATTATCTTGATATCTACAGTAGGGTTGGATGAGTTAACTGTGCCCGGTCTGGCTTTGATGACTACTGAAACAGTGACATTCGGTAACTTTTCACAGGACTCGCTTTGGTGGCTATAGATCGGGTGACGCCATATAACATATAACTGGCCCACGTGCTGGTTTGTATTTCTATGATTAGGGGAGATAACTGTGATGCGTGATGGACACGATAGTACGGTAGCGTTAGTGTGAGGCTGGTTCTTACAGCTGCCTCGGCGTGCATGTTTGTTGACCGTGTCCCTGGGGCTAAACCGTTATGGCTAAATTATTGCAGTGGAGTGAGATATCTGTGTTCATGGCTCGCCTTGTTTGATGCCTATGGGATTGGTAGCTTGATACGTTCCTGCCTTGGGATTGTTTGTCTTGAAGGTTATAAATCTGTGCATCGGTCTGGGTTGCACAGATATTCAACAAATACACGTAAAGTCCTTTTATTCTGGATAATACGTTCCAGTGATGTCCACATCTTTCATGTTTTCTGTATGTATTTCCTTGCGTGTTTTGGTCTGACTCTACTCTTCTCGCCTTTAGAATTTGAAAACAGAGACTGAATTGTAATGTTATCAGCTGGTTTTCTTATCGTATGTCCCATGCCACGACAGCGTATTCTTCTTGTGTCATTTGTCACTGTTATCTGGCTGCTTCTATCCAACAGTTCCATATTTGTGATCGACATTGAATTATCTTTATTTTTCGTGCGTGTTTGTTGTTCTCCATGTTTCGCAGTCAAAAATAAACATTGGATTTGGTATTAACATTGAAGATTTGTGGTTTTGTGTTGGATTTAATATTCTTGTGATATCCGTAAGCTCCTCTCGCCTTTTATATTTCTATATTTATATCTACTTATGTATCCCCGACTTTCTCTATGTTGATACCAAGATTAATCATTGATTCTACATCATGTTGTGGTGTTATACACAATCTGATAAATCGTTACTTGCCTTTATTCTCTTGAACTCTTTTTTTTAAAATGTATTATCAGCCTCAATGAATGTTCTCAAGAATACATGCATGCTGGTAGCGCATTGTCGACACTATGTTAATTGAAACTAAACATATGTTTACTTACGATGTTCCCGCATTTCTTTGAATATTGTCATCAGACAGATTGTGAATCACCCATGTGGTACCTGACGAATAACAGCAACATAATAATTGCAATCTTCCAAGCGTGTTGCAAAATGCGACTACAACACGGAGTGTATGGGACTACAACACGGAGTGTATGGGTCTACAACACGGAGTGTATGGGACTACAACACGGAGTGTATGGGACTACAACACGGAGTGTATGGGACTACAACACGGAGTGTATGGGACTACAACACGGAGTGTATGGGACTACAACACGAAGTGTATGGGACTACAACACGGAGTTTATGGGACTACAACACGGAGTATATGGGACTATAACACGGAGTGTATGGGACTACAACACGGAGTGTATGGGACTACAACACGGAGTGTATGGGACTTCAACACGGAGTGTATGGGACTACAACACGGAGTGTATGTGACTACAACACGGAGTGTATGGGACTATCAAAGTCATCTTGTAAAGCAACTTCCATTTGAAACCAGCAATTTAATTCTGACTTTGGTATTCTCACACTGTGGCTTGCATGTTTACTAAAAAAAGTCATTCCGTCTAAAGTGTGGGTATGATGTCCTTGGAGGTGTCTGTAGAACTACCGAGTATGTAAATCAGACGAACGAGTATGTAAGTGAGACGAACAAGTATGTAAACGAGACGAAAGAGTTTGTATATGAGACGAACGAGTCAAGTAGTGGAAGTAAGAAGCATATGCGAAAACAGATGTGGAAAACGAGAAAGATGAGGACTTGATACGAATAAAATTCCTTAGAAGAAAAGCATTTGTGTTTGTTTCATGCTCAGTTTACCATTTGTCTTTAGCCATTAAACCAACAGACCAGATGGCTGATGTACATGTGCATTGTGTCTATGTTATGGCATGTAACATGCGAGCATATCATTACCCACGTGAGATTCTGGCTCGTCTATGTTGGATAACAGATATTGCAATGTGATGTTTTATTTCATTTTGCGTGAATAGTAATCTTGA
Organism: Ariolimax columbianus; assembly: GCA_036924085.1. Lineage (NCBI taxonomy): Eukaryota > Metazoa > Mollusca > Gastropoda > Stylommatophora > Arionidae > Ariolimax > Ariolimax columbianus. Next base: position 16,039,259 of record JAVGWX010000007.1, read on the forward strand.
AGGGCAAAAAAGCAAGTTGAAAACCATTTGCATTGTACAAAAAAGGATGGACAAAGCTGAGAAAGTTGCATATAATCTGAGCAGCTTGACAATCAAAATAGAAAATATCAAGAAAAACAATATTTAAAAATACTTTAAAAGAAACAGACTAGAACGTAGACATGCATCAATTGAGTTGACAAATAGCTGTAAATGTGAGTAGAAAATATCTAGATGATGATGACGATGATGAAGCCAAGTACTATCACCGCATTGAAGATTGCCTGCAATGGGGGTCCAACCCATTGTGTTTCTTGCCTTGATGGTACACTCAAACATTCTTGATGATCCTCTTCCATTTCTAACGTTGCTTGTCTCTCACGTCTGCCATGAACCTTACCGCCCAGTGTTATTGTCAGTAGTGTAACGTGTATCATTTTGTGTCCAAAATATGTTATTTTCCTGACTATGTTATTTTCCTGACTATGTTATTTTCCTGACTATGTTATTTTCCTGACTATGTTATTTTCCTGACTATGTTATTTTCCTGACTATGTTATTCCTTTCAGAATCGCACTTCCCATTCCAAATCTCGTCAGAACTTCTGTACACGTTTGCGTTTATTTGCTTGACTTTTTCTGTGAGCGACTCTATATTTAGACCACATTCTCCTGCACCCTCCAGCGAGTTGTCCCGATCTGCCGTCACTAAACACCCTCTCTCACTCTACCTCATCGCCATCTCTAACCCAAATCACCGCAATCTCTCACCCCAATCACCGCATTCTCTTACGCCACTTACCGCCATCTCTCACCCCCAATCACCACCATTTCTCACCTCAATCACTACCATCTCTCACCCAACTCACCACCATCTCTCAGTCCCTCTTATCGTCATTTCTCACTCCCACTCACCCCTCTTTCTCACTCACACTCACCACCACCTATCACCCCATTCACCACCATCTCTCACTCACACTCACCGCCATCTCTCACCCCATTCACCACCAGCTCTCACTCACACTCACCACCATCTCTCCCCCCATTCACCACCATCTCTCACTCACACTCAGCACCAGCTATCACCCCATTCACCACCATCTCTCACTCACACTCACATCCATCTCTAGCTCACACTCACCGCCATCTCTAACTCACATTCACCGCCATTGTCACCCCATTCACCACCATCTCTCATTCACACTCACCACCATCTCTCACTCACACTCACCACCAGCTCTCACCCCATTCACCACCATCTCTCACTCACACTCACCGCCATCTCTCACCTCATTCACCACCAACTCTCACTCACACTCACCACCATCTCTCACTCACACTCACCGCCATCTCTCACCCCCTTCACCACAATCTCTCACTCACACTCACCACCATCTCTCACTCCCACTCACCACCATCTCTCACTCACACTCACCGCCGTCTCTCACCCCATTCACCACCATCTCTTACTCACACTCACCACCATCTCTCACTCACACTCACCACCATCTCTCAGTCCCTCTTATCGTCATCTCTCACTCCCACTCACCCCTCTTTCTCACTCACACTCACCACCAGCTATCACCCCATTCACCACCATCTCTCACTCACACTCACCGCCATCTCTCACCCCATTCACCACCAGCTCTCACTCACACTCACCGCCATCTCTCAACCCATTCACCACCATCTCTCACTCACACTCACCATCATCTCTCACCTCATTAACCACCATCTCTCACTCACACTCACCACCATCTCTCACCCCATTCACCACCATCTCTCACTCACACTGAGCACCAGCTATCACCCCATTCACCACCATCTCTCACTCACACTCACCACCATCTCTAGCTCACACTCACCGCCATCTCTAACTCACATTCACCGCCATCTGTCACCCAATTCACCACCATCTCTCATTCACACTCACCACCATCTCTCACTCACACTCACCGCCATCTCTCACCCCATTCACCACCAGCTCTCACTTACACTCACCACCATCTCTCACCCCCTTCACCACAATCTCTAGCTCACACTCATTGCCATCTCTAACTCACATTCACCGCCATCTGTCACCCAATTCACCACCATCTCTCATTCACACTCACCACCATCTCTCACTCACACTCACCGCCATCTCTCACCCCATTCACCACCAGCTCTCACTCACACTCACCACCATCTCTCACCCCATTCACCACCATCTCTCACTCACACTGAGCACCAGCTATCACCCCATTCACCACCATCTCTCACTCACACTCACCACCATCTCTAGCTCACACTCACCGCCATCTCTAACTCACATTCACCGCCATCTGTCACCCAATTCACCACCATCTCTCATTCACACTCACCACCATCTCTCACTCACACTCACCGCCATCTCTCACCCCATTCACCACCAGCTCTCACTCACACTCACCACGATCTCTCTCCCCATTCACCACCCGCTCTCACTAACACTCACCACCATCTCTCACCCCCTTCACCACAATCTCTAGCTCACACTCACCGCCATCTCTAACTCACATTCACCGCCATCTGTCACCCAATTCACCACCATCTCTCATTCACACTCACCACCATCTCTCACTCACACTCACCACCATCTCTCACCCCATTCACCACCATCTCTCACTCACACTCACCGCCATCTCTCACCTCATTCACCACCATCTCTCACTCACACTCACCACCATCTCTCACTCACACTCACCGCCATCTCTCACCCCCTTCACCACAATCTCTCACTCACACTCACCACCATCTCTCACTCCCACTCACCACCATCTCTCACTCACACTCACCGCCATCTCTCACCCCATTCACCACCATCTCTTACTCACACTCACCACCATCTCTCACTCACACTCACCACCATCTCTCAGTCCCTCTTATCGTCATCTCTCACTCCCACTCACCCCTCTTTCTCACTCACACTCACCACCAGCTATCACCCCATTCACCACCATCTCTCACTCACACTCACCGCCATCTCTCACCCCATTCACCACCAGCTCTCACTCACACTCACCGCCATCTCTCACCCCATTCACCACCATCTCTCACTCACACTCACCATCATCTCTCACCTCATTAACCACCATCTCTCACTCACACTCACCACCATCTCTCACCCCATTCACCACCATCTCTCACTCACACTGAGCACCAGCTATCACCCCATTCACCACCATCTCTCACTCACACTCACCACCATCTCTAGCTCACACTCACCGCCATCTCTAACTCACATTCACCGCCATCTGTCACCCAATTCACCACCATCTCTCATTCACACCCACCACCATCTCTCACTCACACTCACCGCCATCTCTCACCCCATTCACCACCAGCTCTCACTTACACTCACCACCATCTCTCACCCCCTTCACCACAATCTCTAGCTCACACTCACCGCCATCTCTAACTCACATTCACCGCCATCTGTCACCCAATTCACCACCATCTCTCATTCACACTCACCACCATCTCTCACTCACACTCACCGCCATCTCTCACCCCATTCACCACCAGCTCTCACTCACACTCACCACCATCTCTCTCCCCATTCACCACAATCTCTCACTCACACTCACTGCCATCTCTCACCCCATTCACCACCATCTCTCACTCACACTCACCACCATCTCTCCCTCACACTCGCCACCATCTCTCAATCACACTCACCACCATCTCTCACTCACACTCACCACCATCTCTCACTCACACTCACCGCCATCTCTCACCCCATTCACGACCATCTTTCACTCACACTCACCACCATCTCTCACTCACACTCACCACCATCTCTCACTCACACTCACCACCAGCTCTAACTCCTACTCGCCCCTCTTTCTCACTCACACTCACCACCAGCTCTCACTCACACTCACCACCATATCTCACTAACACTCACCACCAGCTCTCACTCACACTCACCACCAGCTCTCACTCACACTCACCACCAGCTCTCACTCACACTCACCACCATATCTCACTCACACTCACCACCAGCTCTCACTCACACTCACCACCATATCTCACTCACACTCACCACCAGCTCTCACTCACACTCACCACCATATCTCACTCACACTCACCACCAGCTCTCACTCACACTCACCACCAGCTCTCACTCACACTCACCACCAGCTCTCACTCACACTCACCACCATATCTCACTCACACTCACCACCAGCTCTCACTCACACTCACAACCAGCTCTCACTCACACTCACAACCAGCTCTCACTCACACTCACAACCAGCTCTCACTCACACTCACCACCAGCTCTCACTCACACTCACCACCAGCTCTAACTCACAATCACCACCAGCTCTCACTCACAGTCACCACCAGCTCTAACTCACACTCACCATCAGCTCTCACTAACACTCACCACCAGCTCTAACTCACACTCACCACCAGCTCTCACTCACAGTCACCACCAGCTCTAACTCACACTCACCATCAGCTCTCACTAACACTCACCACCAGCTCTAACTCACAGTCACCACCAGCTCTAACTCACAGTCACCACCAGCTCTAACTCACAGTCACCACCATCTCTCAGTCCCTCTTATCGTCATCTCTCACTCACACTCACTGTCATCTCTACCTTCCACTAACAGCCCTCTTTCACAACCCTCTTTCACTCCCACTCATCGCGCTCTCTCATTCCTACTCACCGCCCTCTCTCACTCAAGGCCATTTCTAACTCTCAATCACCCCCCTTTCTCACTCCCTTTTACCCCTCTTTCTTACTCAAAATCACCGCCATCTCTCCCCCTAATCACCGACATCTCTCACCCCACTCACCGCCATTTCCCAACCCAATCACCGCCATCTCTCACCACACTCACCGCCATCTCTCACCCCACTCACCGCCATTTCCCAACCCAATCACCGCCATCTCTCACCCCACTCACCGCCCTCTCTCACTCCCACTCTCCATCCTCTCTCACTCCCACTCACTGACATCTCTCACTCCCACTCATCGCTCTCTTTCACTCCCCCGCACCGCCATCTATCACTCTCAGTCACCGCCCTATATCACTCCCATTCACCGCCCTCTCTCACTCCCACTCACTGCCCCCTCTCATTCCCACTCACCGCCCCCTCTCACTCCCACACACCACCCTCTCTCACTCCCACTCACCGCCCCCTCTCACTCCCACTCACCGCTCCCTCTCACTCCCACTCACCGACCCCTCTCACTCCCACTCACCGCCCCCTCTCACTTTCACTCACCGACCCCTCTCACTCCCACTCACCGCCCCCTCTCACTCCCACTCACCGCCCCCTCTCACTCCCACTCATAGCCTTCTCTCACTCCCACTCACCGCCCTCTCTCACTCCCACTCACCGCCCTCTCTCACTCCCACTCACCGCTCCCTCTCACTCCCACTCACCGCTCCCTCTCACTCCCACTCACCGCCCCCTCTCACTCCCACTCACCGCCCCCTCTCACTCCCACTCATAGCCTTCTCTCACTCCCACTCACCGCCCTCTCTCACTCAAACTCACCGCCCTCTCTCACTCCCACTCACCGCTCCCTCTCACTCCCACTCACCGCCCCCTCTCACTCCCACTCATAGCCTTCTCTCACTCCCACTCACCGCCCTCTCTCACTCCCATTCACCGCCCCCTCTCACTCCCACTCACCGCCCCCTCTCACTCCCACTCACCGCTCCCTCTCACTCCCACTCACCGCTCCCTCTCACTCCCACTCACCGACCCCTCTCCCTCCCACTCACCGCCCCCTCTCACTCCCACTCACCGCCCCCTCTCACTCCCACTCACCGCCCCCTCTCACTCCCACTCACCGCCCCCTCTCACTCCCACTCACCGCTCCGTCTCACTCCCACTCACCGCTCCCTCTCACTCCCACTCACCGCTCCCTCTCTTTCCCACTCACCGACCCCTCTCACTCCCACTCACCGCCCTCTCTCACTCCCACTCACTACCATCTCTGTAATGCCAGTTTTAGCAAGTCAGGTCAATGTCGATTAGTCTAAACGCTCTACCAATGAGTTTATGAAGTCGCCAACAATTATCCAAACTTGCATGTTATATTTCACGTCTAGATGAAATTATTGTAGTTTACAATGTCAAATTTCAGTTTGATTTTATAATTTTATAAGTATACTTTGTCCTTTTGTGATGAATGAGCCATTGTTTTCGTATGTTCTTAATCGATTATGTCTATTCGTGCACTTTTTTTTATTATAGTCTCATTCTACTTAAAATTATAATGACCTTTTCTGGTTTGGTCTACTCTTTTTTCTAATAAAATACTGTGACTCTCGCGTTCCTGGTAGGTTGCTTGTAGAGGCTGTCATATCAAATCGTGTATTGTTGTTTAGATCACGTCTGATATTTCGTTTTGTTTTGTTAGATGTTTTCGTTCGTTGTTTGCACATGACAAATGTATTATGCCTTTGGGGCTTTTGTTTTGATGATTTCCTTGTGCAATCACTGGTTGATTTCCTATTTATGATTCAATCGATTTATTAAGAAAAAAATAATTGTCTTCTGAGAGAAGGCTAATTTAGAATGTCTAGATGTATTGTGATGTTGTTTTGTTTCGTGATTGCTTTATTTTCCTTTTCACTTTGCAGACATGAAAGTACATGAAAGGTTGCTTGACTCGGCGACTGGATGTTAAGAAGTTGTTGTTTTTTTTAAAATTTGCAGATATTTACAATTTTACTACGGCTACCAAGATTACACTACGAGCATTTGTTGATTGTGTAACATTACCAATTGTTTCATTAAGATGCACAACTGATTATTCCTAAAGTTTGTATTTTCGAAAATAACAATAGAGATCTTGTCTCTACCAGTAAATATATATTGAGAGTAGAAACGTAGTGCACTTGGACGGCGTAGCTTTAAGTTAAAAACCTGCTGAAATACACTATGAACGATATCGCCGATTTACGAGAACTTATTGTTTGATAAGCGCTGATTGGTGAGAAATCGTGTAGCGACTTCTCCTATAGTACTAAAGTGATGTGGTAGCAGAGCGGACAGGGGCATTGTATTCGCGAAATGTTCTATGGGACGACTGCCAGACGTATTCCTCATCTGCCACTGATATTACCTCTGCTCTAGGATTATTTTTTGCGCGTCTATCCATGTCTGTGTGCACAAGGAGACGTCGTTGATCTCAAAGTACTTTTCTCACTGCCCTTAAACCATGTTGAACTATTTTGAGCTAGATTTTCCCAGGTGGTAATGTCCAATTGGCAGCAGTTAAGAAACTTCTTTAGACTGTCCTTGAATTGCTTTTTTTCTGACCGTCACCGTGACCGTCTTCCTTCTTTCAACTCGCTCTACAGAAGCCCCTTTGCGAATCGTTGGTTTGACATTCGTGCAAAAGGGTCAGTCCATCACAGTCATACTTTCTGCAACATTACATACATGCCATACTTGCTAGCTCTGAATATGACTTTATTCTGTTTGATATGTTTCTGCCAGCGTACATGGATTATTTGTCTCAAATAAATCCTGAAGAAGTTATGAATCCTTCTTCTGGCGTCCCCAGCGTAGACAGTCCGGCTCTCACATCGCCGACAAATGAGGTACGAATGACGGCATTACGGAGAACTGATACGATAGTCCAGTCGTGATCGACATAACATTACATTAACAGGATGTAATGTCGGTCAGCAGGATCAGTCAAAACATACTGACCAAACCACAAATCTATCATCCACGTAGTTTCCTGGAAGCAGACTGTTTTCAAGTCAGTCTGGACTACGAGATGTTTCATCAATGTGATACCCGTAGTAGTGAGCGTCTCAAACATGAAGTCAAGCATAGCACAGCCGTGTGAAGGACCACGGCTGACCGTCATCAGCATGCTCGAGACGTAGCGAAAGCTACGAGCGTACTACAACCCTCCTCTTGACGACCGTTTGAGGACGCACAAACGAGTATTTTGTGGATATTAAACAACAACAACAAAAACATATATATATATATATGAATTTAATATGAATTTAATGTACTCGCGTGTTTCTATTGCCTCACAGGGAGAAAATAATAGTAATACTTTAATCTGTCAAAGGAAGTCATAAGAGGGGATTAAGAGGGCTTGGTCATTTGACCGGATGTCAAAATCTCTTAAATGTTTAAGCCCAAAGATGAAGTAACGATATATGTGCACTCCAATGTTAGAGAGGAGCGACTAGGTTTAATTGCAAAAGGATACTAATAAAAATAAAGACTGCATTCAGACGAACGCTTAAGTAAACGGATATGTATCTCTCCTTTTAGACCAATACATGCTACGTTAATACTGTTGAGTCCGAGCGAGACTCGGGGAAAAGGGAGGATAACATAAGGTAAGCGTCTCCTAAACACAAAACGTCGCTACAGCATTCTGGCTTCACCCCGGGCCGTTCTACCATCGACGATCTCCTTGCGCTGCGCCTCCTTGTCGAACTTTACCGCATTTCCATCGCCCCATATGTGCTGCATGGGTGAACTAGCCCGGTTGATTGGTAGATTTACTGGAAGCCTACCAGGAAGTAGACATCATGGCCCTCCTGATAAAGAAGCTACACAAGGACATCGGTGACAGATTCGTGGTGGCTCTCTCTCGAACATATTCCCCAGACTTTGGATGTCAGACAGGGCTGTGTTCGTGCCACCAACCTATTCTGCCGGGCCATCGAGTGACTTCTTGACCACCTCAAGGCGCACGAAGACGGTATCTCTATCAACCAGTCAATCATTTCCGATCTCGCTTACCCGAACGACATTGGCCTGTTCGGCACATACAAGATACAGCCCTTTCTCTGCTTGTCTATCACATACCATAGCGCCTCATATCCGACACAGCACCTTAGGGTGTTGAAACTCGAGGCAACACAGCGGAGGGCACACAAGCATTAATCTATCTCGGCAGCATGACCTTATCTGATTGTTTGTTTCTTAGATGTTAGCCTCACTAGTTTCTACTGGCAGAGACACGCCATCCCCCCCCCCCCCTCCCCCAGACCGTAGTCAATTGAGCGATATCAGGACGCACAAACCAGTGATTGGATGCATGTATGTACCTAATTTAGTGTTTCAGCGATGCAAAAATGATGTGTGCAGCAGTCCCGATATATCAAGGCGGATCGGACATCCGACTTATCTGGAGTAACGGCAGTATTTCCATTACAACAAAAAACTCGCATATACCAGTTTTAACGTGTCCCAGCATAATATCGCTATGGCAGATAATTTTTTCTCCGATTTGAACGAAGCCTGGAACCAGGTCATGGATGTTGCCGATGGATGTTGCCGATGGATGTTGCCGATCGACGCAACTGGCCTAAGACGTCTAAGCGAACTTATTATATTATTATTAGTCCACTTAGGCGACAAGGACCCGCTGTGTCAACCATTCAAATACAATCAGTGGCTGAGTCCCAGACAGTATGCACGGAGAATGATGTCTTTCCTATATGGACTAACCAGTTGGAAACTGACAGTTTGAAGAGGCGACACAATGACTAAGTGCGTTGCTAGCTGGCCTTGGTTTCCATGTCCTGCTTTGAAAGCTAGTGGGCGGAGACTCACGCCAATGCAGGCTTCATTTCTAAATAGTGTAACATGACGACGGCTTAGCATGAAGAGTGTGCTCGCAAGGCGTGTTCTTCGAGTGATTCCGTCGTTTTAGACCCGGTCATACCAGTGCATCGCATGAATTAACCTCTCGCTGCATATGTGTAAGGAAGCAATGCGCTTCTGATCGCCATGTAGAAAATGTAGTGCAAATTCCGTGTGGTAAACAGGCAGGATATGCAACTGTGAAGCTCTGTTTTCAGTAAAAGTCTCTGCTGTTTCCAGATTCGATGCTGCCCGTTCATAGACGCACAGCCATACCGACTCTTCGAATGATTTCCGGATTGTTTCATGCGTACAGGAGTTGTGTTTTTAAACTGCTCATGTAAATGAAATGCTCAGTGGAGATGACGTGGTTGCCATTGACAATTAATCCGGGTTTTGTGGAATCGCAGGCGAGATTTTGTATTTTGGTTTTTATGCATGAGATGTGGCTTCCTAATCTAGATGTTGTTCCAGTGTCCGAGTGACACACCGTGTTAGCCTGGTTTGACTACAACATCTAGGTACAAAGGTAATTCTTAGGCTGTACATCCATTTCGGATCGAGCATCTAGTCCTTGGTGAGACAGAACAATGCAGATATGTCTATGGAGTCTCAGCAGTCTTGAGGTGGACTAAAGCGACGTGGAGGAGGGGCAGGTATACATTACCTGTATATCTCGGGGCTGAGAAAAGGACGATAACAATATAAATGATTTGTGCGTTTGAGAAACACTAATGATAAACCGCAGCAAGATATTGTGAATTAAGCTGATTGCAGGGAATATGGAAGCGGGAGACGCCAAAACAACGCCTGAATCAAAAGGACGTTGGAGATGAGATGATGAGCTGATCAAGACAGTTACAATTTCAATCACTGGATAGTAAAACCAACAGATGGTGCCATTGAAATTAGTCAACAGGCAGTTGAATATCATACAATACAATCAATAAACATAATTGATGAACAGCACTAGGGACATCAACTTAGAAAGATCATAATTACTTTTCTCGTGGACAGCGCTCATAAAATAAACACAATCCACAATTGTATGAAACAACATAAAATGAATAAAGGATAAGCTACAAACGAGGTTAAATTAACCTGGTGTAATACGACAACAATAACAAACTATAAACACAGTTTGTAAATGCTAAAAACTAGAGAAATGAAGAAAAAAACAAATAGATAACAAGAACATTGAATACAGTCAGTATACATTATAAAAAAACATCTTGAAAACAATACAACAGTCAAATAGGACCAAAAATAATCAATACATATTATGGCTGTTTGCATTTCTTACACATTTAATTATTACATTCTTCGTTAATGTTGTTAACATTGATTTTCCGAAACTCCGTTTGCTCTCTCCATCGTTTCTTTTCTATCAAATGGCGGATTAGGCACAGCCATCAACGCTGTTATGAATTATGCCAATTTGATAATGATTTAACAAAATTATTTTAATTGTATTTATTTAACTAATATCGATGTGTTGTTATTTTTGTGGGCCTCATTTTTCTTCTCCCCGTCCTTGGTAACAGATTATTTAAGTTGACAAGATAGTTAACGTAATCCTAGTGTAAAGCTGAATGTTAACATTGCTTTTTGTCTGATCTGCTTTTGGTATTAAATGTTACTGCAGTGCTATATAGTATATATACACAAATACACCCACACACACACATATATATATCTATATATATGTATATATATACACGCATACTAAAATTTTGAGTTACTTTACACTGATTTAAAAAAACATTCCACTCGATTGCATTTACTGTTCACTCGTAACTTAGTAACACAGTTTTGTTTTTGAAAGTGCTAGCAGTGTCTCTGTCTGAGACACGCGGTTCGTTTCTTAAGCACAAATAAAAGCAATTTATGTGTTAGTTATTCTGATTTATTCCTGAATATTCACACCGGCTACCATGTCATTTTCAACATCTGATTGATTTATAAATTTCTGTACAGACACATAATTTAAATGTAAAAGAACTGAATCTCACGTAACGAATAACTATTTCATAATTATAGTGCTCCCTTTAAGGGGTATATCTGTAGTTTGTAATTTAACAAGTAGTTTTTCATTGTATTTTGGCTTTTCTTAGACTGACACGGTCTAATTTTGAAATTTGACGATCAATCCACGAAGGATGGTACTGGCATCAACAAAGCTGTTTAAAAAAACCTGTTTTAATTTGACATGGTCGTTTTAATTGAAAAGTTAGAATTAAATAATTGAGTGCACTTTTCTAATATTTAAATGTCTATAAATGATGATTTTTAAAGTAATTTGATATAATACATGTCACACATCCAAGACAGACTGCAAAGTTGCTCTCATTATTGAATTGATGTATTATTTAACGTTATGTCTGTTAACTGCATATAAGTTAGTGAACGTGTTACTTTAAATAGCTAGTGCAAAATGCACACAATTCCTGATGGGCTACCGATTAGGAATGCGCGTCATAGTTCACCATTGTATAGTGAATACAATACGTACATATGTCATATCACAGTCGGCAGCAAATACAATCAGCTAACTACAGCTATCGTTTCTCTATCTTGTTCTGCCAAAACTAAATCACAATATTGCCTGTAAAGCAAGTTAGAATACGCAAGATGAGAATACAGCGAAGTGAATAATACACTTATAAAGTCCCATATAATAACGATAATGTCTTTCGCGTTTATTTCATTGCAGAGGTATTCCTTGTGCTAACAATTCAGTAGAGATAAATGTATTTATATAGCAGATACTGATATCGGGGATGAAGTGTTAGACAAACTATGAATTCATTCAAAGCGTTGTTATAAGGTAAAATGGCTAGTTTATTTTGTATCCCAGTCTTGGCTTTCCAAACTGGCAGTCACTACTCATTTGCAGCCGTCTAAACTTGTAAATTACGAGAATGAAGATTCAACATAGTTTTTTTGCGTTGGTATACAAGCGCTCTAGCCACTTTGAAGCTCAAATGTTTAGTAATTATGTAAAATACTGCATTCTAAACGAATCAGTTTCGTGATTTCGTCCAAATACTCTCAATGTTACCCAAATATATGCATACAAATCTGTGCAATATACATAAAGCTAGTTAATGATGAAGATGGCATGCTATTGAGGAGGGTGGAAAGCTACCTCATACTGAAACCCTTATAGACCATAAGGAGCAGGCAGAAAAGCAAGTGGTCATTTTCACAGACGCCCTCGCAGTGTTAATGACGCTCAAGAACCAGCACAAAAATTAACCTGGTGCTCTGGCAGACTCGCTCGAGCGCCTGACCCAGTGTTACAAAAAGGGCACAGTCCAGTGGATACCAGCCCACTGTGGCATTCCAGGCAACGATGAGGCAGACAGACTCACCAGAGAGGGAGGAATGCTGCAGCAGGGTGATACAGAAATCGCATACAAGGAGACAAAAGCATTCTTCGGGGCAACGTACAGTGCAAACTATAAAAAAAGACCACCCTGGTCGCATAGAAAACGATGCCTACCATCAACTCTCCAGGCGAGACCAGGTGATAATTATCCGGCTACGTACAGGTCACAACAGACTTAGATGGCATCTGTACAACAAATTCAAGATTGGCACTGCAGACCGTTATGCCTGCGGCACAGCTCCCATGAAGGCAGAACATATTTGTCAGTCCTATCCACCGTATACCGACAAAAGAAGTAGCATTTGGCAACATCCAGTGTCCTTTTACGAGAAGCTGTACGGAAGCGTACAGAACCTTGAGTCGATTGCGGCCTTTGTTAGAGTCATTGAAGTTGAGGTCTGAAGACGAACGAGGAAGAAGAAGACTACTGCTATAGGGATAACTTATGAAGAGTCAAAGAGGTCCATCATGTACAGATACAAGAAGAAGTAGGATGTGGAGCAGGCAGGTCAATAACCAAATTACTCAAATTACCTGCTCAACATCGGTGCACAGATCTTAGACTTCACGTTCGACAACAGATTGCGACACCATCTCTTCAACATACTAGGCTGAAGGAGCACCGATGTACCTGTCTGCTGATAAAACGATTTTTGGACATCTGCTACAACGGTGTCCAACATACGATAAAGGAAAACTGCAAATATGGCCGTCACAGGTACCATTCTTGAACTAGATACCAATGAATTATGTCTAACCGGTGGTATCTTTTTGATATGTTCAAGTCACGTTTGAAAGCATAGAATGATAAAGAAAATGAACACAAACCAGCATGCAAAAAAATGAACTAAAACAAAAATGCAAGAAAATTAACTAAAACCAGCATGTAAGAAAAAAAACTAAATGTAATATGCAAAAAAATGAACTAAAAGTAGCATGTAGGAACATAAGCAATGCTTCTTGATATGCCTGATAACGAACCATGAAGCAGTTGTCAACACTCCAGCCCTCCATGCATGTATTGCTATTGTGCTACTGTAACGTTTAATACGCCATAACGCATGAGTGACAAATGGAGATCTTTCCTGGAAAAGTAAACGGACCTATCTTGGCTCTCGATATGTTTTGTCATTGATAATCAAAACCTTTTTACCGCTGTGGAGGACACGTCTTCAACAAGTACACGTGATGTCCTCCTGTGATGATCCATCGGCTGCTGTTTCAAAGCCAAAGAAAAGCAAAGGTCGCCGTCCATCGTAGACGATGAAAACATCATTCATTTTGTCAGCGCTATTTTTAGTAAGGATTAACTGCGCTAGTTGTTATCCTCACTCTCTCGTCTCGAGCCGCCCGACCCAAATGGCAAGTCAACCAATCTGTAAATGGGTACTTGAAGTACAGTTAAGTAAAATAAAGCGGTTAAGAAAAGAACTATTAACACCTCCTCCCCCCTGAAATCAGGAAACGTTGAGGCCTTCTAATTCAATTATTTATGTAACACTTCATCCCCGAAGATGTTAACGTATATGATGCAAAATGTATATCGTACGTGCAGTTTTAAAATCATACAAGCAGCTTTAGTGTTTCTCATATACTACAAAGACCGTTGACAAAGTTAACTAGCTAGTTTTCTTTCCATGTTTGCCTTCGAGCAACATGGGGAGCTTACGTCTGCTATCCTTGGACAAGTTTGCTGCATCGGTACTTGTGATACTGTGTATTAGCACTACCAAATTAATGTCCCAGATCCCCCTGCTTCTCGGCCGTTCTCTTGTAATGTTTTCAGATCTGCAAGCGTCCTAAGCCATCAGTAGAAGTTGATGAGGGTGCATTCTTATGATATGGCCGAACCAGCGCACATTTGACCTGGAAATCTAATCTGCATAAGACGTTTGCTGACCTTTCTTTGAATGTCTTCGTTGCTCAGTCTCCTCATTAAATCGATGATCTTCATCAAACACTTCATGTTAAACGTCTCAATTTTGCTCTCACACGCCTAAGACAAGTATCATGTTTAGCACCGGTAGTACACAGTCAGCATAATTAAGCTGTTTATCACCTCCTCGGGGAACACACTGGGCAACTAGAACCGTGAGGCTCTATGCTAACGAGGCAATGGGTCGCCTGGGGGGACGGGCTATTTCAGGTTACTTGCAGATTTTGGCCCACCGCAGCTTGGAGAGGAGATGGGCGCCGCGAGGTGATTTCAAGCCTAAGAATCACACATGAGGACAAAAACGAAATCTATTATATCGGATCGGTCGCAGCCCGGACAGACAGAGAGGATTAGCGTGGGATTGTCAAGTCTTCATGTTTTCCCCACCGACCTGATGGGTTACGGGATGAACTGAACTGAACTGAACTTATCAGCTGTTGATTTATTACCATACTAATGGTTGGGTGTCTAAGTAGTGGTGACAGCTGATAAGTCACAGCAGATACTTGCTGACACCAAGTCTCAAATTATTTTCATGTTGAGCTCACCGTCTGCTGAAAAAATGCTGCCCAAGTATTTGAACTCACGGGCCTATTAAAGAGCAATATCATTTACACTTATATTGAGTGGCCAAGGTGTTCCGTTGATCCTCAAAGTCTGTCTTCTTTTCGTTAAATCGCACGTTATAGTTGCCACAGATTGTCACAATCACTTACATGCGATTTAGCACGCACTCGCGAAATCTAAAGGTCATTTGGGGTAGTTGAATTAATAGATACACAGGGAAATGTGATCCTTTAGTATTCAGTGCCGCCGATTTTGTTAATGCTAGGTCTTAGCGTCTTTTTATAATGGGATGTCGAGTGTCCTCTTCATTGCTGCCTTCCCTTCCTTATACAGCAGGCAGGTACTAATTACAAACTGGGTAAGCTATATCTTTTTTCGAATTGAAGCTGATTCATCCAGCTCTTTATTAAGTCGGATGAAAATAAACGATTAAATTGTTCTAATTAACAGAACATATTACTTCATTTGCTCAAGTGAGACAATGGCATTGGTAAATTAACAAAACAGCAGCAACAACAATAGAGTTGTCAGGTATATTTTAAACTCTGGGGAAATGGTAAAAATAATTCCATGGTGCATATTTTGCAAGTAATTCAAATACACTTTTACAGACAATACGTTATTTCTTTAATTAACAAATCACTTTACCTGATATGTTGTACGATTTTGACCATACAACCAAAGAATATCCACTTTCCATAGCTGAACTAGTCATACAAGATACTCATAAAACGGTTCATATCCCCGAGGGATTCCAAATGCTGTATTTGCTAATGACAAAATATGTGTAAGTTCACGACGGTCCAGTAAAGGCATTCCAAGTGGGTTGCTATAAACGAACAATCAATCATGTTTTTTCTAAAATAAACATTTACTAGATGATCGTTAGAGCTTTAAGTTTAAATTTTTTCTCAAAGGTTGAGATTTAAACACCAAAACGCATCTTGTTTGTACAGCAATTCAACAGGTATTTTTTTAAACTAGGTTTTTAGATAAGCTATTATTTATTCTATGACATGTTTTTTGTAAGGGGATCTGCACTGGCAAACTCGTCACAACTTATGCCCATACTTGTATGAAAATACAGGGTTACGAAACTACGAGTGAATGACATTTTTAACAAATTTGTATATAATAGACACATTGTTTTTAGACTACTTTTTCCTCTAAAAACACTTTTGAATGACTTGTCAAGTGTTAACTTTTATAATTTAACAGATCCCGCTAGTAGACGTTCTGTACAAAATGTCAGCTCTCTAGGTAATGGAAAAGTTGGTTTAAAGTGGAGATAGAGAAGTCCACGCAGAACTGGATAACGGCCATGACAATACAGCATATACAGTTAATACAGCATGTAAGAAGGAGCATAGGAGACAATCAGTTCAGAGACGTCAATATACAAGGTGTTACGTTCAGTTGTGAGGGAATAGGTAGGGGAAAAGGGGGGGGGGGGGGTTATTAATTGTTTTATTGTCTTGGATTATTTAACTTTAATTCGGGTACCTATTTCCATCTGAATTGTCTGCAGCGTTTGGCTACCGAGCATTAAAGAAAGTATTTTTGCCGGGAGAAGTAATCTTTCTAACTACCCTTCCACTCAGGCGCTGATGTTTGAAGAGAGTGATGAATTAAAATACCACCCGGGTGGCACCCATGGTGGAACAAACAGAACCTCTGTCAACCTTCTGGAGTATGGGAAAGGGTGACTACAGAAATGTGTGAATGACAACCTCATCATGTGACAGTATCTGACACTGAAGGAAACCACGATAAGAGCTCGCTTTACGTGACCAGATCATGTGATCACCTGGAGCCAGAAAGCGGAGAGCATAATGTCCAGATTTTAGTTATTAAAATAATTTCAATTGTAGAGACTGGTTTACATAAAACGTGCCATTGCGCAAGATAGTCAAAAATGTTTAAATTAATAAGATACGTTTATATAACATACTATTATCAAGATGCGAGTTTTACATTAGCAATACTAGAAGATAGTTCCTCAGTGAATGTTTCGCCAAAGATTACGTTTGAATAACAATAAATGCAAATACTTCCTAATATTTTCTAGCGTATGTGATTCAGTTAGTATGCTGCTTTATTCATATATATTGCTTTTGCTTCTTATTTCTAGTATCGTCGCTATTCAACATTGTCAATAAATGTTCAAGTTATGTCAGTATTAAATGAATTATGTAAAAGCTTGACATAAACTATTATTTGACTTATATTTATAGCTGACAAGTTTCTTCCTTTTTTTTTTTTTTTAAAAAGCACAACTTACTATCATATGACAAGACAAAAAGAGTAAGGGATTTACAACTGACTGATTATGATAACGCTCTATGAACTGTAAATATTAAAATGTGCCAGGGTTCTCAACAAATTGTACAAGCAACCCAATGAAACCAAAGTTAGAAAAAAACTGTACTGGTGTATTTATTATTCATTTTCCAGTTTGAAATACAACAGCATATCTATAATTAAATGACACTAAATCAAATAATGACCAAAGATGCCATTGTGGAAGATCAATTACTGGAGAGTGTTACGTGTTATTGCTATGATGAGTTTGACACTTTGGTTAGTGACCAAGCACTGCTGATCTTTGAGTGGATATTTTATTCGATAATCTGCGGGGCAATCGATTTATTTGGTACTTTGACCAACATCGTTAACGTCATCTGTTTTATCAAGTTGGGTTTCAAGGATCCAATCAACGTCAGCCTGCTTGGTACAGTATATATTAAGAGACACCAATAATTAATTCAAACCGTTATCTTTCATCTGTCTAAGCCTGTAAATGCTGTTGAGAGCCCTAATCTTATTTCCTGTGCTATCTGTGTGACAGTTGTTATTTTCTCCTCTGTTCGCTTAAGGCCGTACATGTCGCCAAGATTCTCAAACATATTTCCTGTGTAATCTGTGTGACAGTTGTTATTTTCTCCTCTGTTCGCTTAAGGCCGTACATGTCGCCAAGATTCTCAAACATATTTCCTGTGCCATGTGTGTGACAGTTGTTATATTTCATCCATGGTGGGTGCTGTTTCCACCCGAAGTGTACCCGGATTGAACAGAATATGGCTTTCTCTCTTGTGTCTCACCTTGCCGAGAAAAAAAAAATTACAACTACGCCGGTGGTAGGATAGCTACATGCGTGATCTTCTATACGGGGCAGGTCCAAGGGCACGGACTAAAAGTGGAAACTCAAATCGGTTTTCTGCAGGCAGATTATGAATAGTCAATAAATAGGGAAGGCAACCTTGACAGAATTGCCTGTTGAAAATGGATGCACTGATCAGACGACTAATCAAACAATGCAATGTGTTCCAAATGAGAACGTGACAAAAAAAAGGGTATGTAGCGTGGTGCGCGTTTCGGGAAGAACCGGGTCCCTCCACCTCATATGTTTCTACCCAACGCTACTGACAGTATCCTTCCTCTGTTCTATGGTGTCAAAGTACAGATGAAATATTCAAGAGCTATGTACCAAGCACAGATAACACTCAGCAAACTGCATTCGAGTCCAGACGTAGTTCTGGATTTAAAAAAACCAACAATTAAAAATACTGTTATATTATTAACTTGATGTGGCATGCATTAAGGGGATTGACCTTAACAACAACCAGTTTCAATAGAAAATTACCAGGCCTTGGAAAAGCACAACAGAGGTGTGCTGATACTCATGAGAAATGTAACAGTAAGTAGCGAGGCACAGGTGAGCACCAACAACCTGGCAGAACTAATTGGAGTGGCCATTAATGTAAAGAACACCAACATCACTTTATATTAAAGAAGTGGTCCCATAATAAACAATGCTATCACTTTCTGGTATTGATATAAAGAGCTACAACTGCATCAGAGACTACTTCAAATGTCATTCATGCATATGGGGATAGTCAGACAAATGGGGATAGTCAGACATTTGGGGATAATCAGACATTTGGGGATATTCAGACATATGCGGATAGACATCTGGGGATAATCAGACATATGGGGATAGTCAGACAAATGGGGATAGTCAGACATATGGGGATAGTCAGACATTTGGGGATAGTCAAAGGTATGGGGATAGTCAGACATTTGGGGGATAGTCAGAGATATGGGGATAGTCAGACATTTGGGGATATTCAGACATATGGGGATAGACATATGGGGATAATAAGACATATGGGGATAGTCAGACAAATAGGGATATTCAGACATATGGGG
Source organism: Ariolimax columbianus (assembly GCA_036924085.1). Taxonomy (NCBI): domain Eukaryota; kingdom Metazoa; phylum Mollusca; class Gastropoda; order Stylommatophora; family Arionidae; genus Ariolimax; species Ariolimax columbianus. Next base: position 16,058,958 of record JAVGWX010000007.1, read on the forward strand.
ATAGTCAGACATTTGGGGATATTCAGACATATGGGGATAGACATCTGGGTATAATCAGACATATGGGGATAGTCAGACAAATGGGGATAGTCAGACATATGGGGATAGTCAGACAATTGGGGATATTCAGAAATATGGGGATAGACATCTGGGGATAATCAGACATATGGGGATAGTCAGACAAATGGGGATAGTCAGACATATGGGGATAGTCAGACATTTGGGGATAGTCAAAGGTATGGGGATAGACAGACATTTGGGGGATAGTCAGAGATATGGGGATAGTCAGATATTTGGGGATATTCAGACATATGGGTAAAGACATCTGCGGATAATCAGACATATGGGGATAGTCAGACAAATAGGGATAGTCAGACATATGGGGATAGTCAGCCATTTGGGGATATTCAGACATATGGGGATAGACATCTGGGTATAATCAGACATATGGGGATAGTCAGACAAATGGGGATAGTCAGACATATGGGGATAATCAGACATTTGGGGATATTCAGAAATATGGGGATAGACATCTGGGGATAATCAGACATATAGGGATAGTCAGACAAATGGGGATAGTCAGACATATGGGGATAGTCAGACATTTGGGGATAGTCAAAGGTATGGGGATAGTCAGACATTTGGGGGATAGTCAGAGATATGGGGATAGTCAGACATTTGGGGATATTCAGACATATGGGGATAGACATCTGGGGATAATCAGACACATGGGGATAGTCAGACAAATAGGTATAGTCAGACATATTGGGATAGTCAGACATTTGGGGATATTCAGACATATGGGGATAGACATCTGGGTATAATCAGACATATGGGGATAGTCAGACAAATGGGGATAGTCAGACATATGGGGATAGTCAGACATTTGGGGATATTCAGAAATATGGGGATAGACATCTGGGGATAATCAGACATTTGGGGATAGTCAGACAAATGGGGATAGTCAGACATATAGGGATAGTCAGACATTTGGGGATAGTCAAAGGTATGGGGATAGTCAGACATTTGGGGGATAGTCAGAGATATGGGGATAGTCAGACATTTGGGGATATTCAGACATATGGGGATAGACATCTGGGGATAATCAGACATATGGGGATAGTCAGACAAATAGGGATAGTCAGACATATGGGGATAGTCAGACATTTGGGGATATTCAGACATATGGGGATAGACATCTGGGTATAATCAGACATATGGGGATAGTCAGACAAATGGGGATAGTCAGACATATGGGGATAGTCAGACATTTGGGGATATTCAGAAATGTGGGGATAGACATCTGGGGATAATCAGACATATAGGGATAGTCAGACAAATGGGGATAGTCAGACATATGGGGATAGTCAGACATTTGGAGATATTCAGACATATGGGGATAGACATCTGGGGATAATCAGACATATGGGGATAGTCAGACAAATGAGGATAGTCAGACATATGGGGATAGTCAGACATTTGGGGATAATCAGACATATGGGAATAGTCAGACAAATGGGGATAATCAGACATATGGGGATAGTCAGACATATGGGGATAGTCAGACATATGGGGATAGTCAGACATTTGGGGATAGTCAGACAAATGGGGATAGTCAGACATTTGGGGATAGTCAGACATATGGGGATAGTCAGACATCATACACCGTCTGCACTCTGTGATGAATGTTAACTGGTCGACACCTTTCAGTTGTTAGAAACTAATTCATGCTCGCTAATCAATTCTGAACGGATTGCGTAAGACACTCACCATGTTTTCCACAGTAAGCTGAGGATACTATGAGTCGGAGGATAATAATTAGCAAACTTGATGGTTGGTATGTGGTGCTTTCATCAGAAGTCACACCATCATGCGCATCGTATGTATGTTCACTTGGTGCAGTTAGGTCCGGTTTTTTTTTAACACGCCTCGTACTAACCTCCTTCTGGTCAGTCATTCATACAATGTGCCCATCTTCGATCACCTAAGCTGGTTTCAGATATTTATTATTTCATTATCCGCTATCATTGTCATCAATCATGCTGTTTAACTGCTATCCAATCTGTGTATGTAGTACTATACGAAAACGTTTTTATTATTACGGACGTAAATTTTTTGCTATGTAAAATTAAATAAAACTGTCACATTCATATTTACATGCAACATTCCATATTATTGTAGTGTATATGCTTGATATGTTAATACAATATTTAAAACTGATAACAAAAACCTAGTACCTCACCGGAAAACAGGTAGCATAACCTCTCTACAGCCCTCAGAATTTAAGATAGACAACCTGGGTAGTGCCTCATGTAAAGAAATGACGCTCTTGTTATTTTTGTTTTATTCCTTTTAGAAATCGTCCGATTTCAAATAGCTGTTCATTAACAAATGCCAGTTACATGTCTTCTAAGGCTGCTTTGCTTATTAACAAATGTCAGCTACATGTCTGGTTAGATTGTTTGCTAAATTAACACACGGCAGTTACGTATCTGCTAAGAATGGTTTGTTAAATTAGCACATGACAGTTACGTGTCTCCTAAGATTTTTTTGTTAAATTAGCACATGACAGTTACGTGTCTCCTAAGATTTTTTTGTTAAATTAGCACATGACAGTTACGTGTCGCCTAAGACTGTTTCAACCCTTTACTAACTCCAGTTATGTGTCTGAAAAGATTGTTAGATCCTTTGCAAATGCCACTAGCATTTGCAAAGTTACGTGTCTTCTTAGATTGTTTTTTTTTTAAATTACCAAACGCCAGTTACGTTTCTAAAAATATTGTTTTGTCCCTATGCAAAGGCTAGTTACGTATTTGCAAAGTATGTTTGTCCCTTTGCAAATGTCAGATAAATTTTTCCTAAAATAGTAATGTCCCCCTTACAATTTCAGTTAAGTGTCTCCTAAGATCGTTTTGTCTCTCTAAAATTTTCAAAAGTTAAAGTAAAAATGTTTAAAGTTAGTATACACTATCCGTTATATTAGTTAACAGTGTAATGTACCGTTTACATGTGTCAGCTAAAAGACTGCAGTATTCATTGTGTATATATATATTTATATATATATATATATATATATGTATATATATATATATATATATATATATATACATATATATTTAAATGTATATGTCAGTTAAGTATGTTAATTGGAATTAAGACTAACATCAATTAAAACTGAGACAAACCTGATCAGCATCATGTAATTTATCAAGGTTACAGCAGTCTGAGGTTCGCTATTTTAATCCTCAAGACTGAGCTTACTGAGAATTCTTTCATGGCACTGCATCCAGGCGTAACCATGCCTACCTGCTTCAGCGTGTCGCGGGATATAAGAGGAGTCACCGTAACATATATCCTGCCAAAGAACATTCGTCAGCAGTGAAGCAGCCAGCACGAATTGCCTTGAACATCAAGTATCCTAAACATGCCTTGCCCATTTTACAGTTCTAGTTAAGTAGGTTAATATTTAGCATGTGGTTCTTCTGTTCTCCATTCAGGCTTGGCTATCTCAGATCTTGGCTGCTTAACCACTTTGATATGGACAAATATCTGCCTCAACCCAGCATTCAATACGGCAGAGGTACCCTTTGAGCCTGTTGGTTTTCAGTACCTCACTAGCGGATGGCCCCACGTGACATTCACAAGGGTAACAGCCTGGATCACTGCATTTATCACATTAGAAAGATGTCTTTGCGTAACGGCGCCACTTAAGGTGTGTATGTCGATAATTATCGTATGTTTTGTCTGCATCGTTGATTTGTTGTTGTCAAAGCTATTGAGTCTGAGTTTATCCATGTTAGTGAATGTTTTTAATTTCCAGTTTAACGGGCAGCAGTTGCTCTTTTTCAATTCAGGGACGTACTTAAGAAATTAGACCTGCATCTTCCTGGCTTTTCTGAAATGCAAGACAGCTCAGCAGGATCCATTCTACAAGAAAAACAGTGCCGATCTCTAATACGTTGAGCGGGGAACTGAGACTTTGTTCTTGTCAGGAACAACATACTGACCAGTACCACGCGTCAGTGTCAGCCATAAAATACTGACCAGGACGATGGGACAGGGTCAGGCACAATATACTGGGCAGGACGATGCGTCAGTGTCAGGCACAATATAATGACCATGACGACGCGTCAGGTTCAGGCACAATAAAAGGTCCAAGATCAAAATCTATATTTCATGTAACGTTCCTTCGAAAAATTGTTATCGAGCTATTGCAACCCGCCACTTAACAGAGCCCACACAAATGTAACGTGCTCATTGTGTGTAATAAAGAACCACAACCTGGTTGACCAGGTGGCTGCAACACGGCCTATTTTCCGAAGCATTTTGCGAACGTGAGGATTGTATATTGCATCTGAACCTGACGCACAAACTTATTTTGTCATTAGGCCTATGAGGCAGGGTCGTTTCTTTCTTGAAATGCCAACATTTGTATTTGACAATGGCAATTTTCTATCAACAACAGACTCAGTCGTGCTGGTTTTATAAGGGCGTGAATGACATCAACCAATAGCCAGTATCATATCATGATGGTCTGAAATCACGATAATAGTTAAAAAGATCGTTACACAACAACTGTCTTAAGTGCACAAAAATAGATATAAATGTGAAAAGAATTATAATATAGTTATACACAAATGCACACATAGACATGTAAGCACACACAAAACACACAAGCACAGTTGCAAGAAAATACTAAGCACATACACTACAAAACACACTGAACACATATGTTCACTTTTGTAATCATACACTAAACACATTCATACCCACACACATACACTACACTGCACAACAGACACACATATATACATATAAATATATATATATATATATATATATATATATATATATATATACATGTATATATACACACACGCATTTGTATATACGTTCACACAGAATACGAAAAACGAAAATATATAGATAATGCGAAAAAAATCGAAGCAACATCAATTCACAAAGACCAGCTGCAGAACATTACGTCTACTTTCTGATCGACGAACTCATCTATTGTGATAGAGATCATGATGACTCAACCATGTAGTTTGATTTTTTGCCGTCATGTCCTCGTCGTAAAACGAGACTCTAACTCACCTTTTCCTAAACTATATAACTTATCTTCCTCAGGTAAAGAGTATGATTACCCCAAAGAGAGTTAGCTTTATCATCGTCTGCATCTTCTTTCTCCTCCTCACCAGCGCCGCACCTGTTTATGTCGTCAACAGACTTGACTATGTCGTGTTCCCATAAAAAAACAGAACACTGATAGCCCTTGTTCACACAGAGAATCGGGAAAGTGTTGAGAAAGCGTCATTTTCTATCAACAACATTGCCATCCCCTTCAGCGCTTTCGCCGTAATTATCACATGTACAGTCACAATTGTTGTCAAATTAAAGGAGAAATCAAATTGGCGGAAGAAATCTACGTCGTCTGCTCAATCTGAAACTGTTTCCATCCGTGACACGAAGATATCCAAAATGGTGGTTGCAATTTCAAGTCTGTTCATTGCCTGTTTTGTTCCCGTTTGTGTCAATTTCATTGCTATGTCATGTGAGGCAGAATTGTCAGTTGATGGAAAGTACAAAAATCTTATCTTGGTAGCAATGGGAATTGGATTTTTGTTGGAATCTATCAATTCAGCTTCCAATATATTTATCTATTATTACATGAGCAGCAGATATAAGGCAATTTTTCAAAGGACTTTCTCTACTTGCTGGAATCAAAATCAATTGAATAATTCTGAAGAGGCTACTGTAACTATTCAACACCAGTCCGACTATTGATTATAGATGACCACATAACTCATTATGGATTGTATTTTAAATTATTATAAATAAGGGTGCTTGTAAATTCAAAATAAACATGAACGAAAACATGCTTTTGAAAGTATCAATTCAATATTAAAAAGAGAGAACTCTTCAACAAGACTGTTTTATTATTGGGTCATCCATGAATTGACAATTCATAGATTGGGGGAATCTGAAACCATGACTGGATCAAGCTAGGGAGGCGCCCGAGCGGACTTAAAGGATGTATGTATCAGCCATTTTCATTGAAAATCAGTACGAATATCCTTCATTTTTTTCTGTCAGATACAACGCCTGTAGTCGAGTGAAGTCGACTATTGATAACATGCACACTTGGCTCAATGATCTGCATAGGTAGATCATTAGTACTAGCAGTAGTAGTCCTTGTTGCATCGAGCAGAAGTTGCAGTAATAGCGTTTGTGGTAAGAGTAGCCGAATTAGTGGTAGTAGTAGTTCTCGTAGTAGTGGTAATAATAATAATTACGCTGGTAGTAGTAGTACTAGTAGTAGTAGTAGTAGTAGTAGTAGTAGTAGTAGTAGTAGTAGTAGTAGTAGTAGTAGTAGTAGTAATAGTAGTAGTACACAAGGTAGTGCCAATAGAAATTATGAATAATAGTAGTAGTAGTTGAAGAAGTTGCAGTGCAGTTGCAGTGGCTGAAGTAATAGCAGTAGACGTTGTAATAGTAATAGACGTTGATAATTAGTACTGGTAGTAATAATACTAATAATAGCTGTCCATCGTTGTCGATGAGGACCGCCGACATCATCCTTGTCACAGATTTCCCTGTTGGGTGTGGGTGCGCATGTGGCTGAACAGGCCAATGCGGGCACGAAAATATCTGCTACATATCGGGCACACGAGATTTGTAGAAGGGGATGGTGTTCCCGCTGTTCGGGATTTCCGCGTCTCTCGTCTGTTCTGGGCTTTCACAACACGGTCATCTTCACCGGCAGCTACACCCGATTTGACTGCGCTTCTCCAGTCAGATCTGTTTTGCGCAAGACATTCCCAGGTGTCGATGTCTATCTGGCAACTTTTTAGTGAGTCCTTCAGACCGTCTTTAAAACGTTTCTTTGGGCGCCCTCTCTCGCGCCATCCGTCTCTCAGCTCGCCGTAGAGGAGCTTCTTTGGGAGCCGCTCGTCTGACATACGGACGAGGTGTCCGGCCCATCCTAGTCGTGCTTTTTCTAGCAGTGCATGGATGCTGGGCATGTTAGCCCTCGAGAGAACCTCGATGTCAGTGACAGGATCTTGCCATCGGATGTGGAATATTCGCCTCAGGCAACCTGTGTGGAAGTGGTTTAACCTCCTTGCATGTCCAGAGTATACAGTCCAGCTTTCGCAAGCGTATAGTAGGGTTGGAATGATGGTTGCACGGTAGACTTTGAGTTTGGTCTTGACGCTGATGCCACGACGTGCCCAGACCATCGAGCGCATTCTACCAAAGGCTGTACTGGCCTTTGCTATTCTGCTTGCCACCTCATCGTCTAGGCTGACAGATCTCGACAGCGTGCTGCCCAGATATGTGAATTTATCTACGGCATTCAACGTCTGCCCGCTGACTGTAGTCTCTGGTTTTGTGTACGGCATGCCTGGTGCTGGTTGGTACATGACCTCTGTTTTTTTGGCATTTATGGTCAGGCCAAAATTTTTGCATGAGGCAGAAAACTGGTCCATTCCAACCTGCATGTTCAGTTCTGAGTTGCTCATTAGAGCGCAGTCGTCAGCAAATACAAGTTCCCTGATTATGTCGCCAGCCACTTTGGTTTTGGCCTTCATTCTTCTGGAATTGAGTAACTTGCCATCTGTGCGGTACTTTATGGGTATTCCAAGCTCCAATGATCTGAAGGCGTCTGTCATCGTGGCCGCGAACATCATGCTGAACAAAGTCGGGGCGAGTACACATCCTTGTTTTACTCCGCATTCGTAGTAGTAGTAGTAGTAGTAGTAGTAGTAGTAGTAGTAGTAACAGTAGTAGTAGTTATGGTGGTTGTAGTACTAGTATTAATAGTAGTGGTGGGGGTAGTAGTGGTGGTAGTACTAGTAGTGCTAGTACTAGTAGTACTAGTAGTAGTAGTAGTAGTAGTAGTAGTAGTAGTAGTAGTAGTAGTAGTAGTAGTAGTAGTAGTTTTATTAGTAATAGTAGAAGTACAAGAAAGATGATCAGTAATGTTAGTACTTACTCAACATTTACCATGCTATCTTGAAAGACCGCTGCCCGACCGCACTACCTAGCAAAAATGACGGCATTTTGATCAAGTAATTATTTCTTGTGCTGTCGTTCTCTTCACATATTATCATGTGGCAGGGAATGTTGTAGGATAAGGACCAACTGACTTTGACCGTTCTCATTACAAAATGAAGTACCATTAGAAAGAACAATCGAAATTGGATTTCAATGACCTTGCGTGCGTTCAAGTCAAGGGTAACGTTTTGCAGGTACTTTGTCATTCAATCAGGCACAAATCTACTAGATCAACCTTTCGTACAGCGACACTAATGGCATGAAACAGTAGATACGGCATGGACAATAAAGAAGATGGTAATTAAAAAGTTCCAGAAAGACCTGCTTGCAACGTAATTTGAAATTATTGCGAGGTTTAATCGAAAAACACGAAAACAAGATTAGTGACCACATTCTTTTAGATCTCAGCTAGGGAATTAAAAAACGATAGGCAGTTATAGTTTACAATAGAAGTGCGCATGAACAAGCTCTCCAATAGTTCCTGGCACATGCTGCGTAAGATGCATTGAAAAAATACTAGCCGGCTTTTCTCTGATGTGACCAAAATACCAGGAATCGAATTGGAACATGTTCTTAAAAAAGCGGTTCTTGAAGGATTTGAAATAAAAACATACATATTATTACTTTAGCTATTCTCAAAGCCTGAAAAGTAAAATTGCGCATGTTACTAGTAAAGCGATTAATAAAGTGGTGTTTGAAAGTAAAAATCTAATAAAAATAATCCGAAGAACATGCGGTTGTGCTGATTATAATAAAGGTGTATACATATATATATATATATATATGATGACGCTCTGAGGTTGACTGGCAAAGACAGAAGAGCTGGTCAGAAATCGAGCGTCTTAAAGATCATATGTCATGAGTTTGACGTTCTGAAAAAGACAAGTTGCATGAATAGAATGGTGATTATATCAGTATGTTTCAGATAACGCTGAGGGGAAACATATTTTACAAGAAAAAAGTCTTGACAAGCTATGGTGTAGTGAACTTGTGTGTCTGTGTCGCGAGAATGAAAAAGGATTTAAATTGCAATGAAAAATAAATATGTAATATAAAATAGTTGTTCAATATTGTGTAATACATTTTTTTGATTAATACAATAGGAAACCGTAAATTGTAAGCAATACTTTCTGGAATAGTAATGGAATGGTAAAGTGGAATTAATGAGTTTCAAATGGCATTTGTTTAATTATGTGAGAAAGATATTTATGGAATGGTTTGCTATAACCAATGGGGCACTACGTTGTGGAATCGCAGAAAAGCACGTCTGTAAGTCTTCATTAACAGAAAAAGTGGCTCATATTTCTTATGTTGAATATTACCAATTCGCAGAATCTGTTCACATAATTCAGTACTTCATAACTATGGTTAGTTGGTTGATTGGTTGGTTGAGGCTGAGCTGTCGGTCGAGAGTGACTCCAAGATATGTAGACTCTTCGTCTCTGGGCAATTTCTGTTCGCCGAATCTCAGACATACTTTTCTTGGCTACTTTGTGGCGCTTGGTAAAGATAGTGTAACAAGATGGTCGCAACTTATTTTCAGTTTCCACATTTTGCACAACTCACGCATTCTTCTCAGATCTCTCTTTAATCGTTGTGCTGCACTTTCTACATCTTCATGGTTCTATCATATTGCCAGATTATCGGCACACATGGCTTTGGCAGCTGTGATGTGCTTGGCCAGATCATTGATGCAAACCTTCCTCTAAGACTTTTTTAGAGGAAAATGCATTGTTCCTCTTTGTCTGGATTATTTGGTCAATGAAGAAATATTCTATCCAGTTGTACAGCTTTCCGCTAATCCCTACGTCAGTCATCTTCCTTAAGAGGCCTTTCATCCATACTCGATCATAAGCATGTTGTAAGTCGAAGAAGATTGCTACTGTATGTTTGTTATTTTGAAACCATCATGAATTTCCTGTGTTAACTTCAAAAGCTGGTCTTCTGTGCAGTTACCTCTTCTTAAGCCTGCCTGCTCATGGCAAAGATTTTCTGAACTCTCAAGGAACTAGTAAAAACGTGCGTTTACTATTCTTTCTGCAACTTTTCCAAGGCATAATGTTAATGAGATAGGACGGTTGCTTTTTGGTTCATCTGGAGGTTTCTTGCCTTGCAAAATGGGGAGAACATGTGCATTCTTACAGTCTGTGGGCAGTTGTCCATTTCTCAGGTTGATTAACTTTAGAAGTGGTTTACTCCAATGAGCCCAGGTGAGTTAACATTTCATTATGGAACCTATCTGACCCAGGAGACTTTCCGGGTTTTCTTCTTCTTCTTCTTCTGCGTACACAGTCAGACAGTAACCATTATTTTTTCGAAAAAAGCGGCGGTCATCCTGAGACTCTCGCCACTACCATAGAGCTTGTCTTGCAGTTCCACTGGCAATGGCCACATCTGCTCTCTCTGATCCCCGTATGTCGGGCAGTTCTGCAGCAGATGTTCAGTGGTCATTTTACCAGTACCGCACGGGCATTCGTCGGTACACCCTATCTTCAATTTGTTGAATAGGTGGTACCTCAGTCTATTGTGGCCAGTGCGAAGTCTGAAGACAACGACCTGCTCTCTTCGGTTCAACTGGTAATAGGCATCGTTTTTGGTGTAACCAGTATGTTCGGTTTCCCATTTGGTAATGTACCTGGCTTTGATAAGCCGTTTTGACTCTTCGTACGTCATACTGGTATCTGTTTGTGGTAGCCTTGCACCTTCTTTTGCCAGTCTGTCTGCCTCCTCGTTGCCTTGGATGTTGCAGTGTGACGGAACCCACTGTACCACTACCCTTTTTGGTGCGGACAGCTGGCACAGTTTGCAGAGTGCTGCTCTTAAGTCATTGAGCTCAGTGTTTTTCTGGCTTTTTAGCGCTGTGACTACGGCGAGAGCATCTGTCAGCAAGACTATGTGGCTCTCATTTTCACTGTGTGTTGCCATTTCTTCCACTGCCGCCCTCAGTGCCTCTGCCTCCGCTCTGAAATTGCTTGTGTACTTACCAGTGGCGAATGACAGTGTTATTTTTCTGCCATTTGGTAGGTTCAGGAATGCTCCTGCCCCTCCGTTCTGTGTAGTGTCTGTTACAGAACCGTCGGTGTATGCATGGGTCCAGTCCATGCTTGGGTAGCTTTTCGTTATGAAGCTTAGGGTAGTGTCTCTCCTTTCTTTTTCGGTCTGGCAGTTTTTGTTTGCAATACCTGGTATATTTTCTACCACCTCTGGAAATATATCCTGCCTCCAAGTAGGTTTTCGTACAGTAGTGATGGGTTTTGGTGTTGTTAGTGCGTTTATGGGATCTTCGTGCATCTTTGCTTTGGCTATTTCTGCAAAGTTTCTCCGCTTTAGTTTCCCAGTTCCCAAATTGTTTAGCCTCTGGTACATTGGATGGTCCGTCAGTCTTCGGAGTTTCTCTGACTGCAGCTGGGCTCTGCAGTCTCTTCTGTCGGTCATGGATTGCAGTTTTGTAATCTTTTCAAGTTCTACAATTGGCGTTGACTTCATGCCACCTGTTATGATTCTCATGGCTTGGTTTTGAAGTTTGTTAACTTTATCGAAGTTCGCCTTCGCTGCTGTTGTCCATGCCGCGATGCCATACTCGAGAACTGGTCTCACTCTTCCAGTGTACAGTTTCTTTAGTATGCCTTCGTCTGCTCCCCAGCTTGTGCCAGCAAGTTTCCTCATGATCGCCATTCTTTCTCTGGCTTTCATTCGGTTTCTCTCAATCTGACTTTTCCATGTCATGCGCCGATCAAATGTGACTCCCAGATAGGTTGGGTTGTCGTTTGGCTGCAGGATTTTGCCATTTAGGCTTAGTTTGGTACTTTGGGGTTTTAATGAGAGCGAGAATATTGTGCACGTGGTTTTCTCCTCGTTTATTTTGACCAGCCATGAGTTCGCCCACTCTTCCAGCGATGTTAGGGCCGTTTGCATCCGATTTCTTGCTATGGTGAGATTCTTTTCAGAGGTCCACATAGCCAGATCGTCTGCAAACATTGAGCTATGGACTCTTCTTGGTATATTCTCTGTAATATCGTTTATATATACCAGGAAGAGTGTGGGTGACAGTACTCCCCCTTGGGGTACTCCCTGCTCGAGTGTCACCTTTTTGCTCATCTGCCCTTGTACTTGGACTCTGGCCGTTCTTTGTTTGAGGTAGTGGTTGATCCACTTGTACATCTTCCCACAAACATATCTTCTTCTTAGCTTGACTCTAAGTCCATCCTTCCAGACTTTGTCAAATGCCTTTTCCAGATCCACCCAAACAGCTACTGTGTGTTTCTGTGCCTGGTAGGCATCTTCTATCTCCTGGGCTATGAGGATGACCTGGTCCTCAGTGGATCTGTGCTGTCTGAAGCCGGCTTGCTGTGGAATTAGTATTCCTTTTGTCTTCCAGATGCCACATCAGTCTGGTGTTTATCATCCGTTCCATCAGCTTGCCGACACAGCTCAGTAGGCTTATGGGCCTGTATCCATTCGGATCTGTTTTGTCCTTTCCTGTTTTTGGTACTGGTACCAGTATTGCATCTTTCCATGCCTGGGGTACAATACCCCTTTTCCAGCTTTGGTTCAGGACTGATAGTAGTTTTTTCTTCGCTGTTTGGCCCAGCCCCATCAGCATTTCGTTTGTTATCCCGTCTTTTCCGGGAGATTTCCTTCTCTTTAGTGTTCTCATAGCCTCTTCCATTTCGCGCATTGTTAGTTTGGCCATCATGTGCTCTTCAGGAGCCGTATTTATGTTTTCGTGCCCCTTTAGCTCTTCGCTAATGTCTGTATGCTTATCTGCAGGGACCTCGATGTGGTTTGCTCTGGCATAGTGATCGACAAAGGCGTTTGCGGCTTTCTTACCTGTGATCAAGTTCTCGCCTTGCTTGATAGTAATTTGTTTATTTGACGGGGTTTCGTCGTTCATGGCTCTGACTAGCTTCCATAGCTTGTTCCCTTCTTTGTCCAGGTTTAAACTTTCCGTTTTATTTTTCCAACTTTCTCTTGCTGTTTGCTTGAGAGTGTGTTTGTACTTCGCCGCGGCGGCTTTGAGGGCGATGTTTGCCTCCACGGATTTCTCTCGTTCTGCCATGTTCCTAGCATTTGTTACTGCATCTTCCACTTTCTGTAACTCATCATTCCAGTAGGGCTTATAGTTTTTCCTAGCTCCTCTTGGGATGGTTTCAGTGGCGGCTTGCATTATTGCCTTGCTTAGGCTCTCTACCATGGGCTTCATTTTGGTGTTTCGTGTGTTGATGGTTTCACACAGCCCATCTGTCAGGATTGCAAATCTGTCCCAGTCGGCTCGTTTGTAATTCCAACGTGGGAGCGGTTTTGTTTCCTGTGGGCCTACTTCCATGTCAATGGTTAGCCTGATCGGCCTGTGGTCGCTACCTGCCAGTTGGTTTAGCACCTGGCGGTCTATTTTATAGTGTATGTCCTGTGTGGAGAAGGCCAAATCTGGAGTCGAGGTGGTATGCCATGTTCTAGAATAGAAGCTAGGGCTATCCTCCGGCCTATTGATTAGGGAGAGATTTGCATCTATCTCCCAATCTTCCACTTCGTCACCTCTGCTGTCTGTGTCAGAGTATCCCCATCTCTCCGAGTGGCTGTTGAAATCTCCAACCACTATGCAGTTGGAGTCTCTGACCTCCATACTCGAGAGCGATAGGTCTCTGTTTGGTGGTCCGTACAGATTGAAAATGCGGAGCTTCGTCTCTTGAGCCATTATGTCAACTCCTACAATTTCTGCTTGTCCGGTGTGATTGACAGGTACCGCGCTACTCGGTATGCTGTTTCTGGTCAGTATCAGGACCCCTCCTTTGTGGCCTTCTCTATCTAGACGGAAAGTCTGGTATCCTCTGATTGAGAATTTATGGTTATTGTTGAGGTGCGTTTCCTGGATACATGCCACGTCAATCTTACCTTCATGCAGGTGATGTGTTAGGGAAAGTTTTTTGTTTATGACTCCCTCCGCATTCCACTGTAATATTTTGAGGGTCTTGAGGTTTTGGCCAATAGTCGTTTCCCCATAGCCATGTGCCTTGACTCCACGACACATGGGTGGGTGACCACCAGTAGTCAAGGGTGGGCCCCTTCGAGGCGTGGGGCCCGGCGCTATCGCTGCCTGGCGGGTCTCCTCAGGATGAGCGCCATACGTTTTTCGAATAGGTTGTGCTGCCATCATACTGTGATTTACGTTGCACTGTTTTGTTAGGCTTGTGGCCCCGTGCATCCGATTTCAACAGGCGTTTCTGTAGGGATGCCCTCCTTAGCCTTTGGCTGTCCCCAGCCTATCTGCAAGGCAGCAGTTGTTTACGATCGGAGTTTTCTCTCCTATGGAAGTTGTCTTACCAGACTATCGAGTCTTCACTACTCGTGTCTATAGGGTGCAATGATGATATGTGATATATGAGATGGACTGGTTTACCCGGAAGAGAGGCAGTCCAGTGTGTCTGTATCCCAGGATCGTCACGTCCTGCCAGAAACGTAGCATTTGCATGTGAGTGGGGTATCTCTTTTTCCCTTTATTTTCTTGGCTTCTATGCAGGGATGGTACGCCTAGCATTCCCCGCCACCTGGGGTGTTGACACAGTGGGGCAGGTGTGCAATGTCCGCTGGTCTGCATCTCTTCTGCGTCCAGCATGATAGTTTTGGCTGATAACGTACAGGGGTAGATATCGTAGCCGGAGTGCATTTAGCCAGAGGACAAGCCTGGTAATGTCACAGAGATGTTGATCGCCTGGTGTGCGGACAACTCTCATGGTCAGTGGTTGAGTCTTGACAGTTCACAGTGTGGTGGCTGCTCTACTGTTTTCGACACCCCGACCAGGGTCTAAGTCTTTGGTTGGTGTTTTTCGCACCCCATCGCCGTATAGGGTGAGTATCTAGCAGTTGTCCGCCCGCTTTGATTTTCGGGTGGCAAGGACCTCTTACTGTGGCTCTACCTGATAGGGCTGGGGCGCAAGCCCCAGGTCCCGAGCATGTAGGAGCCTCCCATTGCAGTGGTGCTGAGATTTTGGGCGGGATTTCGGCTTACAAGGGTTCGGCCGTAATCCCCCACATGGTAGCCTCGCGCCCTTGGCTTATCAGCCTGGTACGTGAACCAAAGTGTCTGCGGCTCCTCTCGATTTGAGCTCGATTTCCGTAGCAACGCCCTGTCATTTGTAGGGTAAAACTGACCTGTCTTCAGATCTATTTCCAGCACCCGTTCACTATTTGGTCAGACGAATTTATTGAGGGCTTTTGTTTGTCAATGACCAGGTATTTGAAATCTGCGGTTTCTGCGGGGTTAAACACGGTTTCCGTAGCGTTCTTTCATTTGAGTGTTTGAGAGCTGACTTGTCGTCTGTGAGTCTAATACCAGCGTACGTTCATTATTAGACCCAAACGGCAGTGCTCTCGATTTGTCAGTTGTTCTACAGTATTAGCGCGTTTAGTCAAATTAAGCCGCAAGTTCCACACCTGGTGGTGCCCTTCCGTCAATTCCCTTAGCGAGACAATCAAGTTTCTTAAAGGGTAGCCCCAAAAATTTTCGGGGGTCTAATTCCAGCACATGTTCTCTATTAGACCCCACGAAGGTGTACTTTTTGATAGTCATTCTGCAGTATTGGCGTGGTAAGTTAACTTAGGTCTCAGGCTCCACTCCTGATAGTGCTCTTCCGTCAATTCCTTTATCAAACACTGGATGCAGACAAAACCGAGCCACAGGCGACATACCCCAGATTTCTGGGGGTCTAAGTCCAGCACCAGTTCCACATTAGACCCCAGAAGTGTGGTCTCGGCATGTCAATCATTTCAGTGTTGGCCGTGTTGAGTCAAATTAAGCCGCAGGCTCCACTCCTGGTGGTGCCCTTCCGTCAATTCCTTTAAGTTTCAGCTTTGCAACCATACTTCCCCCGGAACCCAAACACTTTGGTTTCCCGGAAGCTGCCCGCAGAGTCATCGAAGCAACTCCTGCGGATCGCTAGTCGGCATCGTTTATGGTCAGAACTACGACGGTATCTGATCGTCTTCGCGCCTCTGACTTTCGTTCTTGATTAATGAAAACATTCTTGACAAATGCTTTCGCAGTAGCTCGTCTTGCGGCGATCCAAGAATTTCACCTCTAACGCCGCAATACGAATGCCCCCGTTTGTCCCTGTTAATCATTACCTCCAGTTCCGAAAACCAACAAAATAGAACCGAGGTCCTATTCCATTATTCCATGCACCATTATTCAGGCAGCCGAGGCCTGCTTTGAACACTCTAATTTTTTCAAAGTAAACGCGCCGGCCACCCAGGACGCTCAGCGAAGAGCACCCGTGGGAGAGAGCCGGCAGACGGTAGGGCAGGAGACAACGGGCAGTGAACCGGCGCGAGCCGGACCGCCCGCCTGCGCCTGAGATCCAACTACGAGCTTTTTAACTGCAACAACTTTAATATACGCTATTGGAGCTGGAATTACCGCGGCTGCTGGCACCAGACTTGCCCTCCAATAGATCCTCGTTAAAGGGTTTAAAGTGTACTCATTCCAATTACGGGGCCTCGAAAGAGTCCCGTATTGTTATTTTTCGTCACTACCTCCCCGTGCCGGGAGTGGGTAAGTTGCGCGCCTGCTGCCTTCCTTGGATGTGGTAGCCGTTTCTCATGCTCCCTCTCCGGAATCGAACCCTGATTCCCCGTTACCCGTTACAAACATGGTAGGCATGTCACGTACCATCGACATTTGATAGGGCAGACATTTGAAAGATGCGTCGCCGGCACATGAGGCCATGCGATCAGCACAAAGTTATCCAGAGTCACCAGTGGGGACGCCGCAACCCCGCGAGGGGAAACGACGATTGGTTTTGAACTAATAAAAGCGCTCTTTCCGCGAGGGTCGGAGCTTGGTAAGCATGTATTAGCTCTAGAATTGCCACAGTTATCCAAGTAGGATCGTGTCATCTAAGGAACCTCGACTGATTTAATGAGCCATTCGCGGTTTCACCGTGAGACAGTGTGAACTTAGACATGCATGGCTTAATCTTTGAGACAAGCATATGACTACTGGCAGGATCAACCAGATATCTGTCGGAGACGTACGTACAGCACACACCGGTCGGCGGAGGAAGGGTGTGTAAAAAGCCTCGCTGGGACGACGGCCGCACGGACCGACTGACGGGACGGACGGTTTGTTCCACCCGTCCCTCACTCCGTCGACCTAGGACCGCCTGACAGGGGCCTCCCACACGCACCAGACGACCGACCGACCGGGCTCGCTCGAGGAGGGATGGCAGCGCTCTGTGCAGAACGGATCCCAACGACCTCGGCGACGAATTTCACTGGGACTAGAGACACAATTTGGCCTCGAGGCAACGATTCCTGCTTTCCATTTGCCGGTCACAAGCTCTTTGCGAGAGTCGGACCACCAGCGAGACGTACTGTCGAGCTCTGCTATAAGCCTTAGATAAATCACCACGGACGGACCACGTTTCCTGATACGGACCAGACTAGCGCACCTCGGTGGAGGAGCCACTACCACAAACCGCACCCAATTCGCACTACGGGGAAAGGCAGGCGAGCGTTTTCCGCAAGCCCGCGCTATCGCTCCGCCTGGCGGGACTGAGATCGCTTTACGAACACTGGTTGAAATTGAGTCGCCGCGGCGAGACAACTACCCCAGATTTTTCCGGGTTTTAATTTCTTCAGACCTGGTTGGAATACGTACATACTACAGTAAGCTTCATATATGGAGGCACTAGCAGTTGGTGCTTTCTCTTGACGCTACAAGTGTCATGGTGGTCTTTGTCCAACTTGTCCTGCTCTGTTCACAGAGGTAAAGTACCCGTTGAAGTGATCTGTTATTTTTTTAATCTTCAGTTAAAGTTCTTTTACCGTCTATCACTGGCTTAGCATTTGCTCTCCCTCTGTTTCCGGACAGATTGTCCATCAATGCCCAGGCTTTCTTCCCATTGTGCTTTAGGTCAAGTTTCGCACATGTTGAGGACCATTTAGCATTTTTTAATTCGTAACTATGAGTTTGACCTCTGCACATAATAAGTTGTAGAGGATATTTGCTTCTTGTGATGGTGCTCTCTCGAAGGCTGTTCTTTCTTCATTTCATTCAGATATAACAGATTGCATTTATTTCGTATAGAATGACCTGTACGCCTTCATACCGCCCTTTGGGAAGCTTTGTGATGCTGCATTCTGAATAGCTCATGTGATCTCGTTATTGAGTGTTTCTACACTCGATATTGCCAAGCAGTTAGTCCGATGATTTTTTTGAATAGTCTCAAGTTAACTTTACTGAAATTCCAGCGAGGTTTATATTTGCAGCATGCTTTACTATGAATAGTGATGATGGAGAGGATTAGCATGTGATCACTCCCAATGTCATCGAGAACTTGAAGGTGGCAGTCTATTAGGTCAAATGAACAAATAGTCAAGTCGGGTAGACTAAGTGATAGGTTGGCCTTAGGCAGGAGTGTTAGTGCAGACCTTTCATTCTGTGTGACTGACAGGTGAGTCCTATGCAAGTGTGTTGGTGCAGACCTTTCATTCTGTGTGACTGACAGGTGAGTCATTTGCAAGTGTGTTGGTGCAGACCTTTCATTCTGTGTGACTGACAGGTGAGTCCTATGCAAGAGTGTTGGTGCAGACCTTTCATTCTGTGTGACTGACAGGTGAGTCATTTGCAAGTGTGTTGGTGCAGACCTTTCATCATATAAGACTGACAGGTTGGTTGTTACAGAGAGCTCTTTTAAAACATGTCCTGTCGCGATTTGGTAACCCCAACAGTGGGAGTATCCGTTGAAGTCACCAGCAAGTGGAGTTTTGTGGTACTGTGTCTCGTGTAGTTCTGGTAGTTTGCGTGTTGTCTGATGTGGATTGTATACGTCATAAATTGTGTATTTTCGTCCAGTGTGCCAGATGGTCGTTTTTGGTACATCTGTGGGATGGGCTGTTAGCTTTGTAACAAACCACTGGATATCATGTCGTATGTATGTAACTATGCAACGACAGTCAGTACACTTGCATACATAGCTGGTGTATCCTGACAAATGTAGTTCACTGTTTTTATGTATAGTTTCCTGAAGGAGCGCCACGTGTATCTTGCAGTCGATAAGTGTAGAATACCTTTTTTTATAAAACTGAGAATTTGTAGATAGTCAAATTAAAAAACAAACTCTAGTAGTGGTGTTCCTAAAATTAATCGAAAAAGCTCTGCCAACACTTTGTATCTCCCTTAACGTTATGTGTTTTATGTCTGCAGTAATAACTAAAAAGTTATTGCGGGCCCTATCCAATGCATCCACATTGACGGAAGGCTAGTTTTCTTGTAGTGTCTCCTACAAATCCGAGAGATGTTCTCAAATAAAACTGGAAGTAAACTCCAAAACAGTATCAGCTGTGAGAAGAAACATATCAACCTTATTGTTTTTAATATGTTTTTTCGGTATCTCAAAATCGCTAAACAACTATGCAGTTTGTAAATTGATGTATATACTCACATTAGTTTGTCAAACATATGAACCAGAAACTCAACCTGTAAACATCATGCCACGTCTTAAATCAAGGATGCAAATGCAGGTTTTCCTGGAGTAAAAATCATTCCTCAGTTCATAATTTCTGCAAAGTTCTTGCCTTTTGGATATACCAGTAAATATCGGTGTGAAGTGCACGCGTTTTATGACCAGATCATGCTTCTATGAACATGACATTAGGAATTCTTGCTTGAATGTAGTTAACCATCCCAATCACTTGATTGCAGGAATTGTTTTTGCTACATTTTTGTTCTCGATGTAAGAAAACAGTAAATAGACACTACTTTAGGAAAATCTTGCCTCTTTCTTTAAATACAACATTGAATTCGACTATTCGGTGCACACTAAAACACAATTTCACCAACGTTGCGTAATGGTCCCTATATAATTGTGCTTGTCTAATCCAGTTAACGCCACAGGTAATTCCGTTCTTGCTATGAACTGTTCATTAGCAGGATCTCGGTCTAAATATCCGATATAGATAAGAAGTTGGTATAATTAACTCATGATTGAAAGATAGATTGATCACCAAATATGAAGTGAACCTTTTTTACTATAAGATAGTTTTTGGTTATTTATTTCTGGATATCAAAGGCTATGTCTTCTCTAAAGTATGAAATATTATCATTTTGACAAAGGGGCATTTGGTATCTTCTTCTCACCAGCTATTTCTAACACATTTTTACTATGTATTTACAAGAAGATAAAATGAAAGTTGTTGCTATTGCATGTGGATGCATGTTCCTAGCAATGATTACAACTCGATACTTGCATCTTTTCTGCAGTTGTTAATTGTTGCATTGACTTGTCTTTCTTTTCAATACAGCAAAAAAGACCAATAAAATAGGGTGTGTCTTTACCCGTTAAATGACTGTGTGTAGTATGAATGTGTCTCTTCGATTTCAATAGTCCAATACATCCATTACCGTCAACCTCCGCTGCGGAGACCGCACACGATGAGGATCATGGTGGGGATGATATGACCACCTAATCGGTCATTGATTGTTACTCTCAGCCAATTTTTTTAAAATACTAGTATCGTGATAACAAAAATATAGTCTTACGAGTAGATGAATTTGGCAAATAATGTTAAGTACAATACTTTATTGAGAGAAATACTCTGATATAAAAACTGACGCATCTCTGAACAAGGACAAGAAAATAGAAAATGTTAGAGTGCTAACGGAATCTGTGGAATTCATATTGTAATCACGAATACGCCGTTTGTATTTCTCTCGTTATATACATATACATATACTCTTCCATCAAAGACATGTCATTTACGGTTTGTAAGCATGATGCAGGTATCTGTCCTCAAATAGTTCCCTGACATGTTCTCTGCTTATCTCTTTTTAGCTCTATAGTTATACTATTAGTTTTCCATTCTTTCCAGTAATTATCCGTGATTGGTTGCCCTGACTTGATCAAAAATATTATTTGAATTTCATTTGTACTTGTTCCACTTTCGTTATTCTTTACAAATCCTCAATTTCCTTTCATCTTCTATCCCTCATTTTCCTCATGCCCTTCTCGATTTAATTTATTCTTGATTCGCTAATACTTAGCAATGACTTGCTCTGCATAACTGTTCCTTTTCCGTCTTTCCTGCATTTTGCTTAGCATTTCAGTTGTTACCCCTAGTTTCTTGTTTTCTGCTTGTATAATGTCGTCTCTACTAATACTTTCATGGCCTCTTTTATATTTTGCCGCCGTTGATTTATATCTTCAATGACTTTTTTTTCCGAAGGCATTATTCACTGAAATTTGAAAGCCAGCTCATTTCTTCAATTAGCTCAAAGCACTAAAATTCCACTGTGCTAGTTTTTTTAATATTTTTATGATGTCTTTCATTGAAGCTGGCATTTCATAATAACCAAAATATGACCAGTATCAGCTTGCACACAACGGAAAGCAGTACATATTTTTACTTTCTTTGTATATTTTGGCTGCTCTATGATATAATTTAGTTGATATCTTCCCCAAACTTAAGTTAATTTTATATCTTCAGAATGTAGCATGTCCTTTATAGAACGTCGCTCTCATAACAGCATGTCTGAACGAAACTCATTCCATGGCAAAAAAGTCCAGCCTCCACCACATCATACCCAGGCATTCCTGGACATCTTGGTGCGATCGTCTCCTTGGTCTAACCTTGCAAATTGTGCATATCAAAATCACTGTTCTAATTGTATACACTAGGATTACTTGGAATCCTAGTATTCAAGCAGGCATGCTAATGTATGTTGCCAGGCAGCCGAATGCTTCGACTATATGAAGTATATATATATATATATTTGTGTGTGTGTGTGTGTGTGCGTGCGTGCGTGCGTGCGTGTGTGTATCATCCGCATCCGTGGATGCTAGGATAATGAAGAGCATGTGTGGTACAAAATGATGAACCAACAATCGACTTGTCATTGCCAAGATGAACTTTAAAATCCAGGCCAATATGCGCCCTCAGGGAAAACAATTATCGAGCGGGCTAAATGCCGCTCAGCACACGAGAGGCGGCTTCCAGGAAGAGATTGAGGGCAGACTATCTGAGTTTCGTTTAGTAAATAAAACATCGAACAGAACTGGGCATCCTTGAGAAACATCCTCTACAATACAGCAGTTAAACACATTGGGACATTCAAGCGCAAGCATAAGGACTGGTTTAATGAGAACGATTTGGAAATTCAGGACCTTCTCGATACAAAACATCAAGCGCACAGAGAACATTAGGACACACCATCTCCGGCAGCAAAAGCGGCCTTCAATGTTATCCAGACCAGGCTTAGAGAGATGCAAGACTCCTGGCTCAGCAAAAGAGCTGACGAAATCGAGATGTTTGCCAAGCGCCATGATACCAAACGGTTTTACGAGGCGCTGAAAGCTATCTACGCCCCGCAGCCCTCTGGTAACACTCCAGTTCGCAATGCGGTTGGGGCTCTGCTAACAGATAAGGCTCAGATCATAGACAGATGAGCGGACCACTTCTGTAAAATACTGACCCATACATCGTCCAAAAATGAGGCGGTCGTCTACCGAATGCCATAGAATGAACTCATCACTGAGAAGAAAGTCGACAGGACAATCAGTGCACTATCTATAGAAAAGCCCCAGGAGCTGATGCAATAGCAGCAGAGGTATACAAAACAGCTGACCCATCCCTCACCAAAAAGATCACTTAAGTTTTGTGCAATATATGGGCTGAAGGAGTAATTCTGCAGGATCTGAAGAACGCCTCAATAGTTCACATATACAAGAAAAAAGGCATTCGGCAGGAATGCGACAATCATTCGTGGAATATCCCTACTCTCCGTAGCAAGCAAGATCCTAGCGCGCTTGCTGCTCAACCGGTTTAACTAACACCTTGAACAAAGCCACGACCCCACAGAAAGCCACCACCTCCCAGAAAGCCACCACCTCCTAGAAAGCCACCACCTCCTAGAAAGCCAATGTGGATTCAGAGCTGGAAGAGGAACGGTGGACAGGATCTTTACTATTTACAAGAGAAGTGTTGGCAACAAAACCAGGCCAAATACACCACATTTATTGATTTGACAAAGGCATTTGCTACAATTCACAGGATAGGATTGTGGATGATGATGTTCAAGTTTGCATGCCCCAACAAGGTGAAGCAGTTACACGAAGGGATGTGTGCTAGTGTACTGGATAGAGGAGAAACCTCTAAAACTTTTCTAGTAACAAACGGAGTAACACAATAATGTGTAGTCGCCCCAAACCTGTTCAGCATGATGTTCACGGCCACGATGACAGACGCCATCAGATCGCTGGAGCTTGGCATATCAATGAAGTGCTGCACGGGTGGCAAGCGACTCAATCCCAGAAGAATGAAGACCAAAACTAAAGTGCCTGGCGATATAATCAGAGAATGTGTGTTTTGTTGACTACTGCGCTCTGAACAGCAACTCAGAACTGAACATGCAGGTGGGAATGGACCGGTTCTCTGCTGCATGCAAAAATGTTGGTCTGATCATAAATGCCATGTACCAACCAGCACCAGGCATGCCATACACAAAACCAAAGACTACAGTCAGCGAGCAGACGCCGAATGTTGTAGATAAATGCACGTCTCTGAGTAGCATACTGTCGATATCTGCCAGCCTTCATGATAAGGTGGCACGCAGAATAGTAAAGCTGGCATAGTCTTTAGTAGAATGCGATGGTGTGGGGACGTCGTGGTATCAGGGTCGGTACCAAACTCAAAGTCTACCATGCCACCATCATTACAACCTTACTTTATGCCTGTGAAAGCTGGAGTGTATACTCTGGACATGCAAGTAGGTTAAATCACTTCCACACAGGATGCCTGAGTCGAATTTTCCATATTCGATGGCATGAACTGGTTACTAGCTTCGAAGTTCTCTCAAGGGCTGTCATGCCCAGCATCCATGCACTGCTAGAAAAAACACAACTAGCGTGGGCCGAATTTATCGCTCCTATGAAAAGAGCCTACTCTACGCCGAACTTAGAGATGGATTGGGCGAGAAAGAGAGCCCAAAGAAACGGTTTAAAGACGAAATGAGGGACTCACTGAAAAGTTGCCAGATTGATGTCATCACATGGGAATGTCTTGAGCAAAACAGATCTGACTGGAGAAGCGCAGTTAAAGCGGGTGTAGCAAGCAGCGAGGACCACCGTGATGTAAAAGTCCAGAGCAGACGCGAGACCCGGAACTCACCAGCAGCGGGAACACCATCACCTTCTTCTAACCTCGTGTGCACGTTGAGCAGCAAATGTTTTCGTGCCCTCGTCGGCCTGTTCAGCCACATGCGCACCCACACTCAACTAGGAAATGTGTGACAGGATGGTATATGCGGAAGCTTGCCTCTCCTGCCGCTTGTTCAGCCGGTATATCATCGCAGCCTGGGGTTTCCCTTTTTTTTCAGCCACTTAATCGCTGCTTGAACTGCTCTTAATATGGGTTCTGGTTCTTACCTCTTCATTGTTTGTTGGCATGTCTTTGTTTTTTGTGTTATCCCCGTACATCTCTCTGCAGAATTCCACGAATCTTTCTAGAATGTCTTTGCTTTCTGTCATAATTGCTCAGCTTCTGTCTTTTGTTGCCTGTATAAATGACCGGAATTTACCTGTCAGAAATCTAATCTCCTTAAATGCTTCACGTTCCTTCCCCTGCCCATGGAGTCCCTCTATTTTGTTACATGTTTCTATTATGTGCTGTTTCCTATCTTTTCTAATCGTTTTCCTGATTTCTCTTGTGCAATTTCTATATGTGTCGGTGTTTCGTTCTGTTCCTGCCTCTCTCAGTTTCCTTCTTGCCTCTACGAGTCGCAGTGTCTCCTCCGTAATATAGTTCTGTTTCTTACGCAATTTCATGGGAATCATGTCCTGTGCTGCTCAGATGAATGATTCTCTCCCTTGCGACATCAATTCTTCAGTAGAGATGTTTTTTTGCATTGCCGTTAGTCCCTCAAACTTGTTTTGTATTTCGACGTTATATTCATATGGTATTGCTTGCACATCGAAACATATTGGGCGTATACCTGTGTTCACCCTTTGTAGTCTTATCGTAAGTACAGCAATCAGTAATTCGTGGTCTGTTTCGCAATCCGTTACTTAAAGCGTCTTTGTTGACAACACACTGCATCGCCATGTGCTAGTTATTCGGGACATCTGATCATACTCGTATCGTCCCAAGACTATCCAGCACTCCCTGGGACTTGTGGATTTAAAATCATAGTTCGTCTTCTCCTAGGCGAACTGCATGAAAAGGCTAACAAGCTGCATCTTCGAAAGTTTAGAGTCAGAGTTTACCTTCTCTTAGATTGGCTGCCAACCAAGGCTATTGAGCCCAATCTACCCGTCCAGTTATACCGTCTGCTATTCGGTCGTGCCCCACAGCAGGATCTGTATGAAAGCGGAGGCACCTCATGAAGCTGCTGCTTGGGAAACAATAATGTAGGAGAGGCCATTGGCATGGAAACTACTGAACGGCAAGCCTAAGAATAAATCCAGCGGCGATACATACACCTTGAAAGGAGAGGCTATAACAGACGGTTCACTGTCCTTTAACGAGCGGGACGTCCAGCCCATACCTCGCTAGCCCATGTGTTGTACTAGGATGTAATCAATCTGATTTCTGTGTTTGCCATCCTGTGTCCAAGACCGAAGGATCCTCGTACTCCTCTTTCTTCTGCTTTCCTTCTGCGCCAACTTTCGCGTTAAAATCCCCCACATTGATCAGGGTGTCTTGTATCTCTGTCTCATTCAAAGAGGTGTTATAGAAATTATTAATTTCACAATCTTCTGATGTTGATGTTGGTGCTTAAACCTATATTACTGTGAGGTTTCTTTTCTTTTTAACCTAATCGCATATATATATATATATATATATATATATATATATATATATATATGCATACATATTTTTTTACAGAGAAAGAGAGAGAGAGAGAGAGAGAGAGAGAGAGAAAATGAGTGAAATATAGTTACCTTGCACTACCTTTAGAAGGCATGTCAGTTGATTTGCTTCGCTGCTATCTCCGGATGATTATTCGCGGGCTTCATTTATTCCCAGTACTTTCGCTTTAATTTCTGTGAAAAGCCATTCATTTCTAAAACAAAGATATTAGTAATAGTTTTAGTTATAAATGTTTAAATGAAAATTCACACCGACTACCTTCTTATTTTTGACATTTAATTGATCTATTAATTTCTACAGGGAGAACATTGAAATGTGACAGAATGGAATCTCACGTGTCGAGTCACTAATATATGATTATAGTTCTGCCGTTACAGGGTGTATCTACAGTCTATAATTTCACAAGCAGTTCTTCATAGTAATTTCCCTATTCTCGGACTGACGGTCTAATTTTGAAACTGGTAAAACACAACAATCAGCAAATGACAGGTGGTACTGGCATCAACAAAGCTATAATAAAAAAGTATTTTTAATTGGTCATAGTGTTAAGTGTATAGGTCGAAACAAGAAATTGAGTACATTTCCTGTTGCTTAAAGCTGTAAATATGATGATTGTTACAGTAATTTGAATTGCGAATCCAAATTTGCACTCATGAATTTCTCAATGTATCATTTGTCCTTATGTCCGTTAACTAGAAATATGAGAGACATGTTATATTTTACAATTATTGTTACTTCTGTTGAAAGCGCGTCTGTTAGATTTAATGTTCTATTTATATTTGTCCATAACTAATACTAATTGAACATATTTCATCATTGTAGTTCATCTATTAAAATGCGACTAAGTAAATGTATTTCAGTGCAGCGTGTAGCCTAAGTCACCAATGAGCTGGCTTGCTAAGACTAGAAATTTACCACATCCAGGGTTCGAAATAACAGACAGAAAAAAATTCGGCTGTGATTCGGTTCGGGTACGACGGCTTCAGTTGCCCGCGAAGTAAATGGTTACATGACCTTTGAGTTGAGGAAGGTAGACACAGCATGGAACGGAATTGGCCACCCACCTCACATAGGCTGCGGCTTAGTTTATGAAGAAGAGTTATCTTCATCTCCGATGGCAATTGTTGTTATGGGAACCAACCTTACCTAGATTTATATATATATCATGTAGAAGCATGTTTTTTGCAAAAAGTCATTTCCATCACAGCTCGTCTGAAATAAACTCGATCTCTTGCCAAATATCAAGCCTGCTCCAGAGTCAAGCCCAATCATTCTTTGACACCTTATGCCATTGCTTTCTTAGTCTGCAAATTGTGTCCGGTACCGTACCTCCCATTAAAGTTCTCTTAAGATCACTGTGTCTTTTGATTTGGCCAGAGTATTTAACGTGTGTGTTCCTGATGAAATTTATTAACCATTTCTCCTATATGTCCATATACATTCAATTGTGTAGAGAAAACAGGACGATGCATGCCATATTACGCTCGGCAGCACATATAGTTAGTTTACTACATCTATAGTTTTTCTATCGTGTTCTGGCAAGGCTAAGCTGAAATGTTATCTTTTGAATATACTAGAACACACATGAAAAAGGTCGAATAAAGTGAATTATTCGCTAGCAACGCCCACATATAATAACGAGTATGTTTTACACGTTTATTTCATTACAGTGGCTGTCTTAGTGCGTATTTAAAGTAGAGGCGAGGGTACTTCCAAAGCGGTCCGTATTGCAGGGTATGAAGTGTTAGGCGATCTATATATTAAGCGCTGTTCTAACGTGGTATGGCTAGTTTTTTTCTCTCACATCCCCGCCTTGTCTTTCTAAGTTGCCAGCCATTTGCTGTCAGCTAAACTGAAGCAGTACGAGAATGAAGATTCAAACGACTTACTTTTGGGTAACAAACAAGCGCATTAAATATAATGGCACGCATGTGTTAACAAATTATGAAAAATAATGTATTGTAAATGTATTAGATTTGTGGTCGCGTAACTGCACGATCAATGTTAACCATATGAATATAGAAACTGCTCTGATGCAGGTAACAGATTGTCTGGGAAATGTGACAAGCTACCTCATACTGATACAGGTGAAGATGTAAATATCAAAACTGGACTTGTTTGAGCAGTATTTGAGAAGAGTGAACATTACAATATAAAAACTCGAGTTATTTGAGCAGTAGTTGAGAAAGGGGAAGATTTAAGTATCAAAACTCGACTTGTTTGAGCAGTATTTGAGAAAGGTGAATGTGTTTACGGTGAGGACACTGAGATCAGAGACGTCACTGAACGAGATATCATCTTTGAGTCATAAAAAGGAATGAATTTTGTGAACGTTTGAGTTCTATTTTTAAAACAGAAATGTAGTGGTGTAGTGACCGTTTTAAATAAAACGGGTCCTAGTACAAACATTTTAATAATAACAAGGTAAGGATATGAAATATAAATATGACAACTGAATCAAACAAAATATCTTGGAAAAAACCCTCACTTCGGCTTCCTCGAAGCCCTCCCTGGAAATAGGCTGTTTTCATGGCAGCCTGGCTAACGAGGTGAGGAATCAAGGTGATGCCAAGCATAGCACAACTGCCTGGATGACTCTGGTCCACCTTCATCAGCACGCTCAGTATTTGAGGAAAGCTACGACAACCCGTCACTTAACGTCCTTTTTAGTGCGTACAAAATAGAATTCCTACTTATTCTGGTCAGTCAACAACACCATCACTGGTGCTAACAAAGTTTGTTTTCCGTAAATGTTTTGCCAGAGACCACGACCAATTAATAAATAACAAATATCTTCTTCTAATATTTTTTTCTCAGGTTTTGCTCAATTAATAGTCTATGTCATTCATCCATATTGCTTTTGCTTGCGAATTTCGACTCGTTGCTACTCAGTTTTGTCAATAAATATTCATGTTGATCAGTTGTTAAAATTAATTGAAAGCTACACAATTGATGATCAAAAATTATTATTTCCCGCACAACTAAATCAAATAATGGCCAATGACGTCATTGTGAATGATGAATTAATGGAAAGCGCTACGTGTAGTTGCTATGAAGAATTTGACACATTGGTTAGTGACCAGACACTGCTGATCTTCGAGTGGATATTCCTTTCAATAATATGTGGGGCCACAGACTTATTTGGTACGGTGACCAACATCATTAACGTCATCTGTTTCGTCAAGCTCGGTTTCAAGGATCCAATCAACGTTAGTCTGCTAGGTACAGTATATAATAAAACAAGAGTGGTTCTAAAACGTTCTTATCTTTCTTACCTGCTAGCATATAGGGGTATATGTCGCTCTCTAGTCGTATTTCGTGAGTCATCTGTGTGGAGAAGTAAGATGGCCGCCTGACTGGCTGCGCTCTCGACTAGCTCCAGTGTTTATCTAGTTTAATGCTCTTTGCTGCTTCCTGTTCGGATTTTAATACACAACTCCTTCACCAATTTGTATCACGGATGTTATTCTGTGTAATGTAGGTGATATCGATCCATTATCCTGTTTGTTCAGCTACGTCTTGCTGCTGTTGTGTTTGTCTTAATTCGTGAGAAAGCATTCCATGATGGCGTTCAACGTTCCGGTTAACAGCATCCCAGAGTTCAGCCCATTTTATCATTATTCATGAACCTTCGTACTTGAACTAAAACCGCCTTTCCTCTTACACGGGAGACCACACGATATCTCTTCCAGCCCCGTATTCTCAACACAGTAAGAGTCACGCTGACCCGAATGTGGTCACAATCCAGAGGCATCAGGGGCGGAACGCGAAAGAACAGGGAGTCAAACACGGATAGAGAAAGTCTTGCACAACCATTGGTGCAACACACACCCCTCGCGTCCCTAATCATGGGGCAGCGGGGTAATTAAGGGGTATGTATGAATTTCAGTAAACATACTACTCGTGAACAAGCCTCAGCAGTTGGTAGTAGTCTATCGACGCGACGGGCCCTAGATGCATATGTGAACATTATTATATGTGTTGCCATTGATATATTTATTTCGTTCATGGTTTTGTGGCATCTGCACCTGACAGGTGCACTGGGATAATTCGGGCATCATCACTTGTATCTCCTAAATGTTCAGATACATCATCGTATGGGTCAACATGACTTTATGAGCTACGCAGACTGTAGCGTAGTTATGGGAAAGTCCTCTACGCCCAACAGGTTGGGAAACTGAGATGCTAGTCCTGTCAGGCACAACATACTAACCAGAAACTTCATCAGGTTCAAGTCAATAAATTGACCTTCTTCTCTTGCGATCAACTAACGCTGTACTTCTAGCCCGGTGAGGCTCACGAGGGAGATTGTGCTTCAGGTCTTTGCCGACGCCCCACAGCTTTTCTAGCATAGTCGTTCCCCAGGTCCGACTGACTATCTTTGGAATGCATTAGTGCGGCAATCCTAAAGGATACTGTTGTGGTGATTGCTTGGGTGCTCCGCAAGCTCACGGCGTGTTGTCTCTAATACCCATTATGTTGAAGCTGGCCTTCAGTCTCCAATGCCCAGCTCATAAGCATGATATCGTTGTCCGCCCATCTTCGTTAGGTTTGTCTCATGTCATGTTCTGGTTGTATTCTTTGTTCCGGGCTCTCCATTCCGTCGCCATGAATGGTTTTATGAGTGCCTTTGTTTTGTGTATACATCTGGGGATAGCGAGTCTACGACCACTTCCAACTTTAGCGAGCACATCTGCTTTTTCGTTTCCAACGATCCCCCAGTGGACGGATTCTACTGTTGAACTAAATTTAGTTTGTTTTTTTGTTTTTTTGTTTAGGTGAGGGGGGAGGGGAGAGGTGGGGAGGTCACACTGCAACCCGATGTTTTATTGTATATCATGTAAGTATATGTTTTTGGGGACGAGATGACTTGGATTACACTCCATGAATCTGATGGAATAATGGTTTTTCCTGTAGTGTTCTGGCTGATAAGAATTATATTCGCTGTTCGCTGCATGTACAGCTGTTGCTTCAACTCTGAAAATTGTACAGGTATCTCCTTCTTGAGTGAAGTGACTTTCTATGTCGACGTTGGAGTGTGCGATGCAGATTCAACTGCCTCTTCTTTATGTACTCTCTGTGGCCGATCCATCTGTGTTGAAATGTACATTTAAAGACCACAATCTCTCTTCCGTGTAGCGTTTCCTGAAAACAGGTTGTTTTCAAGACAATCTGGTTAACCATATGTGGATCGACGTGATCCTTGTAGTAGTAGACGTTACACAGATGCAGCTAAGCATAACACAGCCGCATTGAGGACCAATGTCTATCTTCATCTGGCACGCTGGGGATGGGGTAAAACTACTACAACCCGCAACTTAACGTCTTCTTCAAGGCAGACAACGGGAGAACATACTCAGTGTGGGCATTCAATATCAACAACGCAGTTCAGGCTAGCAAGTGCGAACTTGACAAAGTGCTGACTTGACAAAGTGCAGACTTGACAAAGTGCATACTTGACAACGTGCAGACTTTACAAATTGCTGACTTGACAAAGTGCAGACTTGACAAAGTGCGGACTTGACAAAGTGTGGACTTGACAAAGTGCGGGCTTGACAAAGTGCGGGCTTGACAAAGTGCAGACTCAAATCTGTTGTTCTACAATTGCAAAGTCATTAGAGACTACTTCAAAGACCATTCAGAAAGATGGGGATATTCAGACATATATAATCTGAAAGTTGAAGATGAGATGCAGCAGAGGAATAGATATTTGAAACACATCTACACCTCATAATTAAGCCAGAGGAAAAAGAAAAACGTAGATTCTACTCCAGAAGGTGGCACTCAACATGTACTCCGGATTTAGCCTTCTTCACAAGGAATACCTCATCATATATGTCCTTTCCAGAACGCTGTTCCCATCACAGTCCGTCTGAAATAAACTCGATCTCTTGCCAAATCTCCAGCCTGTTCAAAAGTTATGTCCAAGCATTCCTTAACATCTTGGTAATGTCGCCTTGTTGGTCTGCCCCTGCCTCTCTTGCCCGGCATTATACCGTCCATTACCGTTCTCTCAAGACAGTTGTGCCTTTTGATGTGGCCAAAGTATTGTCAATGTCTGTTCATAGTGGAATTTATGAACCAGTTCTTCTCTATGCCCAACTCTTGTCGAATATATGTGTTGTTGTTTTCTGTCCATAGTAGTATGAGGACCTTTTTATAACATTTCTACTCGAAACAGTCGATTCTTTTTCTTGAGATTTGAGTAACTGTCCATGTTTCGCATCCGCATGCTGTCCCGGGAAAAACTTAGGTTCTCAAAAGTTTCACTTTTGTTGGTTCTCTAGAATTCTGCCATAGTTTTCTCAGATTGTGTAGCCTCTACATCTATATTGTAAATATCCTGCTTTCTTTTGAGCTGTGGCCTTTGTTGTCAATTCTGAAACACTGATACTCGAAGTTTATGACCTGTTCTATTTCCACAACTTCAAATTTGAATTTATGCTGAGTTCTTGTTTTGTCGATGGTCATTATCATTATTGTGTTAACGTTTACTTCTTCTTATTTCTTCTTTTGTTGTACTTCTCTTGGTATACGACGTCGCAGAGAGGTTGGGTGCGTAGATTTCTTGTTATCGTCATGTAGGAGGCTTCTGCTGTCGTTAGGTGTAATTTCCTGAGAGTGTCAGAGACACCCTCGATCCATCGACATCGTGGTCTGCCTCTTGCTCGTGGACCGGAGACTTGCATATGATATGCTCTTGATGCAGGCTGGTCATAATGCATTCTGACTAAATGACCAAACCATTCGATTTGCTGAGAGTCAATATGGGCACTAACTGGGTTTGTCACCACTGTCTGCCTCAGTGTGGTGTTGTAGATTCGATCACGGAGTGTCGTTCCGGCTGCACTTCTCACACAACGCATCTCACAGCTCTTGATCTTACTCGTATGGAATGCTAGTAAGGACAAAGATTGACATTGGTAACACAATGTAGGAATAAACACTGTATGTATTAGCCCCTTCTTAGTTGAAAGATGCACTCTAGGTATTTTTCAAAATCAGTGTAATATGATAGCAGACACTGTTCGCCTTGTGAATGTTATGTGCAATCTCGCTGTCCACTCTAACGTCATCAGCGAACATATAATCTAGGTATTTCAACTCCCGTACTCGCTTGCTAAAAATGTAACTGATGTTGAAACGATGATGTTGACCAATGTACAGCAATCTAACCAGCCTAGATGGTAATAGACAGATGTAATCCTTAGAATAAGCAGTTTGCTGAAAGCCTTTAATGATACTACATCAATGAGTAGCCATGCACATCTTCTTCAGCATTTTTCGTGGACAAAGAGGAGTCACCGTAACCTGCTGCAAAAGAACATTCGTCAACAGTGAAGCAGCCAGCACGAATAGCCTTGGAAAACAACTATCCTAAACATGCCTTGTCCATTTTATAGTTCTAGTTCAGTAAGTTAATATTTAGCAAGTGGTTCTTCTGTTCTCCATTCAGGTTTGGCTATCTCAGATCTGGGCTGCTTAACGACTTTGATATGGACAAACATCTGCCTTAACCCAGCATTCAGTGAGGCAGATTTACCATTCGAGTCAGTTGGTTTTCAGTACCTCACTAGCGGATGGCCTCACGTGACATTCACAAGGGTAACTGCCTGGATCACTGCATTTATCACATTAGAAAGATGTATGTGCGTAACGGCGCCACTAAAGGTTTGTGTGTTGATAATTATATTGTGCTTGTTTTGTCTGTATCGTTGTTTTGTTGTTGACGAAGCTTACTGACTCTTGAGTTCGTCAATGTTAGTGAATTGTGTTTTTATAACGGGCTTCAGTGGCTTTTATTTTATTCGAGGACGTACTTAAGAAGGTTGACTTGTACCTGGCTTCTGAAATGCAGAGCTTCTCAGCGAGATCGCTACTACGAGAATAACAGTGTCAATCTCTACCTCGATGACAAGGCTGATGCAACACGGAAATGTTTTAGGAGCACGACGCAGACGTGAGAATTATATAACGTGCCTGACCATAAAACACTCATTTCTATCGTAATTAGGCCCATGCGATACAATTGATCGTTTCGTAACATGGTAGTATTTTTCAATAATAAAAGAAAACTAAGATCAACCACAGAAACAATCAAGTTAGTTATGTAAAGGATTGAATGTCATCAACGAAAAGTCAGCATCATAAAAGTCTGAAGTCATGTCAAAAAGTCTTTGCTTGAATTGCCTGCAATCACAAGGGTTAGGCATACACAGAGAAGCATATTCATGTCTATAATACACACACACACACACACACACACGTATGGAAGCACACACTAAATACACACACACACACAAATATATAATATATATATATATATATATATATATATATATATATATAAGAACATATCAAATACTAACACACATGTGAGAACTCGTTACACAAAAAAAAACGTTAACATGTAAGCACATACTAAATACGTTCATACACACACATACACACACGCACATACACACACATACACACACGCACATACACACACACGCACACACACATACACACACACGCGGGCGTACACGCACACACAAAACAATCATACACAGGCACGCACATAATCACACACTTAACACGCACATACATACATACATACATACATGCATACATACATACATAAATGCATTCACACAGAATACGATAAATGTAAATAGATAGTGAGATTATGTGATGTAAATCGAAGAGACAAACATTCAAGTAGACAAATTGTACAACATTACGTATTCGTTCTGATCTAATACTCATCAATTGTTGACTAAGATCATGTTGCCTCGAACAGGTAGTTATATGTATCGACTTTATGTCATCTGTCGTAAAACCAGACTCTTAATAACCTTCTCTTATCTTCCTCAGGTAAAACGCATAATTACACCAAGGCGAGTTACCTTCATCGTCGTCTGCATCTTCTTTCTCCTCCTCATCAGCGCCGCACCTGTTTATGTCGTCAACAGACTTGATTTTGTCGTGTTCCCCTCAAAAAACAGAACATTGATAGCCCTTGTTCACTCAGAGAATCGGGAAAGTGTTGAGAAAGCGTCATTTTCTATCAACAACATTGCCGTTCCTTTCAGCGCTTTCTCCCTTATTATCATAAGTACAAGTACAATAGTTGTTAAATTAAAGGAGAAATCAAATTGGCGTAAGAAATCTACGTCGTCTGCTCAGTCTGAAACTGTTTCCATCCGTGACACGAAGATAGCCAAAATGGTGGTTGCAATTTCAAGTCTGTTCATTGCCTGTTTTGTCCCCGTGTGTGTCAATTTCATTGCTATGTCATGTGAGGCAGAATTGTCAGTTGATGGAAAATACAAGAATATTATTATGGTAACAATGGGAATTGGCTTTTTGTTGGAATCAATAAATTCAGCTTCCAATATATTTATCTATTATTACATGAGTAGCAGATATAAGGCAGTTTTTAAAAAGATTTTCGTGTGTTGCTGAAATCAAAACCAATTGGAAAGTTCTGAAGAGGCTGATGTAACTATACAAAACCAGTCCGAGTATTAATTATACATGGCCACATAACTCATTAGGGATTGTATTTGAATGTAAATAAATAAATTATTGACGTGTATTCCAAATAAACATAACCGGCACCATGTTTTTGAAAGTTTCGATTCAATATGAATAAGAAATAAATCTTCAACAAATGGCTGTTTTTATAAAGATTGGGTAATCGATGAATTGGCAATTCACAGGTTCATAGAGCGTGAAATCAAGGATGGATCAAACAAGGATGAGCGCCTGAAAGAGGATTTAGATACTATCTGCGAGTTTCAAGACCATCAGTACAAATATCCTTCATCTGTTTTTTGTGTGTGAGAGACACTATATATAGTCCAATGATGTAGACTATAATTACCACGCAAAAATGGATCAATGGTCCCCATAGGTAGATTATTAGTACCAGCAGTAGTATTCATTGCAGCAGCCGGTAGAAATTACAGTAATAGTGTTTGTGTTAGGAGTAATAGAATTAGTAGCTGTAGTTGTTGTTGTAGTAGTTATAATAACAATAATAGTCGTAGTAGTGTAGTAGAAGTAGTAGTAGTAGTAGTATTAGTAGTAGTAGTAGTAGTGGCGGTAATAGTAGTAGTTGTTGTAGAAGTAGTACTAGAAGTAACAGCAGTAGTCGTAGTAGTAGTTGTAGTAGTAGTAGTAATAGTAGTAGTAGTAGTAGTAGTAGTAATAATAGTAGTAGTAGTACAAGAAAGAGTAGTACTAATATTGGTAATGACTCAACACATACAATGCAATGTTGAAAGACCGCTGCCCGTCCACACGATCTGGGGATAATGGTAGCGTCTTCCATCATACAATTATAAGATAATGACCACCTGCCAGTTTGGGTTCTCCTTGCAAAATGAAATACCATGATATAGAGAAAATCGAAACTAACACTCGATGACCATGATCGAATGAAATAGTAGAAAAGACATTATTAGTCACGAAGATTGTAACAAAGAAGTTACAGAACGACTTGTAAGAAACGTACTAGAAATGATTGCCAGGTGGAAACGACGAACGAGAGAAAATTATTACCGTCCAAATTCTTCTAGATCTTATCTTTGAAAACAAAGAACGATAAATGCTAATAGTTTGTTTAATTGAAGTGCGCACTAACAGACTACCCAATGGTTCCAGGCACAAACGGATTAAGATGAATGGAAAGAGTACGAGCCGTTATTTCTCCGTTGTGACCAAATAAATGGGAACATGTTCTTGGTGCAGAATTCACAAAGGGCGGGAAAGTAAAATTACAATGAGAAATAAGTGCCATGAAGCGGTAGGATATGCATATGTGTATATATATATATATATATATATATATAAGTGGCTTGCAAACATTATTACGTTTTTAACATAATTGTGCCATATCAAACGTCATAATGGCCTAGAAGGAACGATGCTAGATGGCATGGCATCTGGTAAAAGTGGTGGAGACAGCCTTTTAACGTTGCATGTTTTAAGTCTGTAGTAGTAACTGCAAAGATATTGTGGTCCCAATCGATTGCATCAATATTGACAAGATTACAGTATGCATGTAGATTCTCTTCCAAATCGGAGAGTATCCCAAATAGTATCAGCTATAGAGGAAAACATATCAAGATTATATTCAATCTGTACCTTGTGTATATCAAATATGTTCCTTATGTATTTCAACTTTTCTCAAGAACCGTGCAGCTTGTCACTTAATGTAAAGAGGTTTTGAACTATCATCATCATCATCATCATCATGTAGCATGTCCTTTGTAAAACGTCACTATAATCACAGCCAGTGGATATGCATCTCGGTCTGCAGTCAATCTTCCATCCTGCTCCATGTTTATATTTAGATTATTTTTATTATCTTGAATCCACTTTCGCTTCGATCGACCTCTACGTCGCATTCCAGGTACCATGCGCTTCCTGACCGTTCTTGCAAGTCCGTAATGAAGATTTACATGGCGAACAAAAATGTTATTCCGAAACATAACATTGTTTATAAGTCAGTTTTCTTCAAAATTCAGATCTTCTATGTTGGCTTTATTTGTCACGTTCTTTATCTAATGAATGTTTAAGATTCTTCTGTAACATTTTGTTTCCAACGCTCCAATTGTCTTCGTTGCTGCTTGTGTCATAGCCCATGTCTCGCACCGGTACATTGCCAGAGGAAATATGTATGTTCTCAGGATCTTCAGTTTTAGTTGCCTATTAGTATTATACCATCAATTGTGCTAGTGGCTTAGCTTCTGCATCGCATGGTTAAACGTCCTCTAGTTTCTTTTAAATCTGGCAAAGATGGCGCCGTAACTGGCTACGAGTCTACATTTCTCTACTGTTTTGGATCATTATGGATGCCGCCAGACCACGGATTTGCCTGGAATTCACACTAGTCGACGACTTACACTTGTGTTTACGGATACGTGGAGTTGTTTTCCGTCTGGACTTGTTATTTCGTTCTTTTTTTTGTGATTTCTTCCCTCCGTGTATCCTGGTCTGGACGCCGGCTGAATGGCGCTACGCTTAAACTAGTTATATCTGTGTCGTATCTCACGGGTTAGTTCTGCCGGTTCACCTTCACGAATATGGCGTGTGGGAATTTTAGGTGCTACTATGATGAACTGAATACAGCTGGGGAGAGATGCCAGACTCACTCACACGCTGAGTGTTGTCCATACGACCTCTTGTGGTTATCGAAAAGGCACGACAAACTGCGTTAGATGCCTTCCCACCTTTCTACCCTGTGGGTTACATGTTTACGGAAAGGCTTCGGTGGTAGCCCTGAGGCAAAATCTGCATCCTATGCTATCTCCAGTCGTCTCGATGAATGTCTTGCCACTGGCAAAAGGTAGCTTAGGCTCTGTGAGTGAGGTTGACAAAAGACACAGTTTCTTCCTCACCTTAATCCAAAATCTCCGCCCAAATCACCCATTTCAGCGGACACAGCAATAGATACGACTGTCCACACGGCTGAACAAAGAGAGTGGTCTTCATCACTTGTGATGGACAAACTATCCGTTTCTTTTAAGCAATCTCCGTCATTGTATAACGTAGAGCAACGATATTCAAAAAGTGTGACAGTTTTTATTTCTTCATTATTAATAGAAATCTGGGGTTGCAGTCCTGTTTTGTCAGTGGACATTATCTGAGTTTTCTTAATGTTCAGGAAAAGGTAATAAGCTTGACTGTGCTTCTGAACGGGCATGAGCTGTTGTTCCAGGCAATTAGCGCTGTTTTACAGCATGACTGTGTCATCTGCATATCGTAGTTCTGGAATCTTCTTCCCTTCTATTATAAATGTATCAAAATTAATTCAGCTGTCATCTGTTTTTGCCTTTCGCCTGACGTTTTCTGCGTAGATGTTAAATAAATACGGTGAAAGTATACAACCTTTTGTGACTCCATTGTGAATTTCAGACCAATCTGTTACATGAACAAATTGGAAACAGAACATACTGGCTACGCAAAAAGCGATGCCTATTACCAGTTGAACAGAAGAGAGCAGGTCGTGGTCTTCAGACTTCGCACAGGCCACAATAGACTGAGGTACCACCTATTCATAAAACTGAAGATAGGTGGCACTGACGAATGCACGTGCGGTACTGGGAAAATGACCGCTGAACAGTTGCTGCAAAACTGCCCGACATACGAGGATCAGAGAAAGCACATGTGGCCATCACCAGTGGCAACACTAGACAAGCTCTATGGCAGTGTCGACAGCCTCAGGATGACCACTGCTTTTTTCGAAAAAATACAGGTTGATGTCCGACTGCGTGCGAAGAAGAAGAAGAAGAAGACTAATCTGTTATACCTTCATTGGTTTTAAGGCGGATTGTTGTCTACTAGAGAGTTTCTATTAGATATATCAGGTGTGTTGCAAAATCTATGTCCTTCATTATTTGCCACAGTTGCTAGTGTTGTCCAC
This sequence comes from Ariolimax columbianus, assembly GCA_036924085.1. Classification (NCBI taxonomy): domain Eukaryota; kingdom Metazoa; phylum Mollusca; class Gastropoda; order Stylommatophora; family Arionidae; genus Ariolimax; species Ariolimax columbianus. The sequence continues at coordinate 16,098,292 of JAVGWX010000007.1, forward strand.
AGTAGAAAGCCTTGGTGTAATCTATGAAGCACGTGTAGAGGTCTACATTGTACTCTCTACACTTCTCGAAGATGTGTCTCATATTGAAGATATTATCTCGTGTGCATCTGCCTTGTCTGAATCCCGAGTGAGTTTCGTGGATTTCATTCTCTCTTCTTGATTATACATAAAATGATCTTGCTGGCATAGCTTATCAAGGCAATAATGTTGTAGTTGATGTATAACTTTAGACTTCCGTTGTTTGTCAAGTCAGGTCATTCCATAACCGGTGAGGTCATTGGGGCACACATGAAGACATCCTCACAATTCCACGCCACCCTTCTCTGTCAGCGGCCGCTGCCTGTGCCTCTTCTGGTCTGAGATTGGTCCATTCTTTTATGTTGTCCTCCCACCTCTTTCAAGGCCGGCCTCTTCGTCGTCTGCCTTGCACCTTTCCGTGGAGGATCTATTTGCAAGAGCATTTGATCTCGATATGTGACCGTACCAAGCGAGTTTCATTCTTTTGACAGTTGCCAAGAGGTCTTCAAAATGCCCTATTGCTGTTGTAATTCTGTCTCGTATTTCCTCATTTGTAACTCGATCTTTGCACGTGACGTTTAAAAGTCTTCGGAAACATATCATCTCCAAGGCGTGTATACTTCGCTGAAGATCAGCTGTAACTGTCCATGCCTCACAAGCATAGACGAATATTGGCAGGACCAGTGTACGCATTAATCTAATTTTCGTGCATAGTGCTAACCGTTTATCTTGCCAGATTTCGTTAATCCGAGCAAGCGCCGATATTGTCTGTGCTATTCTGGTAACACGTAACATTTTGATCCTTCATCACTGGCAATCGAACCCAGATATTTAAAACGGTTCATGGACATTAGCTTTTATTCTGCTGTTGAAGACCTCGGCGTTGTTGGTCATTAATTTTGTCTTTCCAGCGTTTATCTCCATACCATAGTCAAGAGCTGTTTCATCGAGCCTTCTGACTCATTCTTAGAGTTCTGCATCTGAACCCGCCAACCCGTCGATGTCATCTGCAAAACGAAGGTCGGCAATCGTTCGGCCCCCTATATTGACAGTACCAACGTGACTTCAAATACCTCACTCATAATTACTTTAAGGAATGTCTTTGTAATGGGGATATTTATTGATCTTATCTATGATGTGGGTCATTCTGAACTGCACCAGATCATCGCACATAAAGTGTGGTACATGCGGATGCATACATCTCCTCCTGCCTGTATTAGTTCAGTTGATATATTGTCACATCCTTGTGACTTCCCTTTTTCAGTGACTTTATTGCCGCACGAACCTGGTTCAGTGTTGATGCTGTCTCTATCCACGTGCTCTGCATTTTAGTTTTAGTCCAAGTCTTACGTGCATTAATTGTCCAAAATATGAGCCACGTACACAAGCTATGAAAATAGCATGTCGTGTCTCGTCTTTAATCAAAGCTGCAAATGCAGGTTTTCCTGTAACAACATACGTGTTTAAACTCATTACTCAATTCATAAATTCTGGAGAGTACTTGCTTTACAGGACACAGCGAAAATCGGTGTGTGCCTCACAGGACAACCATTGCATTTCGATATGAAGGACAAACGTCTCTGGACAAGATCAAACATCCTGGCACTGACCTTGACAAGTATAACGGCCCTAGTTTGAATGTAGTTAACCTTCACAAATACTGGACACACTATACCCCTTGCGATTGCAGAAAAAGTTTTAGCTACCTGTTCTTCTTGATGTAAGAAAAATTAAAGTTATTTATTTTTTATTTATTCTTTAAATACATCATTCAATTCGACGATTCAGTTCACACTGAAACACAATTTCACAAACGTTGTGTATTTGTTTCAACTAGAATATTTAATGTATAATCATGTTGTTTCATAGGTAATTCCGTTGTTGATATGAACTGTTCAATAACACTATCCCCGTCTAAATATCTTATATAGCTAAGTAGTTGCCATAATTAACTTATGACTGTCGTCTCATGTAAGTGAAGTGAACATTTTTTACCATACTAAAGTTTGTCGTTACTTGTACCTGGATATCACAGAACATGTCTTCTATACGGCAAGAAATAATATGTTGAGAATGCATCTGATATCTGCCTGTCGCCAGCCTTTCCTAACACATTTTAAACTATCGTTTACAAGCAAGTAAAATCAAAGTTGTTGTTATAGTATGTAGCTGCATGTTGCTAACAATAATTATAACTCGATGTTTGCACCTTTACTGCAATTGTTGTTATTTTTTCCTCTGACTTGGTTTCGTTTTAAACACATGAGAACAAATCTTTGAACTAGAATGTTTCTTTACCTGTTAAATGACTGTGTTTGGTATGAAAGTGTCACTTCAGTTACTTTGGACCCATAACTCCAGCGGCGCGTTGAACAGTTTCATTGGACCCATAAATCCATCGGCGCTTACAACAGTTTCCTTGAACCCATAAGTCCATCGGCGCGTTCAACAGTTTCCTTGGACCCATAAATCCATCGGCGCGTACAATAGTTTCCTTGAACCCATAAGTCCATCGGCGCGTTCAACAGTTTCCTTGGACCCATAAATCCATCGGCGCGTACAATAGTTTCCTTGGACCCATAAATCCATCGGCGCGTACAATAGTTTGCTTGGACTTCTAAAGCCATCGGCACGTACAACAATTTCGGATAATGGATGATTTCCTATCAAGTGTTCGTAAATGTATGGCTTAGATGGTCTTGTTGTTTGAGAATGCCCACAATGAGTAGGTTTACTCTGTTGTGTGCCCCGAAAAAAACGTTAAGTGACGGGTTGCAATAGCTTTTCACACATCCAGAGCGTGCTGATGAAGGTGGACCATGGTGATCCTGGCGGTGGTGCTATACGTGGCTTCAACTGTGTGTCGCTTACTACTATAGGGATCACGTCGATCATTCACTTTGTTAGCCAGGCTACCATGAAAACAGCCCTTTCCAGAAAGGGATACGAGGAAGACAATGTGAGGATCTTGGTCGTATGTTTTGCCTGACGCTAACATGACTGATCAGTATATTTTGCCTGACCAGTCGTTAATCTTCATTGCCGTATGACTTGGATAACAATCATGATAAATATGAACAGCAATTATTCGGCGATTTAGTCTTGGGAGATACCTTGGTGCTATTATGTGTGTCTAAGGGAACTACTAGCAGGTTTTCTCGAAGAAGAATGTAACTTTGAATGCCTCTTCGGGAACAAGATGCTGAGCAGCGCATGAGCTGCAGTGGTCAGCGACCCATAGCTGACTGCTAGCGTCAGGCCAGCGAACCATAGCTGCCAAGACCCTATTACACCTCCGCGAGGTGATCCTGGATAACAGGCTGCAGTAGGGCAGACTGGCTAAGGAGAATTGATCGAAGAGGAAATTCTAACCCCGTACTCAAAAAATGCTTGCTGAAGTCGAATGTGTTGGACCGAAAGGTGCAAATATCGCAACCGAGCTGTAAACTACAACACAACGCATTCCGTTCTCTGGACTACATTCTGCTACTTACCCTTTCAGGGTTTGGTAGCGGGAGATTGAGGAAGAAGATTGAACGAACGAGGAAGAAGAAAAAGAAGAATGCCTCTTCTTTGATGTTAAACTGAAAACGTTTCCACATTAAACACAAATACAAATCACAACCACACATTGTTGGGACTTACTAAACAAGGATCTTCAGAATAGTGTATATACGTCACCAGTAGTCAATGATTCGTACAGTAAATACGTCACATCTAGGCAATTTTTCTAAGAATAAATACGTCACTAGCACTCAATGATTCATAGAGTAAATACGTCCCAACTATTTAATGATTCAAAGAATAAATACGTCACCAGTACTAATTTATTCATATAGTAAACACATCACCAGCACTCATTGATTTATAGAGTAAAAACTTCACCAGTACTCAATGATTAAAATAGTAAATATGTCACCAGCTGCCAATTATTCATATAGCAGATACGTCAGTCACCAGAAGTCAACGATTAATAGAGTAAATATGTTACTTCCAGTCAACTATTCACCGTTTAAAATTCTGTGTTAACTGAAATCACTATCACTGTTGACTACAAAATATACTCTCTGCTGGGGTTCAGGAGCGATCTAGTCATTTCTCGAGTTTCGATTCACCTAACCGTCCCTGTTAGGAGTCACGCCAACGCCTTGCTGCGACATACTTGACATGTGTGCTGTAACATGCCACACGACGAATTCGTATACAGCGAGATAATACAGTTTGAGAAACACCTTATTGGCAACATCGAAAGCACACTTCCTTGACTCTAACGGAGTGCATTACTGCCATGTGAAGAAGTTAGATAAAACATTAATTTAAAAGGGTTGTGGACTATTTCAACAGAAGTATATTGAATGTAACAGTTCGTGTGGACTATTTTCACATCTACGTCCGCCCATTTTCTCAACCTACAAAGGCAACGATAGATAAAAGTGTGGCCAGAGATGTGATGCCCCACCTAAAGAATGGCACATTGTGCCTGACAATCTGAGTAGTTACAAACTAATGAAGGAGACGTGTGTCTGGACAGCTGCATAAGATGTTCATGAAAGTTTTTAGCTCATGCAGAAAACAGTCGCTGTTGTCCTTGATCTGGAGAACGCCTTTAACCATGTATCCACTGTTTGAGTGCATGTGAAACAAATCCATTCCCTGTGAGTAAGATATCAGCTTCACTTATGTAAATAATAATTGCACTACACATACAATCGTAGACTTCTGTAACAAGCTTCGTGTGTCCGGGATATCCCGTGGTTCCCTCCTCGCACCTGACCTGTTCAACTTCTATACACACAAATGACCAATATTCAACCCACAAGTCCAGAACGCACGTTGACGTATTTAGATGACTGCAGTCTCACATACATGACTGAGTCGGTTAGGCATGAGTTGGTCAAATATGCAAGACCAGGTTTGGTTTGGCCAGTCAAGCTGCCTGATTAATCATGTCAAAACCGGCGTGATGTGGTAATCATTGAACAATTCAATAGTAAAGGCTGACCTCACTCAAATTACTTCTGATCGTGGTTCAGATATCATTCGGTTCCTTTGATCGCAACCGTCTTATAAGTACCATGTTGATCAAATAATAGAGAGATGCAAGCCTGGTTTGGTAGCGCTCCAGACAATGCTAGTTGTCAACATGGAACAGCGGCTGATGTTAATCCTATACAATATGATAGTCCTGTACCGGTTTAACACCTTTCGTTAACGTCGCCTGCGATCTATTTTAGGAATTACATGAAGGGGCAGAGTGACAAATGCTGAGGTGTAATTTCGCACCGGTCTACCAAGAATGTACACTATACATAGGCAGCGAAGACTACCAGGGCTTGGTCATGTTAGTCGCACGAAAGATGGTCGCATTCCCAAAGATATCCTCTATGGACAATTGGGGGATGGCAAAAGAACAGTCGGCCCACAGTTGCGGTTGAAGAATGTGTTTTAGACTCAAGTGAAGGCATGGACATGAGTCTACCATCCTGGAAAGAGGAATCTGCAGACCGATCCATGTTGAGATGTACCATGAAGGGTCATCTCTTTGTGAAGAAAAGCTCTTGCAACACAAAGAAGTGAAAAGGCAACACCGCAAGAAGAAAGAGAAAAATACAAGCTAAGTATATCCATTTTTTATCATTCCAAATCATGCCATCCAATAGTGTGTCATGGCTGAAAGGGGCTACTAGACATGTTGGACCTGTCAATGTTAAGTCACAAGCAAGGCATCCTCACATTGCCGAGGTCATGGCAGGAATGTCTTAAATGTCCCCAGAATGAAGGAAGGCGTCAGGTCCATTCAGCACTAGGTATTTCCCCATCATGACGATAAGATGGATGATTGGTATGTAAAATCTAGTTCAGCACTGGCCGAGATCCACTGTGCATGAGAATTGCAGATATCAAAAGTTGAAGGATCAAAAGTAGAATTTAATGGAAGACGAAGGCAGAGATAATTAAAGGTCATTCGAACAAGGTGGAGACGATAAACACAAAAGAGAACAATGAAATCCCACTGTAAATAAAATGGCAGACTACTATCTAGTCAGCATCACTTTTAGGATGGTACAGAAAGACTGCTGCAAGGGGAAAATTGACATCGAGACTAAACATTAATGAATAACTGAACAGGATTTTAATACTGCCACATAAACCGATGGATCTGTGTTGTGCTATTTGATAACCGGTTCAGGTGTCTTTCTTTAAGTGAAAGCTGAAGTCGTTGCTGAGTGGATCGGTGCTTTCATGACAACACACTTCAGTATGAGGATGAGGATGGAGGCAGGGATTTAGAATAGGAGGAGCCTATTTGAGACCCATTTAATGAGTAATGCAATCGTATCTGATCATTAATATTTGCTTCGGAAGGTAAATAAGGGCTGGCTATAGCAAGGTGGATATCGGACGTAGATGCCTCGAACCTGCATGTTCAAGTGCATATCTATTGTCCTGTTCATGCTGGTCTTTTCGGGAATGAAAGAGCAGACATCCAAGTTTCAGGAGCACAATGGTCTAGAGATTGGCAATGGTTAGAGCTGACATCCTAGTCTCGAAAGAGCCCGTGATTGTGACATGTGCAATGGATAGAAGCGGAAAGTGAGGCAGAAAACAAACTACAAGTAAGTATCATTGCGCCGAAAACTACTTTCGCTGGTGTTCACCGGATGGATTGACAGTGCGAAAGAATAAAGGTCGATTGCCACCATTCGTCACGAAGTGTACATACTAGTTATTTGTTTGTATCTCTAGTAGATAACTACCTTAGGCGTTACCTGAATTGTGAACCTGTATCCACCTAGTCAGGGGACATGAATGATAACCGCTCGACCACACCTTCCTGGCGACAAACGACCAATATTTCAAAAACAATAACAAATAAAGTAGAATACAAAGTAGACAAAAAAGTCAACCGAAATGCAGTGAAGAGGTAGCTGTTTTATCGTGTTCGGGATGTAACATTGATAATAGTGACAGTTTCACATTGCAAGAGAAGTTCTCCACAGCGTCAGGCTTAAACTGCAATATGCGATCGCACATTTCTGTGAAGTATAATCTTTGCATGGTAGACTCTGCCCCAATTGGGTCACTCATGTGAGGATTTAACAGTAAGGTTGCCGTGCTTTCCTTACTTCCGAGCAGCTAGCTTTCTCTGAGCCTCGGTGATGTGTTTTTGATCGGTGATCTGGGCACAGTGTGTGATGCTAGCGTTTCAGGTATAATGGTTATGTTCAAGTATCAGACATGAGGCAACTTTAATGCCGAAACATTTCATCAATATTTTTAAGGAATATGTAGCGTTTCTTCTGTTCACCTGACAAGCTTACCTGTGTTCTGAGCTCAAGGCAAAGCAGCTTTTTGAAGAAAGCAAATATGTCCCGTACATAGTATCTGGGCATGTTCCAGAGGCGTATCGATGCACAGTATTTGACTTGTTGACAGTCTACACGATGTAGGTAGGAACCAGGATGTTGTTTACATAAATGAATTTTGTATATTACGTACGAATTTTGTAAGAAATCATGTCCACCTAAAATGGAACTAGACTACATTCTCTGGTAATAATAAGATTCGAATATTCAATATAAATGCATATAACGCTCGCTTGTTCAAAGACTTGGTATGTGACTGCAAGTATCACAGCCCTATGGCATGTGTCTATAACGTATGTGCCCGTGGAATACTTTTGATGAGATGACTTAATATAATAAAACATAACGGAGTATGTGTGTGAGAACGACTGTAACCAACACAGTTTGAGATCATTGTTTTACATCTTAGACAGGTAAAGCATGTCCTTGGGACGAAACTTGATAAAACAGCAAAGCATGATCTGGGATTTGAACTCACATCTTTGCGATACAAACGCAGCGACAGAACAACCTCAGAGAAAGAATAAAAATAACAATGCCAGGGCTAAAAAATCGTAGATAGGACAGCAACAAACAGCATATTAGATAAGGGTCTGTTGTGGTCTGTTTTTGTTTTGTATTCTAATTAACGCAGAACTACTCTCAATCCAAGCTCTGATCTTCGGCGTATTCTAAGAATTTGTATGTCAAACCGTAAAGAAATCCAATGGTAGGGATCAAAATCAACTGTGCTCAGTATTATAGATCACGTCATTCTTTTAGAATCGTCACCAAATAATTCAACTCAATCGTTAGGTAAGCCGTCCATAAATATACTAGACGGCGTGTCACATCACCACATAGAGTGAAGACCGACATGACATGCACAACTTCCATTCACAAACGACGACACAATCGTCTATGAAATGTTGAAGTACGCCATATGTACAGTGCAATGTTCGTCCTGTTGACAAAGTATGTTCACAAATTCATTTTTTCACCTCTATACAAGATAATATTTCCGTAATTTGTCTTTAATTTATAATCACTTGGATCTTTAACTATTCTTTGAAAGAATGAAGTGACAAAAGTAACTATGTTTGAAATAATCGCCGTTTATTGATGTGTCCATTAATGTCATATGACAACAATTACTGTGTACCAAGGATACGATAGATAATGTGTAGAATTTTGAAATGCTTGTATATTAAATGTGGGAAAATGTATTTCAAAATCAGGCATTAATAATAAGTAAATGCATACTATTAATACAGTCTATGAGCAACAGGTTTATGTGTATCGTCCCGGCAATTCGCACCATTGATTTAAATATTGATATTACTATCCGTAACGTGTCTAACCTTCCTCTGATTGGTAAGAAGCTTCAATGTTAATTGTTTGATCGGCAATCTGCTAGAATTTTGGATAATTAGCATTGCGGCACGGTATTTCGCCTACAGTGCAACAGACAAAGAATATTCCAGCAGCAAAGAGGCTGATGCCACAATCATGTTTGACGTGACTGCAAGTAAATTGTAGATCAATATTGTAACTTCAATAATTTTGAAATTGAATGTACAAGTTAAGCACATTACAAATGAAATGTGACCTTAAAAGTAAAGAAACATGTAATTGAGTATTCTTCATACAACTTGCCGGAGGGTGTGACTAATATCTCCTAACATAAGTGTCTACAAATTCGACAATTAGATATCAGAAAGCTGCACCGATGTGTTAGTATTGAAATTATCAGACGCATGTGTTAAGATAAATCTGGTTTTAGAAACTGAATACGATAACTTAAAAAAATTAATGCAACACCCCTGACAGAAATTCGTAAACGATGTTCTCCCATCTCGATTAAATGTAAACCCCCTTAAGTGCACTGAAAATAGTGGTTGGATGTGTGTTGTACCTACATAACATCACAATCTTTCCTTTCTATTCTGGATTTCGTTCAGTGATTTATCAGTTAGTTTCCTTAAGTAACACTCAAGAACCACAGAACAGGATTAATTCTAATATTTCAAATTAATTCTTTTTTTGTAGAGGACTTTTTAGCAATTAAATTGTAAGACGCCACAAACATGAATAAAGACAGGTCGATAAGTTTCAACATTTTAGTTATTATAATATCGATCAGATGACCACGTACTTATCAACTCTGGCGTTAGATAAGAGAAAGCTAGAGAACAACAACGATTTTTAAGTTCGAGAGAAGAGCAAAATATAACTTCCCTGTTCAAATGCTAGGTTCTTGTATGGCAGGACAATTAAATTCTCAGACAAAATGATATATAAAGTAATCATCTTAGTGGTAGGTAGAGGTAATGAATTTCCATAGCCCACAATGCTGTCAGGGATGAAGTGTTAGTGGCTTCATTGGTTTAGTCTCAGCTTTTCATGAGGCGATGTTGCAGTTCAATTCGTCGCTTTCGTTATATTTCTAACAACCAGCGAAGTAAGGTGCAGATTTACGACTGGGTCGACTGGAGCATATCGCATCTGGAGCATGTCGTTTCTGTTGCCGTAAGCAACGACCTTTCTATCATTCTGTTCCTCAAACTATTACCCAAGGCTGTTTTTTTTTAAAAGAGAAAAAATGCAACATACCAAGGATGTATCAAGAGTCACTAAAGAAGTGTGTGCATGTGGCATGCAGTCTGATCATAGAAAACCATTGTGACTGAAACTTCCACTTCAAATTGTTGCATTAAACTTTCTGAGAAGGGGCCAGCTTTGCTTGGCATCATTTGCTTCAATCGTACAACAAGGCGAATCAATCACAAATACAATCATCACATCAATCACTGTAGGCAAATACCCACAACCATGGGAAATGTACTTATTTATCGCTTCCGAAAACTTAACCGCCATGATTAACTTAACCACCAACGAAGCCCTTTCCTCTTCCATCATTAAATTGTCTATTGTATAGCAGTCCTGCGTTTTGAAAGAGTTAGCCAGGTGTGCATGATTTTCGATTACCTCACACTCGGTGACGTGATCATCCGCACTTCCCCCCTTTTTTTTACAGATTCGACATGTACATGGACAATCTCTTCCTTAATGTACTTAGAGCTCTCAACATAGTGAATAGCATGTTATACCCTATAACAAGTTCTTTCACAATGTACTTAGGGATCTCCACATAGTGAATAGCATGTTATACCCTATAACAAGTTCTTTCTCAATGTACTTAGGGATCTCCACATAGTGAATAGCATGTTATACCCTATAACATGTTTTTCATTAATGTACTTAGGGATCTCCACATAGAATATTATACCCTATAACAAATTCTTCCTTAATGTACTTAGGGATCTCCACATAGCATATTATACCCTATAAAACATTCTTCCTTAATGTACTTGGGGATCTCTATATAGCATAGTATACCCTATAACAATCTCTTCATTAATGTACTTAGGGATCTCCACATAGTGTATAGCATATCATACCCTATAACAAATTCTTCCTTAATGTACTTAGGGATCTCCACATATCACATTATACCCTATAACAAATTCGTCCTTAATGTACTTAATGATCTCCACATAGCATATTATACCCTATAACAAATTCTTCCTTAATGTACTGAAGGCTCTCCACATAGTATATGGCATATTATACTATATAACAAGTTCTTCCTAAACCTGAATTCATTCCATACCGCACTTTTGACACCATTTTTCGAAGTGGATTCTCGTAGCGTTCTGTTACGAGAGCGTACAGTTTGAAGGCTTTTCCTTGATTTCGGTAGCCATCTTTCTGGTTCCCATACTCAGGATTGCTTTATATTTAAATAATCGGACGCAACATTGCGTACACCTTTACTTTTGGCGTCGATTTAAGGCTCGGGGAGCCTAGTCGACAGTGAGCTGGCTTACTGGACTGGGATCACAGCGTAACAGAGCTCGAGATCACGGACGGACCAAACAAATCCGGGTCCTGGTTTGCAACTGCTACGACCGATCCTTTAGTCGACCCAGCTGTAAATAGGTACCTAACTTATGAGTTAAGGAAGGTGAAAACGGAAAAAAGGAACTACCCCCTCCCTCCCGCCAGCAAGCTCATATGTACTGTGGATTAATATATAAAAAAGATATATCTTCCTTCCCAACCCCAATTGTTGCCATGCGACTAACTATTACCTTCTAAGGAGCAGTGTCACAACAAGAAACGTCTCGTTTGCTGCCACGTCGGCGTGTTTTGTGTGTGAAGACTTGCTATATCCAGATGCAACGTACTCTACTACTGAGAGACATAGAGCATAACCTTATGAGTGTAGCTCCGTTGGTGATCGCCCTTCTTCCCGTGGAGTGTTTGTAATCTTGCGGATTGTATTGTCTCTTGGACATTTGTTTCTGTTATACCGCTTTGCGTTGTTCGATGTTAAATAATGTACGGTCCATTTCAATGTCTAGGTACCGTGGTGGGTCCCTTTGTAATGTAGATGTTCGTGTTATGTAATCTGATTTTTCTTCTCAAGTCCCTGTTCACAGATGTATAACACGTACCTGCGCTTTTACTGGGTTTGATTTTGAGGTGGTTTGCCATTCATTGCTTCTGTCAAGAACTTTTGTAAGCTTGAACTCCACTTCCTTTAAGCTCTTTCCGTGCGCGTCTATTGCTAACAGAAGACAATCACGTATGCACACGGGGAACATGCACATAGATCAAACCGAAGGTCAAGCAATAGACATTACTAAATGTAATGACGAACTTCCAGGTCACGAAAACACTAGGCTACAATACGTGCAGGATCAAACTACGGATCAGTACACGAGCTGCAGCGGTCAAAGACCCAAATATGACTGCTAGCGACAGGGCCAGAAACCTAGAGCTGCCAAGATCATTCTACTTCTACACCTGGATAACAGGCTGCAATAGAGCAGACTGGCTAAATAGACGGTATCAAAGAGGGGAGGCTAGCCTGGTACTAAAAACATACATGCTGAAGTCGGATGTGTCGGAACAAAAAAGTGCAAGTATCGCAGCCAGGCTGTAAACTACGACACAACGTATTTCGTTCTTTGGATAATTGTATTGTAGAAATACTAACATTTGAATTTCCCTGTATAAAGGCGTCGATTCCCTGTTTAACTGTACATATCTATAGGGCTCGTTGTCAATTCTAGTGTATTTTTACAATATTTAGGAGTATCTCCTTTTCCCTTAAAAGAAGTTAATATCCTGTTTACTCGCTGCGTCGCATTCTTGTAATATGGTTTTAGGCCATTATTTTCTTGATCAATGAGGACTTGCTCTGGTATATATTTTTGGGGGGTCTGATCGACTCTGCAGCCGTTTGCGTTCGAAACAATGTCCCGCATCATTTGGGAATTGAACCTGGATCGTTAGGTTATGCAGCCAGTGCCCTACCACTGCTCATACTGTCCTTACTATTTCCTTAACCAAAAGCAAACTAGCTTGTACCTGTTTTTGCTTTTATCATCTGGCCGAGTTGTTTAGATTTCGACCATCTGACTTTGATTACATGCGTTTAAAACTTTTAAAAACTCGTTTTGTGTTTGTTTAAATATCCGACCCAAAATTAATACGTGGCATGTACAATGTGTTCTGACTCCAGGAAGGAGTCGCATTTATTCCTCACCCCTAGATACTCCTTCATTGGGTCTCATCAATGAGAAAGAATGCGTAGTGATAGATGTTGCTGTTCTTGTTGGTATTGCTGTTGAACATTTAGTGTTTTCCTTTTATTTGCGAGCATTTTATATTGTTCAAGTAAGCACATCCGATGGTGCAGATCAGATTTCAATCAGCACCTGATTGTTTTCGATTGTGTACATCAGATTGCAATAAGCGAATGATTGTTTTCGATAGTGTACATCAGATTACAATCAGCGACTGATTGTTTTCGATGATGTACATCATATTGCAATCAGCGACTGATTGTTTTCGATGGTGTACATCAGATTGCAATCAACGACTCATTTTATCGATGATGTACAGACATGTATACATCAGATTGCACTAAACGACTCATTGTTCTCGATGGTGTACATACATGTATACATCAGATTGCAAACAGCGACACATTGTTTTGGATGGTGTACAGACATATGTACATCAGATTGCAAACAACGATTGATTGTTTTCGATGTTGGTTAGACACATGCACATCAGATTGCAATCATTGACTCCCTGTTCTCGATGGTGTACATACATGTGTACATCAGATTAAAATAAATGAAACACAGTCCTCAAAATTTAAATCGTGTTCAATTATGGAAGCATTTGTTGTGTCTTCGTTAAGTCTCACATAAAGTATATGATGACCATTACAGCTGACTTTCTAATAGCATAGCTGCAGCAAAACCCTTTATCAAATTGTTTTCTGCGAAAACAAATATCCATGCACAACTCTCTTTAGAAGTATTTTCCGACACGCTTCAGAAGTGGTCTACTCTTTCCTCGCTGAGCAATATTAGCGCTAACAAGTGATAACAAAGACATGGTAATGTTGATGACTTTATTCTAAACACATAGAAAAATATCTACAAGACAATACACAAAAACGTATCTGTCCTTGTAAAATCACACAAACCGGTTGTAAAATAGTTACTTGTAATTACATCTGAACTGATGTTTGTTGTGTTGCTATATTAAAATGTTTATGATTAGCGCAGTGGTAAAAAATATGAATTAATGTGTGAATATTAGTCAAAAATATGAATTCATGTGTGAATTTTAGCTAAAAAATATGAATCAATGTGTGAATATTAGCTAACAAATTTGAATTAATGTGTAAATATTAGCTAAATAATATGAATTAATGTGTGAGTATTAGCTAACTAATATGAATTAAAGTGCAGATGTTAGCTAAATAATACTATTTCGTGTGTAATTATAATTGTTATATAGAAGATATGTTCAGACTATTAAAATATGTCGCAATAAATAATATAATGCAAATATGGAAGCATCTACATTAATAGACACTTAATATTATTCAGTCCAATGTAACTCGTTTCTCTAGTTACCGCTCAGCTTAGCAAACGAGGTGTCAAACTTGAGAACCTTATTCTCATTATCTGTGATCGAATGTTAGTTACTCAATATTTTGAGGTGTTGTATTACCATTGAAAATAAGACGACCTCTGTAACCTACAAAGCATGTCGTATATGGCAAGTAGAGAGGTGTGTGCAACTAGATAGATATCTTATCATTTGAAACTGCCACTGCAAATGCTTCGATTCAGGATTTCTATAAATGTACCAGCTGTAGTGTGTCGACCTTGTGCTTTATTTTAAGTGAAAAGGTTAATCCAATCAAAGTTTTCAGTGAAAAGGCTAATCCAATCAAAGTTTTAAGTGAAAAGGCTAATCCAATCAATGTTTTCAGTGAAAAGGCTAATCCAATCAAAGTTTTAAGTGAAAAGGCTAATCCAATAAATGTTTTCAGTGAAAAGGCTAATCCAATAAATGTTTTCAGTGAAAAGGCTACTCCAATCAAGGCTAATCCAATCAATGTTTTTTCAGGGAAAAGGCTAATCCAATCAATGTATTCAGCGGAAAAGCTAATACAATCAATATTTTTAGTGAAAAGGCTAATTCAATCAATGTTTTCAGGGAAAAGATTAATCCAATCAATGTTTTGAAGTATGTAGTTTATTATTGTTCATTCAACGCACGGGACTTACGAAGTGCGAGGCTAGACAGCTCAAACGGTCAAATCGCCTTTAGATCGGTCCTGCTACTAGTATGTCCTTATTTTTATCAATTTTAGAAACTAAACTTAATCCTGGCAAAACAATCTAATCTAGTCCTCTGACGTATTTTGGAGATGTCTAGTGAAAATTGTGTGTACGTTTCATAAAACTAAAATGCACTTCGGAGTTTAATAACACCCTTGATGTGCTAAGTAACCATGAATATACCAGGAAGGGTTAACGTTTCTGTCAAGACAGAAAATGGCTTTGACACGTCCGAAAAATTAGACATCTTGATCAGTAACAACGCTCGTTTGATTTTTCAATGGATCTGCTTCGCTGTCCTCTGCCAGGTCATTGACGTCTTTGGAACTATTACCAACCTCATCAACATCATCTGCTTTTTCAAGCAAGGCTTCAGAGACCCTGTCAACGTCAGTTTATTCGGTAGAACTTTTAGATATGTACACTATTTTATATAAAGGCAGTCATTGTGTACAGATGTAAACTTCACCTAAACCTAGTTATATACTTGTATTAATGTAAGATAACTGGATCAGTTGTACGACTGAAACATCAAACATCAGCCCATCAGAAACGATTTTTTGTTAGGATGTCACATCACACCATATGCAAATCGTTATGTAATTTGAAATGTCATGAACAGATAAATTTTAAGTTTTTCATCCATACATGACCTACTCTAGAACTACAGATGGCCATGATTTATCCTGTGATCTTTTTTTTTAGGATTTTGTTAGTTAATATTTTGTCCAGTTTGTACTATCTTTCGTTTATTTAATATACGTTGTTCCTGGTTGTTGATGATACATTTCTTCCGCACTTTTGTTTTTTGTCTGTTGGTATACTTTCTTTTAAAGTTTTTAAGGATATATATCCTACACAACTGATGTGTGTCTTTGGTCCATTATTTTTTTTGTGTGGCATTCCGGTGATATATTTCTAACACAAGTGTTTGTCTATTGATTAATAATGAACACCAGCTATTGACTGTTTTCCCAGTAACCTTGTAGCACTACGGAGTATTTATATTTGTGTGCTGCTTCTGTCGTTACAAGATTTTTAAAATTGTCCTTAGTTTTTCACATGCTCTATCCAACAATGTAGCAGATTAATGTAATAACAATATTGCATTTGATATTGTTGTTGTATATACCATGTCCAACAATTACATGTTCACTGTTCTCGTAATATTTCATTTCGCTAATACAACGTCTGCAATATAGCTGTCTCATTAGAATAACATTTTCGGGGACGTTATTAAATATGATAACATTAACTGAATCCTCTTCAATACGTTGCATTTATCTATAAAGCCATGCAAACTTTTTATTAATATATACACATTAAACATCTGAAAGATTCACTTCAGTTTCAAATTTCCATTCAGATTTTCATACAAATGTCGTTATGCTCCACTGAGTTCTCATTTCTACCGTTTTATTTAAGTAGCATTGTTTTCCTCATCCCCTGCTGATAGCCAGGTATTACCTTGCCACTGGCGGGTTCCAACTCATGACATGTTTGTTATAGTGTCAAGCTATTTCATGATTGTATATGCAATCCATCTCTACGTTCACTTTCTAATCTCGAGTGCCACCTGTGTATACATTCCAAAGAATCTTTAGATCCTAATCTTTTTATGGTTCAGCGCTACACGATGGAGGAACAACGTTCTTTCTCTGACTAAATAAATGGTACACTGCGTATGAAACTAAAACAATAACTGTAAAACACATTAATGAAAATTTTAAATGTCAGTGGGCCGAGGAACAAGAACCTAAGTACTACCGGATTATTTACAGCTACATGAACTTTATAATCGTAATCAAGATTATTCCTTCCTCTCGGTATAATGAAATACCATGTGGACTTATATCAGATGATAAATGTTACTTTACAATAAATTAACATATAGTGGACTTGTATGGAGCCCTACAATTATCTCATTAATTACAACGCTTTTCTGTATCAGCAGAGGATATGTTCTTTTCGAAATGAAACAACGTTCGAGATTATCAAGTTGTAAAGCGTAGTTACCCCTGTATGGATCTTGAGGCCCATTCTTGGTAAAGGAAGAATAGGACTACTGCACTTCAAGCATCTCGAAAAAGACGACTAAAGAGAGTTGTGCATAAAACTAACAACTCTATTATATAAAACATATTGGTATAGAAATCACGGCTGCAATATCACGCATAGTGCTTCAGCATCATGTCTAGTAAATATGAAATTTGAACATATACAAAATATACCGTAAAACTAATGATATGTTTAACATGCAAAGACATTACATCGTGTACCATAATCTTCTATCCGATGTGTCGGTAGACGCGGTAAGGGAGGTGTAGTTTTCTTTCGAGTGCCCGTGTTGTCATTCCGCGTGTTTTCAGTGTCTCACTTACACCGTATATCCATTTATTACTTGATCATCCTCTTGGTCTGCATATTTTTTGCTGGTGTTGTAGATCCGTGCAGTTGGTAACTTTGGTGGCAATCGTGTCAGGTGTCTGCACCATTTATATTTCGGCCTTCCATGTTTTGTATGCACAGTGTTGCATCCATATCGTCTGATTTCTTCGTTTTGTATTCTTTTCAGTCTTGCGATCCAACAGCTGTTATCAAACACCTTATTTCGTCAAAGATGATTTCTTTCTCGTATCTTAGTGAGAGTCCTGTCTGACACTGATAGAAGAAAGTCGGTATAAACATAATATTTATCAACAGCCTTTTGGTCTCCACTGGTATGTGTTTGTGCCATAGTAACGGTGAGAGCTGATAAGAATTGCAAGCCAGTCTAAGCCAATTGCTGCTGATCTTTTTCTGAGCAAAGGTGAATTAAAGATGCAATGGTTGGGAAGGTCTAAAGGCTGATAATAACATAAACAAGTTTGTAACAGATACCTCAACGGAGCAGTAAAGTAGACTTCATTTTGTATCTGAGTCACGCATGTTTGTGTTCCATGTCGTATCTAAGTCACGCATGTTTTTGTTCTAGTGTCGTATCTGAGTCACGCTTGTTTGTGTTCTAGTGTCGTATCTGAGTCACGCTTGTTTGTGTTCTAGTGTCGTATCTGAGTCACGCTTGTTTGTGTTCTGGTGTCGTATCTGAGTCACACTTGTTTGTGTTCTAGTGTCGTATCTGAGTCACGCATGTCTGTGTTCTAGTATCGTATCTGAGTCACGCATGCCTGTGTTCTAGTGTCGTATGTGAATCATGCATGTTTGTGTTCTAGTTTCGTTTCTGAGTCACGCATGTCTGTGTTCTAGTGTCGTATGTGAATCATGCATGTTTGTGTTCTAGTATCGTTTCTGAGTCACCTGTGTGTGTTTAGTATCGTATCTGAGTCACGCATGTTTGTGTTCCCGTGTTGTATATGAGTCACGCATGTGTGTGTTCCCGTGTTATATATGAGTCACGCATGTTTGTGTTCTCGAATTGTATATGAGTCACGCATGTTTGTGTTCCTGTGTTGTATATGAGTCACGCATGTGTGTGTTCCCGTGTTGTATATGAGTCACGCATGTTTGTGTTCCCGTGTTGTATCTGAGTCACGCATGTGTGTGTTCCCGTGTTGTATATGAGTCAAGCATGTTTGTGTTCTGGTGTTGTATCTGAGTCACGCATGTGTGTGTTTAGTATCGTATCTGAACCACGCATGTTTGTGTTCCCGTGTTGTATCTGAGTCACGCATGTTTGTGTTCCCGTGTTGTATATGAGACAAGCATGTTTGTGTTCTGGTGTTGTATCTGAGTCACGCATGTGTGTGTTTAGTATCGTATCTGAACCACGCATGTTTGTGCTCCCGTGTTGTATCTGAGTCACGCATGTTTGTGTTCCCGTGTTGTATCTGAGTCACGCATGTTTGTGTTCCCGTGTTGTATCTGAGTCACGCATGTTTCTGCTGTTATTATAATTCTAACTTTGTTCTTCCACTCTAGCTTGTTGGTTAAGGGGTTCGGGAGCTTGCCTTATAACCTTAACATACCAGGCTGATTACACGTCACACTCAATTTGACAGACCGGACATGTAGTGCATAGTGTCATGGTATGACTGCTTGTCCCAGAAGACCCAGGTATAAATAGGCACAAGTCTGACGAAGTCAGAGGAAAATTGGAAACAACCTTTGAGTTACGGGGTTTGAATATTTTCCCTAGAGTTACGGGGTTTGAATAATGTCCTTAGAGTTACGGGGTTTGAATATTTTCCCTAGAGTTACGGGGTTTGAATAATGTCCTTAGAGTTACGGGGTTTTAATATTTTCAGCAATGAAGGAGATTGAGTACATATTGGGGAGCCCATGTAAAATTAAGTCGATTATTTGAGCCATTTTCCATTTCCACTGAAGCATTTCTACTAATTCAATACCTTTCTCATAATGTATTTTGTTTATTAGCATGTATTGTTTTCTTTTCTATGTTATTTCTTGCTCTTTTCTTGATCTATTTCAAATGTATGCCTAGCAGCATGATGGTTGTTGAACGTTTTGTAATCAAAACTGCCACAACGTATCACACATGTATTGGATTGCTGTAGTAGAAGTCATGTGTTAGACGTATCTCCATAGCAGTAACAGCTGGTCAGAAAATTATGTGTTTGAATTACCATTGCGCTAGGAGAACTGAGACTCTAGTCCCGTCCGGCAAAAATTCTGACCAGGACATCGCGTCATGGTCAGGTTCAATATTTTTACTAGGACCACTATCTCTCTTCCATGTGGCGTTACCTGGAAACCGGCTGTTTTTCAAGGCAGTCTGGCTGGCAAGATGTCGATCGACGGGATCCCCGTAGTAGTGAACATGAAGAAGTTGAAACAAAACAAAGTACAACCGTCTGGAGGAACGCCGTCAACCTTCACCGGCACGCTCGGAATAGGAAGATAGCTACATGCCGTCACTTATGCACTTACTTTTCAGTGCGAACAAAAGAGTAAACGTACTCATTGTAGGAATTAAACAACAACAGCAGCAATCAGTGTGCCAAGACAAAGCTTGTTTATGAAGTGGGATGACCAGTTCTCTTCGTTCTAAATGTTTTAATAGCCGGGAATAGGGTTGAAAATTAACTCTCAACACCAACTAAATGCTTTCATGGCGTGCGTCTTATATGGCCTCTGACAAGAAAATCTATCTCCTGGCCTTAGCGCGGCAGAACTTTTTTGACTAACAAGGAAGGGGGCGAACGGCAAGCCGATGGCACCTTAAAACCGGTAGTTTCGGGCAGATGAGGCTCGAAAGCATAGAAAGGCAGCTTATCTAGGAGAAGGAACACTCTGATTTCACACCATCTGAAGCCTTACACATAAGATACTGGCGTATTTTGCCGGGTTATGTCAGAAATGGCTGTCCAGCCTGTTTTCTGGTAATTCTGAAAGTTGGTCAGCGCCTGCTAAACCTGATGATATGCGAAGGAGTACACGCAAGAGGATACAATGCCTTATCATAGAGCGAGGAAAGGCAACCTCAGCTGAAAGTTATGGCAGGACAGGCCAGGCCTTTACCCTTTGTTGCCGGCTGGTTAAGTAGTGAAACCGCGACAGGTGAACAGATAGAGCATTGTTCTGCTGATCCGGCAACTCCTGCAGCTTGCCTTGTTCCAAATGTATTGGTATCACCTTTCCCTTAAAGCAAACAAGGCAGACCGAGAGAGGGACCATACTGCATGAGCTACACATGGTCTCTATATTTCTACGCGGGGTTTGTGCTAAAACCACCATTACTATCGTCTAACAAGACGAAAAGAGACAATGATGAGTTTTTTCGTCACCACCTATTCCTTACCTAATTGTAAGCGGGATACCCATTTACAGCTGGATCGTACCTGGAGCGTATCTGTGCCGTGAAATGTGAATGGTCTTCTACGCCGCTAATCGGGCGTTAATATAATTTGTCGATGTTAGTGTGTATATAACACAATTGTTATTATGTCCGTTACAGGTCTTGCTGTCTCCGACCTGGGCTGCCTCGTGACTCTCATATGGCTAAATATATGCTTTACCCCTGTATTCCAAGAGGCTGATCTGCCATTCGATGCCTTTGATATTCTGTACCTTACGGCAGGCTGGCCTCACGTTATCTTCACACGAGTAACTAGCTGGATAACCGCCTTTATCACACTGGAGAGATGCCTGTGCATCACGCTACCTCTAAAGGTAAACATGCAAGTTTATTCGTGATCTAAACCAAATTACTCAGGTCAGTCATCCCTAACCCTATTATGGTTGTCTCTCGAGGTAATCATGAGTGCTTTTTCGCGAGTCAAGCAGAATGACTCATGTCAATGTTTCTCAATCTTATTATTGTCGCCTGTACCTAAAGGTCAATGCAATTCGTGACGCAGCCACTGACGAAGCTTCTCTTGCTGAATTCCGTATCTGGTAGCAGGCTACAGTGGCTAATTATCATAACACGAAAAAGCTGGAACTAAGTACCAATGACTGTGGTGTAATAATAGTCGTGGCACTAGACTCACATAAAGGGAACCACAGATCACAGTGTCGATCGCACCTCGTTGGTCAGGCTGCTATAACAGTTTGTCTTAGGAGCTTGAAAATGGACGTGACGTGAGATCGTTTCGTCAATCTGGTTCAACTGACCCTGACAGTAGTCTAAGCTCCCGTCACTCCTGCTGAAGGTAAAAAATAAAACGAATAACAAATAAATTAAAAAGTGTGTTAGCTTGCAAACCCACAAATGATTGTTCGCTGACCTGTAGCGGTCTATGGACGTCAGGTTGTTAATCACTGCCCAAGGAAATAATCAATCTTAAAATGCACAAATTGTTAACCTCATCGAATCTTCAAATTGACATTGGCAGCTTGTTCTCTATGGCAAACAAGTTCAATTGCCCAATATGTTCTCATTTTTGTAGGTGATTTTAAGGGTGTGAGGAAGTTTGGGTGGGTGGGGAGGTGGTAGGGGGGAGTCATTGGGAGGGGGGGGAGGGGTCCGGGGTCAGAATTTTAAAAAAACAATAGTAGCTGCTGTGTACTGTAAACCTTCTTTTTCACAACATGTGAGGTTGGAACTTAAACCCCAAGTACACTATCTCTCTTTCTCTCTCGCTCTTTCTCTCTCTCTCTCTGCCTCTCTCATGCACACCCACACACACACACACACACATACACACAGAAATTACAAATTAATATACGTACATGAATGTATCGTTTATATGTAAACCTAAAATGTGTGTCTGCATTAATTTATGTAACTCGTTAACTTAATTCAATGTTATGTTGAATATACAGTCCGCCATCCTAGGGGTTCAGACAGTGAAAGAACATATATGTCAACTTCAAAGACCGCGTTTTGTACATTGACATTTCAGCCAATGTTTCAACAGCACAAAGAACACCGGAAATTCGAATCAAACTTACACCCATCGTGAAAAAGCATTCAAGAGAGTGGACAAGGAGTGTGTCTAATAAGTGAGCTACAGGAACCATATGTACCTTTGACTTTCATCATATGCTAAACGATAATAAGTGTCTATAACTCTACTGAAGTGGCTAGATGTATGTTATATTTAGCATACCATTAAATGTGAGAGTAGCGCAGATTTGACATGCATGTTCACAGCATTTCGAGTGCGAGTGGCCGAGTGGTTAACCCATAGGTCTTCTGACCTAGGAAACAAAGATTCAAAACTTCGATAATATTTTGGTATTTCTGTATTTAGAGTAAAATTAATCCATGACTTGTATACTTCGCTTCCTTTGAACTATACCTACTTCATGTGGACCTCAGTAAAATATAACAAACGTTGTTAAATGTTTATTTATCGTTCAGAACATTGTATCTATACAATTGATTATGAGTTGTTGTTTTTTTTGCAGGTAAAGAGAATAGTTACATCAAAGAGAGTTTCTGTTATAATCGCCTGCACCTTCATTGTTCTGATAGCCAGTGTTTCTCCCGTCTACTATGTCAACAGATACGCCATGAAATTTGAACATGAAAGAAACAAAACAATTCTTCGTCTCATCCATACTGATGACCGAACGAGTATAGAACAAGTGTCGCTGACGATCAACAACGTTATTATCCCATTTGGTGCTTTTATAACTGTTATTGTGTGTACTGCTACTCTAGTTATCACACTGCGACGCAAAACAAAATGGCGAATGACTACTTCGTCTGGAAATTCGGACAGCTTCTCGAACCGTGACCAGAAAATAGCTAAAATGGTTGTAATCATTTCTACAGTCTTTATAATTTGCTTTATTCCATCCTGCATTAGTTTTTTAGCCATGACGATGGAACCAGAGATTGCAATAGACGGGTTGTACAGGAATGTTTTTATTGTTATTTTCGGTCTTGGTTTTGTCTTGGAGTCGATGAACTCCGCTGTGAATATTTTCATCTACTATCGCATGAGCAGTCGATACAGGGCTGTGTTACGCGAGTTTTTCTCTCTTAACGAAGCACTTGAAAAGGTCAGGCAACAAAACCCCATTTGAAATCTAAATTCCAACTTTTATTTCATTTCTACTCAGTATTCATGTATTTAGTATTTATACACTACATAACAGATATTTAATTTAAGACTGCTAAGCGAGAAATATCTAGAACAGCAGCAAATAATTATATCATGTGTGTGTTGATATCAAGAAAGCGTTTGATAGGGTCTGGCATAAAGCAGAACTGCAGAAATGAGTCAGCTGGTTCGATGAAACAGCTTTTGATAAGGGTATGGAAATTAACGCTGGAAAGACAAAATAAATGATCAACAACGCATAGGGCTTCAACAATAGGATGGAAGCTAATGGACAGGAACTAGAAATGGTCGATCGTTTTAAATATCTGGGTTCGATTGCCAATGATGAAAGATCAATATGTGAGGTGCTGGCCATAATAGCACAGACAATAGTGACGCTTGCACCACTTAACCCAATCTGGCAAGGTAAATGGTTAGGACTATGCGCGATAATCATATTAATGCGTACATTTTTCCTGTTAATATTTCTCCATGTTTGTGAAATATTGACAATTACAGCTGACTTACATCGGCTTATACAGGCCTTGGAGATGAGATGTTTCCGAAGACTTCTAGACGTCCCGTACAAAGATTCAATCACAAATGAGGAAATAGGATAACGAATTACAACAGCAATAGGGCCTTTTGAAAACCTCTTAGCCATTGTCACAAGAAGGAAACTTGCTTAGTATGGTCATATATCGAGACCAAATGGCCTTTCATTTACGATCCTTCACGAAAAGGTGCAAGGCAAACGACGAAGAGGTCGTACCAAAAAGAGATGGGAGGACAACATAAAATAATGGACCATCCCCGACCAGAGGAGGCACATGAAGAGACTGCTGACAGAAAGGGATGGCATGGAGTTGCGAGGATGTCTTTATGTGTGCCCCAACGACCTCACCGGTTACGGGATGTCCTGGCCTAACCTGACCAGACCTGATTCATGTAAGATGAAAATATCTCGTCCTAATAGCAAACCAGAATCATTCAAGTTCTGGATGAACTGTGAATGTTGGAAAAGATGGAACCAACTACGCGTGTCTCGCAATAAATTAAAGAATATGATACATGACAGACCCAACTACTTTGGTCTTACTAGCTGACAGTAATGAATGGAATATAATCTCTTCCCAGCTTGTTGTGTTATGGAAAACCAAAACAGCACAATTGTTAGTGCATTGACTTCTCAGCGGATTCTCACCAGCGTGTTAACGTGATTTTTTTTCAAATGTTACACATTCTTTTAGGGTACGATTTGTAAAGACAGAAAACAAAACTGTCCCAATTCGCTATTTTTTACGGTAAGAGTATGCCTCGGTTCGAATCGTGTCAGAAGACTGACAAAAATCGGGTATCGCTTCTCCAGTCAACCCAGCCGTAAAGGGGTACCTGACACATGAGTTAGGGAAATTTAAAAAAAGAAAGGAAGGGCACTAGCCACCTCACCTCTCACAGGCTGCGGCTTAGTAACATAGAGTCTTCAAAAACTTCATTTCCAACCAGCGGTTAATTCTGCTAAACTTCTACCTTACTTATAAGAAAGAAACAGTCCCAATTACTAGCGTCTTGTTATCTTCTTCTTCTTCTTCTTCTGCTTCGTTTGTTCTCAATCTCCCACCACCAAACCCTGAAAGGATAAGTAGCAGAGTGTAGTCCAAAGAACGGAATGCGTTATGTCGTAGTTTACAGCTTGGCTGTGATATTTGCACCTTTCAGTCCAACACTCCGACTTCAGCAAGAATTTTTTTAGTACCGGGTTAGCATTCTCTCTTTGGTCCTTTCTCCTTTGCCAGTCTGCCATGCTGCAGCATATTATCCAGGATCACCGCGTGGATGTATAGAAGTGTCTTGGCAGCTCTGGTTCACTGGCCCTGACGTTAGCAGTCAGCTATGGGTCGCTGACCACTGCAGCTCATGCGCTGCTCAGCATCTTGATCCCCATTATATTTGATACTCAGGTCTGTTTGTTGGAATGCTTCTCCATTCTTTGCTAGATTGTCTGCAGCTTCTATGTCTTCAATATTGCAGTGGGATGGGATCCACTGTATGACGAACCTTGGGTGTTCTGCTGAGAGTTGTGTCATGGAGAACATACATTGCTCGAGATCTTCATCGTTGTGTTGTTTTAGCGCTGATAACACTGACGCGGTACAAGTTAGGAATACGTTTGTAGATATCTTTATCTTGGATTACAAGCTCAGCTGCGGCCTTCGGTGCCTCTGCTTCTACACGGAAATTGTTGGAATATTTTCCCGTTGTTAATTCTCGATTTCTGTTTATTTAAAATTCCTCCGGGGACTCTATCATTGGTATGTTCATGGAGTCCGGCCGTGCTGCTTTCCTTTTTCTCATAGTTTTTATCAAATTTTCAACCTCTGATCTGAGGATGCTGGGTCCGTCATTGTCATATAATGATGGTTTGGCTCTGGGACTGTTTTAAAAATGATCCCTTGCATATTCCGCCCATTTGTTTGGTATGTCATTGTCATCCATCAACATGACACCATTCTTATCTCGGATGCATCCCCCACTCTGGGTTACCTGTGTCTTGTTTGTGGTTTTCTTTATTTCGATATACATTTCTCTGATTTTGTGTTTTAGCCCCATGTCATCTATTATCTTGCAATTTTCTTCCAACCACTGTTCTTTGGCCAGCCTGTACATTGTATGTATCTCTTTGCCTAGTGACGAATATGCAGGAATATTTTTAGATTTCTTTCTATCTACCATTTTAGTTGAGATGTCATCTGTCATCCATTATTGTTTTGTTTTTTAAATTCTAAACTTTTAACGATTTATTTGTATACACAAAGACGTTAAGTTAAGTATTTAATACTTTACCGCAGTGCAGTCTTGCTACAGAACAACAAAGAAATTTACAGAAAAATTCAGTGAAAAAACAAATCGATCTCAAATTGCATTATTCTCTTTTCTTGGTTTCTGTAGATTGGCAAAACATCATGAGAAGCGTGAAGTGTATACTTATTTTGTGTAATTTAATATTCTGAATGTTCAATGCAATCGATCTCTCTGGTTAGCTTAGCACTTGTATCAGTCGTAAATTGCTAATATTGATCTAGTTTCACTATAATCAAGTCATATAATGAATATGTGGCTATTTGATCATGTGTACAGTGAGAGACCGAGTGCCTTCTTGGGCGACTGCATGTTACAGGTATGATATTTAGACTGTTGCCTCATTTAGAGTCTGCCACAAGAAATGACTAACAGAGCTGACTAATATTTTTACGGTAGAAGACTTTACAACACATTGTTGCACTTCGTGCATTTCAAACGTGCACAAATTCTGTAGAGTGGAAATTACTTTACTGGACCTCCAAAGATTTCTAGAAACAAAAACGCATAAGCGATGCAGGTATAACGGATTAGTTTCGAGTTAGCAGATGAATTGAAAGACAAAGAAGCACGCAGATTCGTCAACCACAGAGTTATAAACAAGCAAAGACACTAATAAAACGGTCCATGAGGACGGATTGGAGAGACCAGCATAAAGAATACACGTCAGAAAAGTACAGCAAAGACAAACTTGGCAGACACAAATCCAGACTAAGAGCAGGACATTGCAGACTTAAGACCCACCTCTACAGAATGGCTCTTAGAGACACCGCCACATGACATTATAGAGCACCAGAGGAGACAATAGTACACGTCCTGCAAGACTGCCTCACTTTTTTCAGAACAAAGAGTCAGTCTGGCCCTGAGAGTGCGACCATGCTCGAAAGGATGTGGGTTCCAGCGAAGACCTGAAAAACACAGTCTTCATCGCGAACCTCACGGGGCTAGAAATTGATTGAAGAACAAAAAAGAACGACAAAGAAGAGGACACGCAACGCAGTCTCTAATTTACACACATCTATTTAACGAACATAACTTAGAATAATTAACAAAGGATGCCGGGACCGTCGAACTCTATTCCATTATTGCAATTAACAAATAATTGTAAGGACCATGTAAGAGGTCCTACAGAATATGTAGAAATGTTAATACACAATATCGCTTATAAAGTGGCAAGTTTCTCTACGCGGAATCCTTTCAGCTTCTTCTTCTTGTTCTTCTTCGTCGATCAAAGGATGTTATGCTTCTAGTCCGGTGAGGTTCACATTTCAGATCTTCACCGGTCCCACACAGCTTTTCGAGCATGGTCTCTTCCCCAGACCAGGCTCATCTCTTTGGTCTGCATAGGTAGGGCTGTCCTGCAGAATATGTTCTGGTGTTTGCTTTGGTGCTCTACAATCCCACGTGGCGTTGTCTCTGAGATACATTCTGTGGAGGTCTCCTTGAGTCTGCAATCTCCCATTCTGACTCTGGAGATCGTTGTCTGCCCACCTCTGCCAAGTTTGTCTTTGCTGTCATTTTCTGTTGTGTAGTCTTTGTGCTGGTCTCTCCATTCTGTCCTCATGGATCGTTTGATGAGTGTCTTTGCTTCTGTATTGCTCTGTGGATGGGCGGTGCCACCACTTCCGACTTTTGCGAGCTCATCTGCTTCCTCTATCCTTTCAACAATGCCGAGGTCCGTAGAACTTTTAGTAGTGTAGGTGCCGATTAAAATTATTAAAGGTTGTATGCATCCAATGTAGCTGTCACATTCTGAACGTTTACGGCCAACCTGAGTCGACATCACTGCACTCTTAGAAGACGTGTGGTTTCTCTCAGCACACGACAAAGAGTATTTTTGTTATAGTTTTAGAAGAGTATTGCTTCTAAAGTCTCTGGTCGTGTCCTTTCAGGCGCGCCTACATGATCATCCTTTTCGTTATTCAAATTGATTAAATAACCAGACCGACAGATTCATCTAACACAGGGATATTATCTTACAGGCGGTCATTGTTTTTGTAATATGTATATAAGGCTTTATTACAAGTTAAAAAGTATCTTTCAGCAGACAATCGCTGATCGGAAACGAGGTGTTAGAGAGTTCAGTATACTAAACAACAGTTAGTGTGAGATGGGGTGGACAGTTCCCTTCCTCGCTGCCTTTCCATTTCCTTACAGTTAGTCAGAATACCATTTACAAAAGAGTAGACAGGACCGTTACGTTGGAGGATCTGAACCCCGTACCTTTGCCAAGAAAAAGGATCGCTCTGTCATCACAGTAATCAAACGCTCTGTCTCCGTATCAGATGTAATGCTTCAATGATTGATACCTTTGAATCTTATATCTCTTAATTTATGAGAATCACAGATGTCAAAGGACAGTATATCCACAATATCCTTAAGGAGATTTAGAGAATGTTAGTTAAAGTACTCACTCTTAGACAGATGTGTAGTAAGAGCCTACATCAAATGAAAACGATCAATGTATTTTTGTCTTTGTATTCAGAAATAGTGGGATTCTTCTTCTTCTTCTTCTTCTTCTTCTTCTTCTTCTTCTTCTTCTTCTTCTTCTTCGTACGCAGTCAGACAGTAACCATTATTTTTTTCGAAAAAAGCGGCGGTCATCCTGAGGCTGTCGCCACTGCCATAGAGCTTGTCTTGCAGTTCCACTGGTGATGGCCACATCTGCTCTCTCTGATCCTCGTATGTCGGGTAGTTCTGCAGCAGATGTTCAGTGGTCATTTTACCGGTACCGCACGGGCATTCGTCGGTACCACCTATCTTCAATTTGTTGAATAGGTGATACCTCAGTCTATTGTGGCCAGTGCGAAGTCTGAAGACAACGACCTGCTCTCTTCGGTTCAACTGGTAATAGGCATCGTTTTTGGTGTAACCAGTATGTTCGGTTTCCCATTTGGTCATATATCTGGCTTTGATAAGCCGTTTTGACTCTTCGTACTTCATACAGAAATAGTGGGATTCAAATATACCATTTGACTACACAGTTTCTGTTTAGTTCAAATTAAGTAACACAGTTCGTTCAAAATTGTATGTATTCCTCTAGAAAATAAATCATTTCGGTGACTTATTTATTGCGTCGTTGTTTCAATGTTAGAGTCACCTTCCGTGGTAACCACTTTCCAGACATTCTGTGGAACTGGGTCACGTCAAGCCCGATGGGGTATGCTGAATCTTGGCGAATGACCAGAAGGGTTGGCTAATTCATTAACAGTCACTCCGTGATTTTTAATTATGGTGCGTTCAATTTCTGCAAATCGACTCTGGTGTCACTCACGATGTGCATGGCCCGGTCGAGAAGAACTGGTTGTCTCGGCTTTCACATAATTTCAGAACTTCATACTCCACCCATACACTTTGCATCGCCGTACTTTATATTGATTAGCCAATTAATTTTCATACGTTTCACAAGTTCACTAACAAAAAAATTCCGGAAACGAAACAATAATTTTGTACTTGTTTTTAATTAGTCACTAATGGGGGAGGCATCTTTTATCAGCGTCATGTGACTCGTCTGCACCATGTTACTACTTGCAGAACGCATTTTGTTGTCCTTAGTAACGACACAGCCAACATATAGGGTAATGGCCAAGTGTTTCGAAATTGTATCGCAACTTTGACTGTTCTTTTTTGAAGCCCCATCACAGAAATTAAAAAGCTAACATCGCAAGGCTGATTCCTGTTACTGGTTTATATTTATCGGGTGTATAGGGAGATTAATTAAGGCCGCTTATCCCTGTGGTCGCCATGTTGTTCAAAGGCAATTTTTTTTTACATTTTGGCGAAAAAAAACGGAAAAAAACTAAGATGTAAACCTATCTATCTATCCTCAGTCCACATGTGTCGTTAGGCGACGTGGGACGATCTCCTTTGTTTCAGATTTTTAAGGGCAGGCGAAAATTCGATTTGATTCTGCCAGGTCAATTTCATTACCTGTTACAAACCATTGGGTTGGTAGCCTCTGGAGTATACGATTACCTATTTTTGGAAAAGAAAATGAGAGAATACAGCCTATCAAGCGCTATTTATGCCGCTCCGCTAAACATATAACCAAGACCTAATGTTATAGCCACGCATTCCCCTTTATGAGACAGGCTCAATTAAGAGCGAAAAACCCTAGAATAATGTGCGTTGATTTTTAACGTGTATTTACCACATCAGCGGCCGTTAAGCCTACTCTTTCCGATTTTCAACTGCCAATTGCTTTTTAACGTGCGTTCTACTGGACACAGGTGTCTGATCTCACTACTCAGAAATCAGGAGAACTTTTAATAGAATATTCCAACTGAAACAATTCCGTCTTCGCCATGATTCAACCTACAGCATCCGATGCAAACACCTTGCCTCGAGACCACTGAGTTCCTCCCCCCCCCCCCCAAAAAAAAATAAATTTATAAGGGGTTTTAAACTCTCACCGACTTTCCCAGAAGGAGGCTATCCATACTCAACATAGATGTAGAAAATAATTCAATATGCATCTTCATACTAGAGATTTTGGTGACGTAAGTTTTAGGAAACGCTCTGACGTAGTAATGACGTCAATCATCTGCGTTATGTATACTGATGCTTTAATGTTTCACACATATTAGATCACTGATTCAATGCGTGTGTGATTATACTGATGTGGTAATGTTCCCAGCAAAACCAATCACTGATTCAACGAGTGTGTGAATAAACTGATATGGTAATGTCCCAAGCAAAATTAATCACTGATTCAATGAGGGTGTAATTACATTGATATTCTAATGACTCTCAAGTTGTAATCCTAGAGCTAATAAGTGTTTGAATATATCGATAAGGTAATGCACCTGACATAAATTAGCACTGAATAAATTAATGTGTGATCCTATTAATGTGTTAACTGTCTTCGCCTGTTTAATCACTGATTCAAAAAGTGTTTGATCGCACTGATGTGGACATGTCCCTAATAAAATGAATCAATGATTCATTGAGTGTTGATTATATTGATGCTGTATTGTTCCTCACATAATTAATTACTGATTCAATGCGGGTTTAATTATATTGATGTGGTATTGTCACTCACAGAATTAATCACTGCTTCAATGAGTGTTTGGCCTAACTGACGTTTTAATGTTTTCCGCTTCTTTAATCACAGATGCAATGAGTGTTTTACCATGCTTAGGTGGTAATTGTTAATCACCTATTTAATCACTAATTCATTGAGTGTTTGATCGTACTGATGTGTTAATGTTAACCACCTATTTAAAAACAGATTCAATAAGTGATTAATATGTTAATGGCCCTTTTTATTTGTCGGCATACATAGTCCTACAGAATAAATTATGAAAAACGCATTTATATTTGCTGCTCATACTATAATAAATAAAAATATTCACTGACGAGTTGATAGATTCTAGAACTAAACAAAGACCAGCTGTTGTAGCAAGAACGTTCCTATACTTCCCATCAACGGAAAGTGCAGTTATCAGTGACATAGCCATGAAGGCAACACTGATGGGAATAAAACAGGCGATAAAAATTGTGGAAATAATCACAACCATTTTGGACACTTTCTGGTTACGGATGAGCATATTGTCCCCCTGAACAGAATTCGTAGATTTCTTTTGCCATGTTGATGATTCATGGAGCTTCTTCACCATAATTGCCGTACACACAATGACAATCAAAAAGGCACAAAATGGAATGGTAGCGTTGTTGATGATGAAGGAGATTTTTTCAACTTTCTCCCGATCTTCCCTAAAGACTAATCCAATGAGTGTTTTGTTTCTTCTTGGAGAAAATTTCATGGCCAGCCTGTTGACGACGTAAACTGGCGAAATGCTGAAGATAAGGATGCAGAAAATACATACTAGTAGAACCGATACTCGTTTTGGAGTGACGATACTTTTTACCTGAAAAGTTTATGGGATTGAATTATTGTTTTATTTGTAAATCAGAAATATTGTTTCCAAAATGTACATTTTACTAATTTAATAATGTTCTAAAGTAAAAACATGAAGAATAGATGGTAAATGCTTATTCGTATTTGTGGTACCTGAGCAGAAGGGGAGGGAATGCAACAAAAAGTTATGTACCTTAACTTTCAGGTCAAGAGGCTGGGTACACCGTTCACGTAGAACATGTAAGCCATAGAAGAAAAAATAGGGACAATTAATGTGAACAGATATACAATTCAATCATCCAAGACGTTAGACGGTCCTCTATCATAAGAATGAATGATACAGTGCAGAGAAGACCTTAAGGTAACTTCAGTGCTGACTTACGTCTTTCTTCGTCCATACTAATTTCCTTATAAAAATCAAATATAGCAGACGCAGAGAAGGTTGCATTTACTAAATGGGTCGATGTGGTCGAGTGGTCGTTCGCCTCTCAAATCGATGAACGGAAACGGTGTGCGATCGAATCCCGCAAGTTTAAGGTCTCATGGGAGATGGGACCAGAGTGTCTGCATGCTGTGTTACCTCCAGTCGCCCTGCCACTGATCCAAGGTAGCTCGGGACTAGAGAGTGGGGTTGACGACCAGCGCAGTTTCTTTCACTATAATCCAAATACAGTTCAAGTTATGTCTTCAAGACAAAACCGTCTAATGATGTCGGTCATTAACCTCTGCGATGGGCAGCTAACTACTACAAGGTGGAAGAGCTTTGACAGTATGTCTGGAGAATAGAATTTGCAACACACAAATTCAATGCCAAGCCTCATTCAAAAATGTATTAAATACAGCGTTAATAACATGCAGTTAGGCTGGGCAAGCTTTACACATGTCTAGCGATAGATGAACACGATATGATGGTCTTACACAAGTCCACTCAGTTGCCCGCCACTAAAATGGAGAGATGGACTGGCTAACATTCTTAGCTCAACATATTACTCCAGTGCAAAAGACCTGAATGAGTGTACACAGTTTTGGTTACATGGCACCAAACAAGATCTGCCTGATTGAAAACCAGGGTTTTGGTGTAATCTCCAGGACTAGTCCTCGTAATTTTCGTACTTTATAAGAAAAAGACTGCTACAAAACTTCAAAGGGAAGAACAAAAGCAGGAGAGTCTAGCTTGTGGAGATGAGAACAAGACAAACATACATGGAAAAGGAAGGCAAGATTAGAGGTGAAACCGATAGTACATGACAATAAGACTTGCGTGCGTTCGTTGAAGAGCTGTGCTCAACATGTGGCTGTAGGTTCAGAATATCAATTAATTGATTGATTGATTGATTGGCTTATCAATGTAATTTCGTTTATTTTTGCCATCAAAAGAAGAAGAGGTACACTACGCCAATTCCATGAACCTAGCACCAAAACTCTTCATGCGTTCAGCTGTAGCACTACAGTAGATATATTTTTGTCGTTTTGAAAGGAATCTCTTTGATAATAACTTTGATAATTTGCTTTTACGACACTTCGGTTGACACTGTGCTAATTGGCAGTAAATCCAACAGCTACAACATACTCATGTAAAGAACCAAAATATATGAATATTCAGAAAAACGCCGAGAGATCTATAATTGTGAAAAACGTCGTTCGAGCAATTACTAGTAGCTACTTTCAATCGACATATCCTAGCTGAGAAGTTAGTTGAAGAAATGTGAGGTTCCTCTCTCTCTCTCTCTTTCTCTCTCTCTCTCTCTCTCTTTCGGTCTCTTCGTCTTTCTGTTTTTCTTGCTTTAATGCCACCAAACGTAACCAATGGCACATCATGTTAATAACCGTGGATCAATGCATTTTCAACGACAGACAGACTTTTCCAAAATCTTTAGATATATAATATTTTTAAGCAGACTCTTGAATCCCAGCTGTTGAACTAGAACACAAGGACAAAAGAACTATCCATGAATGTGTTGTTTCCAATTAGGTCGTACCATAGAACATGGCCGCTGTGCGTTTTGTGCATTACATACTTTGGTGTCATATATTTTGCAAGGTAGTGTTACCAGTTCCCGTCTTTGTTCTTTTGACTTCCCTAATTGTAATTCAGATACCATCTACATTTGGATAGACTATAGATCATGCCGCTGATGATAAGCGAATCAAGTGCGTTTGCCGTAAGAAGCAATAGTTTCAATCGCTATGCCACTTAGGCGCGCATAAACAAAAAGCATGTGATCCGAGTAGTAGTAGATGTAGCCCCATAGCAAAGAATGTTGTCGGCGAGAAAGTGTTTGAGACCTCTTTATACTACTAGACCCCAGCCGATAATGAGAGGTGATTGCCAGACCCCTTCATCGACGCCTTTTTCCCCCAAGTAATAGACCAGATACCCATATACAGTTGAATGCTGGAGCACACATATGTTAAAGGGTGAACCCAATACCTTTACCACGAACTACAAGAGCTCTAATCACTCTGAGGCAAAGCCTAGCCTGTTATAACCGTAATACAAGAATATCAGAGCGAAGGTAGAAGGGAGGGTTTATAGCTAAGTGGTTATTAACACTACCACAACCCAAGCGTGCATAAATTCGTATTCAGCCATGAGAAGTAATCTCATTTTAAAAATTCGTGCTGAAATTCTATGCACCAGAACATACGGCACAAACCGCAGTACAACGCACTCTGTCTTACAAAACAATGTGCATGTAAAGAAACAAAAAATAGAAACCTTCATTGGAATGGTGACACACAGACATCTCTCCAGCGTGCACAAAGCAGTAATCCATGCAGTGATACGAGTAAATGTAACGTGTGGCCATCCGCCTGTCAGATAGGACAACTCTACGGGCTCAAATGGCAAGTCTAGTATGCTGAACTCCGGGGCCATACAGATATTTGGAAATATCAACGTTACAAGGCAGCACAAGTCAGAGATGGCCAGACCTGTAGGAAAGATGACAGAATAACGTTAGTGCATAAACCAGAGTTTGACAGAGTCGGACCAATGTAACATTATGAGGATAAAAGATTGAAAATGAGGATTGTAGATGAAACTAGCAAACTCATCGGGCAAAACAATTGCTTTATACAACGTTATTGCAAATGGTCGGATACATGCTTCCTGTAAAAGGGATAGCTGTTGAAGTCTCCATGTGCTTCACTTGGACCGAAATGGTGAAACCTCATTCCCTTCTTTAACATCATTTTTTTATAGGCTGCTGAAACGCGATACACTATATCAATTGCTGAACAGCATAGACACTCGCTTTCCATGACAAATGTAAGAAGTTTAGCCTCTTTTTCCGAAACTCTCCAGCCGATCCTACTGTAATTGGACACCTGACTTACTGTTAAGGAAGGGCAGGCAGCAATAAGTCATCCAAACACACACTTAATAAGGTCGTACAGTGAAATATATAATACTCCATTCCATATAGCAGTATCTGTTATAGGACCATTTATGCCGTTATTATCGTATTTGTGTTTATAACGAAGCAGGTAATTAACACTTTTGAATGCCATTCACATTACGTCTGCATCAAAGTAGTTCTTGAACTCCTCCAGCGATGTTTTCAGCAGACATTTTTATTAAGGAGGTAACTAGACCCAAGCACATCTTTCCTTAGTCACTTTGTCCAACATTCATGGCGGTGAAATGGACGCACTAGTCTCTGCCAATAAAGAAATCACAGAATCCATTCTGATTCATTCCTTGTGAAACAATCACTAGTCAGCCATTTGTGCTTTTCCAATTCATTAAGAACATAAAAGCAGGTGGCCAGGTATTTTGTTCACTTAGACGGTACTTGTTCAAACCTAGATCAGGATTAGCATTTTTTGTTATCGAAGATTAGGTTGCTGTTGGTAATACCACTTGTGTTTGAGTAAGTACTTTTGACAACTTCTTGTTGTGAAGACGTTTTACATTGACTCTCAATACATCCCGAGGCGCTCTTGCGAAAGTGAACTAAGGTATTTCTGGCTGTAAGGCAATGCGAGACTCCACAGTAAACTCTCCGCTGTGGGGATCACAGTGCAGAATCTCAATTTATTAGACAGACTGACACGAGACAGCCTAATTTAGTGAGAACTGCTTGGAAGTGATATATGATCTTGATCAGTAGGTTTCACTTGACTCTGGCTAGCATAATCTGGTCAGTGTTTCACCCTGACAAGCATAGTCTGATCCGCATGTTTCACCTGACCCTCACTAGCATAGTCTGATCAGTATGTTTTACCTGTCACTGACTAGTAATGTCTGATCAGTATGTTTCGCCTGTCACTGACTAGCAAAGTCTGATCAGTATGGTTCATTTGACCTTGACCAACATAGTCGGGTTCGTATGTTTTACGTATTACTGACTAGCAAAGTATGATCAGTATGTTTCACCTGTCACTGACTAGCAAATTCTGGATCAGTATATTTCACCTGTCACTGACTAGCAAGTCTGATCAGTATGTTTCACCTGTCACTGACTAGCAAAGTCTGATCAGTATGTTTCACCTGTCACTGACTAGCAAAGTCTGATCAGTATGTTTCACCTGTCACTGACTAGCAAATTCTAGATCAGTATATTTCACCTGTCACTGACTAGCAAAGTCTGATCAGTATGTTTCCCCTGTCACTGACTAGCAAAGTCTGATCAGTATGGTACATTTGACCCTGACCAACATAGTCGGATTCATATGTTTCACCTGACCCTGACTAGCATAGCCTGATCAGTATGTTTCACCTGACCCTAACATAGTCTGAAGAGTATGTTTTGCCTAACCAGACATTAGTATCCTCTCCCCGTCTGAGGTTAAAAAAACCTAGTCTGCACATTGTTCGACGGCTGCATTCGGCCTTAATTTATCAGACTTACTAATTTTTACCGGTGCACCTCAGAAATTGAAATAAACACCACGATCATATTTTACGAACAGTTGACAATTAGTGGAGTTGATCACCTTTCAGGAAGTCTGTAACAAACCATTAATGTGTGCTTGTAGCCTAAGCAAAACAACGCGAAATACCAACATGTATACATACTTCAGTAAATAGTACTAAATCTTCTTCTTCCTTTACTGTTTCCTTTCTATTTTTATATTTTTAGAAAGGTACTGATAACTTGCCCTACAATTTCAGGCAACAATTGGACTTTATTTAAAGAAAGCAGTGGTCAACCTGTGGCGATCGGTATCTCCATGTCCGGGAATGGTATTGGTCATGGTCATATATACTGTCTTCATTATTGTATGTTCGACATCATTGTAAAAAAAATGTTCAGCAGAGTCAGTTTATCAGTGTTGCAGACACATTCATTGTTATTGTTATCTATAGATCGTTTAATGAATGATATCTCAACCTGTCGTGGCAAGTGTGGAGTCTGAAGGTTACCACCTCCTCATCTGGTAAATCTGCATCCTTTGGCTGGTGACTTACATATTCTGCTTACCACTTGTTCCAGAGAAACCTCTTGGCTTTTTCATAAGCTATGTCTATAACAGATTAGATAGCTTTCTACCATCTTTTGACAGTCTGTCAACTTATTCATTGTCAGAAAGACGTAGAAATGGGAAGTATTCCATTGTTTCACAAATCATCGCTTATATATTGTTACTTGTAGTTTCCTTAGATCCTTATGTTTAGGGAACTCTAGAGCCGTAACCATTGTGAAGTGTACCACTTGACTTTCTATGTTTTCATGTGTCGTTAGAACATGGGCTGCTGTTCTCAATGCCCTTGTCTATGATCTGAAGTTATAAAAAAGTGTTCAGGTTGCCACTTTGTGTACGGATTTTTCAAAGGTTTGGTCGAAGGCCATCTCTCTCCATCTCAATAATGGACGTCCTGGGTAACGATTATAGGTGTAGGGCCACCATGATGTCACCTTACGTACCCATCTATTGACATACATGCGTACCACGTTGCCTACCCATGTGTACTTTCTTATCAACGACATATCTATGGCATCATTGAAGCATATTTGACACCTAATGGGGGTGTTGCTGATGGGTCTTGTAATGAAAGTCACAGTGTTCTACGCTCCTTCGCTCGTTTAGTAGCTTGGAGTCGCACCATGTCACTTTTTGTAGGTTCCACATTTGTCGGCCATATACCAAGGCTGGAATGATCAGACTGTTGAAGGTGATATATATATGTACGAGTATATAGTTTCAGCTGTTGTTTTTGGTAGTCCTCTCTATGTGTTTTCAGCTGTTGTTTTTGGTAGTCCTCTCTATGTGTTTCAGCTGTTGTTTTTGGTAGTGCTTCTCTATGTGTTTCAGCTGTTGTTTTTTGGTAGTGCTTCTCTGTGTGTTTCCAGCTCATGTTTTTGGTAGTGCTTCTCTATGTGTTTCAGCTGTTGTTTTTGGTAGTGCTTCTCTATGTGTTTCAGCTGTTGTTTTCTGGTAGTCCTCTCTATGTGTTTCAGCTGTTGTTTTTGGTAGTGCTTCTCAATGTGTATCCAGCTGTTGTTTTTGGTAGTGCTTTTATATGTGTTTCCAGCTGTTGTTTTTGGTAGTGCTTCTATATGTGTTTCCAGCTGTTGTTTTTGGTAGTGCTTCTATATGTGTTTCCAGCTGTTGTTTTTTGGTAGTGCTTCTCTGTGTGTTTCTAGCTGTTGTTTTTTGGTAGTGCTTCTCCATGTGTTTTAGCTGTTGCTCTTCTTTCTGCTTCTGTCTACCTGCTTATTAAGACAATGACGGGAATAATTCATTTCCTTTCTAGGAGGCTCTAGTTGAGAAGCTTGTGTATGTGACAGATTGGTGTTATTTGTGTTGTGTAATTTATAGACTGTGTTCTCCAATTTGCTTTTACTGATACTACACATGTTTCCATATTCCAAGCCCATTTATTCTCTGGTACAATGAATTGTGAAATAGACTAAACAATTTGGGAAATGGGAAACTAAAGCGGAGAAACTTTGCAGAAATAGCCAAAGCAAAGATGCACGAAGATCCCATAAACGCACTAACAACACCAAAATCCATCACTACTGTACGAAAACCTACCTGGAGGCAGGATATATTTCCAGAGGTGGTAGAAAATATACCAGGTATTGCAAACAAAAACTGCCAGACTGAAAAAGAAAGGAGAGATACTACCCTAAGCTTCATAAAGAAAAGCTACCCAAGCATGGACTGGACCCATGCATACACCGACGGTTCTGTAACAAACACTGCACAGAACGGAGGGGCAGGAGCATTCCTGAACCTACCAAATGGCAGAAAAATAACACTGTCATTCGCTACTGGTAAGTACACAAGCAATTTCAGAGCGGAGGCAGAGGCACTGAGGGCGGCAGTGGAAGAAATGGTGACACACAGTGAAAATGAGAGCCATATAGTCCTGCTGACAGATGCTCTCGCCGTAGTCACAGCGCTAAAAAGCCAGAAAAACACTGAGCTTAATGACTTAAGAGCAGCACTCTGCAAACTGTGCCAGCAGTCCGCACCAAAAAGGGTAGTGGTACAGTGGGTTCCGTCACACTGCAACATCCAAGGCAACGAGGAGGCATACAGACTGGCAAAAGAAGGTGCAAGACTACCACAAACAGATACCAGTATGACGTACGGAGAGTCAAAACGGCTTATCAAAGCCAGACACATGACCAAATGGGAAACCGAACATACTGGTTACACCAAAAACGATGCCTATTACCAGTTGAACCGAAGAGAGCAGGTCGTTGTCTTCAGACTTCGCACTGGCCACAACAGACTGAGGTACCAGCTATTCAACAAATTGAAGATAGGGTGTACCGACGAATGCCCGTGCGGTACTAGTAAAATGACCGCTGAACATCTGCTGCAGAACTGCCCGACATACGAGGATCAGAGAGAGCAGATGTGGCCATTACTAGTGGAACTGCAAGACAAGCTCTATGGCAGTGGCGAGAGCCTCAGGATGACCGCCGCTTTTTTCGAAAAAATAATGGTTACTGTCTGACTGCGTACGCAGAAGAAGAAGCAGAAGAAGAAGAAGAATTGTGAAACAGCCGTCTGGATTTTTTAAATTGTTGTTTGGTCCTGTTGCCGCCCTGATGTGCTCCATTGGTTGCATGCTCGTAATTATTTGAAGTTCTCCAACGGGTGTTGTCCACATCCTCGCTGTTAGGATTATCATTGCTTAGTTTTGAACTATATTTATTTTGCGAAAGTTAGATTTGGTTACAGTTGCCTATGTGCCCATGTCATATTTTGGAAGTGGTCTGACACATCCGGTGTACAGCTTATTAAATACAATGTCTTCTGCTTCCCAAGCTGTGCCAGCAAGTTGTTTTTTCCCCCTGATTTAAATCTGTTTCCTTTAAAGTATCATGTTTCTTTTTTTCTGTGTTACTATGTCAGACGGTGATCAAAGGTAATAATTAAACAGTTTGGGTTTTAATCCAGTTGCATATATGTTTTCAATTTAACCTTAATTTAGTTATCTTTGGTCTGTCTGTAGGGAAACGTTTTTATATATGATTTTGTTTCCTCGCGTATCTACATTAACATTCCGTTGGCCCACTCGTCCTGTGATGTTTAAGAATGATGCTTCGGAATGATTGTGGACGTGATATTTTCTTCAAGGATCCAAAAGAATGAAAAACATTTTGATGTGAAATAAATATACCAAAGACAAAACAATCAATGTTGTTGAAATAGACAAACATCACCATCTGGTGATATAAAACGTTTGGCTAATTCAAGGTAAGGGAACAAACGAAAATATTTCTAAATTGCCTACCTAATAGACTGACGTTGATTGCATCGTTAAAACCTTGCTTGACAAATACAATTATGTTAATAATATTGGTCACGACTCCAAAAATGTCTATTGCTTGACATACAACAGTGTAAATAATCCATTGACAAATATGTTGTACTCTGTCACTTAGAACAACATCTGGCGTTCTATATACAACAGTCGTGTCGATATTAAACAGATAAGATAATGTCCCTCTCTCAAGTGAGTCTGAAGGCGACATTTCGTCAATAATAAATCTAAGTTAAGGATTCAAGTCAATAATGTATCTTTATTTAAAATTCAATACTGTGTGTTCTTGGGCGTTGACGTTAAGTTGAAAAATAGATTCATACATCTGTCCTTCTTCACATTTGAGAATTACAGATGAGTTCTTTTGAGGCAATTTGTTTTCATAGTGAAATCATTCCATCACTCCTACAATATAAATCAATGACTAGTAAATACACGATGAAAACGAATTAGTTTCTACCATCTGACAACTTTTCAACCTATCTCACAAGAAATAAGAAGTCCAGCTGGTATATAAAACGCGTTACGTCTATTGTATGTGGTTGTCCTGATAAAAAACAGTTTATGTTAAACAACAAATAAATTAATTTCATATATGGTTAGGGGCAAAATACAAAATGGTAGTCGATGGAAAATTTAAGAACAGCGTGAAATTAAATTTAACGGAAAATAACAAAGAGC
Organism: Ariolimax columbianus; assembly: GCA_036924085.1. Classification (NCBI taxonomy): domain Eukaryota; kingdom Metazoa; phylum Mollusca; class Gastropoda; order Stylommatophora; family Arionidae; genus Ariolimax; species Ariolimax columbianus. The sequence continues at coordinate 16,139,964 of JAVGWX010000007.1, forward strand.
CTAATGTCAAATCAAAGTATTATGCAAATAATGCATGTAATGTAAATGTTGTTTGACTACAAACCAGTAATTCAAAGACGAACCTCAATGGTATGTAGTCAATGAACTGTTGATAAAAGAAGTGGAATATTATAAGTGGCATTTGTATTTCGTGTGACACAGTCTAGTCTGTGGTCGTCATGTGAAAGGATAAATAGTATATTTGGCGTGTCCATATCTTAACACAGGGTATAATTACTGGCAGACAGAACTCGATGTTGCTTACAAGTAGAAATAATGACAGCTTATATTATGTTTATGTGAACAAGTATACATTAGTAATTGGGTATTTTAAACCAAACTGTACGCGCAATATAATTCGCAACTTGTTATTTCTTCTCGATCTTTTCTCTCCATTCTTTCCTCTCATCATGAAGTTGATAACCACAACTTAGATGATCTGTTTGTCCCTAATTAAACTGTCTGTCATAATGTTACCATGTCTGAAAGAGGAACGAATCATTCAATGCCTTCGAAGCAGAATGGGTCGCTGGCGATAAACGGCCTTAAATATTACATTTCCAGAGACACAAAACACTACAGTCAACCATGACGATTATGGGTACTTGGCTCTGTTGCAATTAGAAAAGGTAAATAGATGCGGAAAGGAGCGTTTCACTCTATCTCATAACATCTGAGACTTCGTACACAAAGTTGTATATCACATCACACGGAACGGCAGTAAATCTTTTCAATTATGCCGTCGTTCCCTGTGCTGGTGTCAGTCATGCCATGTCATTTCATGTGAGATATTCTTTCTATAAGTTAGTATTCCTAACAGTAGCCCTGAACTTATCTCAACTTATGGCAAGGCGATCAGCTTCACTTATGAGTACAACTATCCTCGTGTATATCTGCTTCTTCTTAAACGACGTTTGCCATGCGAAAGGCGTTGTGGCGTTGTGTGGTTGTGTCGTTGGGGCGTTGTGACGTTATGTCGTTGGGACGTTGTGACATTGTGTTGTTTTAACGTTATGACGTTGTGTCGTTGGGACATTATGACATTGGGACGTTATGACGTCGTGACGTTGGGACGTTGTGACATTGTCTCGTTGTGACGTTATGACGTTGTGTCGTTGGGACGTTGTGGCATTGGGACGTTATGACGTTGGGTCGTTGTGTCATTGTGACGTTGTAACGTTGTGTCGTTGTGCCGTTTCATTGTGACATTGTTTCGTTGTGTCGTTGGGACATTGTAACATTTTGTCGTTCGGACGTTGTGTTGTTGAGTCGATATGCCATTTTGTCGAAAGTTACAGAGAGACTAATATATCTGCCAATTTCGGTCAGATACATCCTATTTCAACACGTTATTTGTTGAACCCGGTTTTCTTCGATCTCAAATCTTTCAGTCTGGATGCATGGTTCGAGTCTGATTCTAGGGCCGCCACTTTAGACAGATTAGAGTGTGGTCAGTTATGGGTTACTGTCCCTGGTGAAAGCAGCCAGCTATAAGTCTTAGGAAGCAGTCGCTCGTTGAATGCTGCATCTTCGACTACTCATTTATTAATAAATCTTAACATTAAAATGTTTTTTTTAAATTAATATTTGAATTATTTCACGTGATTTACTTTGTGTATTACCAACATGACCAAATGGGAAACTGAACATACTGGCTACACAAAAAACGATGCCTATTACCAGTTGAACAGAAGAGAGCAGGTCGTGGTCTTCAAACTGCGCACAGGCCACAATAGACTGAGGTACCACCTTTTCAATAGATTGAAGATAGGTGGCACTGACGAATACCCGTGTGGTACCGGGAAAATGACCGCTGAACATTTGCTGCAAAACTGTCCAACATACGAGGATCAGAGAAAGCACATGTGGTCATCCCCAGTGGCAACACTAGACAAGCTATGTGGCAGTGTCGACAGCCTCAGGATGACCGCTGCTTTTTTCGAAAAAATACAGGTTGACGTCTGACAGCGTACGAAGAAGAAGAAGAAGAAAGTATTACCAACAGATGACTTAAACTGGTTAAAAAACGAATAGTTAGCAACGAAATAAATACATCATTGTCTCACAAGTAAAACACGCAATGTTTCGTCCATCCAGCAAGACTGGTTGAAAATTTCGAAACTCGCCGCAGGAAAGTCAACATCATCTGGTAGGATAGAGTATCCTGAAATTTTCAGAAAGGTGAGGTTCTTGAGTATTCATACTTTGCTTCGGAGAGACAAACACAGATTGACTTAGCGTGCTGTTCGCCTGCTTGTTAAACGTCTCTCTGGGCAGGTGTTTTACACTGAGATCAGAGCAGACACGCGGGCATCGAGGGAAGAAGAAGAAATGATACAAAGATTATGTGAAAGTATATCTGAACAGTTTACCCATTCATGTAACCTCCTTGGAAATGCGTGCTCCAATCTATTCAGACTGGCGCACTACCATCATATCCAGTGCTCGAGTTACTGAACAGAGCATCATGGCTGTAACGCAAAAAGTTACCTGATGGAAAGGACAGAGTGCAGAGTGCAAGACAGCCTAATTAGAAACTTCGTCCACGGGCCGTAATGTTTGCGAACGCTTATCGTACTGTGCATTCATATACGGTAAATTCCTGTCATTGATCATTGTCGTGATCCATAACATAAAGTTCAGAATGAACCTTAGGCATTTCACTCGTTACGCTAGTACCGATTGTTTTGTTACGTGAATCAAAAGTGGCTTCACTGCACTCTTGTCATTCTCATAGACGGTTATGCTCTCTCTCTCTCTGTCTCTCTCTCGCTCTGTCTGTTTCTCTCTCTCGGTTTCTCTCTCTCTGTTTTTCTCTCTTAATCTGTCTTCTTGCTGTCTCTCCCTTTTTCTCTCTATGTCTGTATCTCTCTCTGTCTGTTTCTCTCTCTGTCTGTTTCTCTCTTTCTGTTTCTCTCTCTGTCTATATCTCTCTGTGGCTGACTCTCTCTGTCTATCTCTATATATGTATGTATCTCTCTCTGTCTCTCTGTCTCTCTCTCTCTCTCTCTCTCTCTCACTCTCTCCCTGTAACTGAGAAGTGTAAACATTTCGATTGATTGAATGATTGACCTATGTTTAATACCATCACATGGAGGTGTTAAAGTCAGCTCTTTCATTTTCATTTCAAATGTGTGTGTTTTTATTGGAATATCTTTTTTCGAAAGTATTCATTTCATTAAAATAATTTGCTATATCTGTAGAGAATTACTGAGCATATTGAGTATGGACAGACGTTATTAATTACCATCTCATTATGTTTAAATAAATGCGCAGGGTCATAAAAACTACTGACTTTCATGTAAGTGGCTTGACGACTAATGTGCATGTGCGTGTGTATGTGGCAGAGTCTAGATTTCGGTGAGTAATATTTATCTAAAGTGTTACAACATGTATCCACACCACGACACGACTACATACAGGAAAAAGTAGTAAATACTATTGTCATAACTTAACATAATTTATTAGTAAAAATGCGTCTAAACTAAATAATAATAATGTATTAATTTGTACTACAACGGGGGTTTTAAGCATTAGCTTTTGTTAACTCCTCCAACCTACCTAACCCAAGATTATCGTCGCTGCCTTTCCCTTATCTGCACACTCAACACACTTCCGACAAACTCGTCCTCACGATCGTATTATGTACTCTGTCGGTCTGTGCATTCACACACATTCAGATCCCTTCAGTCAGGGGATCTGTACATCCATATGCAATTAGTTCATGTATACTCAGGCGATTTATGCATTCATATGAACATCGATCACGTCACTTATAGTCGGAATATCGTACTCACTTGTGGTCACACACTCATTCGATATGTGCATACATATACCTCAGAACACACAACGTTTCCAAATTGTCCTGCACAATACAAGAGACATTCAGATCTCTTACTTAATCTCTTCACGTTTCCTTGCATTCATCTATAACTAGATCACACATCGTTCACTCGGTGTCCTGCACGTACGGCACACATTCAGATCTCTTACTGTTCACGTGGTGTCCAATACACACACACACTTAAAGAGCGACAGGCCGAAAACTCGAAGATGTATACTGGTTCAGTCACCCTGCAAACGCCTTTTCAACTCTCACTCTCCTAGTCAGCCTGCTAGCTACTAAAAACCTATCAATCGCTCTCCTAGCCAGTCTCATGAGTTCATCTTTGCCGAGTATTTTATAATCTCAAACAACATCATGACTGTTCAATGGTCTTCTGTTGGTTGTCTGACTTATCCATCACTCTGATTTGGATCTAACTCCAACTAGTTGTTATTGAACGAATAACTCCGAATTCTAGTTACTCTAAATATCGTAGCAGGTCTTGGCGGCCTCTGACTGTCACTAACCCCCCTCCCTTCCCCACCCTAAATCGGAACACCAGAGTGGTCAGCTCGGAACCCCCATTTCAGCTTCGAGTCCACCAAACTGTAAATGAGTACCTTGTTTGCTGCTAGACGGGAGCCGAGGTGGCATAGTCGTTAGTGCACTGACTTTCGAGCCAAACGATCGTGGTTCGTTCATCAATTGGTGTGCGATTTTTGTCTATTCCAAAAAGATTTCTGTGGTAGACTCGTCTCAAACATTTAGTAACAAAATGATATCGAAAGGTATAGCCGTCTGACGTGATGTTGACGCCATTTATGGGGCCTATGTCAATTGGTGCTATATCTCGACATGGCGACTTCCAGGTCTTGTCTGTATGGACTTTGTTAATTTTTAGGAAACTATATCTGGATTTGAGTCTTGAGTTCTGAACCTGAAGCCCAAACATTGTGTGCCTTGGGTCGTGCTCCTGTTTTTTTCTTTGGATTTCTGCTGCGATACGTGTCAAGTATTTGAATTCAGTGTTTCTTAATTTGTGATGAAAGTGTTTGTCAAGTGTTTGACTTCAGTTTTTGTTAATTTGTTATAAAAGTGTTTGTCAAGTATTTGATTTCAGTGTTTGTTAATTTGTGATGAAAGTATTTGTTAAGTATTTGAATTCAGTGTTTGTTAATTTGTGATGAAAGTGTTTGTCAAGTATTTGAATTCAGTCTTTGTCAAAGATTGGATCTCAATGTTTGTCAAATATTGGGCCTCAATGTTTTTTTTGACTACTACGACAACCTCTAAGTTTCAGTGAACGATCTATTGTTTTTGTCACTAAAAGTGAGAGTTTGTGTACCCATTTTGTTGTTTGAAATACCTGTTGTGTTTCTGCTAGCATAACTCATGTGTTGTTATTCTGTAGAGTTTACCGTTCTTTGCTCCCAAATTGCCCGGCTTCAGCAACACTCCTTTTGGTTATATTTGTGCCGTGTAAGCATATAAATATAGTAGAAATCCTGACTTCATAATGATGTAAATCACTAAAAAGCACAACGAATTGAATAAGTCTGCGTGAAAATGAGAGCCATATAGTCCTGCTGACAGATGCTCTCGCCGTCGTCACAGCGCTAAAAAGCCAGAAAAACACTGAGCTTAATGACTTAAGAGCAGCACTCTGCAAACTGTGCCAGCAGTCCGCACCAAAAAGGGTAATGGTACAGTGGGTTCCGTCACACTGCAACATCCAAGGCAACGAGGAGGCAGACAGACTGGCAAAAGAAGGTGCAAGACTACCACAAACAGATACCAGTATGACGTACGAAGAGTCAAAACGGCTTATCAAAGCCAGATACATGACCAAATGGGAAACCGAACATACTGGTTACACCAAAAACGATGCCTATTACCAGTTGAACCGAAGAGAGCAGGTCGTTGTCTTCAGACTTCGCACTGGCCACAACAGACTGAGGTACCACCTATTCAACAAATTGAAGATAGGGTGTACCGACGAATGCCCGTGCGGTACTGGTAAAATGACCACTGAACATCTGCTGCAGAACTGCCCGACATACGAGGATCAGAGAGAGCAGATGTGGCCATTGCCAGTGGAACTGCAAGACAAGCTCTATGGCAGTGGCGAGAGCCTCAGGATGACCGCCGCTTTTTTCGAAAAAATAATGGTTACTGTCTGACTGTGTACGCAGAAGAAGAAGAAGAATAAGTCTGCATTTCAAGCAACAAAATTATCTGTCCCATGACTCCCTCTCAGCGTCAAGAGGGCCTGCTGTACAATATTATTATATTTTATAAGAATGTTTTACTTCTAATCGAATCGAATTGTGTGTTCAGTGATTTCTCAAAACAGACAATTAAGCAATATAAATATTGTATTATTTTCTTCATATGTTTGAAACGCACACTCGTTTCATTTACTTTTAAATTTTCATTTTTACTTAGTTCTGTTTATCGAGTCCCGGTAAGAGATTTGGTGACTCGGTGGATGGGACCTCTGTCTACAACCTTAACGTAACATGTTCGAATCGAGTCGTGCTCAGTTTGTCTAACCGGTTATGTCGAAGTTGTTTTTTTGTTCATGGTATGCCCGCTTCTTCCAATCGACCAGCTATAAATTGGTATTTGACAAAGTAAGGGGACAATTTATTAGCCGCCGCGAAAGCTAGGTAGATCCTGCTCTGTCGTCATTACACTCAGCAATGGTTGAGATTGAGCACATATGAAAGACGCAAGGCCCAATGATGTCAGTACTATGAAGCATTTTACATTTCCAGACCCAGGTTTTGGCTGAAACAGGTAGTACCGTCGTGTAACATGTTTTACCATCTTTTTGTACAAATCCACTATTTTATCCGTTTCATATTTTGTCAATATTGTTAGGTTACATCTATCCAGTATCACTCATGATTCGGGGAACTCTGACGCTATTCCGGTCTGGCACAACATAATGACGAGGAAATCGTGCTAATGTCAGGTACAATATACTGACCAAGACCACTATCTCTCTTCTGTATAGCGTTTGTTGCCTGGAAACAGACTGTTTTCAAAGCAGTTTGGCAGACGAGATGTGATTTGACATGATTACTGTAGTAGTGAGTGTCACGAAGATGAAGAAAACCAATGCATAACTGCTTGGAGGATCACGGTCCACCTTCATCAGCACGCTCGGGATGTGAGGAACGCAACTACAATCAGCAACTTAACGCCCTTTTCAAAAAAGTAAACATACTCATTGTGAGCATTCATCAACAACAACAACACCATTACACCAGATCCATGCATTAAATACATACTGGTATCTGCAAATATAAAGTATGGTGGAAACGAAATGCATTGCGTACTTGGCCTACATTATAATTAGTGTGCTATATCATTTCTGTGCTACAGGGCATGATAACTGTATCAGCACAGTGTGGAAGGCCAGTTATTGCATGAGCCTGACAAGTACACATTGAGATCTGCATACACTGTAAAAACAGGAGGATTGTGTCTAGGCCTTTGCCATAATATAGCTACAATGGACAGGTTACCAATTGTGGACCAGAGAAAAGTTGCAGCCATTGTTGGAGCATGTGTCGCGGACGCTGCAGGTTGTAGTCTTGTTATAAATTGGTTGTGTCTGGTTGTTGTTTTTTACCCCTACATTCCTATCAAACATGTGTAAGTTATTTGGCTACACTGATGGAAACGTGATGAAAACAACGAAATTGATACCAAAAATCTCGACAGAACAGCAAGTAAAATGTCTTACCACTTTGCTCAGAAACAGCAGAGACGGGAAATTAAGGATGTGTGAAATACAAACAAGATTGACGTGCAATTCTACATGATAACAGAAACAAATGGGTACCAACTGGTCCATCTTCAAGAGGCCTAGGTCAAGGACTGGACAAACGTAAACATAGAAAAAAGTTCCGGGATTTTCAGTTTTAAAGATCTAGTAAATATGTCTACAAATTTGTTTAGACAAAGTCCAAGCAATTCATCTCAACTAATATGGAAGTATCTTTACCTGTTACGTGATTTTTATTTGTTTCAGTTAGTGGAAGGTCAATGTTCATTCAGAAACTGCGCTTCCGTTTGGTTAAAACTGATAATTATATTTTCGTGTTACATTGTCTTGTTATTAATGATTCGTGTTACTTTGTCTTGTTATTAATGATTCGTGTTACATTGTCTTGTTATTAATGATTCGTGTTACATTGTCTTGTTGTTAATGATTCGTGTTACATTGTCTTGTTACTAATGATTCGTATTACATTTTCTTGTTATGAATGTCTCTCATTATTGCAGCTCAACCTTTACATTGGATCTACAAAGATGAAATATTATTCGGACTGACTAATGGTGTCGAAGAGATTGAGTTTAGGACCCCCTCAGCCAACCCATTCTACAGGATTGATACAGGACGAAACACTTGTTACGGTGACCAGGCTTATGTTATGCTTAAGTCCCTTGTGGAGTCCGGAGGTCAGTTTTGCTAATTATATAAGCAACGCGCTCTTGCAATTTACAGAGGGTTATTGATACAGATCTTTTTGGTTGGAGACAAGTGAATTGGATAGAACATATTGATACAGAAACAACAATTAGAAAATATTAAGCAAGTGCTTTCATGCCAGCTGCTTGTAAGTGGCTAGTTTTAATGGCCGCTTTATTCTTTATTCAGAGATACAAAAAAGATGAGAATAGGAAGACAAAGTACAAGAGTCCTGTAACACGAGTCTGAACACCAGTAAGACCAGGTTCTTATGTATCATGGATTAAATCAAAACTAGCCTGCACATTATGTGACAACAGTCAAGGCTGGTGGCCTTCATTACTAATATCTGTGCATTCGCTCCGTTTCAACATCGGCAGTTAGATAAATTTCGTAATAATGGTTTCTAATTCAATAGAACTGCTAGAGTAAATGTCTCGAACTGTTCAAGGATTGGTACCTGACTTTGTTCAAAGTTAGTTTAAGCAATGCAGTAATCCGTCACACATAATGCGCATGAAGACATGACCTAATAAAGTCCCAGTTATACCTGGTCAAATTTTCTTTTCCATATCACGATAACAAATCTCCAATGGATGGCCCAATATATTCACTCACCTCTTCGTCATACAGTCAAATACCTTCACAAATATTATTTTGTGCCAGTGTGCCTTCAAAGGATGTTATTAACTTGTTTTATCTTGATATTTTGAAAGCTTGAAATAGAACAAGGCGATCATAAGCATTGTATCATATTTATTTACAGAAAAAAATCAAATAACAAATTCACAAGCAAGCTACAACCTGTTGGATTGAGTCTCATACCTCCATTGCATGTTCACAAACTTGCTAAGGGTTAAGCATTGCCAATAAAGAAGCTACAGCTATGTAATCTCTTTATTGAGTTTTAATAGTTGTTTTTTGCAGAAAAAGAACCAATCTCGACAACCTTCAGTCTACCTAGCCTTAAATGAGTACTTAAATTTACTTTAGTGAAGGCAAGGTGGCGAATAAGTCAGCTTGTCACTTCGCCTACAAAACTATGGAAACCTAGTACAAGTAGATCTTTATCACTTCAACATCGACGGCAGTTTCTGCTATGCGATTAACTTTACCTTTTTGTTATTTAATGTTAATTGTTTAACAAACTTGTTAATTTCACGCCTGTCTAGTTCAAGTGCTAGAAATGCATATATTCTTCAATCCTCTTAATCGATTCCTTTAGTTACTGACTATATATATATATATATATATCTTCCTTCTAAACGCTTTCAACTAGAATTTACATTGTTAATATCTTTGGTCAGGTATTTTGCAACAAAAATAGAGAAAACAATGTGCAATTGGTGTTTATTACGGATAAACAAATACGGGTCAGCTCAGCGAAGATGCATTTTAAAAATAATAATAAACTACGTCACTATAAAAAGTTTTTCAACAGAAACATACAACGTGAATGAAAATCACTAACTAATCTAAATCTCAATTCTTCACGAAGGTAAGAGGTTCAACTCCGGCTACCGGTACGCTTCAGTTGACGAAGCTGTATAGAAGGTTCATTTGTAAATGGGTACCTGATCTACTGTTATGGAAATAAAGGCAGCGAGGAAGGGAATTGGCCAACCCCCACCTCACACAAGATATGGCTGAGCACAAATTCGTCTCTAACATTTAGTCCTGAATGGCAGTTCGTGCTGCCAGAATTTTCTTTTAAACAAATACAGAATTTAGACAGAGAAATACAAACCAAAAAAACGAATATGATTCGGGTACAACTACATTGACCCAAGTATTCACTGGTTCTCGTGACAATGGCAGATATGAAATAGTGGTTTCGAAAGAACTCATAGTGAGATCAAAGGAAATCGATGTTGCTTTTAGTGGTTTCGAAAGAACTCATAGTGAGATCAAATGAAATCGATATTGCTTTTAGGATGCTTTCCAGCATGCTAGTATATGTTCTAAGTTCGCTATTTGGATATATACTGTTTCAATTGTCGTTTTAAATATTTGCACAGTCTTCTTTAATCAAGGCTCGATCGAACAATCGGTTAATCGTTGTTCATCAATTATCTGAATATCCGTGATAAATCACACACCTTGTTATTTGAGTTCAGCTTACACTGGTACCACGTGTTAAAAACATGTCTTGTTACCGGAGTTTGGTCAAACTGGTCTCTCGTGTAAACCACACGTCTTGTTACCTGAGTTTAGCTGGCAATGGAATAAAGTGTTAACCACACACCTTATTACCTGAGTTCAGCTAACACTGGCATAAAGTGCTGACCACATGTCTTTTTACGAGAGCTTCATCCAACCTTTCTTTCGCCTTAACCACGTGTCTTGTTACCTGAGCTTGACCCCACTGTCTCTCGGGCTAACCACACACCTTGTTACCTGAGCTTAAACCCCACCTGTCTCTCCTGTTAAACACATACCTTGTTACCTGATCTTGACCCGACATGTCTCTCGTGTTAACCACACACCTTGTTACCTAATCTTGACCAAACTTGTCGCTCGGGTTAACCACACACCGCGTTAGCTGACTTTGACCCCACTGACCTATCGTGTTAACCACACACCTTGTTACCTGAGCTTGAACCCACTTATCCCTCGTGTTAACCACACACCTTGTTACCTGAGTTTGACCCCACTGACCTCTCGTTTTAACCACACACACCTTGTTACCTGAGCTTGAACCCACTTGTCCCTCGTGTTAACCACACACCTTGTTACCCGAGTTCGACCCCACTGACCTCTCGTGTCACCACATGCCTTGTTTTCTGTCGTTGGCTCACACTATTCTCTAGTGTTGTTACACGTATCTCTCCCACATACTCCGTACAGACACTATCCTATTCACTTGTACATGTGTCCATTCCTGTGTCTCTCGCATCTCTTACTTGAGCACCACTCACACTGCAGTCTCGTGTCCCCACGCTGGACTCTACTTTTGTTCAGTGGTTTCCTTAACATTGCTAAATATCTTCGTGACTTAACCTAACTTAACGTCTGTTATGATGGTTTTGATGACTCCACAGAGTCTGTATACAATCAGTTTCTTGGAGGGTGGTTGTTTACAGGGGTGTTTAAGATCCAAGTGGGGAAAACCCCAGTCTTTATCGTGACTCGAAAACGCGACCTCCGGCACCCTAGGCGAACACCTTACGTCGAGACCACTGAGTCCCCCACCAGAGGCGGACACCTTACCTTGAGACGACTGAGTCCACTAAGTACAATATACGCTAATATCTGATGAAGATGTCAAAAAAAACAAACAACTCTTTCATACCTTGGCTATAGCCTGTTGGATATCCTGGTCATGTCCTAAGAAATGTACCTTCCATTATTATCTTTGGTGGAGAAAATGAATTATGATACAGCTGCCCCGAAACATTTCAAAAACATTGTAAGAGAAAGCTATACAGAATCGAACAAGTATTCACGTAGAAACCACAAGGAACAGCACAAAGAAAAACTACATCTAAGCCCCATGTTAGAAGAAGTACGACTAAGATAAATACAATTTATTCTGCTCAAGCTTCCATTTATAACGTTCTATTTATTTGTGTTTGTTGTTTGTCTCCAAGAATATTATGCAGCTAAATAATAAAGTAGAATGCATGATATTTTACTCATCCTTTCAGGCTTGAATGTTGATAACCTGACACAAGCCACCTATGATTTTTTTGGACCAGACTCTGAGTATGAACATGTGGAGACAAATCGGTATGTTGTTGGGCAGGAGAATAAAATAGGTGAGATATGAAACAGTTGCAACTCTGTCACACCATTGTTGGTGCTGAAACAAAAAGAATGTATAGAGGAAAAGTGTTGTATACGATACGAGTGGATAGCACAAAGTTAGATGAATTCATTGCTGACCTTATTTCGTCGATTGAGCACAAACGCAAGGAGAATGTTAGAGAGACAGGAAATATAACTCCAGTCTCTTATTTATCTACACTTTTTTTAGACAGCCATGACTGCGATGGCCTGATCATGTGTGTCGCATGGAAGACGATTGCATACATAACGATATTCCATATCGTCAGTTGGCGTGTGGTAAAAGAACAGCTGACCGACCACAGCTGTAGTTTACACACACGTGTGTGCGGGACATCAAGGCGTTAGACATCTGACATCCCAGGAAGACATAGCTGGAAAAATAATCTCTTGCAACACAGAGAAGTGAAAAGACAAAGCCGAAATAAAAAGGAAAACCGAACCTCAGTAAAGTCATGCTCGAAGGTCGTACCATCATATAGACAGTCATGACTGGAAAGAAGCTTCTACTAATATGTATAAATATATTTATATTTATGTAAATGGACATCACATCTCATTACTGTTCTCGTGGCTGCTAACTGGAATTCGGGTGAAATTGACTTGGTAGAGATTCGCAAAGCCGATGTGTGAGTCTATCATTGGCTCTTGTGAATATTGTCTCGCCGCACGAAAATTGGCACACAGTGTGAAGGTCGCCATTCTCGTCAAGCTCAGCAGTTTTCACTGTACCGTGGAAATATTACACAGGGTAACAGAAGTAGATACTTTGGTACAACGGTCTTGAGAGAACAGTGATGGAAGGTATGGTGCCAGGCAAAAGAGGAAGTGGTAGACCAAGAAGACGATGGAATCAAGATACCCAGGAATGCCCGGGTAAGACTGTGGAGCAGGCTGGAGTTTTGGCAAGGGAAAGCGTTTCTTTCAGACAAACTGTGATTGGAGCGACGTTTTATAAGAGACATGCTACATGATGATGATGATGAACAGAAGCAGTCGAATGGTTCGCAGGATAATCCAAGTGAAGAACATCGAACGAGCCAAGTAATTCAAATAGAAAAGCACGTTATGCTTCATCAGACAGTAAGATATAGACTAGTGTGAATGTCAGTCAAATCCCAGTCCTGGAGGTATAGCGGAAGACTACAACACGAGTGCAAAACAGTTGCGCAGCCGATTCTGTGCTGTTTCTTATATAAATATATATATATATATATAAATCTGGCAAAGATGGCGCCATAACTGGCTGCGAGTCTACATTTCTCTACTGTTTTTGATCATTATGGATGCCGCCAGACCACGGATTTGCCTGGAATTCACACTAGTCGACGACTTACACTTGTGTTCACGGAAACGTGGAGTTGTTTTCCGTCTGGACTTGTTATTTTGTTCTTTTTTTGTGATTTCTTCCATCCGTTTATCTTGGTCTGGACGCCGGCTGAATCAGTGAATGGCGCTATGCTTATACCTGTGTCGTATTTCACGCCACGGGTTAGTTCTGCCGGTTCACCTTCACGAATTTGGCGTGTGGGAATTTTAGATGCTACTATGATGAGCTGAATACAGCTGGGGAGAGATGCCAGAGTCACTCACACGCTGAGTGTTGTCCATACAAACTCTTGTGGTTATCGAAAAGGCACGACAAACTGCGTTAGATGCCTTCCCACCTTTCTACCCTGCGGGTTACATGTTTACGGAAAGGCTTCTGTGGTAACCCTGAGACAAAATCTGCATCCTATGCTATCTCCAGTCGTCTCGATGAATATCTTGCCACTGACAAAAAGGTAGCTTAGGCTCTGTGAGTGAGGTTGACAAAAGGCGCAGTTTCTTCCTCACTTTAATCCAAATCACCGCGCAAGTCACCCATTTCAGCGGACACAGCAAGTGATACGACTGTCCACACGGCTGAACAAAGAGAGTGGTCTTGATCACTTGTGATGGACAACTATTATAATATATATATATATATATATATATATATATATGTATACCAACACATACACCAAACGGACGAAGAATGAACAAATCACACAAAAATACTTCTCTGTTTGTATATGTGTGTATTCATATTAAACATTAAATGTTTGGTCCACTCTATTTCATAACTGGCATGCCGTGGCCAACACTTCCTCGGCACATCTGGTGAATGGCGACTAACTTATATCATGTTTCATCCTGTCTTGTTTTTTGTTGTGATTTGTTAGTTCTTTTCGTCCTTTTTTTATCCTTGATGAAGGTATTGGATAATTTCTAAAGTAAGCCGTTATATTAATGTCTATGTTGATACTACTAAAAGGAATTATGTGCCAGAATGGCATGAGGTCAAATACAAGATGAGCTTACTACATTACGATTAAAAGGTTTTTATCTTGTATAATGACAACAACAATGAGTGATAAAAACCAATGTAAACGATGATGGAAAAAAACTAACGTAGAAACTAAATATCTGCCACGTAGGTTTAAAGAAACAATAGCATTTTAACAATTAGAGCTTCAACCCGTCCCGCACCCTGCCATACACTGTGTCAATTGCAGTATATATAAGCATTTCAACTTGCCCGTTGCATTCCACTCAACCAGCTCTTCCCCCTCTCAACCTGCCTGTCTCTTCTTCAGGACAACGACGTTTCACTTTGTATATCTCCTGCCAGCTCCATTCTGCCCATCTCTTTTCCATCATCCCCTAAACAAAAACCGGCAATTCCTTCAACTCACCTATGGCCCCAAGTGCATCCCTATCTGAAATTTAGATACCTTCTAACTTCTGGATATATTTGACTGCATCACAACGTAGGCGTGAAGCATGTCCTTATGATGTGAAGGGCAACCTTTAAAGCCTGTCCGCTAGTTTGATAATGTTTAACAATTATAACATTACTTTATTCTAATGTCCATAAGTATTTTTTAACATATCTACTTTTCACGAAACAGATATTAAACCAAGTTTGCCTATACATTCACCATGGCGAAATGGTTGTCTCAAGGACTTTCTAGTGAATCTTCAAGCACATAAAAGTCCACCAGGTAAGAGAACAGGATTTCCTGTATCATCTCTGTCACATCTAGTTAAAAACCCATACATCTGGACGTGGATCTCTGCGCACGTTGTACGAGTCACTAATAGCCGGGGATGTGATTTGAGTTTTAATGTGCGATAAAGGATATCAAGTTACACAAGGATCTATCTATCTTCAGTCCACTTATGTCGTTAGGACGGGTAGAAGGGGGGGGGGCGGTTCGACCTCCTTTGTTGCATATTTTTTGGGCAGGTGATACTCCTCTGGTGACTTGCCAGCATCTTCCAGCATCCCTGGAATATACGACGGCCTATTTTTGAGACTGGTGGACGTGGAAGAGTAAATTAGAGCAAAGTAGACCCGCAGCCTGTCAGGTACCATCTAAGCAGCTCCGCTAACCACATAACCAAGACCTGTTGTTATGGACTCACAGTCCCCTTTTTTACGACATGTGCAGCTAGAATCCATAGAATAATTTGAGTAGATTTTTAACTTTGCTCGAGCAGCGATTTTCAATCTTTTCGATTTCCAACTGCTTAAGTATTTTTAACGTGCGTGTCACTGTACACGGGTGTTCTCTCTACTCTCACTTCTCAGAGATCTGGGGAAAATATTTACCGGATGATCCACGGCAAAGAATCCCTGTGTCTCCACCAGGATTTGAACCTGCGACCTCCAGCACCCAAGGTGAACACCTAACCTCGAGACCATTGGGTATTTCCTAGATTATATACAAGGATATAAGGCAATAAATACAGTATAAAAAGATGGTCTTATATTTTCAAATAACAAAATATGGTCTAATTAAAAAGAAAACATCGAGGTAAAATTGAATCACCGTAACAACATACTTCTCCGTGGTTAAATCATGGTCACTGAATGAACGTCAGGTGTGAGTTTCAGTCTCATACAATCCAACTGATGTCCACATCAACTGATGTCCACATCAGCAGGTGTTTGGGAAACCAGCATAGTTCTTTCATCTTTCTCTGAATGGACCCAGAAGCGTCTTCACAAAGGAATCAATGTAAATACGGTGCTTATATATTATTTCATGGCCGGGTTTAAATCTTGTAATAATCAGATCAGCGTATCTGTGTACCGATACTAATCGCTGTGGTATTATTAAACAATTAACTGTTGCTACTGACTTGAAAGCTATACATTATTTTTTTTTCGTTTGCCTTATCTTTCTAATCCCCAAGGTGGTGTGCGTTTCACTGTGGTTTTTATTTTGCGCCTATCGGCCCAGTGCATTCGACTTCAGCGTTCATTTTATGTAAGGGTCTGCTTCGTCGTGCATTTTCTAAGGATTTGCTCCCCGGGGTAACGGCCGGTGCTGTGATGGGAATCGAACCCAGCACCATCGGTTTGTGAGCCCTGCACTTAACCACTAGCCCATGCCGTCCCCTCACCATACATCATGAAGGAAATAGAGTTCCGTGGATCTAATCGTAACATTCTAATTGTTCATCCTAATTTAGCTTCCTATTTCCAACAACGACAGAAACAACAACATTAGCAACAATACCAATATAACAAAAGCAACAACAGCAGCAGCAGTAACTACAACACCAGCAACAGCATCAAAGCAACAACATCAGCAACACAAGTTATGTGCGTTTGTGTGCATGGTGGTTGGGGTGGGATGTAACTGCGACCAGGTCACGTGCATTTTTTGGCTCGTAGCTACTCTCTGGCTTGTTTTTATTTCTGAACGATGTGTCTTTGAAAGCAGGTTACGGTGATTCCCTTAAATCCAGAAGTGTACTAAACAACTAAACAAAGGTGAATCTCATTCTTCCTGAATGC
This sequence comes from Ariolimax columbianus, assembly GCA_036924085.1. Lineage (NCBI taxonomy): Eukaryota > Metazoa > Mollusca > Gastropoda > Stylommatophora > Arionidae > Ariolimax > Ariolimax columbianus. The sequence goes on from JAVGWX010000007.1 coordinate 16,156,890, forward strand.
AGTTTAGTCTTTTCTGCAGGCTCACCTTTATGAAAATCACAATGTGTATGCCCTCCCTGTTGACCTGACTGCTGTAACACATTATGTTTTCCTTAACACTACTTGAACAGAAGGTCATAACTAAGTCATTATATAACACCAGACGCGACTCTTAGTTCCTTGCTAAATCATAGTGGTGTAGATAATTCTAGCTTTCATTTTATGTTTATCCAAAGGCTCTTTGGCAGATGACCAGATTGACTGTGCCATCAGAATTATCCCTCTTGTGGCTTTGTATGCTGGACATCAGGACATGTTGTTGATGACGGAGATAGCTCTGAGAATCTTGCAGGATAGTGACATGGCAGTTGCAGCTGGACTGGCTGTAGCCAGGTAAGTAGAATTGTAATGCAAAGAACTGTTGAAACATCTACATGACAAACCCAAATGACATCTACTAATTTGCCATACTAACTAAGTCAACCCTCTACTACCATGCGTTGCCCATATATTTTGTTGTTAGGGCCTAGTGTTTCTACAGGATAGAGTTTCTTCCAAGCATCCCAATAGTCCTCAGTCTTTGCATAATACATGACAAGCATGTTACAGTGTTTCTTTTCTTTGCTACCTTCTCGGTTCTTGGTTTTTTTGTATGCTGTTGTGTAATGCCCACAATGAGTATGTTTACTCTTTTGTGCGCCCTGAAAAGTGCGTTAAGTCACGGGTTGTACTAGCTTTCCTCACACCCCAGACGTGCTGATGATGATGGTCCTAGTCCTTCAAGTTATTGTGCTATACTTGGCTTCATTTGCGTGTTGCTCACTACTAAGGGGATCACGCTGATCCCCATCTCGTCAGCCTGAGTGCCTTGAAAAATGTGTGTTTCCAGGGAACGCTACATTGAAGAGAGATAGTGGTCTTGGTCAGTATATTGTGCCTGACCTAACGCGATCAGTATGTTTTGCCTGACCTAACGTGACATCCTGATTAGTATGTTGTGCCTGTCTGGACTAGCGTGTCAGTTCCCATCAGTTCTGGTTACAGTATGGGCAATTTATCAACTTATATATCTCCAGACTCATTAATTGAGAATAGCACAGACAAAAACGTTAAATATAACGCATTGATCTCAGCTTAACAAACAACAATATAAACTTGTGATCGCTGGTTAAATGTGTGCCTTTCTTTTTTCCAGTCCAAAATAAATGCCTTTATTAATCAAAACGTACATACACATAGGTAACATGTCCATTGTAAAATTGCATTTGAATCGTTCTTGTTTTGTAATTACAGCTGGTTTGCAATGCAAGCAAGTTCTCACTAATTTGTTAACTAGTGATAGTTGTAATCCAACTTAGAATTAGACTTACAAATTCCAATTATTAATGTAGTGATCTTTGTTTAAATAAATAGATCGAATCTGCAGTGAAACAGAAGGTCCAAAGTAGATTATTTTGTAAACCTTTATATGAAATGAATAAGTGACACAAAAAATATTGCTACATTAGGTGTGTTCGTCCATGCTGTGTTCCTGAAGACTAACACATTATGTGTCTTCGTCCATGCTGTGTTCGTGAAGGCTGGCACATGAGATTAGTTCGTGCATACTTTGTTCCTGAAGATAACACATCATTCGCGTTCGTCCATTCTTTATTCCTGAAGGAGTTTTGTGTCCAAGGTATGACAAACTTGCCAAAACACATACACAATCCATCGTAATAAACCGCCCATTTGTACATCGGTCACAGTCAAAATGTGTTCAAAATATGTTAAAGTTGTAGATTTACTTCCGCCATTATTGTAAAGTTACTCTCGTATGTAATATTGTGATATTGTAGCCACTTAACTTATGTACTTGATTGTTCTGCTACCTCATACAACTTACAGGTGCAACGTCGGTTGGTAATGGACAGGTACAACAGATAGGTCAAGACCCCACCTTACATTTGTGTATCTGGAAGCAGGCTGTGCTACAGTAACCTAGCCAGCAAGGTGGGGTTGATACACTATGATGACTGTACTGATGATCCTAATGAGAGATCTAGCATTGCACTACAGATAAACGAATTCCCGTTTACCTACGTCAGTATATTCCAGGATAAAAAAAGAACCACAAAGCATACGTTAAGAGTAAACACAATCAGATATCGCAAAGCAAATGTAATTGTATAATTCTTGCTCTATCACATGTGTATTTAATATGTGTTCTTCCACGAATTCTGTGACCAGAACGTCCCATGCGATAAGAGAGCAGTTGCAGGTCATCAATTTCAATTCTCTCAACTGACGACCTGACAGTCCTTGTCCGGCGTTCCATTCATTAGACACAGGGAAACCACATATTGCCATATACATATTTATCATGTACTTTAAAAAAATACATTCGTTTATATTTGCTACACAACAGAGTCCTGGAACAATACATCTTATATGGAGAATCAGAAAAGGTACTTGAGACTGTTATAACTCAACTTGGTGATCGAAATCGCGTTAACCCGCAGGACCTTGATGTGGCAGTCATTGGGCAGATCCGACAGGTTGTACAAGCTAATAACATTCCACACATGGAGGCTGTGTCCAAGTTGTTCAAGAAAAACTGACGTAAGTTGTATGACAGACAAATGTATATATTCATTGTGGACATGTGTATGTCAACATAAATACAAAACGGCAATATGTTTTTGGGTACATTCGTCGCCTGTGCCCTGGTCGTACCGGTGGATTGCAAGAATACGTCTCTTGTAACGCGTGTGTCAAGCTTCGATACGCTTCTTATCACGTTGGTACAGTTGTTGTTGTTGTCGTTGTTGTTGCTAAATATCCACAATGAGTAAATTTACTCTTTTGTCCGCCCTGAAAAGGACGTTAAGTGGCGGTTAGTTGTAACTTTCCTTACATCCCAAGCGTGCTGATGAAGGTATACTTGGGTCATCTAGGCGGTTGTACTATACTTTACTTCATTTTCGTGTCGCTCACTTGTGCGGGGAACACATTTTAAGGCATGCGGCGCCGTCCAGCCAGAATTCAATGTACCGTGACTAGAGAAATATGACAAACACTGGCTTCTGGAAAGTTATTTGATTATTTGAAGTAAACGAAAAGGAATACCAGAAAGAGGAAGAAGAAGAAGCACAAGAAGAAGAGAAAAATGAATTATATGTAGATGAAGAACAGAAAAATTAGAAGAAGAAAAAGAAAAAGAAGAAAAGGAAGAAGAGAAAGAAGAAGAACAGAAAAGAAAACAAGAAAAAAAGAAGATAAAGAGGGAGAAGGGAAAAACTAGAAGAAGAAAAGCAGAAGAAAAAGAAGAAGAAGAAGAGGAGGAGGAAGAAGAAGAAGAAGAAGAAGAATAAAAAGAAGAAGAAGAGGAAGAAGAAAAGACGGAGAAGGGAGAACGGAAAACCTAAAAAAAAATAAGAAGCAAAAGAAGAAAAAGTAGAAGAATCGCCAACAATAACATTTGATGTATGGGTCAATTTACTGTTAGTAAAATGAAACTGTTTTCAGACTTGCCCGAGTCCATGCTATCCACCCTGCATGGTTTGGTTACTGCACCCGGATATGTTGAAGGTATTCGCTCCACGATAAGGGCAGGAGGATGTAACGCCTCGCGTAGCGGATTCATTGGTGCCTGCATGGCAGCAAAGGTTAGTATTATTTATAGTTCTATGACCATGGGAGGTAATGCTGTTTACCGATTTAAAAAGCATATTTTTATTATCAAGGTAAGCAGCTATTGTTATATGTTTATATTTTCGTAAATGGAAAAGTCTTTGAGCGTCACAAGCTTTTCCTGAAGTAGGAAAATATAATAAAATCAATGTAAACCTGCCAAACATTTCGACTTAAGTGAAAATAGGAACGTACGACATTCAACTTGCCACCAAATTATACTAAAATTTGTAACTAAATTATAGGAAAAGATACCATCTACCAGAAAGAGTAGAAAAAGAGCGAATCAGTATAAGAGTAACAGAGAAACTACACCCTTGCACAACTTTCACACGCGCCCTCGTGGTAAAGCCCTTCCATTGCACTTTGGTTGGGCTAGCTTCTGAGGGCGCACAAACCTAGCATAGGTACATACAGATGCACACATGCATCCAAGCACTGGTTTATGCGTCCTGATATCGCCCAATTGACTACGGTCTGGGGTGGAAAATGGCGCGCCTCCGCCAGTAGAAACTAGTGAGGCAAACATTTAAGCAACAACAACAACAACAACAAAAACAAAGAAACAATATCAGAACCTCATTTATCTTGCAACACTTTTTATTACTCTTTCCAACAATCACACTCTTACACAACTCTAACACGCGCCCTCAAGTATGAGGCCCTTCCATTGTATTTTGGTTGTGGTTAACTTCTGAAAGCGGCCTAACTAGCAACAGTACATACAGACGCACACATGTATTCAGCCATTGGTTAAGACGTCCTGATATCGCCTGAAAGACTGCGGTGGAAAGGGCGTGCCTCCGTCAGTAGAATACAGAGAGGCCAACCTTCTACACACACAAAAACCCCCAAAAACGTAACAGAACTGTAATTATGGCCGACGAGATGTACCTGTGTTGGTAAGTGACAGCACAGAGCAATAAACACAACTGGTATCTATAACTCTAAACTTGCAGGGATAGTCAAGTATGTCTTAGCTGTTGGACTGAAGTCTGTGGTCACCTCACAAAAAAAAACTTTCTGAGGACGTAGTACGTTTTAGTGCTGCACATGAGTTCGGATCTGGACACGAATGTTTCTGTTTAGCATAGTTGCTCTGATATTACCCAACTACCCCGCTGCTCCCACCTCCTGAAACCAAAACGAAATTAGATTAACATTTTACAAACTACAATGCTGATCAATTGTACATCTGACCAAAGGATACATTTAATTATCATAAATCGTATTATTAATTTTAATGTTTTACAAATGACCGTTATCACAAGTACGTGATCGACCTGTAATTGTCAAAAGAAATCAATTCCAGGTTATAGAGCTAAAGTCATCCGTGCTGTTTCACGGCGTCTGCTCGTTGTTAACATCCTTCCGTGTTCATAGTCAACGTCTGTGAGGTCGTTGAGACACTTTTACCTTAGTTGGAATATCATATTTATCTTAGTTAAAATGGCACCTTTAGTTTAGTTGGAATATCGTATCTATCTTAGTTGAAATGGCACCTTTACCTTAGTTGGAATGGCGCTTTTACCTTAATTAGAATATCATATTTACCTTAGTTGAAAGGGTACATTTACCTTAGTTGAAATGGTCTATTTGCCTTAGTCGAAATGACATATTTATCATAGTTGAAATGGCATATTTACCATATTTAAAATGACACAATAATCTTGGTTGAAATGGTAAGTCTACCTTAGTTGAAATAGTCAATTTACATAAGTTGAAAGGGTTGTTGATGTTTGAATGCCCACAATGAGCAGGTTACCCTTTTGTGTGCTATCAGAAAGATGTTTAGTGGCGGGTTGCAGTCGCTTTCCTCACATCCCGAGCGTGCTGATGAACGTGGACCAGGGTCTTCCATGCGGCTGTGTTATAATTGGCTTTATCTGCATATCACTCACTACTACGGGTATAACGTCAATCCCTAATCTCGTTAGCCAGGCTGCCATGAAAACAGACTGTTTCTAGGGAGGTCAACGAGGAAGGCGAGATGACGCTCTTGGTCAGTATGCTTTTGCCTAACCCTGACTATCATGTCTGATCAATACATTTTGCCTCAACAGACAATAGCCTTCCATCCCTAGTTGAAATGGCCCATTTACTTTGGTTGAAATGACACAGTTTTCTTAGTTGAAGTGACACATTTACCTTAGTTGAAATGGAACATTATCTTTAGTTGAAATGACACATTTACTTCAGTTGAAATGGAGCATTTACTTTAGTTGAAATGATACATTTACCTTCGCTGAAATTGAACATGTACCATAGTTAAAATGGCACATTTACCTTAGTTGAAATGGCACAAAATGAGTAAAAGACACATGTATTAGTTACATGACGGTATGAGTCACTGGGTGAATGATGCGAACAACAGAACAACTGCCCTATTGTGCGTGTCGTAAAGAATTACCTAATCGAACTGTACATGAGGCTGACAACCTCGTTATGCAAACAACGTGATGTAGAGACCACTTCAACAAGAGAACACTCATGTTGCTTCAATGAAGGCTTCTTACAAGATGTCAACTACAGCTGTGATCCTATGCTTCTACTAGAATGAATAAGAATATGTGCAATGTTAGTTACATAGTAGAATAAATTATTCCAAATTTATGTTATTTGTAAAAAGAAGTGTGTATTCTTGTCTGGTATTTATAGATACTAACTGTTATGTTAAACCCTTGACAGGAAGGTATTGCTGCTGTACCTGAAACGTGGAAGAGCAAGACCTTCAGATATGAGGAAGTGATTGACATGGCTCTGAAACTTATTCAGATTAAATTATATAGAAAATAATTAGAGAATACTGTATTCTTGTATCATAGCTATCCAGTATATGTAGTTAATATCGATAACAGAAATAACAAGCATTAATAAATTCGGGTCACTGTTAAAGCAGACGATGGACATCACGAATGGCAAACGAACTCTCTTGTAGCGCAACCGCCCGCGCACCAGCTGATTAGGACAAATCTGAAAGAAATCATCCGCATTGCCTGTGAACTGAGACTGTCATTCATCGTGCTCATTAACCTGTTGACGCAATGAGCCCTTATCGCCTAAGCAGATTACTGACCTACCTTTACCAGGCACTTCTGCAAAGTGTGCTAACTTTTCGTTTATAATTTGACGAGGACAGCTCCGACTATAGATGCATTTACAGCAAATTGTGTGTGAATGCAGTAATATAATGTTTTAGTTCAATGAAAAGAGGTAGGCGTGTAGTTTTAAGGAGCACTTCTTCACAATGATGAACAATGCACTATATTTGAATCTATACATTATTTTAGGTTCATCAATGGCCATGTGGACTTATTGGTCTCGAGGTAAGGTGACCGCCTCGGGTGCTGGAGGTCGCCTGTTCGATATCACGGTGGAGACTAGGATTTTTTTCACATGGATCGTCTGGTGTAAAAATGTCCCTGATCTCTTGTTAGTGAGATCGGACTCTCGTGTGCAGTGTCGAGCACGTTAAAAATTCCTTTGCAATTGGAAATTGAAAAAAGTAGGCTTAACGGCCGCTGCCCGGACAAAATTAAAATTAAAATCTACCCACGTTATTTGTACCTTTCCCCTAGTGGTTTGTTAAGAGCAACTACAGATGGCTCCTTATTGGATGTAGGTCAACTTAGCTCTAGTGTTTGAGTCTAAAAACCACCCTCCGTAAAACTGGTTGTATACATAATATGTAGAGTTTTCTACACCAGTATAAAGACGTTAACTTAAGTTTAGTGTATGGCTGTAATGTGTGGTAAAAGCACACACGTCTGCTGGGCCTTCTTAAAATATACTAATGTCCAAGCATACGCAGCCGTTTACATTTTCGTTCCATTGTGAACAATAGGTTTCAACGACAACTGGTCGGCTTACAGGAAGCCTGTATCCAAGCGTTTGTAGTGGCTTATTATACAACTCCAATGTCTTTAAATGATAAGGTTGTTAGTTCCAAATACAACCTTATGCTTGGGAGGTTACAGTAGCCATATTCGATGAACACCTTTTGCTATTTGAGTGTTATTTCAGGTTAATAGGGCGGTTTTGTTTTTATATTATAGATCCTTCCACCTGAATGATCATATGGTTATATCATTTTCTCTTAAGGTAAAGGTAGTGGTTTCGTTTGTTGGTGCATGAATATACCTGCATACTAAGTTTTAGATAACTATAATGCAGTTAGGGAGTGAAAAGGAGCATGGACTGGAGCACGTCATCCAAGATCAGAATAACTATTTTACAGTTAGGAACGTAAAATAACAAGGATTGGAACTTCTGACCCAACCTCACAATAACTATATTACAGTTAGGGAACGTAAAGAAATACGAACAGTAACTTATCATTGACCTCACAAAAACTAGAGACATCCAACAATGAAATATCAACACTTACTCCCTGAAGACAGGTTCTGCTTTAGAGAAACATTCCACAAACCATTCCTGTTGAGCTGCCAAAAATGATTGGGAGAAACAAGATTGCGGTACATTTTTCCTATTCAGAGTTTCAGGTTAGAAGCTGGTTTCTATATCTACTTTATACGAGGGACGTTCAAATCAAACTGGTACTTTCTGTTCTAGTTCTACCTGAATGGGTTATAGAGTGCTTTAACTACTATCATTAGTTAGGGGCACTTGTGTAATATTACTGCTAGGTGGCCCACTTGCTATGGGCCAGTCACGTGACAGATATATAAAAATGTTGGACAACACTTTTAGTGCCTGGATGGAACAGCGTGTTGTGATGAAGTTCCTTGTGAAAGAAGGCTTGAAATATTCGCAAATTTACAGAAGACTGTAATCACAATACGGTGATAAGACACTCAGCCGCAGTGAAACATTTGAATGGTGTAAACGTTTTAGAGAAGTTCGTACATTCGTGAGTGATGATCCAGGTTGTGGTGGCTCTCAACCCACCACAGCCATTCCTTGGTATATTCAGATTGTGGAACGCCTAATACTGGACAATGAAACACATAATCAGCCGCAAAATTGAACAAAAGTCAATTCTTTTCTGTGTACGGTGAAAACTACTATTCATGAATATGTGCATTTTTTCCAGGTTAGTGCACGTTGGGTGCCAATACAGCGTTCCGCTTTTGACCGGCAGAGAAGAGTTCAAGCCTGCACTGAATTGAAAGAAAGTTCTGACATGGAGGGGCATGCCTTTTTGGATGGTTTCATTACATGTGACGGAACCTTGGAACATCATTACATGTGACGGAACTTGGACGCATCATTACATGGGACGGAACCAGGGCGCATCATTACATGTGGCGAAACATGGACACATCATTACATGTGATGGAACCTGGGCACATTACATGTGACGGAACCTGGTCACATCATTACATGTGACGGAACATGGGCGCATCATTAAATGTGACGGATCCTGGGCACATCATTACATGTGATGGGACATGGGCACATCATTACATGTGACGGGACATGGGCACACCATGTCATATGACGGAACCTGGGCACATCATTACATGTGACGGGACCTGGGCGTATCATTACATGTGACGGGGCATGGGCACATTATGTCATATGACGACACATGGGCACATCATTACATGTGACGGGACCTGGGCACATCATTACATGTGACGGAACCTGGGCACATCATTAAATGTGATGAGACCTGGGCACATCATTATAATCCTGAATGGAAACGAGCATATAAGCAGGGGAAGCATACGCAATAACCCCCACCCAAAACATTTTGAACAATTTCATCAGCAGGTAAAGTGATGGCGAGTGTGTTCGGGGACAAGCCTAGCACACTTCATTGATTTACTATTCCGTGGTTACAGTATCAACAGTGAATTGTACATACGCATTTCGAGTAATGTGATTAACCGTCTGCGTAAAAAAAAGTCTTGGTTTATCACAAAGGGAGTGTTGCTTCTGCAAGATAACGCAACTTGGCTGGGAGGTATTGCCACATCCACCTTACAGCCCAGGTCTCGCTCCAAACAATTTCCAACTGTTCGGACCCCTAAAGGAATTCTTTAGGGGGTCAGCATTTCAGCACTAATGACGTAATGGAACAGGCTGTCCTGGATTGGTTCAGACATACTGACAATCCATTCTATGCTGAAGCTTTTCAAGCATTACTTAAACGCTGAGATAAGTGCATAAACATTGCATGAGCTTATATACAAAAAAATTAATGGCATTTGACTACTTGAAAAAAAGTTTGTTTTATTTACAAAAAAAAAGGTTTCAGTTAAACGTGAACACCCCTCGTAATTTCGAGCATTGACTTACCAATTTAAAGGTAATTGGTAAACCTCCCAATTTTGACCAGATCTAGTATATAAGGCTGTTAAAGGGTACACGTAGTACACTTATGAAAGCAATACAGCAAAGAAGGGAACTAGTCACCCCAATCCACATATAATAGAAAGCCTAAATCGTGTGCAATGAGGTGTGTACTTCATCTCCGACGGCAGTGACTGCTAGTGGACTATCTATTTATGTATGTACTCTGTTGGGTCTTTACAGTATTTCATATTAACGTCATTTCTGCATTATGACTTCATTCGTGAACATGAAAACAGGAAGACTTCATGAAGATATCACTGGAAATATTTCTACTAGTGAGTTATCTGACTTAAATGTCTGACCTGTCCTGTTTATGACCGCATTTCATAATTCGCCATTATATCGTTCGGATCATAAATGATACATGTTTACAAGTTTGTAGATCTTTTATGAAAACGCTACATAAAATATACATTTTAAAATAAATCTGAAGATTTCAAATTGTTGATAATGTTCTGCCATATTGTAATGTAAAATCATTCACATTGATAAGTGTTTCTAAATAACTTCATATGGGGTATTGTTGCTTGTTTGCTTGTTATATGTTTGTGTTGTTACCTTCTTGTGGCAAGCACGCACATTTCAACTACATATATAATCTTATTGGTTAAATCAATGGTTATTTATCATCGTGTGTGTGCGACAAATGTTATTGGACTAGCCTTAACAAGGACTTCTTCTTAATTATGTAATGTGGCATATGATCTTTCTAGGGGTGTGTGCCCTTGTCTCTTGTGAATAAAAGAGCCTTGTTCGACACTCGCTTTAAACTCGCTTCCATCTATCAAAATGCAACATGCTAGAAGTTAAGATATGGCACATAGGAATAAAACTGATCGCCCTTAACAAAACAACCTGGGAACTAGTAGAATTGATATCACTAACACTTTATGCTGGAAGGCAGTGTCAGTTATTGTATTATCTTTATCTCTAATTATGTAAATGTCTGTCCCTTCTACTACTGCACATCAATTATAGTACGTTCAGAAATGTGTGCCATTCTTTAAAATAATAAATCTCAGCAATTATGAGATATTATTAGGTGAACATCTATATTTATAGTTATTGTAAGACCAACATTATATCACATGTTTTCAGTCATAGAAAGTAAAAATTATGCATTTAGCATATCTGGAGTACATACAAAAATGTGCGTCTCCGCTTGATACTGTTATAAGAGTTCTACAGCAACCATCTGTGATGTGTGAGAAAGGGTATTCATGAAATCACATAGTGCACGTATTTTTATTGAAAATCGTAAATTCTCACTGCTGGTGCATTGAAAGTTTCCAGAAGCGTCACAAACTTTGAGAAGTACGTGACTTTCATAATTCGTTCCAATTTGTAATTATTAACAAATATTATTTGAAGGGCGTTGAAAGTTAAATTCGCTACACTAAAAAGAAGCAATAAAATTGTATAAACATTTCCTCTTTGAGGCTGAACGTGAGAGTATGTTTCATCGTACTTCAAATCCAGAGAAAATATCGATACATACACTGGGCATTTGCAGAATATCCATCTCAGACTGGGCACTTGGACATGACAGTTTGTGTGAAAATATCACCCGAAACCGAGGAAGAACAAGATGGTTCATAGTTGTGATAAAGAAATATTTAAACGAGAAATTTATATAATGCTGATTTCTAAACAAGCATTGACGCGAAGAAAATGGATAATTAAAAAGCGGGTGACAGGTGATAACAAAATTTACAAACTAGCAAATGTAAAGAAAGTTGTATATGCTATCCTCTCAGACATTGAGAAACAATTCTGGATTAAATGTGATTACCATAAAATGAAAGCGGGAAACCATTAGTGGCAGAATAATTTATTACGATCATTCAGCCGATAACAGTCATAAAACACTTTGAAATCATAATAGAGTGAGTAAATTATATGTATATTTATATTTAAAACAGAAATGAAATTATCTAAGACATGCTTAAACTTCTCACGAAGCAAGGAAATCAATCATTACGAGAGTAAACTAAAACAAAAACACAAACATTTGTTACATCATTTTCTCTAAGCGCACAGCTTTACTGAAACTATTCATTATAAACATTAAAGCAGATTTATCAGGTAAACTAATTTACTAATACCTTGTGATAAATGAAGGTACACCTGCAGCTCTGAATGTACTATCAGTTCACAGAAGTACTATAAAATGTGTTTTGTGTATAACCGATGACTACGGGTCTTAGAGAAATATTGTTCGAACATTAACTACATGCATTTTTAAATATAATAGCTTGGTGTGGTATTGCAACAGTAGAAATATGAGAACACATACTTTTCTTAAGTGTGGTCAGCCAGTCATTGAACCTCCTGCGGCCCTCGGCGTGATTTGAATTTAAGACATGGGACTTAGATCATTTGTTCCAAAAATAAAGTATGTTCGTTTTCATGACCAAATTATTGCTCGCTTCAGGCGTGAAAATGGGGTCAGACTCTATTATGAGTTAGAAACAGTAAGCAGGAGTATATATAATATGACTGAAGACGTAACATAATGAAATATGTTACATTTTATCCTTTTTGTGGCTGAATTTTTACCCTTACGTGGCTGACTTTAGATGTTGGGATGTGTGCATGACCTCATTGCTACCTATATCGGGTAGGGACTTCGAACCTATATTTAGTGGTTCGTTGGTAACTAATGTTTTTGATGCGAAATACCCATATAGAAATGTGTGCATTCTCCATTGTTTAGTTCTCTACTCTGTCAGTCAATGTTTAACCATCGTCATTCTTCCAGGCTGTCATAACCCTATTCTTTTGTTGTTGTGTCTTCCTGCATGTTATGATACTATGTATTGCCTCAACGGCCTTTATGAGACTCTGGGGTCTATACTGCTCATAATCTTTTTTCGAGTTTGTCTGATTTTCGTGTTTAATTCGCAGAAGGCGATCCTATCGAGTCCACCCCAACTCTGATTTTTGAGATATTTATATTTGCAAGAAGTTGATGTGTACCAACACTGATGTGGTTTCCTGCTGCTGGTTTGGGTATTTTGGCGACAGTGGTGCAGGCGTTTAGTTCGTACATCAGCCTTTCTTTGTGGCTCGTAGAATAAACGTCGCACAGCCAATCTTGGTTTTTTTTAAAAGTCCACAAACTTTGCAAGATATAGTGTTGGAATCACTGCAAAAATGCTACAGGCTGGCAGAAATATACCAACTGGAAATACTTTACAGCAGCTGTCTTCAAACAAGACATATTCCAGACCAGGGAAAGTGGTCCTACATAATTCTGACCCACACAAAAAAGAGACAGTGAAGTTCTAACGAACTACCTCCTATTCTGCCTGCTATTAACTATTTATAAATGGTTTACAAAAGTCATTACCCGCAGACTAGAAAGACAGCTCCACGAGAACCGACAGCGTGAACAGGCAGGTTTCAGGAAGGACCACTCAACCAATGACCACTTCCACACAACAGTTGATGGAGAGAGCGCATGAAATCAGTCTGCACCTGTGCAATGCGCTTGTAGACTCTGAAAACGTCTTTGATAGTGTGAAAATAAATGCAGTGGTAAATGCCTTGAGGAACCAATGAATCGAAGACAGGTGCACCCATTTTATAAAAAGACAAACGAGGGCTGCTAAACTGAGATTACTCTTTTCCCCATGCCACTCTCCCCGCCCATGCACAGAGGAGTAGTACAAGGAGATATCATCTTCCCAAAACTGTTCACTGCTGATCTTGAAGAAGTTTTAAGGCCCCTAAAAGGCAGGACCAAAGCGCTAACATAGAAGTCGAGGTTCCCTCACACCTGCGCTTTGCAGAAGATATTGTAATCTTGAGCCACATCATTGATACAGACGCCGAACAAAGCCAAAACGAGTTGTGCAAAACAAGCAAGGCCGTTGGCGACAATGGAAAGAAGACTCGAGTTCTACTGAACACTTTCTGCCCTACGGGAAAAGGAGCCAATCGAAAATGTAAATGTGCATTTCTACTTAGGCCAAGAAACTAACCACAACATTGATTATCAGATCTCACCCATTCATCTCTTCGATCTAATATCCCAGAACTCCTTCGGTGGTGTCCTCATTAAGGGTCATTGACGAAAGCACTATTTAAAGAGTTAAGCCAGTCTTTATACAAGCACTATGTGTGGTCTCCTAATGAGTTAAGCCATTCATTATACAAGCACTATGTGTGGTCTCCTAATGAGTTAAGCCAGTCATTATACAAGCACTATGTGTGGTCTCCTAATGAGTTAAGCCAGTCATTATACAAGCACTATTTGTGGTCACCTAATAAGTTAAGCCAGTCATTATACAATCACTAGTTGTGGTAACCTAATAAGTTAAGCCAGTCATTATACAAGCACTATGTGTGGTCTCCTAATGAGTTAAGCCAGTCATTATACAAGCACTATGTGTGGTCTCCTAATGAGTTAAGCCAGTCATTATACAATCACTAGTTATGGTCTCCTAATAAGTTAAGCCAGTCATTATACAATCACTAGTTGTGGTCACCTAATAAGTTAAGCCAGTCATTTTACAAGCACTATGTGTGGTCACCTAATAAGTTAAGCCAGTCATTATACAAGCACTATTTGTGGTCACCTAATAAGTTAAGCCAGTCATTATACAATCACTAGTTGTGGTCACCTAATAAGTTAAGCCAGTCATTATTCAAGCACTATGTGTGGTCTCCTAATGAGTTAAGCCAGTCATTATACAAGCACCATGTGTGGTCTCCTAATGAGTTAAGCCAGTCATTATACAATCACTAGTTGTGGTCTCCTAATAGGTTAAGCCAGTCATTATACAAGCACTATGTGTGGTCACCTAATGAGTTAAGCCAGTCATTATACAATAACTATTTATGGTCTCCTAATGAGTTAAGCCAGTCATTATACAAGCACTATTTGTGGTCTCCTAATGAGTTAAGCCAGTCATTATACAAGCACTATTTATGGTCTCCTAATGAGTTAGGCCAGTCATTATACAAGCACTATTTGTTGTCTCCTAATAATTTAAACCAGCACCATCACGTTGTCAGTAACATATCCTGTGAAGTTAACCGTTTCATATCTGCGTCGATTTCAACAACAGCGTTTTTGGTTATAGCATGACGTGTAGCGTTACAAAATTAGTTGACATCTAGGCCTGAACTGTCAAATACTACAGCACTAAAATGAAAATGCATTGAAAGTCTGCATTTCGAGCAACAAAAGTATCGACTTAGACGCCTTTACCAGAACGATGGAGTAATGTATGTACCCAAAGATTTTAATTGTTAACTTTATGACGGTCTGAATTATAAACGAACTGAATTGTGTGGGGATTTCTCAATACAGATCTGTTTTTTGTGTATGCTCGTTTCATGTAAATTACTATTTTGATTGTTTTCATATTTTAGTTTATCTAATATCAGACATAAGCGGGAGATTTACAGGTTTACTGTAATTGGTTCAATTCTAACTAGGACGTCGCATCAGAGTCAAGTGGAATTACTAATACAGAATAAGAGACGATAGATGCGATTGGGGGAGAGAACAATGGTAGAGAAAGTGGTTCAGGCGTGGTTGGTATCATTGAGATATGTGGGAAGATTCTCAACCATAAGCTGGAAGATACTATCCAGGAAGTCAGAAATCAGTTCTGTGGGACAAGAACAAGCGGAGACAATAGCACAGCCTGAGTTGTTGGGATTACTGATCTTGGGCAGCATGTAAAATGAAGGTTTACCAAGAGAACTGTCCAAGATAAGGAGGTTCGTAGCGTTCTTCGGGAGGAGATAACGTTTGGTCAAATCAAGGATGGTGGTAGTGACCTCCTTTTGAAGCGGACAGTGACATCATCAGCGCGTAGTTCATAGAAAGAAGGATCAGATAGTTGAAGACTGCCCTCCTGAACATATCAATCCAAACCACCACTGCTCCTCCCTTATCAGCAGGTATACTGACAAAGACCACACCTTACTTCCTTGTAGAATTCTTTAGAAACAAGACTGTATTCAAGGCAGATTAAGTAACAAGATGTGCATCGATTTGATCCCCCGTTGTAGTGAGCGACACGTATTTAAGTCAAGCATAGCATAAAACCTGGAGGACCCCTGTCCACCTCCCCCAACACGCTCGGGGTGTGAAGAAAGCGAAGGCAACCCGTCGCTAAACGCTCTTTTCAGGACACACAAAAGAGTTAACTTACTTATTCTGTACATTCAACAACAATTGTTAGTACATATGTATTTGTTACCAGTTTACAATTGAATAAATAATGGTATGTCATATGTCACCAGTTTCACTACAGCCCATGCATGGGGTACACATATTAAAGTGTTATCTGCAAACTAAAAGTTCTATGAAAACGGCATACACTGAGTACTTCAAGTACGTGGCTTTATTTTATAATCAAATTGTAAAAAATGTGCTATATCATTGATGTGCTAAAGGGAAAGCGAATTAGATCAGCAGGCACAGCGTGGAAGGAGATTGGTTATTTGAGCTTGGCAAGTAGGCTACACAGAGATCGAGATCTAGATCGGCAAACAAATTTTGAACTGAGTGTTTGTGCTCAGAACTTTGTCATAATATAGTTACAATGTAGACGTTACCCATTGTAGGACAGAGGAAAGGTGCAGCCTTTGTTGGAGCATTTGCCGCGAACGCTGCAGGTTGGAGTTTTTGTTAAAAATTTGTTGTGCTTGATTGTTTGTTGTATCAGGACATTCCTATCAAACGTGTGTTAGGTGTTTGACTGCACTAATGGAAACAACAAAAATTATTCTGGAGCTATGGATATATCAGCCAGGAAAGAGATTGGATACTTCGCTCATAAAGATCAGAGACTGAAGAGCTAATGATCAAGATGTCTGGAATACAAGCAAGATAATATACAAATCTACATGAGAACAGAATTAGACTTGTACCGACAAGACTTTATTTGATTACATTTGATTTGATTAGACTTGATTTGATTAGACCTGATTTGATTAGACTTCACTTGATTAGACTTCATTTGATTAGACTTCATTTGACTAGACTTGATTTGACAAAACTTTATTTGATTAAACTAGATTTGACTACACTTGATTTGACAAGACTTGATTTGATTTGAATTAATTTGATTAGACGTGATTTGATTTGAATTGATTTTATTAAACTTGATTTCATTAGATTGATTTGATTAGACCTGATTTGAATAGACTTCATTTGAATAGACTTCATTTGATTAGATTTGATTTGATTTCACTTTACGTGACATGATTTGTAGTATTTGGCTTTTGTCATGTTTCTAATTGATACAATGTCATTTTGTGTGTCTTTTTCACATTTTTATGCTGAAATGTGAAATTGTTGAGGCGGTGGAGGAGCCGAGTGTTGATTTCGATCTGGATACGTTCACTACACTTAGATATTCAACATGTCTGCCATTCATGAATTTCTATTTATGGTATGAAAGTTGTGTGTGAGTGTTGCCGACTATCAGCGACGAAGAATGAACCTTCATAAACAAGTGGTATCAATATTTAGCGTGTATTTTGAATAGCTTATCGAGGCATCCGATGATACATCCCATTGACCAGTACTCAGTTCTCAAGGGCATGCATGCCTATCATCGCCGCCTACGCCTTCAACAAAGGTACCACACCAAACCCAACTCTTGCTCTTTTGCTGACCTCGGTCACCCTTTCTCTAGTTATTCCCCAAAGGAATCTGACTGGAACCCTCCTCCTGGCCGATCCAGTGCCTTAGAACTCTATATTAAGACTACTCTTCACGACATCAAGGCCTTCTGCCCTAGGCGCCCGAGATATTAGAATATTTCTCAACTTCAGGCTCGTGCTCTAGCTAGTCTCAACCGGCGTAGGGATCTCGTGATTAAACCTGCTGATTAGGTTTAGGGGAGGGGGGGGGGGGCAGTGGTGGTTTGGATTGATATGTTCAAGAGGGTAGTCTCCAGCTATCTGATCCTTCTTTCTATAAACTACGCTTCATTCCATGTGACGAAACCTGCTCGCATCATTACATGTGACGAAACATGGGTGCATCATTACATGTGATGAATCCTGGGTGCATCATTACATGTGACGAAACATGGGTGCATCATTACATGTGACGAAACATGGGCGCATCATTACATGTGACGAAACATGGGCGCATGATTACATGTGACGAAACCTGGTCGTACCATTACATGTGACGAAACATGGGTGCACCATTACATGTGCCGAAACCTGGGTGCATCATTATACTCCTGAATAGAAACGATCATCCAAGCAGTGGAGGCACATGCTATAACCACCACCCAAATTGTGTGCGATAATTGATTGTGCAGGTAAAATGATGGCCAGTGTTTTCTGCGACAAACATGACGTCATTCATGTTGATTTTCTACTCCGAGGTGCCACTATCAACAGTGAACAGCACATTAGTATTTTGAGTGATGTGCATAACCGTCTGCGGAAAAAGCGGCATGGTTTGATCACAAAAAGCGCCCTGTTCCTGCAAGATAACGCTCACACCACTATGCTTCATCTGCAACAACTCGTCTGTGAGGTAATGCGACACCGATCTGACAGGTCACACCTCGTTTCAAGCGATTGTCACCTGATTAACACATAAAATAATTCCTGGGAGGTCATCATTTCAGCACTGATCTCGAAGCGAAACAGGTTGTCCTAGACTGGATCAGACATACTGACAAATCATTCTACGCTGAAGCTTTTAAAGTATTACTTAAACGTTCAGATTAGTGCTTAAACGTTACAGGAGATTGTACATAAAAAATTAATGGCATTTCTCAGTTTGTCTTGAACGCACCTCGTAATTTCGAGCACTAACTTGCCAATTCAAAGATAATTGGTTAACCTCCCAATAATGACCGGCTCTGGCATGTAAAGCTGCTAAAGGGTACATGTAGTACAGTTATTAAAAGCAGTACAGTAAAGAAGGAAACAATTTAACAGAAA
Source organism: Ariolimax columbianus (assembly GCA_036924085.1). Lineage (NCBI taxonomy): Eukaryota > Metazoa > Mollusca > Gastropoda > Stylommatophora > Arionidae > Ariolimax > Ariolimax columbianus. The sequence goes on from JAVGWX010000007.1 coordinate 16,175,799, forward strand.
GCCTAAATCAAGTACAATAAGGTGTATACTTCTTCATCTCCGATAGCAGCGACTGCTATTGGACGACCTATATATTTAATTACTACATTCAGGTCAATACAGTATTTCATGCTATAGTCATGTCTACAGTATGAGTGCATTCGTGAAGATGCCGCTGACTGATGAATGTGTGCTAAAAGCTGCTGAATATGGGCGCAGCATCAAATTAGCTACTTGTAGCCTTACTGAATACCGCCAAATCATTTCGAGTCTGAGAGCTTCCGATGGGTCTCGCACAACATCAAAGTTGGGAATGGAGTCAATAATGAAAGCATACTATACCAACCTGTGCAGATCATCAGAACCCACTCCAATTGCCCTCTCATCTACTTTACCCCCTCTTCAAGACTTCCTGCTCTCAAAAATTTGTCATGCTGTTAGGTCAATGCCATTTTGCAAATCACCAGGTGAAGATGGCATCACTGCGGAGGTCATTGGGCTTGCGGTCTACCCCTTTACCAAGGCCTAGCTCAACGCTTTACATGTTATCTTCTGTCGAGGGGAACACCTGCTGCCTGGCACAACTTGAGTGCAACTCTTTTGTCCAAGAAGGGAGACAGAGAGGATCTAGGAAACTATCCTCCAATTACTCTCCTCCCGGTCACTTACAAGTTGTTTACAAAATAAATTTTTTCCAGAGTCCGCACCACTCTCGAAGAATCGCAACCAGTCGAACAGGCAGCCTTTCGGCGTTTGTACAGCACAATGGACCATATTTCTACCTATTGCTGCCTTGTTGAGGCAGCCCGAGAGTTACAGACGCCCTTTATATTCACCTTCGTCGACTATAAAAAGGCTTTTGATTCGGTGGAACCGCAGTGTTTCTACCGTTCACTGTTGAAGCAAGGTGTCAATTCTGGTTACATCAGAGTTATCACCAACAATCATACGAACTGCACCATCACATTTCGTTCCTTCCAACGTCTGATTGTGGTGCAATTCAAAAGACGTCCGCTAGGGCGATCCTATCTCCCCGAATCTCTTCTCTGCATGTTTGGAATCAGTCATTAGCCGATGCAACTGGGACACCTTTGGTATCCTTTGGCAGACGCCTCAATCACCTTCGATTTGCTGATGACACTTTGATATGATGGACATTATATTGTTCTGATTATTAATGGTACAAATTTATATGTTGTTATATCTTTTATGAAAACACTATACAAAATATACATTTTAAAATAAATTAATCTGAAGATTTCAGTTTGCTGATAATGTTCTGCAATATTATGATCTAATATCATTCAAATTGATAACTGTTTTTAATGACTTTCATATGAGGTATTGTTGCTTGTTTACTTGTTATATGTTTGTGTTGTTACCTCCTTATGGCGAGCACGGACATTTCAACTACATACATAGCCTCATTGGTTAAATCAATGGTTATTTACCATCGTGTTTGTGCGACTAATGTTCTGGGACTAGCGTTAACAATGGTGCATTCTTAATTTTATAATTTGACATACGATCTTTCTAGTGATTTGTGTCCTTGTCTCTTGCGAATAAAGGGCCTTGTTCGATCCTCGGTCTCAACACACTCCAATCTACCTAAGTGCAACATGCTAGACATTAAGATATGGCATATAGGAATATAACTTATCATCCTGTAACATAACAGTCTGGGAACTAGTACAAATGATATCACTAACACTTCATGCTGGAAGACAGTGTCGACTACTGCATTATGTTTATCTCTAATGATGTAAATGCCTATCCCTTCTACTACTGTACATAGCAATATTCCATGCTTGTTTGTACTTCCTAGTGGACATTTAGCAGATTAATTATAGTACGTTCAGAAATACATGCCATTCTTGAAAATAATGTACCTCAGCAATTATAAGATATAATTAGGAGAACATGTATTTTTATAGTTATTGTAAGATCGACATCATGTTAAGTGTTTTCAGTCATAACAAGTAAATATTGTGCATTTTAGCATATTTGAAAAATATAAAACAATGTGCATCTCCTAGAGTTCTACAGAAACCAACTGTGATATTTGAGAAAGGGTATTCATCAAGTCATATATTGCACGTATTTTTTATGTTAAATCTTAAATTCTCAGTGCTGGTGCACTGAAAGTTTCGAGAAGCGTCACAAATTTAGAGAAGTACATCACTATCATAATTTTGTTCAATATGTAATGCCTTTATTATTTGAAGGATGTTGAAAGTTAAATTCGCTACACTAGAGGGCAGCAATAACAATTGTATAAACATGTGTCATTTGAGGCTGGGGAGAGTTTGTTTCATGGTGTTTCGAAGCCAGAGAAAAAAACAATACATGAGCTGGATATTAGCATAAGGTCATTATCAGGCTAGGCACTTGAACATGACAGTATGTTCACGAATACCCCAGGAGACCGAGGAAGGAAAAGATAGTTGATAGCTCTGAGAAAAACATGATTAAACAAGAAATTTATAAAATGTTGAATTCTAAAGAAGCATTGACGCTAAGGAAATTGATAATTAAAGGCCAGGTGTGAAGTGTTAACAAAATGTACAAACTGGCAGATATAAAGAAAGCTGCATACGCTGCCCTTTCATACATTGATAAACAATTCTTGATTAAATGTGACTATTATGTGACTATTATAAAATGAAAGGGAAAAACGATTTTTAGTAGAATAATTGGTTACGATTCATTCATCCAAAATCAATCATCAATCTCTTTGAGTTATCTGAATCAGAATAGGATGAGTAATTTCCACGTTTATTGATATTTAAAGCAAAAATGACACTAACTAATTCATACTTCAATTTCTCATGAAGCTTGGTACTTAATAATTAGTTATAAAGAAACACTGACACAAAAACACAAACATTATTTATATAATTTAGTTTAGAAGCACAGCTCTTACTGAAACTCCATGCATTGTGAATATTAAAATAGATTTATCAGGACACATAATGTACTAACACCCTGTGATAAATGAAGATACGTCTGCAGATCACATGTACTATCAATATACAGAAGTACGCTTGAATGTATAGTGTGTATAAACGATAACAATGGGCTTTATGGAAATAACAAAGAGAACGTTTGCTTTGACAAATGCGTGCAGTCTACATAATATTTCAGCACAACAAATTAGCTCAATAATTAGAATTGGGGGACAAGCAAAAATGTAAGTTGCTACTTTAATGACGTAAAATATATCAATTGTAACGGCACGTATTTCTGAACGCACTATACAACAGTGGACGTTAAATCGTGGAATAATGTCACTGGGAAACTATAAAGTAAACAGTTATGATCACTAAACAAGGAAAGAAATATTGTTGGAACATAAAGAACATACAGTTCTAAATAGAATAGCATGTGGTACTATTTCAACAGAATAAAAATGAGGAAACATACTTTATTGAGGTGTGGTCAGCGAGTCATTGAACTAAACCTCGTGCAACCCTTGTGGTGATTTGAGTTTAAGACCTCTGACAGACAATTTGTATCAAAAATAAAATATGCTTATATTCACGACCAAATTATTTCTAGCTTCAGTTTACCACGACGTGAAAATGGCACCAGACCCTGTTATGAGTTAGGAATAGTAAGCAAAAGTATATAATAAGACTGAAAACGTAACATAATGAAGCCTATAACATTTCTTGCTCATTATTAATTTGCTCATATACATTTTTGGATTCTATGTAGATGATACTCTTCTTTGTTTCTGGGGGGGGGGGGGGGGGTATCTCTCATTATTAGCTCGTCTATGCAAATATGAATTGCGGTTTAATTATTCTTTCTAGTATCTTAAAATAATATTTGTTTCTTCTTTGTGTAATCTTGTCTGCCTAATTAGGTATCACTTCTCGTATCTAGTCAATCAGCTCTGGAAATTAGACCTCAGTGTTTGTCAAGAATTAGACCTCAGTTTTGTCAAGAATTAGACATCAGTTTTGTCAAGTTTTAGACCTCAGTGTTTGTCAAATATTGAATCTCAGTGTTTGATTTCAGTGTTTTTGTCTCTTCAGACACGCACTTAGTGTAGCAGGAGGTCTTTTCTCGTTCATATCACTCACACAAGAACCAAATATAACGACGCTTATTCTAGTTATTCGTGACGCCGGGAAGAATTAAAATGTGAAGAAAAATTAATGTCTTCTTTCGTTTGTGGCGTTCTGCGATTTAATTTTTAGAGTGGCAGTGGGCTTATTCTTTTCTCACGCACACAACTACAATTACAGCGTTTATTTCAGTTGTTTAGTCGCTGGGAGAAAATAAAGGATGAGCAATAAAGGCAACATGCACCTGCAGTCGCCGCGGGGTGTAAATGCTAGGTTGATATGTTACCACTTCTTTAACTTTGCCTTACAAAAGTTTCCTTTCTGTGCATTCTTGGTCTAGAGATCAGTAGATACTTGCGTCTCAATTCATCTCAAACAAAAGAAATATCTATTTTAGCACCAAATTTGACGTAATGACGTCACAGAATAGTCCACTTTTTAACTGTTGGGGGTGTCAGGCATTCTTTGAGAATATACGAGAATTTCTGCTACCGCCTGTTCCTGACGTCTTAACAATACATTTCTTGAATCTGTCAATGCATGTCTATGATAAGGAGAGAGCATCACGTTTCTACAGTAGCATGACATTATCCATGCTGGCAGACGATGTAATAACAACCATGTTTTCTTACCCTAATCCTAAATCTATTCATAACTATAACATTAATCCTAACCCTAAACATAACATTAACCTTCCCAAAACTGAATAAAAACCATGTTTTATACACTTTATCATTATCTAAGTCTTTACGTATTCACTTAAAATAACATTATATTGATCTGTCCTCCCCAAAATGGAATGTCCCGTTACACATGGATAGGAACACAGGGAACTCTGTTTTGGGTGAATTAAAACGCAATCCTTATCCTGATCGCTCATCCACAGCACCTTGCGAATAACATTTCCGAGAAATCCTTCGGCGCTGTTCTCTTTAAGTGTCATGATACAATCACTATGGTTGGTCTCCATAACTTAACTAAACTTAACGTTTTTATACAGGTTTAGAAGACTCATCAGAGTCTGTAGACAACCAGTCACATCGGCATTACCCTGCTCTAAAACCTGTGCACATCCAATCTATTCTTAAATGCATTAACTGTTTCTGCCCCTACCACCTCCTGGGGTAATGCATTCTAAGCATTCACCACTCTCTAAAAAATATTTCCTAATATCCAATCTGGACCTTTCTTTAGTTAATTTGTATCTCTGTCGTTTTGTTCTCGTTGGTGGTTGTATTTTGAAAAACTATTAATAGTCTAATTTTACCTTTCTCGTGATCATCTTATAAACCTTCATTAAGTCACCTTGAATTCTTTTCTTTTCTAGAAGATGTATGCAGGTTGTTTTATGAGTCTTTCCTCGTAACTGTAATTCTGGAATATCACTATGAGTTTTGTAGCTCTTCTTTGTATCCTTTCCAGCATGTTTATATCTCCTCCACGATAAGGACTCCGCACCTGTACAAAGTACCCCAATCTAGGTGTAAACAATGCTTTATACATATAATGACTTACTAATGAGTTAAGCCATCAACACTTGCGTCGATTTCAACAACACTTTTTCTTTTTGGTTATAGCATGGCGTGTAGCGATATAAATATAGTTGACATCCAGGTCTGAACTGTCGAACACCATAGCACAAAATAGAAAATGGATTGAAAAAGTCTGCATTTCTGGCAACAATAATTTCGACTTGAGTCGCCCTTACCGAAAGGGTTGAGTCTTGTCTATATACAGAGATTCTAATTCTAGTTGTAAGCTTTATGACGGTCAGAATTATAAACGAACCGAATTGTGTGGTGATTTCTAAATACAGATCTATTTTATGCGTATGCTCGTTTCATTTAAATTAATATTTTGATTGTTTTGATAGTTTAGTTTATCAGACATTTTTATCTCAGACATAAGCCGATACACGTTTGTTTTCTAGTCTGATTTGCTATAATTGGCACAAAAATATTGACTTGGACGTCTCGTCAGGTATAATACAGTAATATATTGACCAAAACCACACCTCACTTCCATGTATAAGTCTCTGAAAATAGACTGCATTTACGGCAGGTTAGGTAACAAGATGTGCATCAATATGATCCCCGTGGTAGTGAGCGATACGCAGATGAAGCCGAGCATAGCACAACCTGGATGACCCCGGTCCACCACCAATCACCATGCTCGGGTGGGAAAGCGAATGCAATCCACCACTTAAGTTTAAGCCCTTTTCAGGGCACACAAAAGAGTAAACTTACTCATCGTGGGAATTCAACAACAACAACAATGTTTAATAAAGTTTATAAAGATGTAATTTTTACCCGTTTAATATTTAGTAAATAATGTTATGTCATATGCCACCAGTTTCACTACACCAGTCCAGGCAAATTGGCTACACATATTAAATTGTTATCTGTAAATTAAAAGTACCGTACAAACGAAATACACTGCGTACTTGGCCTTTATTTTAGAATTAAATTGTTATAAATGTGCTATAGCATTGCTGTGCCGTACTACAGGAGAATTAGATCAGCACGCACAGTGTGGAGGAGAGCTTGGCAAGTAGTCTGAAGTAGGCTACACGTTCTGATCGGCAAACAATTTTCTTACACTCAACTTATAGGAAGTCCTGTGCATATAACTTTGTCATAATATAGTTATAATGGAGGCGTTACGCATTGTGGAGAAGAGAAAAGTTGCAGCTATCGTTGGAGCATGTGCTGCTGATGCTGCAGGTTGTAGTTATGTTATTAATGTGCTGTGTTTGATTTTTTGTTGTATCACTACATTTCCATCAAACGTGTTAGGTTTTTGACTGCACTAACGGAAACAAAACAAAGTTAATGATACTGGAGATATGGATATAGCAGCCGGGAAAGAGACCGGATACTTCGCTCATTAACACTATTTAAAGTACTGAAAACAGCAGAGCGGTAAGAACTAATGATCCAGATGCTTGGAATACAAGCAAGATAACATGCAATTGTACATGAGAACAGAAATAGACTTGTACCAACCCTTCCATCTCATTAGGGTTTCGCTACGGATTGGGCAAACAAAGACATTGAAAAGTTAAGCCGGAAAAGGTTATAGGAATGTCAGTATTCAGGATCAAGAAAATTCGTAATAAAATAAATTATCATTCATACATTATTTTTTAGATCTAGTCTTAACACTTCATGTCAACTTAAATGTGTGCTCCTGTACCTATTAGCTGATTTGTATAAGTTTTTTCTGCTAAAATCAACAACAAAATTTGTTAGAAACTAGTAATAACATTTTTGTGTTACATTTTCCTGTTATTAATTGATCTTATTATATTATTGCAGCTCAACCATTACAATGGATCTACAAAGATGAATTAATGCTCGAACTGACTAATGGAATAGAAGAGATTGAGTTCCGGACATGTTCAGCTAACCCTTACTTCTCTATTGAGACAGGGCGAAACACTTGTTACTACGACCAAGCTTATGTTATGCTTAAGTCTCTTGTGGAGTCGGGAGGTCAGTATTGCTAATAATATATACCAGCAGTTTTTAACCTGTGATCCGCAGACCTTTTGGGGTCCATGAGGTCCTCTCAAGGGGTCCTCGAAGTCTTCAAGAAATGTTATGAATTTTGCCATTTAAAATCAAAAGATCAATAGATGTAAAATATAGAAAAACAGAAACAAGGACAAATACAGCAGAAATTAACTTAGACAATGTTCACACAGTTAGATAAATGTCAATTAAACAGGCGCCCTGTGGGAATTTACAGGTGACCGGACATCAAAGCAGGGCTATTGACTGTGTTCGTAGACTTCTAAATACACTGCCACTGAGTCGAATATCTAATGGTGCGGACCAGACAGAATCAAAATAACCGACCAGAAGATGGGTAAAAGTTTAAAGTGAACATTAGTGGACATTGCCCTTGCCCTCCCCCTGTCAACACGAAACATTTAAAAAAAATATTTTCTGTGCTTAACATATAATGATACTGTCGTAGAATGTGTAAATATGGAAATTTGGTGAAAATAAATTAGTAGTGTGAGTTGCAAATATGAAGGATTCATTTATATTGGACGATATGAGAACACTTTATTTTCATATTATTATATTTTCTTATGTATTAACAATACATTTCTATTAGTATTTTAAATTCCAGACATTGTTAACTGTTATAAACACACTGAAATTTTATTACTGAACATTTTCAAAAATTAAATATTTTAGGGGTCAGCGGCAACAACAGGTGTTTAAAGGAGGTGCGAGGTAAAATAAATGATTAAAAACCACTGGTATACAAATACAATTAACAAAGCAGCAATAAAACAATTATTTTAGATGGGGGAAAATTGAATTAGGATAGCAAAATAATGATAGTGAAACAACTACAAGAGGAGTGCATGCAAGTGCTTTTATGTCAGATTCCTGTAAGGGACTAGCTTCATTACTTGAATCCTGGTATTCAGCCAGGCAAGGTTGCATGATGCAATATAGCCAAAAGCTGCTTGAATCTGTGTCTGTCCTTCACCTTGGAGTACCATGACAGTTCACCGGCGTGGTGCAGGTTATCTTGTCAGTGGGCGACCAGAAAGTGAAAGTCACCCTCCTCGTTCATCTATTGTCAGTCATGCGGACCACATGTTCAGCCCATCTGTGCTTTCGTATTGATGCAGAGTTGGCATCTCGTAACTCAGTTTGGTCGCAGATGTCAATGTTTCTGATATGGCATGTTAGGGAGATATTTAGGACTCCATTGCTCTTTCGATAATTCTGAGCTTCTCTTCATCTGATTTGCGTAGACTCCAAATCTCACACCCTTATACCATTGCTGGAATAGATATGCAACTGAATGTTTGAGCCCCGGCCTTGATGTCCATCAACTGCTGGAGTATCGGTTTAATGCGGCTGAAGCAGAACCAACCCAAAGCTCTTCTGTGTGAGATCTCCTTATTAATGTTGGGGATATTGTTGACTAGCTTCCATGGACATCTTATTCTTTGTATGGAGAGAGAAGAAGATGATAGGAGGAATAAGAATATAAGACGAAGAAGATGATAGGAGGAAGAAGATGATAGGAGGAAGAAGATGATAGGAGGAAGAAGATGATAGGAGGAAGAAGATGATAGGAGGAAGAAGATAATAGAAGCAAGAAGATGATACGAGGAAAAAGATGATACGAGGAAGAAGATGATAGGAGGAGAAAGATGATACGAGGAAGAAGATGATAGGAGGAAGTTTATAGGAGGTAGAAGATGATAAGTGGAAGAAGATGATAGGAGAAAAAAGATGACAGGAGGAAGAAGATGATAGAAGGAAGGAGATGATAGGAGGAAGAAGATGATAGAAGGAAGGAGATGATAGAAGGAAGGAGATGATAGAAGGAAGGAGATGATAGAAGGAAGGAGATGATAGGAGGAAGAAGATGATAGGGGGAAGAAGATGACAGGAGGAAGAAGATGATAGAAGGAAGGAGATGATAGGAGGAAGAAGATGATAGAAGGAAGGAGATGATAGAAGGAAGGAGATGATAGAAGGAAGGAGATGATAGGAGGAAGAAGATGATAGGAGGAAGAAGATGATAGAAGGAAGGAGATGATAGGAGGAAGAAGATGATAGAAGGAAGGAGATGATAGAAGGAAGGAGATGATAGAAGGAAGGAGATGATAGGAGGAAGAAGATGACAGGAGGAAGAAGATGATAGAAGGAAGGAGATGATAGGAGGAAGAAGATGATAGAAGGAAGGAGATGATAGAAGGAAGGAGATGATAGAAGGAAGGAGATGATAGGAGGAAGAAGATGATAGGAGGAAGAAGATGATAGAAGGAAGGAGATGATAGGAGGAAGAAGATGATAGAAGGAAGGAGATGATAGAAGGAAGGAGATGATAGAAGGAAGGAGATGATAGGAGGAAGAAGATGACAGGAGGAAGAAGATGATAGAAGGAAGGAGATGATAGGAGGAAGAAGATGATAGAAGGAAGGAGATGATAGGAGAACGAGGAGGAGGTTAAGTCTCCAGACATAAGTTTGAACACTTGAAAGACATTACTCTTATTTATCATGGATTAAATATAAACCTAGCCTGCACATTGTGTGGTAACAGCCAAGTCTGGTGGCCTTTATTACTCAGGTCTGTATAATTAAAGAAATGCCACAAAACTGATTTCTAATTTGTTAGAGCTGTGAAAGTGTCTGTCTCGGACAGTGCCAGGATTGGGAGCTGAATTTATTCAAAGTTAGCAAGTAATAGGTCACAGTAGACTATACAGATAAAGTCGTTATAAAGTCCCTTAATAGTTATAAATGAAGTCAATGGTTCTTATCCATATCACGATAAGAATTGTCCAGATGGACAACCCAATACATTCACTTTTCCCTTCGCTATACTGTCGAAATTATCATCATCCCCAGCAATATTAGATGCCAGTTTGACTTTAAAAGATGTCAATAGCTTGTTTTATCTTTACAAATCGACAACTTGAAATAGAACAGAGCGATCATAAGGATTGTACCATTTTTCTTTATAAGAAAACTAATAATTCACAAATTCACACGCTAGCTACAACTAGTTATATCCATAAACACGCGAACATACGACTACTCTAAGGCAGATGTTAAGAGGATGAAAGAGGCAGCAAACCACATAATCTGGAAAGATATTGTTGTAGGAACAGATGTTGAACAGGAGTGGGAAAGTTTAAAACAGTTCTAGAAACGCTAAAAGAGGAATGTGTTCCATGTAGGGAGGTAAACCATAAGCGTAAAAAGTGGATAACTAGATTTGTAGTGAAATGTAGAAGAGACAAAATAAAGCATGGAAAAAATATATAGAGGCAGGTAAATCAAAAGAAACATATGTAAAATATTTGGACAAGCAGAACATATCTCAGAAAGCGAATAAAACAGCAAAAATAGACTTTGAAAAAAATTTTGCTCAGAGGATCAAGATTGACAGTAAAATCTTCTTCTCTTATGTTAGAAATAAACAAAGAACGAAAGACAAAGTAGGCCCTCTCATAGACAGTACAGGAAAAATAATAAGTGAGAATAGGGAGGCAGCTAATCTGCTCAATCAGTACTTTGTCACAGTCTTCACAAAGGAGGACTGCTCCGAGATTCCAGAGCCTATAGATATTTTTTAAAGAGACATGGATACAGCAGGATTAAGATCAATCTGTATTACAGAGGAAATGGTTTTTATAAAATTGGAGGGGTTGAAAGTGAATAAATGTCCAGGTCAAGATGGTATTCATCCAAAATTGCTGTATGAAATTAGAGACCAACTAGCAAAAACATTGGCTAAATTATGTTCTCAATCACTTACAAAAGGGATTGTTCCACGGGATTGGAAAGATGCAGGAGTGATCCCCTTATTCAAAAAAGGCAAAAAATCAGATCCAGCAAATTATAGACCAGTGAGTTTAACGAGCATAGTCTGTAAATTGTTAGAGTCAATAATCAAAGAAAACATTGTAATACATTTAGACAAATTTAATCTACTTAGAAATAGTCAGCATGGGTTTACTAGAGGGAGATCATGCTTAACAAATCTATTAGAATTCATGGAGGAGGTTACTAAAATCATAGATAAAGGGGAGCCAATGGATGTTATTTATCTAGACTTTGCAAAGATCTTTGATAGAGTACCTCATCAAAGATCATTTCGAAAGTTAAAATCACATGGAATAGGTGGGGAAGTTGCCAAATGGATTGAAAATTGGTTAACGGGAAGAAGGCAGAGGGTGGGCATAAATAAGGAGTACTCTGAGTGGAGTGAAGTGAAAAGTGGTGTACCACAGGGCTCTGTTTTGGGACCAATTTTGTTCTTGATATATATAAATCATTTGGACATTGATATGAGGTCCATGATTGCAAAGTTGGCTGATGACACAAAACTATGCAGTAGTGTCTCATCTAAAGCGGAAGTGGATATATTGATGTCGGATTTAGATAAAATTCGAGAATGGTCTGTAATCTGGCAAATGGAGTTTAATGTAGATAAATGTACAGTCATCCACATGGGTAGATCCAATATGGAACATAATTACAGAATGGGAGAAAACAATATTAGAAAGATAGATAAGGAAAGGGACCTAGGGGTTATAATAGATCGTACAGGAAAGGTGAGTGAGCAAGTTAAGGTAGCAGTGAAAAAGGCAAATGCAATGTTAGGTATGATAAAAAGAAATATTAAACATAGGAGCAAGGAAGTGATAGTCAAACTGTATAAAGCTTTAGTTAGACCTAGATTGGAGTACTGTGTACAGGTGTGGAGTCCTTATCATAGAGGGGACATAAACATGCTAGAAAGAATACAAAAAAGAGCGACAAAGATGATAGTGGGATTCCAGCATTACAGTTATGAGGAACGACTCAGAAAAACCGACCTACGGTGTCTCGAAGAGAGAAGAATTCGTGGTGACTTAATACAGGTTTATAAGATGATCAGAGGAATCGATAAATTAGACTATAACAAGTTTTTTTAAAATACAGCCACCTACAATAACACGAGGGCATAGCTACAAGCTGACTAAAGAGAGGTCCAGGTTAGAAATAAGGAAATATTTTTTTAGTCAGAGAGTGGTGTCTGCTTGGACTGCATTGCCAGAGAAGGTAGTGGAGGCAGGGACAGTTAATGCATTTAAGAATAAACTGGATGCGCATAGCTTTTAGAGCAAGGTGATGTAAATGTAACTGGTTGTATACAGACTCTGCAGGGTCTTCTAAACCAGTATAAAGACGTTAATTTAAGTTAAGTTATCTCATACCCCCTTCATTTAAGTTTACATTCTCGTCAAGACGTATGGACACACCTGGTTAGGAATTTCTAATGCAGTTATTGCTGTGGAAATACTTTTTTGTTAACGGTGAGTGTCGTGTCAGTGTAGAGTGGGTGGTTGTATTTTGCGACATAGAGCAGGCTCGACAAGCTTCAGCCTACCTAACTTTAAATGGGTACCTGAATTTAAGTTAGGAAGGCAAGATGGAAAGGATTTAACTGGTCACTCCACTGCAGAAACACTGGAAACCTGTTAGAAGAGAACTTTAAATCACTTCATCCCTTACAGCCGTTTCTGCTATAAAATGTACTTTACTGATTTGTGATTTAATTTTTATTGTTCAACAATGGCAAAGCAGATATGATGGCTTTGAAAGAATTCATAATGAAAACATTGTATACAATACACAGAAAATTCTTTACATTGTTTGTTGTTGAATGAGGACACAACACAATGAAAGAAATGTCACTTTCTTTTCTGGATATAAGGAGAAGAGAATATAGACCTACACAAACCTTTTTTAATGGTATAAGTTGGTTTTGTGTATACGTGGTCTATGTCTCATCTGCATCTTATGTTTTATTATTGTTTGACTCATTCTTTCCAACAGTTCCACACTATTGATTTTGTTTTTATATTTCCGTGCTATTTTGTGGTCCCTGTTACCAGGGTATCAAAGAGAAGCATGGAATACGTAAGTACCCTAATCTACACATGAGAGCATTTGTTGTTCGGAGAGAAATCTCCACTCCTGGGGGTGACAGAGTTCCAATGATAGATGTCATGTCTGACTAATGTTTGCTCAGCTCTACCCCAGGTCAGTTATCTTCTCACTTATGTTTGGCTGCGTTTGTTTTCACATCCGTACTAAAGGAAATTGACCAACTTCATTGTTGGTAAACACAAATTATTCTTTGCTAACACAATAAACAAAAGACTGGATAATGAATTTACCAGAGTTACAAAATGATACTATCACACTTTCTTTGTTGGTTTGTCTTTCACTCATTCAGTGTGTGCAACATCATTTCATCAGAGCAGACACTCTTCCCACTAGTCCAAGTTCACAAATGTCTTACTCTTAAGTCATACTTCAAAATAAATATTCATCAACGATATTCCTATTTGTCATATTGCACTTAGTTCTATATGAGCCATCACGGAATCAACCCGTCAGTTTAAGCTCGTGGTTAATAGTGAGTCCACTACATAATTACAAAGGTACACTATTTCATTCTCTTAGCATTAGCTCTATATTTACAAGAAGTCAAACATCCCCATTTTTCCCCTTTGTCATAGACTGCCAGGAGGCCTGTTTGAGTCACGGAGTAATGCGGCTACAATAAAATCTTATATGGATAAGATGGATAATGTTAGAGTTGCCCTGAAGCAAGCCAATCCTGTGGAAACCACAAGGAACAAGGCAAATGAAACACTATATCTAAGCCCAATGGTAGAAAAGATACAACTAAGACAAGCCAAATCTATTCTGCTCAAGCTTCCATTTGCAACCATCTATTTGTTTGTTGTTTGTCTTCAAGAATGTCATGTAACAGAATCATAACTTACAATATATGACATTTTACTCATCCATTAAGGCCTGAATGTTGACAACCTGACACAAGCCACCTATGATTTTTTTGGGCCAGACTCTGAGTATGAGAACAAGGATCCAAGTAAGTATCTTGTTGGATAGTTGAATAGGGTTAGTAATATATTGAACAATTATAAACCTGTCTCACCACTTTTATTGCTAAAGCAAAGAGAATATTGAAGAAGAAAAGTGATGTATACCGTATAAGTGGAAAGCATCAAGTTAAATTAAATAATTGATGATCTTATTTTGCAAGATTTTGTACTATATCAGAGAGAATGTTGGAGAGTAGATAACAGACATCTGAGATGACTTAGTGGCTCACCACTTTGTGTACTAACACAATGAAAATGTTTGTGAGGAAAAATGATGTCCACAATATGCATGGATAGCAAACACACTAGATCTTATTTTTCGTATCCTGTCAGACGTCAACTTGAATTTATTCTAAAAAAGCAGCGGTCATCTTAAGGCTGTCGACACTGCCATAGAGTTTGTCTAGTTTGTCCACATGTGCTTTCTCTGGTCCTCGTATGTCGGAAAATTTTTCAGCAGATGTTTAAAGGTCACTTTCCCTGTACCACAGGTGCATTCTTCAGTAGCATCTTTCTTCAGTTTATTGAATAGATGGTATCTCAGTCTGTTGTGGCCTGTGCGGTGTCTGAAGACCATCACCTGCTTTTTTTCTGCTCAACTGGTAATAAGCATCATTTCTTGTGTAGCCAGTATGCTCTGTTTCCAATTTGTCCATGTATCTGGCATACACTTAAAATGAATAAGTGGCTCACCACTTTGGGAACCAAAACAAAGAGAATGTTGCAGAGGAGAAGGCATGTCTGCAGAAAGGATGACCAGTCAACATTTGAGATGACTAAGTCTCCCCTCTTCTACAATAAGGTGTTGATGTTTTCTGTTTTTGTTATTGTGGCTTATAGTTTCTACTGGAAGGGGTAGCCAAACTCATGCACAACTCTTCTTAGTCACCTCTTGCGATATACCTGAAATTGACATTCCGTTGTCACTATTCCTTGCGTCCTTTTAGGATTTTGGTTACCAACAGGCGAATATCAGACACACATCTTTCAGATAATTGGACACAGAAACACAACATCTTCTAGATAATTGGACACAAAGACACAACATCTTCTGGATAATTGGACACAAAGACACAACATCTTCTGGATAATTGGACATAAAGACACAACATCTTCTGGATAATTGGACACAAAGGAACAACACCTTCTGGATAATTGGACACAAAGGAACAACATCTTCTGGATAATTGAACACAAAGGAACGACATAGAAGATATTATCAAGCTGGTCATGCTTAGGAAGCTGAAATATTTTGGCCACTTTAAATGCCATGATAGTTTGGAAATAATGGTATCTTCTTTTTCATCGTACGCAGTCAGACAGTAACCATTATTTTCTCAAAAAAAG
The DNA here is from genome assembly GCA_036924085.1 of Ariolimax columbianus. NCBI lineage: Eukaryota > Metazoa > Mollusca > Gastropoda > Stylommatophora > Arionidae > Ariolimax > Ariolimax columbianus. Next base: position 16,191,647 of record JAVGWX010000007.1, read on the forward strand.
CGGCGGTCATCCTGAGGCTGTGGACACTGCCATAGAGCTTGTCTTGTGGTTCCACTGGTGATGGCCACATCTGCTCTCTCTGATCCTCGTATGTCGGGCAGTTCTGCAGCAGATGCTCAGCGGTCATTTTCCCGGTACCACACGGGCATTCGTCAGTACCACCTATCTTCAATTTGTTGAATAGGTGGTACCTCAGTCTATTGTGGCCAGTGCGAAGTCTGAAGACAACGGCCTGCTCTCTTCTGTTCAACTGGTAATAGGCATCGTTTTTGGTGTAGCCGGTATGTTCAGTTTCCCATTTGGTCATGTATCTGGCTTTAATAAGCCGTTTTGACTCTTCGTACGTCATACTAGTATATGTTTGTGGTAGTCTTGCACCTTCTTTAGCCAGTCTGTCTGCCTCCTCGTTGCCTTGGATGTTGCAGTGTGATGGGACCCACTGTATCACTACCCTTTTTGGTGCAGACTGCTGGCATAGTTGACAGAGTACTGCTCTTAATTCATTAAGCTTAGTGTTTTTCTGGCTTTTTAGCGCTGTGACTACGGCCAGAACATCTGTAAGCAGGACTGTATGGCTTTCATTTTCTTTATGTGTCACCATTTCTTCCACTGCCGCCCTCAGTGCCTCTGCCTCCGCTCTGAAATTGCTTGTGTACTTACCAGTAGCGAATGACAGTGTTATTTTTCTGCCATTTGGTAGGTTCAGGAATGCTTCTGCCCCTTCGTTCTGTGTAGTGTTTGTTACAGAACCGTCGGTGTATGCATGGGTCCAGTCCATGCTTGGGTAGTTTTTCGATATAAAGCTTAGGGTAGTATCTCTCCTTTCTTTTTCAGTCTGGCAGTTGTTGTTTCCAATACCTGGTATATTTTCTACCACCTCTGGAAATATATCCTGCCTCCAGGTAGGTTTTCGTACAGTAGTGATAGGCTTTGGTGTTGTTATTGCGTTTATGGGATCTTCGTGCATCTTTGCTTTGGCTATTTCTGCAAAGTTTCTCCGCTTTAGTTTCCCATTTCCCAAACTGTTTAGTCTCTGGTGCATTGGATGGTCAGTCAGTCTTCTGAGTTTCTCTGACTGCAGCTGGGCTCTGCAGTCTCTTCTATCGGTCATGGATTGCAGTTTTGTAATCTTTTCAAGTTCTACAATTGGCGTTGACTTCATGCCTACTGTTATAACTCTCACTGCTTGGTTTTGAAGTTTGCTAACTGAAATAATGGTATAAGAGGGTTTATTCCTGGTATGTGTGGTAGATGCCAACTAAGATAAATGTGGGGACACCGAACATCAAATATTCTTTTAACAGTGACTTTGCAGGAGGCTGTAAACGGATATGCGATTGAGGATCGCAAAGGCAGGCTGCGATGAGTGTGATGTTCTGCAAAGGACATACTACATGGTTATTTTTTTATTTTTTGTTGGCGTTTGCCTTATTTCTCTATTCTCCAAGGCGGTGTGCATTGCACTGTGGTTTTTATTTTGCACCTGTCAGCCCAGTGCATCTGACTTCAGCATGCATTTTATGTAAGGGTTTCCTTCCTCCTGCATTATTTAAGGGTTTGCTTCCTCAGAGTAACAGCCGGTGCTGTGATGGAGATCAAACCCAGCACCTTCAAGTTGTGAGCTGGGTCACTTAACCACTAGCCCCCTACATGGTGATCACATATATAATCTACATCTAGAAAAGTTTTATCAACCATGGAAAACACCGTTACAAACATTAATCTTGTACGAAAACTGACAGCCAATCAGAAAATAATTATTACTATTTTCCACCAAGTCATCAAAATTTGTTTGGGTCAAGTAAACTTAATTTTTTTTAAATAATGTGTAATCCAAGTGCAGCAGTGTCTGCTGTGGAATTTGCAGTAATATGAGATCATATCTCAAAGCGTTAGTCTGATGTTGTCGACATCTTTGTCTGCGAGGAAAAATCAACATTTCTTTCTTTAATTGGAAGTGTATGGGATGTATAAAAGGTTGCAGCAGTTATTTTCTTAACACTCTGAATACCATACATACTAGTAGCATATTAATCAGTAAGAATATAAGTAAACTGCATCCCGAGTGGTCCGCCGGGATCTCTGTGTTATAACAAAGATAAGAATAACACCTTTGCCCCACAGAGCATGTCGTAAGAGGAGACTAACTGTATGACATGGCATAACACCAGCCATGGGTAGGTGGTTTTTTAAGAGCAGCATAGATGGCATCTAACAGTCTGCAGGTCTATTTTGCTCTAGTGTTTGAGTCTATTAAGATTGATGTGTACATCATTTAACCACACTTTGTGACACTTGTCCCAGTGCAGCGGACTAATAAGTTGTTCAAGCTTAGCTCAATAAGCAGAAAATTCTCCTCCCATCTATATCCAGCTCACATCAGAGCTGAGATCTGCGCAGGGGCATGTGTGTCTGTAGAAGTACAGGCCAACTATGAATAAGATAAGTAAACTGGTGAACCCACCTAAAGCCACTTTTGTGATTAAAAAAATATGTTCTGTTTTGACCCATTATATTAACTGTTATGTTGATAATATTATAAACAAGTATGTGTCAGTTTGGCGTCAGTATAAATACAAAATCAACTATTTACATTTTATCTTTTACAACTTTATCTGGTAAAACAATACAAATGAGAACGATTAACATAAACAACGACAAGAAAAAAAGAAATGTACAAATAAAATATTTGCTATGCTGGATCCTACAAAATTAATGGAATTGACAGAATCAGAAGGATTCAGGAATTGCTGCAGAAAATTGACAGGAAAATAAAGCTGGACTTGAAAGGAAAAGGTATGAAAGAAAACAGAGGTAGAGATATAAGAAATATAAGAAAACCACACTCTTCAACCGTAGCTATTTTGGTTGTTTCTTATGTTATTTGTCACAATCTTGTATTTATTTGTACATCTGACAATCTCATATGAAGGCATTTTTTATAGTATGTGCCACATTTTCTAACTTGAAAGGCATAGATCCATGGCAGATTGCAGATGTTAACAAAGTGCTGAATAAAATTAGCAGACCTGCACAGAACATCTGCCCGACAGTTGAACTGCACAATTCAAAAGAAACAACAGCAGTTTAACACTTACAGCATTTACCATTTTGCACCTCTCCCCTTACATCGCATTGTACTTTTCCGTCTCCAACTTGTCCATCTCTTCCCGCCCCCACTTCAATCCATACCACTCTCTTCTCAAAACCTGTTGTGTCTTTTTTCATCAAACAGTCTATTAGCTTGTCCATCTCCTGCCCACTCCAACTGACCCATCTCTTCCCCCTATCTCAACCTGTGCAACCCGCTTCTCAAAACCTGTCGGTTTTTTCGTTCATCAAACAGCCCATCAGCTTGTCCATCTCCTGCCAGCCCCAACCTCATCTCTTTCCTCTATCACCCCTAAAACCACCCATTCCTTCGACCCCCCTATTTACCATATCCATCTCTGTACGCCTTCTTCACCCTCCTCACTGCCTTTGTCAACATACCAATCTTTTTGTGATACAGTGTCTCACATTAAGCGCCATTTTGACTAACTTATAATGACACTACATAATTTGAACAATAAAATTTCCTCAGGAAATGTTGGATGTACAGAAGCATATTTGAGAAATAATTAGATTTATGACATAGAGTTTATGCTTTTTACTAAATGGGATGACCAATTCACTTCCTTGCAATCCTGACAGTTAAGTACCTATTTAATTCTGCGTAGATTGGATTGCATCACAACCTGTCCTTTTGCTGTCAAAGGCAACCGTTCTAACTGTGTGAGGGTTGAATTGTGTTGAAATTAAAAAATAAAAACACAGCTTTATTCTAATGTCCATACATTCTATTTGTATATCTACTTTTCACAAAACAGATATTAAACCAAGCTTACCTATACATTCACCATGGCGAAATGGTTGCCTCAGGGACTTTCTGGTGAATCTTCAGGCACATAAAAGTCCACCAGGTAAGAAAACAGATTTACCTGTATCATGTCTGTCAACCACTAGGTGAAAACACATACATCTAAACCAAGGGTTTCAGCTCACTGTGCACTGGTTGCATGTAGCCTGTGATTGAAATGTAAGTGTGCCACAAGGAATACTAAGCTAGATCAAGTATATAGCGCAATATATGAACTATAAAAAGCTCTTCTATTAATTTGTAGAAATGAAATACCGTTTAATTAAAAGGAGAACATCAAGGTAAAATTAAGTCACCAGAACAAAATATAAATACTAAAGCTCATGAAAAAACTTTACAACAGAATGTGTGAGATTTATTTTAGTAAAATAGAACTGGCAAAGCCAACACAAGCTTTAGTAAAACTATGATTGCAAAACAATACCAAATCTTTGCTAAATCGTGGGCATTGAACAAATGTAATACGCAAGTTTCAGTCTCATCCTGTCGAAATGATATTCATATCAGCAGGTTTTTGGGTAAGCGACATAGATCTTTTATCTTTGATCGAACCAATGCATACGTTTCTCACAAAGGAATCAATGTGAGCAAGGTGTTAATGTCTTCTATCCCATGTCGGGTTGTTTGGTAATAAGGTCAGATTTTATTTGTTCCACTAATACCTGCTGTTGTGGTACTATTAAATGAGCTGGTACTACTGTTTTAAAATGATAAATTAAATACATGTGTTCTTTGCCAGGCTACTGTAACACATCCTATTTTCAGAACCACCACTGACACATGAAGCCATAACTGAGTCAGTATGTTTCACCAGACACTACTTTTGGCTTTCAACAAGAGCATAACAATATAGATAATCTTATATTTATTTTTATTCAAAGGCTCATTGGGAGATGACCAGATTGACTGTGCCATTAGAATTATCCCTCTTGTGGCTTTGTATGCTGGACGTTCAGATATGTTGTTGATGACGGAGATAGCTCTGAGGATCTTGCAGGATAATGACATTGCAGTTACAGATGGGCTGGCTTTAGCCAGGTAAGTACAACTGCCATACAAGGGAATGTTGAAACATCTACATGACAAACCCAACCAACATGTACTACCTTGCCATGGTTTTGTCGCTCCTCTATTACCGTATGGTGCACAGATATTTAGTTGTTGGGGCTTTATTTTTTTTTAAAAAGGGTAAAGTATCCCACAGCATTACTGCCGTAGGGGTGTGAGGTGTTAGCGATCTCACATTTCAAAGGCTCGGCTATATGAGGGCGGTAGCCATCTCCTCTCCCTCGCCGCTTTTACTTCCTGGACTGAACCGGTACCCATTTAAGGCTGGGTCGACCCGGGAGCCATTGCGGTCTGAAAAAAACATTATCGCCTCAACTGGGGAATGAACTCAGGACCACTCAGATGCGAAGCCAGCGTCTAACCACTGCGCTACGCACATTTTCAACTCTGCCTAGTTGTAGTTTACAACATGCTTAGCATGTTTATTTCTTCCTTAGACTAATTACTTTCTCTTGAATTACTTCCCGTCTCACATAAAATGAATGTTGTCAACTCAAAAATTTAATTTTTCCAAAACAATTAAAACAATGAATTAATGTAATTGCCAATTTCTCCCCCTAACAACATTTAATTGCTAACTATGTTTTTGGTTTTTGTTCCTCGTCTCTTATAAGGTGTCAGGTTTTGCTGTGGACTAAAAAGGCTTCTCTTTGTGCTTAAAGGATACGATCTTTGGTGTTTTGCCTACACCTTTCTCTAAGACTTTGTATATTGATGCCAGTGTTTTACACACACTTTTTCTGCCTCTCTCTTGTGTCTAATCCCAACACTATACTGATTGATTTGGAACAGGCTCCAAGATGGCAGTCCATTTTCACGTGTTATCCTCCAGCTAAAATGTGCTATGATGTGTGATTGCCCTATTGTAGTGTGAGTACTTCTAGGTTTGGTTTTGCCATCTCCACCACCATTATTCTGAACGATCACAAAAAATAAACCCTACCCACAATTTCAGCTAGAAAACTTGGAATTATTCTTAAGTTTGACACGTGAAGTTCACGTGTCCCTTATTTTACAACATCTATAATAAATTACGCAAAATAAGAGTTGATAATACAAGACAGTAATTTCTGTCCATTAAATATAAACTTTCCCTTGATCTGATTTTGGGCAATGAAAAGATGCAATACAAACAAGACCAGGTTTTATTCAAAATAACCGAGATACACTTAAACTTTGAACTTTGGGTTAGTCATTGTTTCTCAGCCAGTTACACTTTGCATTCAATGTCCCCTTTGTTTGGGACTCATGCTCGGAATATCAGAATATCAGAAGAGCCACTAAATAAATTATGTTAGGGCAAAAACAAATCAGTAGTTGTGAGAAGTTTATAATTTCTGCTATAGCATCTATCTGACTTGGCTTGGCTTCGTTCGTTCTGAATCTCCCGCTACCAAACCCTGAAAGGGCTTAAGTAGCAGAATGTAGTCCAGAGAACGGAATGCGTTGTGTCATAGTCTACAGCTTGACTGCGATATTTGCACCTTTCGATCCAATACATCCGACTTCAGCAAGCATGTTTTGAGTACCGGGTTAGCATTCCCTCTTCGATCCCTTCTTCTTAGCCAGTCTGCCCTGCTGCAGCCTGTTATCCAGGATGACCGCGTAGAGGTGTAGAATGGTCTTGGCAGCTCTGGTTCGCTGGCCCTGACGCTAGCAGTTAGCTATGGGTCGCTGACCACTGTAGATCATGCGTTGCTCAGCATCTTGATCCCTAGCATCTATCTGTCTGCCATGTGTTCTTCCACGAGCACTACAATAAGAACTTCTCATGCTATAAGATCACGCCGCTCTGGTAGTTGCAGAATTTTCACCTCACATCCTTATGTTCTGTGTTCTTGTAGTTCCCACCAAATGTCACATAATTATTTATCAAGTACTTTCAAACCATACAGTTGCTTATATTTCCTGTACAACAGAGTCCTGGAGCAATACATCCTATATGGAAACCCTGAAAAGGTGCTTGAGACTGTTATAACTCAACTCAATGACCCCAATCGTGCTAACCCTCAAGGTCTTGATGAGGTAGTCATTGGACAGATCGGACAGGTTATACAAGGTAATACCGTTCCACATGTGGAGGCTGTGTCCAAGCTATTCAAGAAAAACTGCCGTAAGTTGTATGAAAGACAAATGTAAATACATGCTGAGGACATTTATAAATCAGTATAAATGACAAAGTAAGATGGCCGCTCTTTAGTGGCTGCACTCTAAACTCGTCCTGGTGTTTGTGTTGAGTTTTCCCAATGTTTGGTGGTTCCTGTTCGGATTATGTTTAACAACTGCTTCACAAGGTGGTATCAAGGACTTTATTCTGTGGAATTGATGTGCTTTTGATTGTTTATCCTGTTTGTTATGCTGCACTTTGCTGCATTTCATGCCTGGCTCAAGCCGTAGGAGACCAGTCTATGATGGAGAGCAACTTTCCGCTTAACTGCACACCATAATTCAGTCCAGATTATCACTACTTAAGAACCTTTCTGCACGGACTGAAGCCGACTTCCTCCTGCCCTCCCCTCCCTCCACCGAAGGTTACACGCAAAAGGTTGACACAATCAGAGGCCTCGGTGGCGGTACACGTAAAAACACAGAGTTTGACACAGACAGACATGGAGGGTTTGACACAAACATTGGTTTAACACACTCCTAGCAGTTCTCATCCCAAGACTGCAGAGTACACGGCTCCACCTGTGGAGTCTGTAGGGATTTTGGTCAACACGCTACACAAGAACACAGCCTCAGCAGTGGTTTATCAACGCAACGGACCTTTGATGCCTATACAAACATTATTATTATTATAAATGCAGAACAATAACCAGTGTTAGGACAGACATGTCTTGCTCTGGAACAGAAACAACACAGACTAAAAATGACTAACAAATGTATAAGCGATGGGAAGAAACCTTGTGCGGTTATTCTAGGGAGGTCTGTAGGTGTGTAGGTAGGCATTTTATACAGCAAGGGTCCATCGGGCCAGTCGTCTATGACCACGATGAATGGCTGAGGCCCAGACTGCATGCAATGAGGATGATGTCATTTCGAATGGTCCCAGCCATGTGTTTGATTTGGGGGGAGGCCATGAAGGTGAAAACATGATGACAAGATAGTTTTCCTTACTTGATGTCCTAAACCTTCTTTAGGAACTGATGGACTTGCACGTCCTCTGAAAGACGAGACATATGTCCAAATAGGTACACACGCCGTTGGTTTAGCATGAAGATGGTGATTTAGAGGTCTGTCTATTGGGTAAATTCATTGTTTGTGCTCGGTTCATACCAGTGGATTGCAAGATTGTGTCTCTGATAGTGCATATAGCAGGCTGCAATGCATTTATAATCCTGTGGCAGAATAGTCCTCATTTCAGAGTGGTACAGTTAAATAGAGGTTTTGTAACTTTTCATTTTCAATGCAAATCGTTCATAGAGATGACAGCCAGACTGACTCTTCTATTGATGTCCAGGTGGTCATGTGCATAGGCACTTTGCAACCCTAGACATGAAGTCCTCCATGGATTTGACATAGTTACCTCCAACAATGACTTTTGTCGTGGAATTGCAACTGAAGTTTCAAATCTTAGTATTTGTTTGTGAGATGTGGCTATCCACTTATTCTGCAAATTCATTTTGTTGGTTTTTAGAAGGTGCCGCTCAGTATCGTTATTGGTTTACATTTGGGAATTCCATTGGGCTATTAGTAGTAAGTTTGTGGGTGGTTTCCTTCTTACAGCTTACTAGGCCTGGGGAAGTTGCTTGTTCATAGTTTCAGAGTTTATGCTTTCCCCTGTTGACATTTAGCCTACACAGCAGTATAATGCCTGTCAGCTCTTTGTCATAGACAAAGCCGGTAAAGTATAAACTGCCAGTGTGTGAGTTCTTGTTACTGCTGCGTTCCCATCCATAATGTGTTTGAGGTATGTTAACATCTTAGACAATGATATATGTACACCTGTGTTAGTTGTTCAATATGTAAACAATATGTTTCATTAATTTGGCATGGAGGAAGTGGTATTTTCCGAACAATGATGAATGCCAGACATTCAAAGAGATAGTGATTGGTGGTTTCATGTGAATGTATAAACATCTGACACTCAGGAGTGTATCGTGCAGTGTTTCTAAGTTGAATATGCTCTGAGCACCCCTTATGAAATAGTGATGAAACCTTTAGAATTAGAGCCTGAGAAAGTTTCCCCATCCTGGGATAAATGACGAACGCGCATCAACTGACAAAATGATGCTGTCAATCTAATAGATAGTGAGAGTAAGTGTACCACTGTTCATCAGTGGGTTTAAAGTGGCCCAAGGTCAGAAAGATGGCTGCGCTTTCGACTCACTCAGGTGTTTGTGTCGTGTTTTCTGATATTTGGTGGTTCCTGTTTGGATTATAATTCACAACTCCTTCACCAGGTGGTATCAGGGTCTTTGTTCTGTGGAACTGATGTGCTTTCGATTGGTTATCTTGTTTGTTATGCTGCATTTCATGCCTGGTTTGAACCATGGGAGGCCAGTCCTTGATGGATATTGGCATTCCACTTGGCTGCACATCAGAGGTCGGTCCAGGTTATCACTACTCAAGGACCTTTCTGCTCGGCCTTCCTCCTGCCCGCCCCTCCCTCTACAGGAGGTTCCACGATACCTCTCCCAAACTCGTATTCTCAGCACAGCAAAGATCCTGCTGACCTAAAGGTGGACACAATCTAGAGGACTCGGCAGCGTAACACAAAATAAAATCAAGGAGTTTGACATGGACAGACACGAAAAGCCTGACACAAACATTGATCTAATACACTCCTCAGACCCTCATCCCGTGGCAGCGGAGAACCTGGCTCCACCTGGGGGGAGTCTGTGGGGATTTTGGTCGATAACGCTATGCATGAACAACAGTCTCAGCAGTTGTACTTGGTAGTGGTCGATTGACGCAACGGTCATTTGATGCCTACGCTGACATTATTATTACATCTTCTGCGATCAATGCGCTTAGCTGTTTGCTTTTTATAATTATTATTGCTGTTTTGTCTATAATAGGAAACCCTAGCTACTCAGTCTCCATCAGCAAATAGAGAGTAAGGTGGATCATGATAGTTCCTGTAACTTGCTCATTGTGCAAAGTCCTACACTGTCATATCAAGCAATCATCCGTGCTTGAACAGTTGAGTAAAAAGATTTGGGTTCTTGTGCGTTAATTCACCCATTCTGAAATTTTATACCATTCAATGACCATACAAAAATAATTATACGTATCTAGCTATCAGGGTGCAGTTTTGTTGTTTTTTGTGGGACCTAAAAAGGACCTTGATGCTGGTTTGTGGGTTTTGTGGGCCCTGAAACGGGCCGTGAGGGGAACAGATTACCAAGGATCGCTGAAGCTATGCACATATCAGGACATACACATGTTGTTCGTTCGTAGCTGCACAATTTAAAGAGGAGGCCAAAATTCTGTGATGTCCTGCAGAATATTGTCGAACGGGTCTAACTGGCGGACTTTATTCCGATGTCGCCACAGAAGCTCACACATGTAGGAATCTATCATGTGTCTGTGTGTTCCGTTTTGGTTAGGGTTAGGATTAGGGTTAAGTGCCCTCTAACCATGTGCCAGGACGAACAAGAATGTCCTGCTGACATGTGCAACATCTCTAACGATCTTGGCGAACTGTGAGAGACAAAGTCATAACATGATTTTTAGCACACAGTCTGACGGTGTGTATAATTCGTCTTTCCTGCAAAAACTGCACACAATTTATTTTCTTGCGTGTCAAGTGTGACAACTGCAATAAATCCATCTTCCACGTACGGTGTTAGATCTCAGAATGACATGGACATAGGTTTACCACACGAATTGAAAAGTATGGTGCTTCATGTGGCTACATTCTTCTAAATTTGACCTATTATAATCTGTAGGTGAATTAACGCACAAGTACCAAAATCTGCTGTTTGAGGATTGCTAGCTCATCGATAGCAATCTCAGCACCCAAGAAAAGAGCATTGAATGAAATCTGAAATATTATCCCTAGACCAATCCAGAGGGACCACATTGAGTGTCCTTGAGCTGAAGACTACCGGTCGTTCTTATTCTTCTTCTTCTTTGTTTATCCTTAGTTCAACGTGCTGGCTTCTCTTACAAAGGGCACCGTTGTTTGTGAGGCTGTTTTATCTCCATGCAGCTTGTGTCTTGTATCTGTCTCGCGAGGCCAGTATTGTTCTCTCTTGTTCTGCATGAGCGTGCAGCTTTGCAGGATGTCATGATATGCTCCCCACAAGGACACTTGTCATCTGTCCCAATCCTCATTTTGTTGTAAAAATGACCCTTGAATCTGCCCAGTTCTCAGTCTGAAGATGATGACCTGCTATTCTCTAGTTAAGTTAAAGAGGTTGTTCATTGCTGTGAACCCAGCGTCTTAAGACTTGCGCCCCCCTCCAGCCCAGATAAGGTGTATGGTGGTGAGAGAAACCTGACACAATTTGCCAAGTTTATGGAAGAATTTCATGTGATTTTTTTAAAGTAAACAAAGAAGAAGAAATGGAAAATGGTGTATAGAGCCGAATTCAGTGCACCTGGATGCCCACATATGTGCATAGTCCTTTCAATGCTGAAGGTGCCGACAATAGAGCACAAACTTTGTAGCTGTCAAGGCGGTACTGAAATTTGCCTCTAACTTTGTCAGGAACCCATTTACAGCTCGGTGAACTGGACGAAGTGATCATGCCAGGAAAAATAATCTCTATATGCAATATGAGCACAATGAGGTTTGAACCACGGTACTTTGAAACTGTTAGCAAAGCAAGCAAAGAAAGAACAGAGGGGATGGCTTAGGTATGAGTGGATAGCTGCTGTTGAGGCCTCAAACCTCCAGGCACTGACCTGGGATCTACTGTCCTGCTCATGCCGAGGGTCAGGTCAATGAAAGAGCTGATATCTTGGCTTCATGGTCTCCCATCATGGGCACATTGGTGATGGACAGAAGTGACATTTTGAAATCAATCAATGGCCGCCTGCTGGATGAGGGCACCGCAATAGATGAAGCAGCAATCCACAGACTGCAAAGTTTTGACATTAAACGAGGTTCGAGCAGAGTGGGGCACATGAGAGACTGGCACAGGAGCGTGTACAAACAGCGAGCTACAGGGACCATCAGCATCCATACCTTACGTCATTTGATGAGAGAGAGAGACTGAGCATCTATAGGTTTGCCTGGAGTGCAGTGACGTCGATTCTGAGAAACAGAAACAGCAAAGCATGCATCTCCTAAACCACAGAGTGGAAGAAGATGAAGAAGAAGAAAAATACCAAGAAGAGGAAGAATAAAATGATGTAGATAAAGAAGAGGTTGCATACAATAGTAGAATGACACGGAATATTGTCCAATATATACAATTAGAATATACTAGTGATTTTTACAAAACTCGTCATTAAGACAAATGACTGGACTTGCACACAAGTTCACCAAGACACATCACTTTCAGTCAAAGGTTAAGTTCTGTATGGTTCAACATAACAAAATGACTAATTATTTTATAGAGAATATTGTGAGTAGAATGAAATTGTTTTCAGACTTGCCCCAGTCAATGTTATCCAGTCTGCATGGTGTGATTACTGCACCCGGATATGTTGAAGGCGTTCGATCCACCATAAGGGCAGGAGGATGTTGTGCTTCACGTAGTGGATTCATTGGTGCCTGCATGGCAGCAAAGGTAAGTACTATTTATATTTCTCTAACCATGGGATGTTGTTGTTTGCGAATGCCCACAATGAGTAGGTTACTCTTTTGTGTGCCCTGAAAAGGATGTTAAGTGGCGAGTTGCAGTAGCTTTCCTCACATCCTGAGCATGCTGATAAAGGTGGATCGGGGTCCTCAAGGCGGCTGTACTATGCTTAGCTTCATCTGCGTATCACTCACTACTACGAGAATCATGTCAATCCCTCACCTTGGTAGCCAGGCTGCCATGAATATAGCCCGTTTGCAGGGAGGGCTACTAGGAAACTGAAGTGAGGGTCTTGGCAGTATGTTTTGCCTGACCCTGGCTAATATGTCTGATTAGTATATTTTACATGACCAGACGTTAGTCTTCCTCCCTGACCATGGGTGGTAGCAAGGCTTACTTTAACAACAACAACAAACAACAGATTTGTATCAAGGTAAGCAACTCTTATTACATGTTCAACTAACAGAAAGCATGTGTGTTACTGGTCTCTGAAATGGGAAAACAGAATCTTAAATAGCTGCCCATTTCTATTGAAAATTGTAACCATTAGAACTAAACAAAGAAAACCCCTTAAACATTTGGTAGAAAAGGAGGGACTCATTATGTGAGTAAAAGAAAATTGTAGTTGTGTCTCGTAAGTCATTGCAGTGTTGGTGGGTGACAGTACAGAGCAAAAAACAAAATTGATATTCATGACTCTAAAGCTGCAGTGGTAGTCAATTATAACTTGCGTTAGTTGATTGGACTGCAGTCTGTGGTCACCTTACCAAAAGAAATTTTGAGGACGAAATATATTTTAGCACTGCACAAGAGTTCAGACCTGGTTTAGTCTTTATAGCTTAAGTGCTCTGATATAACCACTGAAAACATTAATCAACACAGTGACCTTGTGCTCCTACAGGGATGAAACAGGACATACATAATGTTAGTTACATAGTAGAATCAATCATTTTGATTCTATGTTCTACGTTCTGGTTTAGTGTGTGCTACATATTAACTGTGTTATGTTAAACCCTTGACAGGAAGGTATTGATGCTGTACCTGAGGCCTGGAAGAGCAAGACATTCAGATACGAAGAAGTGCTTGCCATGGCGCTGAAACTTGTTCAAATTAAATTAGACAGTAAATAATTAAAGAATGAAATGCTTGTATCTTAACTATCCTGCATATGCAGTTTTTTTTCTATATGGAAGATCAATCACCAGTGGTAGATCCACTGTTTGTGATTTGTTCTGAATATAAATGTCATTCTCTGTAGTGAAACAGAATTTAAATATCGATAATAGAAGTAACAAGTATTCATGTATTCGGTATGGAAACAAATTTCAATAACCAAAGCTACGGACAAAATGTTTTCATCAGGCACAAAGACGAATAATTATCTAATCAAAACAACAAAGTTGAATACGGATATACAAATGTACAGATCTAGACACTGACCTCATTCCATTTTATCAGTGTGTCAGATTGTCATTTCTAAATCCTTGTTCATGCATGTCATTCAGCTAAGTTTTTTATACTCGTTTTGTCTTGCCATGTGCAGATGCTGAAGACATTAACACGATCTTGATTTTTCTATATGCATTCTAATATGTAAACAGATGATCTGAGAGGGTAGGGGGGAGGTGGTGGCTTGGGTCATCCCTGCTGATGTGCTTGCTGTGCTCACCACTAGGGGGATTCTCTGGAATTTGTTAAGAGTTAAGAAGATGAAACGGTCAGGATGGGAAAACCTTTCACCCCATACAGTTACCCCAATTGCCCACCACACCTGTTCACTGCATCAGGTCACCCCAATTAGCCACCACACCAGGTCACCCTACCAGGCCACCGCACCTGGTCACAGCATCAGCTTACCCCAATTGGCCACCACACTTGGTCACTGTATCAGGTCATACCAGGCCACTTCACCTGGTCACCCTACCAGGTCACTGCATCTGGTCACTGCACCAGGTCAACCCAATTGACCACCAGACCAGGTCAACCTACCAGACTACCGCACCAGGTCAAAAGTGTACCCACATAACAAAAGACATAAACATTGTAATGTAAGGAATGTAACACTCCATCTCTGGCAGCAGTGACTGCTTATGTACTTATGTATTATGTTTGGGTGCTCACAGTATTTGAGGTCACAGTCATGTTTGTATTAAATATTAACTCATGTATATAATAACAGGAAGATTTCATGAAGTAAAGTAAAGTAACCCATAGCATTAGTGCCGTAAGAGCATGAGGTGATAGCGATCTCATATTTCAAAAGCTCGGCAATATGAGGACGGTAGCCATCTCCTCTCCCTCCGCCGCTTTTACTTCCTGGACTTAACCAGTACCCATTTAAGACTGGGTTGACCTGGGAGCCTTACGGTCTGACAAAACCTTTCCACCCCAACGGGAGAATAAACCCAGGATCACTCAGATGCAAAGCTAGCTCGCTAACCACTGCGCTATGTGGCTCCCTCGTGAAGATATCACTGGAAATATTTCTATTAGTGAGTTATCTAACTTGATGCCTGACCTGTCCTGTTTATCTTCACATTTCATAATTCTCTTCTACCTTAACACTATCAAGCCAGAGATTAATTATTTTAATATATGATGGACATTATATTGTTCTGATAATGATACATGTTTAAATGTTGTTAGATCTTTTGTTCACATTTTATTATAAAAAATAAAATCATTTAATAAAAAATCACTTGAAGTGTTGAATGTTTGTGTTTTTTGCTCTATGTTGTTGAACAAAGATATTTCAACCTCAGACATAACCTTTTTGGTTACTTGAATGAGTATTTATCATTTTGTTTGTGCAATAACTGTTCTGAATTTAGCCTTAGCACAGAATGATTTTTAATGATCTGTTGCTATTGATTAACAGCTGCTCGCTGTAAAATTTGCAGGTATTTTGTAGCTGGTGAGCTTTAGTTTTTGTTTCTTTTTTGTCTTTTTTTATTGGGGTTCGCCTTATTTCTCTTATCCCCAAGGCAGTGTGCATTGCACTGTGGTTTTTATTTTGCACCTGTCGGCCAAGTGCATCCAACTTCAGCATGCATTTTATGTAAGGGTCTGCTTCCTCCTGCATTTTCTAAAGGTTTGCTTCATCTGGGTAACGCCCGGTGCTGTGATGGGGATCGAACCCAGCACCTTCGGATTGTGAGCCGTGCCACTTAACCATAGGCCACGCCGTCCCCTAGCTGGTGAGCGGAGCTGTATAATGTATTAGTGATTGTTGGGTGACAGGCAATAACTTATCTCTGTGCCGAGTCTTGAGCAAGTGAGCAGCACATGTTGCACTGTCTCATATGAATCTGTACAATTGCGGTATTTAGGTTCATGTGCATGGTCTAACTTGTTTAAGTATGTGTTAAGTCTGATGTGTTGTGTCTTAAGTTGAAAGATTATCCATGGCTCCCTAGGCTGCAGTTTTCTATGCTAGAATTTTTGTTTAAGTATGTCATTTCTTTATACATGTACAGCCAGTAGACACTTCCTTTCAATGGTTCAGCCATTCCTCTTTGCAATTGTTTTAAAGTATTTTATTTGTTATCTACATGCTGACTGCTGTTTTTATTTGAACCATGTGTTCTCTTAGTTTTGCCACCAATCTGTCTGCTTTCTCATTGCTTGATACAGGTCTTGGAATCTACTGGAAGTTGATTTTGATGTTGTGTATTGTTTGGAACATATCAATGGTCTCAGCCTGATTTGTAACTTCTTTGTTGTTAATATGTAGGTGTAGCTCTATGGGTTGTATTATTATTTCTGAATCAGTAAGGACTACAATATCAGATGGCTTTTGCTTTCCTTGCTGCAACAGCTTGAATATTAATTAACTGAATGGTGGTGTATATTCCTATGGTTTCTGATTGTTGGTAATTACAATATTCTCTTCATGGTTCTTGTAGTTCGAATGTATCTTCATTTGAGTACAGTATTAAACTCCAAGTTCAACGTTTATATTAGCTATAAATGCAGAGCCTTCTGTATAGATAGAAAAGGAGGAGACGGTTGGCTTTTCTAAGAGAGTAGAAGATAAACCCACACTGTAGATGAGGCAATATATTTGAATATTTGGAGAACTGAAAGCAAAACAAACAAAAACAGTTAAAGAAATAAATGGCACACAATTACGAGGAAAATATCAAGTGACTATGTTCAAAACATGAAACTGCTTCTGTCGACTCAGATACAATCTGCTTAGCAAATTACACAATGTTGGATAAAAGCATACTGCCCAAGTCATGAAATCATCCAAAATGTCATCTACTTTGTCTACCTGGGTCAAGAAATAGATGCCAATCACAATATTTTTTGCCAAATATCTAGACCAGAAGTTGCGGGTCACGATGGAGACCGAGATTTGTTTTCACGTGGATCTTCTGGCAAAAATGTCCCTGATCTCTGGGTAGTGAGATCAGACTCCCGTATTCAGTGTTGAGCACGTAAAAAATTCCTTGGCAGTTGGAAATCGAATAGAGTAGGTTTAACGGCCGAGAAGGGTCTGTCAGTTGTTGCCCTTGTTTTCGCCACACACGGCTGGCATCTGCTTCTTCCCTCTCCCCCATCCACCAAGAAATGGGTTGTATACAGACTCTACAGAATCTTCTAAACCTGTATAAAGACGTTAAGTTAAGTATAGCTTCAATTGCAGATGGCCAATACTCAAACTGATGAGAGACACCACAACAGGAACGCACACGTTGAATCCTGTGGTCATTCCAGTCACGATTTACACGCACCCTCAGGGTGAGACCCTTCCATTGCACTTTGGTTGGGCTGTCTTCTGAGAGCACACAAACCTAGCATAGGTACATACAAATGCACACATACATCCAAGCACTGGTTTATGCGTCTAAATATTGTCTTAATATCAAATTGACTACGGTCTGGTGTGGAAAAGGCGCGTCTCCGCCAGTAGAAACTAGTGAGACATACACGTACAATTTTTTTTTAAACTGCAGAAAGTAATGCGGTGAAGCTCTGAATTACTCAAAGAGCTGTAATACGGCGTGTACTAAATATATCCATAATGGATCAGTTCCGAAATGAGGAAATTCCAAACTCATTTTTGGGACGTCGATGAAATACCGCTGAGCTGGTCGTGTATCCAATTAAGAATCCAAAAGCAGAGGTTGACGTTTACGATTTAGAGAATTTGTGAAAATCGAAAGAAACTAAGTTCGTCACAAAATGCAAATATTCAACATCCAATATAAAATCCGCCAATTGTATAGCTCTGTGACGTGAGGAACAATACAACATATACAGTTCAAGCTTTTATCCATGAATGTCTGCGCCAAATAGTGGAAAAATGGTATGATAAAGTCGGTAATATAGAACTGTTGGAAAGAATTGGACAGATGCCAGTAAGAATAGACTGGAAGTGAGAAGAGTGCTAACATTTTTTTAATCGAAAAAGTAAAACAGTTGATGGCATTACACAACAGTTACTGTTCTGGAATCCTAAAAACAGGAGAAGTAGTAGGGGACCTAAACAGCCGCAATGAACAGAAGTCCAGAACAACTTTAAAACAGGAAAATAGCGGGCAGAACTGTCAATGATGGCTTATTACAGACAGTACTGGGGAGCATTTGTTGATGACCTTCGGTTGATTGAATGATTGATTTATGGTAGTGAGAGGAACAAATAGATGCCGCATTAGCAGTAAAGGGTAATCCTGTAGTAGATACTGCCATCGAGGACGAAGTGTTAGTGACTTCATTTGTACTAGGTTTCCGTTTGTTAAAAGGTAGGATTTTTTATTTTTTTATAATTATTTGTTTGCACTCGCATTGTTTCTCTATTCCCCAAGGCATTGTGCCTTGCACTATGTTTTTATTTTGCGCCTCGGAACAGTGCATCCGACTTCGGCAAGCAGAGTGTTTTGCTTTTCTTGAATTTCATGAGCAGCGAATCAACGTCAAGTTGTGCTTCAGGCTTAAGAAAACATTAACATAGCCTCGTAAATGTTAAAAATGTAAATCAGTGCGCAAGTAGTTAGTTGCCCAATGCAAGCGATGATGGCAACATCATCAGGCGGTTTTATCTTGATGAAGTAGCTTGCGATATATTGGGATTATAGGGAGAAAGAGGTTGTGCTGGTAATCAACCTCATTCTCTGGTCCCAAGCTACCTTGATCCAGTGGCAAAGAATAAGTTAAGATGATTTGTAAGTAAAGTAAAGTAAAGTATCCCATAGCAATACTGCCGTAGGGGTGTGAGGTGTTAGCGATCTCACATTTCTAAGGCTCGGCTATATGAGGGCGGTAGCCATCTCCTCTCCCTCGCTGCTTTTACTTCCCGGACTGAACCGGTACCCATTTAAGGCTGGGTCGACCCGGGAGCCATTGCGGTCTGAAAAAAACATTACCGCCTCAACTGGGGAATGAACCCAGGACCACTCAGATGCGAAGCCAGCGCGCTAACCACTGCGCTACGCGGCTCCCTTTGAGGTACTTCATAATGCAGGCGCTCTGGTCCCACCTCCTTCGAGAACAGGGGTCCCTTGAAATCATTGAAGTAGTACGCATTGTTTCGAATTAACTGATTTATGAATAGTCCGTAAACAGCAGATGACGACTCACATTGGGGACCACCGACGACAACTTCCACTATCGTTCATGTTAACCAGGTTGTTGAGATGGTTTGCTCCAGTCGTCATCTGGTATTTTTCTAAACATTGTGAGAATGTATCGCGACTCCTGACATACGATCTGATAGACATACGTGTTTCCATCTGTGACGAACAACAGGAAAGCTATAACGACGATGACAACTTGATAGAGACAATATTATCCAGTGATGAATTATCAGTCTGCAGATACAACATAGACATGAGAATGTGCAGTATTTTGTGAAGAATTCCAAAAAATCTGCGGTTAGGTCGATTCGAATGTAAAAGACAAGTTTACTGTATTTGTCTCTTTACACCTACAGTGTTGAGCACAATAAATTCATAAAGAAGGAACAAACTGTTAGCAGCTAGTTGTATTTGGGAAACATCAAGAAACAAGTCTTGAGTTGCAGAGAACCAAAACCTAGTTCCTGCCCCATGACAATGCGCCAACCCATGCATCACTGTTCGTTCAGGAATATTATGTAAAAATGAAAAGAATGGTTCCATATTCAGTGACCAAACTAGTCTAACTAAGTTCCAGCAGACTTTTTGGTACTTTTCCTGTAATTCACCCCAAATAAATAAAATACATTATTTTTGCACTGGATATCTATTTGTAGCACCGGATTTGAGACAGAGATATCACAGAATAGTTATTTTTTTTGGTTACTGTTGGGAGTGTCAAAGGTGGTGCCTTCGCGAATTTCTGCTTTTGCTTCTGCCTTCGCTTGTTCCTGCCGTCTTATTTGCACTCAGCAATGAATGTATTGATCTGTCAATGTTGCCTATGATAAGGAGAGTAGCATCCAGTTTCTACAGAAACATGGCATTATCCATGTTGTCAGACAATGCAATAACAACCATGTTATGGTGTTGTGCTTGACTGAATGACATGATAGATGGAGATGTCGACAGACACAATGTCAGCAGGATATCCATGTGAGGCATGACACTTAGCTACAAGTACCAACAGGTAGATCATTCTCAAGAACTGATAAGTATCCATTTTTGCAACTGTATATAGCCATCTTTTTTTATCTTTATCAAAATTGTTACTTATTTTTAAAAATAAAATTATATCGACCTGTCCTCCCCGTAACCTGAAATGGAAAGTCCCGCTACAGTCATCAGCTGTCAAATACCTATGATGGGAACACAAGGAACTCTGTTTGGGGGGAATTAAAGGACATGTCACAGCCTACTGTGGATACATGTCTTCATGCTCACGGTGAAATCCCTTTAAATTATCACATTCCAAGGCTGACTAAATAAGGTAACTTGCATGTGTCAACTTTTTGGGGACAGTATATTAGCGTGTTCGGGAAACAAAGATGGGTATGAGTTTATTTCAGGGCAGAATTCTGTGAAAGGATCACTCTCAAGAAAGATTTGTTGTGTTTTGTAACGTGAATTTGTTTCCTTTCTCTGTGTGGAACATGGATTGATTGTAAACCTTGGCACAATGTGAGTTTCGTTATTTAGTCGACTTTGGAATGTGACGTTTCAAAGGGATTTTCCTGTGCCGAAATACAAATTGAAAGGTCGTTGCTTTCAGACCTTTGATGAAATTGAGGGCCTATGGACAAACCCCAAAAATGCAGAGAGGACTTTCTAGAATTTGAAATGGTGTTAACGAGGAGGGGAACGTTTCATGGTTGGCTAGATTTCAGGCAAACCCGAAAGAGTTTTTAACAAACACATCTGGAATGCTTTGAATAAATCTTGTGTTAGAAAATTAGTAACATGATGTAGCAGAACATTATTAACACACTGAAATCGTGAAATTCGTTTATTTAAAAAATATATTTATTTGTGCTAATATATTTTAATATGAAATATAACAGCAATATAATGTTTACTGGATATTATAATAATTCTTCCTTAGCTTAAAGAATATTGATATAGTGTTAATACCTGAACCACTATGACATACTATCATAAACAAGACAGGTCAGGTATTGAATCAGATAACTCACTAGTAGAAATATTTCCAGTGATATCTTCATGAACGCTTCCTGTTATCATGTTCATGAATGAAGTCATAATGCAGACATGACTATAACCTCAAATACAGTACGAGTCAAAATACAGAACATAAATAAATAAGTAGTTCCATAGTCGACACTGCTATTCGTTGGGAATGATGTGTTAGTGACCTTTCTGTACTGGGTCTCAGCTTTTTGTAAGGTGGGATGAGTTGGGCAGTTGCCTACTTTGTTGTCTTGATTTAATTAACTGTACTGCAGGTTTCCAATTAAGGCTGTATTGGTTAAAAGAGCCACTAGCAAGAAGCGAACCCCATACCTTCAACATGAGAAGCAAATATTCTAACGACTTTCCCAATCAGGCGCGCGAAGTTATAATACAGACATAAAACAATCTTCTGACCAGAAATACTGTGTAGGTATGAATATATGGCAATGGTTTTCTTTGTAAGGATATTCTTTCGTAGCTGTAAGAGGGTGAAGTGGGAAGGTGGATATTTCGGAGACACTCTCCAGGGATGAGATTTCGTTCTAAAAGGTCTCTACATTTTGTGAGGTTGAGTGGTAAGCTTTAATCCATGTTTCCTTGCTTTCCTTAACTACAAAATAGTTAATGCGCTATTAAATGACAAATTACAATCCATCCTACCTTGCTTGTCCAAACTCTAATAATGTTGGATGACAAATTCTAATCCATGTTCTCATGCTATCCACAACTGTAATAGAGATTGTGATGTTTGATGGCAAATTCTAATCCATGTTCTCATGCTATCCACAACTGTAATAGAGATTGTGATGTTTGATGGCAAATTCTAATCCATGTTCTCATGCTATCCACAACTGTAATAGAGATTGTGATGTTTGATGGCAAATTCTAATCCATGTTCTCATGCTATCCACAACTGTAATAGAGATTGTGATGTTTGATGGCAAATTCTAATCCATGTTCTCATGCTATCCACAACTGTAATAGAGATTGTGATGTTTGATGGCAAATTCTAATCCATGTTCTCATGCTATCCACAACTGTAATAGAGATTGTGATGTTTGATGGCAAATTCCAATCCTTGCTCTCTTAATATCCACAACTGTAAAATAGTTATTGTGATGTTGACTGACAAGCTCTAATCCTTGCTTTCTTGCCTTCCCTTTCTGTAATATAGTTATTTTGAGGTTGGATGGCCAGGCTACATACCAACCAAAATGTAATCATCATGGCAACAGGACGACACAAATAAGAATAACTGCTTAAGTTAAATGACAGGTGAAATCTGTTATAGAATTGAACTAATTTGACACACTGATCTACTTGGATGAGGTCAGAGTATAGATCTGGATTTTTGTTTCTACATTCGAATTTAATCTTCTTGTTTTATTGTCACTGACGAAAACATTTTGTTCGGTACATAGTTATTGAAATGTGTCTGTATTTTTTCTCGCGCCGAAAACACGCATACCTGTTTTTGTTATTATCGACATCCGATTTATGTTCCAATGCAGGCTATATGACATTTACATTGAGAACAAAACAAAAAACAGTGGATATATTATGGATGATTGATGCTCCATTTCATCAACTGGATATACATGATAACTATGATACAATAATAAGGTATGCTCTAATTAAATACTGTCTAATTGAATCTGAACAAGTTTCAACGCCAAGGCAAGCACTTCCTCATATCTGAATGTCTTGCTCTTCCAAGTCGCTGGTACAGCATCAATACCTTCCTGTCAAGTAATTGACATAATACAATTACTATATAGCCTGAACCAGACAAAGATATATATATATATATATATATATATATATATATATATATACACACACACACACACACACACACATATATATATAGATGTATAAACGGATGGAAGAAATCACACAAAAAAATGAAATAACAAGTCCAGACGGAAAACAACACCACGTTTCAGTGAACACAAGTGTAAGTCGTCGACTAGTGTGAATTCCAGGCAAATCCGTGGTCTAGCGGCATCCATAATGATCCAAAACAGTAGAGAAATGTAGACTCGCAGCCAGTTATGGCGCCATCTTTGCCATACATACATACACACAGACATACATACATGCATATATATGCATATACACACATACATATTAAACAACAGAAAATGTTGGATGTTTTGCCTATAGAGGGCGGTTTTCGTGATTCTTTATCATGTCAGTGACTGTATTTAAGAAATATTAATAATGACAGCAAAATAATTATTCTCTTACATTTATTCTCAATTATTAATACTCAAATGTAGAATTACGATGTGCCATATCTGGGTACATTTAAACACATTAATTGAAGATTGGCTTTACAACTATACAAAATCTAGACATGCTGCAATCAAAATGTATCCCCAATAACACTGTTTCAACCTGATTCAAACAAGAAAAATTATTCTTGTGGTGATTTAATTGCATTTATTCCGTTAACAACCACTATATATTTAAGATGTCACAAATAAAGAGAAAATGTAGACAATATTCAGTTGATTATTTGAAATTTGGTTTTGTACCTTCCGCTACAAATGAACTATTACCAATGTGCTTGATGTGTCAACACGTTTTTTATAACAAACCAATGAAGCCATCGAGACTTAATGAACCAATGTCCTTGTTGTGTCAACACGTGTTTTCTAACAAACCAATGAAGCCATCGAGACTTAATGAACCAATTTTGCTTGTTGTGTCAACACGTGTTTTCTAACAAACCAATGAAGCCATCGAGACTTAATGAACTAATGTACGTGTTGTGTCAACACGTGTTTTCTAACGAAGCAATGACGCCATCAAGACTTAATGAACATTTGATGGAGAAGCATGCTGATAAGGTTGGTAAGAACATTTCTTACTTACAGAATTTAAAGCAAAAGTTTGAAAGCCGTAACACAGTTGCTGGTATGCTTAAAACAGTTTTTAGTCAGAAGGATAAAGGCCTCATCGTATCTTACAGGATATCACAAATGATTGCAAAATGTGGTAAGCCCCACAGTATTGGAGAAAATATAATATTATCAGCTATACGAGAGGTAATTAGTACCATCATGGAAAGAAATCCAAGTGAAATAGTTACCTATATTCCACTGAGCAATGATACTGTGTCTAGAAGAAAATCAACTTGAATCAAGTTGAAAATCAACTGTGCCAGGATTTGCAATCAATTGAATTTTCATTACAGCTTGATGAAAACACAGTACGATGCAATGAAGCTTTGCTCCTCGCATATGTTTGATTAGTGAAAATCAGTTGTGGAAGAAATGTTATTCTCAAAATTACTGACAACAGATTCCAAGGGCTTGTCGGCCTTTGAAATCATAGTATAATATTTCATTACAAAACACATTCCTTTTTCTAATGTTATAGCATGTGCGACAGATGGAGCTCCTGCAATGGTTGGTCACTATCGCGGTTTTCTGGGGTACTAAAAAAAAAATGGCACAAATGTCTTAACAATTCATTGTGTTATTCACCAACAGCACTTAATAGCCAGACAACTCAACAAATTAATGAGTGTAGTTTTCAGTATTATTTATAAAATAAAATCCCATTCCTTGAATGACAGATTATTGGGTAAATTGTGTAATGACAATGATGATGAGTTTGACTATCTTCTCCTACATACGGAAGTAAGATGGATGAGCAAAGGCAATTGTTTGAAAAAATGTTGGGCATCATTTGATACCATTATAGAGTTTCTTATTTCAATGAAAGAACAGCTGAGCACTGAAACTGAAGTACTGCATAAAGATGTTGCCTATCTTTCAGATAAATTTGAAAAGTTAAATGTTGTCCTTCTTGAGCTGCAGGGGGACAACATCAGTCTTATCATAGTGAAAGGAGTTATGGGGCTCATCAGTTGCAGGGGGACAACATCAGTCTTATCAAAGTGACAGGAGTTATAGGGCTCATCAGTTGCAGGGGGACAACATCAGTCTTATCATAGTGAAAGGAGTTATGGGGCTCATCAGCTACAGAGGGACAACATCAGTCTTACCAAAGTGAAAGGAGTTATGGGGCTCAATAGCTGCAGGGGGACAACATCAGTCTTATCAAAGTGAAAGGAGTTATGGGGCTCATCAGCAAATTGGAATTGTTTAAAAATAATCATGGTCGTCGTGAACTATGTCAGTTTCCATGTTTACAGCAGTTAGACAAAGACCGCCTGTAAGATGCAGATTTGGAAATGTATTGCTGCCATTTGGAGGCTGTTAAGAATGATATGATGATCAGATTTAAAGATTTGCAGGAACTCAACATATCAGAATTGGTGATTGATCCGTTTGAAACAGACGCGGAACTTGTTAGTGAACATCTCCAAGAAGAGCTGATTGAACTACAAAATGACTTTGAGGCAAAAGCTAGGTTTAGTATCGTTCATTACAAAAAATTTGGGATCCAAATTAGGATGTCTTATCCTCTTCTTTGGCAACAAATTAAACTGCTTATTTAAGTATTTCCAACATCATTTTTAGTAGACAAAGGGTTTAGTTCTGTAGTGATGCTGCTGCAAAAACAACGCAATCGATTGTAAATATGTGACAGAGGAGACTTGAGACTTCTTTTAACAAATATAGAACCAGATATTGTTCAGTTAGCTGTGTCACACAAATTGCAGGGATCACACTAAATTTAATTGGTAAGTTTATGTTTCTGTTTCTAAGAATCGATGTCATTGCACTCCGGGCATACCTCGCGCCGCTCTCTCATGCTCCCCACTCTGCTCGAACCTCGTTTAATGTCGAAACTTTGCGGTCTGTGGATTGCTGCTTCATCTATTGCGATGTCCTCATCCAGCAGGCGGTCATTGATTGATTTCAAAATGTCACTTCTGTCCATCACCAATGTGCCCATGATGGGAGCCCGTGAAGCCATGATGTCGACTCTTTTATTGCCCTGAACCCCGGCATGAGCAGGACAGTAGATCCAGGTCAGCGCCTGGAGGTTTGAGGCCTCAACAGCAGCTATCCACTTGTACCTAAGCCATCCTTCTGTACTTTCTGAAGTACGGCGTGCGCGTCCGTCACGATGACTGCCTTTGTTATAGACGTCTCAGATATCCATTTCAGTGCTGAGGTCACTGCTTCCGTCTCCATTCTCATACTAGAGGTTGTTGACATGTATGCCCTACTGCGCTCAGCCACGACCTCTCCTCTCACTCTAGCCGAGAAACCCCAGCCTGATGTCCCACTGCGCACGACTGATCCGTCGGTGTATATGACAGCTTCACTCTCCTGGGTGTTCTCAGTTATCAGCTGATTTACCTCGTGCTCTGCACTCTTGTTGTTCCGTTCTCTGCATTCCTTGCCTAAGGTTATGATGACTCTATCCTTCCATCACCAGTGTGGACCCATTCTTCCCCTTTGGCTATCGTCTCAGCTGGAGTGACGTCTCCGATTGTTGTCTCAGCCTGTGCCATCAATGACGACCCTCTTTTGATTCTTGGTCCCTTGATATCTGGGATACTACTGTGCAGAGGGTGTCGAGTGTCTGTGGTGACACGCATATAGGCTTTGACTTGTGCCAGTTTATGTCTGGATGTCACAGATAACAATCCCAACATGTACCGTTTCATCACAATCGGGGCATCTCTAGTGCAGCCCAGAACCAGACGCATACCCTCATTCTGGATGCGGTCCAACCTTACACACAGTGTTCTTGATAGTGTGAGGATGCCTAGTCCGTAATCGATGACAGACAACACGGCCTGACGAAATAGGATGAACAGGAGGCGTTGTTCCAAGTCGGCAGCTGCCATGGTCTTGAGTGCTCCTAACCCTCTCCTGCATCTTTGTATGATGTGGTCAACATGAAAGTTATAGGAAAGACTGCGATCAAATGTCACTCCGAGGTATTTCAACCTGTCGCACATGTCGATGGTGCAACCATCAAAAGTGATGCTCAGGAGTTCAGCCTTCACTATGGAATTATTCAAAGAGCACCACATCATGCAGGCCTCGTTCGGATTGATCTTGGAGCTTGAGTCGTACCACTGTGAGATTCCTTGCAAGGTTTCCTGAATGTCTTTGACCAACTCTTGCCTGTCTGAGCCAGTCCTGTACGTTAGGATGTCATCGGCAAATGTCAATGTTCACCCTGTCCCTGTGGGTTGAATATTGGCTACTTTTACTGTGAAAATGTTGAACAACACCGGTGAGAGCGGAGACCCTTGAGGCAGTCCTGGACATATTTGCCTCGGTTCTGATGTCCACGATCCCACGCGTAGTGCAACTGTTCTTTCCATCAAGGCAGCTGATATCCAACTAACCAGCCATGGGCTTAAACCACACTGTTGCAGACAGGTAATTAAGGTCCCAAAATCAACACGGTGGTAAGTGATTTCTTATAACAAATCAATCTTGCAATGGTTGATTGAAAACGTATAATTCAAAGTAATGTGATGAGTATGATTGTTGTGGCAAGGGAGCGTGCACATATTTTTCTTCAGAAAAGCGGGCGCCAGCTCAGTTAGGATTGAGAAACACTGATCTAACCAGACTGCGTGCAAAAAAGTAAGAGAAGGGTGATTGTCATTTGGGATTTGCTCTGTGCAGACGATACAGTCCTGGGGCTCACACAAATGTCAAATTACAAAATTCTCATAAATAGGTTAGAAAAAAACCTACGATCTGCTTGGACTCGCCATCAGTTTACATAAGACGAAAGTGATGGCTCAGAATGCAGATCCATCGGGCAATCAAAATCTGGAGGTAGTAAATAATTGTAACTACCTCGAATCTACCATCACCGACAACCTTTCATCGGACGTAGATTGGAAATGGCTTTAACAGCACGTAGAGAGTGGGGAATAACAGCATGCAGACCATCTCTGCAAAGGTTTGCTGTGTATAGATCAGGTGTGCTTAATACTCTGTTCTGTGCCAGCAAAACTTGGACTCTGTGTATGTTTCACAAGGGCTGCTTGAGATGCATACTTGGAATTTCATGGAGTGACAGAGTGGCAAACAACAACGTATTGGACAGTGTAATGGTTGCCAGTTTAGCAACAATTCTCAGCCAGCGCAGCTGCGGTGGATTGGTCACTAGTGCAGAATGGAGGACGGACGAATTCCGAAAGATATCTTATACAGGGAGCTGGCCGCGGGCAAGCATAACAAAGGAAAGCACTTCCTCCGCTACAAAGATGTTTGCAAGCGTGATCTGAAAGCGTTAGATATGAACACCTACAACTGGGAGGAACTTGCCAAAGACAGACCCGACTGGATGCAGGCTTTGTGTGTTGGTTTGCAGGCAGGGGAAGACAAGATGCGTCAAGATGCAGACTTCAAACATGTGCAGCGAAAGCAAGGGCAACAACTTACTAAGACCCCACTCACGCGTGGACCATTGTTTCTTGAGACAGACAGGATGCCAATCAATCAATTCACCGTGTACCATTTCAATTAAGTGAATGCAATTTCAACTGAGATAAATGTGCCATTCAATTCAACTAAGGTAAGTGTCATTCCAACTATCGTAATTGCCATTCTAACTAAAGTATTTGTACCATTCCAACTAACGAAATTGTTCCATTATACATAAAGTAAGTCCGCTATTTCAACTGAAATAAATATGCCATTCTTCTAAGGTAAATGAGTCATTCAAACTAAAGTAAATATGTCATTCCAATAAAGGTTAATGTTCCATTCCAACTAAGATAAGTCTGTATTTCCAATTACGGTAATATCTTCCCTAACAGCAAACCAGCTTACCATTTGCAGCTGGCAATAGATATAAACATATATTTTCTATTTCTTACTGTTAATAGTTTCAACATAATGGAATAGATAGTTGCATGTCCTAAGCTTCTATATTAGCACCTGCAACATGCTTTGCAGGGTACATTATATTTATTATTTTCTACCATTTCATTGCCTTTTACTTCATAACATGTAACAATAGTTTCTAACCTACATACAATACATTCTTTAATAAGTAATATTACTTGCCAAAACCAAGGAAAATAAATACAACACTAACCTTTGCTGCCATGCAGGCACCAATGAATCCACCACGTGAGGTGTTACATCCTCCTGCCCTTATCGTGGAGCGAATACCTTCAACATATCCGGGTGCAGTAACCAAACCATGCAGACTGGATATCATGGCCTCAGGTAAGTCTGAAAACAGTTTAATTTTACTCGCAATATTCTTTATATTGTGATTAGTTACATTGTTATGTTGATGTACATTGATCACATGATTCAATTCAGTTTTGTGCATTTATTTCATTTTCAATTTAATTTAATTTACATTTAAATGCTATCAACTAAATTTTAAATTTAAACCAAAAAGATTTCATATGATGATTTTATCATTAAAAAAAAATGAAAAACCACAAATATTTTTTGTTAACATTCATGAAAAGGTCCAAATATTCTTTACCCAAAGTAAATATATCCGTTCCCCCAAAATTCATATAAATTTGTAAATGTTGAGATTTGACGTAAGGAGGGGAATGGTGTAGGTCAATGAAGACACATCAAAAAAAGAAGACAAGAAATTGTTGGATAACCAATGTGGAAGGATCATCAAAAGGATAATGAATCAAAAACAACAAATTAGCACCGCGTAAACATTAGCTAGTAGGTAAACACACGCATTCATATACTGGCTACTATGTCCTGATATACTGATATAACCTAAAAAACTACGATATGGGGTTGAAAGTGGCGTACCTTAGCCAATAGAATCCAGAACGGCAAACTGTTTATCAATCAATCAATTAAAAGTGATGTCTGACTGAAACAGGCACGTCTAGCCACAAAGAGACAACATTTTGGTAAACATGTGCGCCAATCCCGTTTTTTGGCATTAATGATGAATAGTATGTTCTGATATAAATCCAATAATATTCTTGGTGATCATCCATACGTCTTGTTATCAGTGAGAAAGTTGGACCCTATTAGATAGGCACAAATGTAAGATCGAGACCTGTGAGATGCGCTGAGTACGAAGTGAACAGAAAAGACAAAAAATTTGCACATTGACGAAAATGGTAAGGACTGCTTCGATTAATTACTATATTAAAACACAGACTATAAAGTGGTTTGGTCATTTGACAAGGATGCGGTATGATCAACTTGCAGCGAGGTCATACTACATGGAGGTTTCAGATCATGAGCAAGAGGTCAACCATGGTAATGATGTACAGAGGGGATCAAAGAAACACTCTAAAAGTTCAACATGTTGACAACACAAGCCAACCATCTAGCGCAAACCAAAAGTCTACGCATACCTCTTCTCTGCAATGCCGCAAGGGAAAAGCAGTAGAACGAAAGAAGAGAGAATAAGAATATTGCTGGGGATTCTATTGTTGCAGATAAGTGTATCTTCTTCTTCGTTATTTGTTCTTAAATACACATATACATTTCTTTCATAAACTTTGCAGTTTGTTAGTTTTCTTTCATTACAATACACGTTATCTTTCAGCTGAGTTGGAGAACTGTCGTACAGTTACCTTTCTCCTCCTGCGGAACCGACAAGTCAGGAGTACATGTTTTACTATGTGTCTGTTCTCACCGCAAGGGAACATTTTGCTTTGTCCTAAATCTGTTTTCCTGAACAGATTGTGTCTCCGTTTCCAGTGGCCGTCTCGCTGTACATTCTCAGTACAAGAATGGAGATATTTGCTCCGATGCAGTTATCTGAGACCTCCTTAATAAAGGCAATCTTTCAGAATCTCAAACCTTGTTTCGAAAGTTATAGAAAGGATGATTATGGCAGAGATTGTTAGACGACAAAGAGGCATCAATCCTTAAAGCGCTCGTTAAAGTGTACTGTTCTCATATTTGAAGCAATGCACGAGTCAAAGGCATACATAGCGTTTCCACTGCATATAGATAAGGCTGATATGGGGATTTAAATCATCAAAAAACCTTGTCATGGATGTTGACTCTGTAATCAATGAGCTGGTGATCGACTAACCACAGCATCTTTGTAATCAATCGTGAGTTGATCATGAGGTATAGTGCCCCAGAAGACGAATCTGGAGCATGTATAATTAGTGGGATACTGGAAAAATCAGCATCTAACCTATTTGCCATTTTCTGAGAGAGATTGGTCACCTTTGCGGTTAATTCAGAGTGCAGTTATATTGATTCTTGACAGAACATAAAATTATATGGTTCAACTAAGTTCTTTGTTTGTAGGAGAAGTGGTTGTCCGTAAGAGAAGACTACATCTGTCTTACCTCAGTCTACTATACACCCACTGAAGATCACTCTAAGTTAGAGTGACTTAACCATGTTCCCAATCGCTACACATTAGTCATGTATACCAGGACGACGATTACTTTCTGGAGTTCAAATCATAATGAACAAATATCAGATGTATAGTTTGAGCACTAACACTGACAAAACGAAAACTATGATAATTAGCAAAGAAGACACAAAATTTACTCTAAAAAAGATAATAGACGATCAAATACTGGAGCTATCTTGGAAATAAAATAAAGGAAAATGTAAAATCCGAAATGGAAATCAGGAAGAGAAAAGAGATAGCCAAGTCTGTTGTTACCACCAACAAGAGTCGCGTACTGAAATCCAAACAAGTCACTCACACATTCAAAATGAGAGTGATCATGTATATTCGTATTTACTATATTTTTAGAAACAAGGACAATGAACAAATCATTGAAGGAGTGAATTGATGTCTTTGAATTGTGGATATGTAGAAGATCGGGCGTATCTCCTGAAGAAAAAAAAGAAAAAAATAAAGTAGTCTTTGAGAAGTTAGGACGCAAAGAGAATGTATGACCGAAATCAGAGTCCTAAAGTAAAGATATATTGGTTACATAAAATAATTTGTTGAAAATAATATTGGAAGGGAAAACGGATGAAAACTGCAAGATCTCCCTCTCGACTTCACTGGTGTAATCCAAAGGAATGCAAAGCATGTCAATTTGGCACTAGTTCAGCTGCCGGAATGAGTTGGCAATTTGAAACCATTCGCCCTTAGTGTGACCACTTCGGATTTTCAATGTGAATTTACTTCAGTAGCCTCTCCTGATGTTTCCACAAGTCAGTGGCAGTTTCCATGCCAATCGCCTTCTCCTACATTATTGTGTCCCAGCAGCACCTTCATAAGGGGCCCCTTATTTCCTACAGAGCCTGCTGTGGGGCGTGACCGAGTACCCGGTGGGATAACTGGGCGGGCGGATTGAGCTCATTAGCCTTGATTGGCGACCAATCTAAGAGAAGGTAAGCTCTGACTCTAAACCCGGGAGATGAAGCTCGCTAGCCTGTTCAGGCAGTTCACCTAGGAGAGGGGGAAACTCTGATTTTAACCCGCAAGTGCCAGGGTGTGCTGGCTAGTCCTGAGATGATGAGAGTATAATCGGATGTCTCGAGTAGCTAGCATTTGCAGGCAACGACTCCAGCTCTGTATACATCTGCAAAACACAGTCGATCACTATCTCTTTGAAAATCGGGCACTTAGCGATGCTAGGAAAATTCTCTTTCCCCTGAGGCCAGATAAATGGAACACAGTGTATACAAGCCAAACAAAAAGTAATAAATACGTACAACAAACATTGCTTTTGATGTTGATCTGCTTGCTAGGCAGTAACAATAACCCAACAGAGTAGCATCTAAATGGTTATCAGCACAGCCACACGAAGCGAGCAGGCCTTATACCACGGAGTAACTTAAATGTATCTTTTTGATATTGATAACCCGTTCCTCAGCGTTACTGTGGCTTCCAACTTCGTATCCAACGGACCTGTCTAGAGGTATCTTGGATTTGTTGTTGTAGGCAGCAAGGGAGTCTGACCAACGCATTGGAGGGATTCCCCGTGGTCTCCTTTTGTATTTTTGGTACCAGATTGCTGTCGCCATGCACCATCGACCATCATTACGTCCTAACATGTGACTTGCCCGTCTATGTTTTGCATTGTCTGTACAGATTACCGCATCATTCACCAAAAACAATCGTCATATTTGCTTAAATGTAACATTTACAGTGCAAGTTACATCATCTAGACAAAAGCGTCTGATGATGTCGCCATTTCCACTTGCGATAGGCCACTCATTTTTTTTAAACAGGAAAATGTTTGTCAGCTGGAAACCCAAGAAGAACACATAGATATATGTTGGCTACGTTGCATCAGGCACTGGTCTGCCTGTTTGAATACAAACGTTTCTGTATTTTGGTACACCATGACATGGGCGAAAGGGCCAGAGCGCAAGTTCTCCTAGATCCGTAACAACATTCACAACAGCCTCAGCCCTTTCCTTCCCATAACCCATAGCTCATACATTTGTTAACCATACTCGACTGTGTTGCTTCTATCATGACACATGTTTTGTATTTATGTGGACATAAAATTTCTCAGTGAAAATTCATGTCTGTTTTTTGTACAACTTACGTCAGCTTTTCTTGAATGTCGTGGATAGAGCTACCAAATGTGGGATCGTTTTAGCTTGTACAACCTGTCGGATCTGTCCGATAATTGCAACATCAAGATCTTGAGGGTTAACACGATTGGAGTCACCTAGTTGAGTTATAACTGTCTCAATCACATTTTGAGGGTTTCCATATAAGATGTATTGTTCCAGGACTCTGTTGTGTAGAAAATATTAGCAACTGTATATTTTAAAAGTATATCGTAAATAGTTGTATGGCAATGTGTGGGAAGTTCTTGTGCTGCCTGCATGAGACACAGGTAATAAGACTGCCAGTTCATCACATAGAGTGCATGTTGTAAGAGGCGACTGTGTGACATGGTATAACACCGGCAGCAGTTAGGCGGTTAGTTAGGAGTAGCATAGATGGCATCTAAAAGGCTATGGGTCTACTTTGCTCTAGAGTTTGAGTCTATTAAGATGTACTAGCACATCGGTTAACCACAATCCGCGGTACTTGTCTCAACGCAGCGGAGTAATTAGCCGCTCAAACCTATCCCGCTAACCAGGAAATCTTCCTCCCAGCTACTTCCAGCTAATGCCAGTGCTGGGCCCGGATCATAACTTGAGAATTTAACATGATTAACTACCACTGCGCACTTCAAATGTTTTGGAAGCGAAGCAAAATCAGGGTCTGGTGAAACATATTGATCAACACCTTGACTGATGTCCTCATTTGTGCTCATCAAAGCAGGCTGTGTCACAACTTTTGGGCCAATGGGGGAAGATCAACACTTTGATCCCTACAGTATTGAGCTTACTGAGGAAACGCATATTGCATTAACAGCCAGGAGGACCTCGAACTACATTCTCAAGTAATCTTTTGGATGAAAGAAGAGACTGCAAGCCTTTATTAAATAAAAGTCGTCATGCGCAAAACGGATTCAACACGAGTAGTTCTAACAACAACAATCACGCACGCTTTTAAGGCGAGAAGTTCTAGTTACATTGTTCGAAGAAAACCGTATGGTAGACCGATAGATGGAAAAGCAAAAATGGTGCAACTACATGAGTCTGCTACTACTGATATGATATGTTTGACCTAAAATAAGAATCAGTAATTCAACTAAAAATTGATCCTGCAACTCACATGCCCGGCAAAAATTGAGAGTCGTTAAAATAATAAAGATTAATGGCGCAGTTATCACATCGGAACATAAACTAAATTGATATTACTGCCAAAAGGCTGTCGTAAGGATGAAAGAAGAAACAGCAAATGAATAACAACATAAACAATGATAGTGGATATAATTTTCTTTTCGTTTGTTCTCAATCTACCACTATCTAAGCCTTAAAAAAGGCTTTGTAAGTAGCAGGATGTTGTCCAGTGTGTTGTGGTTTATAGCTTGACTGCGATATTTGCACCTATTGGTGCGATGACAAGGAAGAAGGGTGTCAGATCGAGAGATAGGGATAACCCACGGCAATGATAGAAGTGGCAGCCTCAAGGTCTGAGTAAGGGACCCTAATTCATCAGCCCTACACAATGACCTACTGTACTCCATCCTTGAGAAAAACAGTGAAATGGTAGTTAGTTCTCATTTCTCTGTCGATACCAATTAAAGCATATCTGAAAATCAAATACTTGATGCATTTATGAAAGATTCCTCAATTAATCCTTGGAAAGTGCAATTATAATTCTCTATTGAATAACAACATTCTTAACTTAACAAGTTATTGAGGACTTCATTAACATTACAAACCAAATAAATCAGCAGCCAGGAAATAATGCAATGCAAGGATTACAATAGAACTATTATGTTTCGACCAACAAAGACATGTATAATAGAAAAGTGAAAAAATCATTGTGCGACGATTGAAGTTTACATTGTTATTCCTTCAGCTTAGAGCAAAATTGCATTTTGTACGTTTCGTCTGTCATATTGTCAACAATGGTTTTGTAGATCAACAAGTTGGTACATCGTTATGTTATATCTGGTCCCAAAACCGTAAAAAAGAATAGCAACAATTTAACATACTAGGCATGTCATATGTGGCGACTAGTGACTATGAGCGTTGAGAATAGGGAATAATACCTTGCCATGTAGAAACAATGAATAAGGCACAATTAAGAAACACATCTAGGATGTACGGTAGTTTATGAGAGACTAAGTTATGACAAGTTAGTACATTTCAGTTGATTTTGTTTCGTAAATTGAAATATAGCCTTTCTTGGAATACGGTTTTGCCTACCTGGCCATTGCCAGTCCAATTGCAACTGACATGTCACTATCCTGCAAGATTCTCAGAGCTTCCTCCGCCTTCAACAACATGTCCGGACGTCCAGCATACAAAGCCACAAGGGGGATAATTCTGATGGAACAGTCAATCTGGTCATCTCCTTCTGAGCCTTTTAATAAAAAATAAATGAAAGCTAGGATTAGTTACATCATTATGATTTTGTTGGAAGCCAAAAGTAGCATCTAGTGATATATATTGACCCAATCACTACCACACGCTCTCGTCGTGGCACAGGAAAGAATGTGGGACAGCAGCCCAGGCTATCGAGATGGGGGATCAATCTTATTTAGTGTCCAATTGAAAAGTACTGATCAATCATTTTTTTCAGGTTGAAAAAAAAGTTACAATTAAAACTACACACCTGTATTCCCTTGGTATTATATTGTTTTAGGCCACTAGCAACAGTTAATATAATAATGTCAGTAAGGCTGGTATACATGAGACACTTTAAAGCTGAATTGATTGAAGTTTGAAACCTTTGAACTAGATGTATTGGTTTTTAACTAATGAATTTGCTTTCTTACCTGGCGGGCTTTTCTGTTTTTGGAGATTCACTAGAAAGTCTCTGAGACAGCCATTACGCCAAGGTGAGTGTATCGGGTAAGCTGGTACAGCATCTGGTACATGTTGAATAGATATTAAAGTAAAACTTTCAAAATTGAAAATATAAATTTTGTTGTCATTTATTTCAAATTAAACAGAATTCAACAAGTAGAACAATTATAACAGTGCCTCCTACATAAAAGCGACGTGCTTACACGCACTGTGTGATACGCTATAATCTATCCAGCAGTTAATTGGTACCTAAATTGCAGTGTACCTTTAAGTCATAACGCAGGATGTTATTTTAGCTTGTGCCCACCGTATTGACACTTACATGTTTATGTTACTATTGTTGCAGAGATTAAAGATGTGATAGAGATAGATATTACACACCCTCCAAAATAAAGCAAAATATTTTTATCACAAAACAGGATTTCAGCTGGGATTTTGACATACACTAATAAATAAACATTTTCTCCGTTTATGTTATTACGAAAAGTGTAAAAATCGTTGATAACTGTTGACAGCTTTCATTTCGGACGACCAACGGCATTATTTGACGGCGTTCATGTTGGCCTAGCTCGCAAGGAGTGCCTTCCAATCATCTTCTTAAAATAGCAGAAGATCAGCTGTGAAGTTCGTTCCTTGACTTGAATTGCGTTGTCGTCTGTCAGACACATCTTGGTAGCGATAACGATG
Organism: Ariolimax columbianus; assembly: GCA_036924085.1. NCBI lineage: Eukaryota > Metazoa > Mollusca > Gastropoda > Stylommatophora > Arionidae > Ariolimax > Ariolimax columbianus. The sequence continues at coordinate 16,228,830 of JAVGWX010000007.1, forward strand.
ATGACAAATTTATGATGAAATTATCATCTGCAATTAAACATGGATCTACGAATACGACATCAACAAGAAAATTGAGTTCTCAAAGACCCACAAAAGCGTGGTAAGTCAAACTGAAAATGAAAGTCAATAGGTTTTTTTTGCCCGAAAGTGCTCGAATTGTGGAGAAGCAACTCCCAGTTTCTCCAACATAGCTCACATAACACTTCTATCTTGAGAATGTTTGGCAAAAACGTAGACAAATTTAATTACGCGGTCACCTCAATGACATGGCCTGGCTCAAACAAATTTCTCATCTTGTTCCCAAACCGAAATTCAGCTTATAAGGATGGTTTTCAAACAAAGAAATGTATGCGTAATCGTAAGCGAATCTACACATGTTCCCTAAAAATGCTTACAACGACTGCTGCCAAAAATAGTAATGACATTGTGAGGGATGTGTTAACAGAGGTGGGGAATATTTCAAGGGAGTCAAAATTTAATAGGTTCTATGTATGCCCAACAAATGTTACAGAAATGTTTTGAAACTTTTTCAGCAGACCTCATAAGTTAGCTAGGTCATGCAATGTTAGTCACATAATCATGTCGTTAAAAATAGAGGTGTATGAAGGAAAAAGCATTACATACTAACTATACTAATGTCTAATTTCGATAACGTTGTGAAATTACCATTAGTTATTGTCTGCCAATCTTTGCCTAAGGTAAATATTAAGTCACAGGGTTTTCTCACGGCGGAAACATTTTCTTTCATGTGAAAATATATATATATATATATATATATATATATATATATATATATATATATATATATATATATATATTTATATACACACACACACACCCACGCACATGCCCACATGCACAAAACCCTAACCATTGCCCTAAACCTAACCATAACACTCCGCAAAACTGAATATTACAACTTTTCTACATTTCTTTTTTATCTAAGTCTTATGTATTTAAAATTACATGATATTGACCTGCACTCTCCTTAACCCGAAATGGAACGTCCCGTTATGTACAATGGAAACCCAGGAAACTTTGTTTGAGGGTGAATTAAGACGCAAGTATCAAGCCAAGAAATACGAACGTCACTTACCAGGAAAATCGCAAGAGGGAACTAAGGAAGATTGTGCATAAGTCTGGCTACCCAATCATACACAAACTATCTTCTTCTTCTTGATGACTCGTTCCTCAGCAAAGCTGCGGGTCTCAACTTCGCCTCCAGCGGACCCTGTCTTGGGCCATGGAAGTTCATAGCGTGGTAAGCATTCCTCCAGAGGCATTTTGGATGTTGTTGTGTACAGCGAGGGAGTTTGACCAACGCATTGGGGGTCTTCGCTGCGGTTTCTTTTTACCATGGGGATACCAAATTGATGTGGCCATGCTCCATCGACCATCTTTACGTTGCAACATGTAAACCTGCCTGTCTATGTTTTTGTTTGTCTGCATAGATTACCGCAATCGTCGTATGTCAGCATTGCGTGACCTACGCATAGAAACGTTGTGCAACTATAACAAGAAAATGAAATATCAATACCCCACTGATGAAGAAATGCGAAAACGTTCTCTCAAGTGTCTGCTGTCCATTCATAAAACATGCACCACTTCTCATCTCCAATATTCTCTTTATGTTAATTCAAAGGTGATGAGACAGGATCAGCAACAAAATCATCTCATTGTCTGGGAAGGAAGACTAATATCTGGTCAGGCACAATATTCTGATCAGACACGCTAGTCAGGGTCAGGCAAAACATACTGATCAGACACGCTAGTCAGGGTCAGGCAAAACATACTGGCCAAGACCATCACCTCGGCTTCCTAGTAGCCTTCCCTGGAAACAGGCTGTTTTCATGGAAGCCTGGCTAACTGGGTGAGGGATCGTTGTGATCCCTGTAGTAGAGAGCAACACGCAGATGAAGCCAAGCATAGCACAACCACCTAGAAGACCCTGATCCACCTTCATCCGCATACGTGGGATCTGAGGAAAGCTACTGCAACCCACCCCTTAATGTCCTTTTCGGGGCACACAAAAGAGTAAATGTACTCATTGTGGGCATCCGCAAACAAACAAACTCTTATTGTCTGCATAATATCCACTAGAACTGTAGATTCCACTTGCAATGCCAAACATTCTTTTTGTTTTAGTACTGTAAATTATGAAACGGAAACTGTTCAAAATCTCACCAATTGTATTCACCGATCCAACAACATACTTACTTGGATTCCTGTTTTCATACTCAGAGTCTGGCCCAAAAAAATCATAGTTGGCTTGTGTCAGGTTAGCAATATTCAGGCCTTAAAAAATGAGTAAAATATCATGCATTCTACATTATTATTCTGTTACATTACATTCTTAGAGACAAATAAAAGCAACAAACAAAAACAACAAATAAAAGCATACATAAAGTTATAATTGCATGCATGGGCTGAGTAGTTCGAATTTTCCCAGTCGTATCTATTCTACAATGTGATGTAGATGAAGTGTTTAATTAGTTATGGTTTCTACAAGATCTAGTAGACTGATACATGTACATTTCTTTTTAGTCATCTCATATGACATAACTATATATGAGGGAGTTCCGGTGAAGTGCCATGACAGGGAGCTGACACGTCTCCTCCGAATATTTGTGTCTATTTTGTCTTCTTCTGAAACTCGAGTGAAGTCAGGAAGTGTTTCATCGACAGAACACCACAGGATGTCTATACTGTAATTATAATATGTGAAATAGGATATACCAATCTGATTACTGTATTGTGTTCTAGTTGCAGTCGAACCATAAACCATTCATCCCCATTCCAGATAACGGGTGGGCACGCAAACAGTGGAGTCAAAAATCATTAGACCGTGTAAGGCAGTCTTATCTAGTGACAATCTACAGATACTCTGGAGACATTTTCGTAACACTTAGCCAAAGATGTAGATGGCACACATGGAGGTGTCAAGGCATCTCGTCTACCACAGAGTAGTGAAAGACCTAAACGAACCCTCGGAAAACCGACTAGAGGAAGTAGAGGTGGGAAGCAAAAAAGTAGTGAAAAGATTGAAACTATCTGAGCAATATTAGCGAAAATAAGAACAGGGCAAGATTTTTTAGATTTGCTCAGCAGCTAAGCATGAAAGCGGTCATCAGGCTACCACGAAAGCAAATGTGCTGAGCAATGTGGACCGCACAGAACACGGCGATGCACTTGAGCAACTGTGGTCATCCATTGCACCCGAGTCCATATCCAGTCGTCCTAACATGTCTCGCCACTGGTTTCAGTTTGACTCTGGTGAGAGAGTGAGGTTGACGGAACTGCGCAACCTTTTCTCACTTAAATAAGATTCATTGCGCAAGTCAATCTCTTTCCGTTAAAATAACATGATAAGAGGAAAAGGGAAATGGTCTTCATCACACGTGATGGACAAACAACATGATATAACTGGCAGTCTTCAGTCCTGCTGAAACAGTATTCATTAACTCAAGCTAAGATGATAGTGTGGATATCATACCATGTGGGTAACATGTGGGTAGCAGGCAGCGCATGAGCTGCAGTGGTCTGCGACCCATAGCTGACTGCTAGCATCAGGGCCAGCGAACCAGAGCTGCCAAGACCCTTCTACACCTCAACGTGGTGATCCTGGATAACAGGCTGCAGCAGGGCAGACTGGCTAAAAAGAAGGGATCGAAGAGGGAATGCTAACCTGGTACTCAAAAAATGCTTGCTGAAGTCGGATGTGTTGGACCAAAAGGTGTAAATATCACAGTCAAGCTGTAAACTATGACACAACGCATTCCATTCTCTGTACTACATTCTGCTACGTAAGTCCTTTCAGGGTTTGGTAGCGGGAGATTGAGAACGAACGAAGCCAAGCCATACCCCGTAGCACAAACAAACAGGGCATCAACTTATCAATCAATCATTCAAACCACATTGTACCTCTTGGCTCATAGGCCATTGACCACATTTATCTAGCATATACGGTCCTGGGCTGCTCTCTCTGTATCTCTGCGTGTGTGAAATTTGTGTTATTGTTCCCTCTCACACAATCGTCTCTGTGTATTTTTTGGTTAATCTATCTTTTTTTTCCCCTTGTGGATTCCATGTGAGAGCATGTCTAGCTGTTCTTCATTGTTAGTCCTATCCAGCCCAATTTTCTTCTCTTAATATGTTATTCCAGTTGATGTTATTGGCTCCTGTTACACGGACCTTCATTTATCACGTTGTGTTTATCATCCTTCATAGGCATCTGTTAACGAAGGATTGAAGTCTTAGTTGTATTGCCCTGGTATTGACGTAGTCGTTCTTCAAGTTTCGGCTCTATACGCTGTAACAGAACAGACTAGACACTGACGTGTAATATTCTTACTTAGGGGTGTGAATTTATACGTTGTTTAGTGTCAGGAATGTCATTCTTGTCTTGCTAATTCTAATGTTTACATCTGCATCTGTACCTCCCTGATGTGTCAATTGTGCTACGAGTGGTACTCGCTCGGTTTTCACAATCTAGACGCACCTGGTTTGATTCCCACCATGTCCAGTTCAGCAGACGATGGGTCTTTTTCCCTAGAGCAATTGCTCCTCCACATATGGAAATTAATGGCAACCTACCGTACTGCACACTTGCCAAGAAACTTATAACAGCCAAATAGGTGGTGGATGTAAGAAGCGACGTTATGTAAAGAAGATGCTACTTACAATAGTTAAAGGAATCCGCCTCTTTCAACTGCTCTCTCTTCATCGTTATTGTTTCTTTGTTAACAGTTTTGATTTTAAGGAGCTTGATTTCATCATCATCATGTAGCATGTCCTTTGTAGAACGTCGCTCCTATCACAGTCTGTCTGAAAGAAACTCGTTCTCTTGCCAAAACTCCAGCCTCCCCAACAGTCATACCCAGGCATTCCTGGATGTCTTGGTGCCATCGTCTTTTTGGTCTACCCCTTCCTCTTTTGCTGGCACCATACCTTCCATCACCGTTCTCTCAATACTGTTGTATCTCTTGATGTGGCCAAAGTATTTGCATTTTCTAGCCAAAATGGAATTGATAAACCAGTTCTCCTCTATGCTCAACTCTTGCCGAATGTCTACATTTATTTTTTTTCTCTGTCCAGGGCATTTTGAGGATCTTTCTGTAATATTTTGACTCGATCTACTTGATTTACTTCAAGTTATTATTCAGTAAAAAGTTGCCAGATTGATCTTTTATCTTATCAATTTCTCTTGTAATTAGTTATGACGGTGTGACATAAGTACTAAATCATATGTGTAATCCAGGCCTCCAATTGTGACAATATTATCCACTGAATATCAATTCGCTTTTATTCGTTTAATGTCTTCAGTACCCAATCTATAGTCAAGAAGAACAGAAAAGGTGAGAGAAGGCATTCCTGTCTCACCATCGATTGCACCCGAACAAAGCTGCCAGTCAGTGCTTCTTTATGTATGACTCTACTAACTGTATCTTCATACATTTTCTGTATGAGGGTAATGTTCTTCTCTGGTATTCCATAGAATCTGAACAGTTACCAGAGAGTGCGCAGATCCATACTGCCAATCATCTTTCTACAAAATTGCCGTTTAGGGATGGCTTCCATTGAATAGTTTGTTCTACTATGATGCAAAGAGTAGCTATATGATCTGTGCACTATATTCCCTGATAGAATCCTGCATGTTCGAAGGACATAATCTCTACTCGAACATCATGAGGATTTGAACTAGGGTGAAGTGTAAACTACAGTTTATTGATCAATCATCCTCAGAAGCGTCTCAGTTTCTGTAGACCATGTGCGTGGTGTCCTGTGCATAGCCTCTTCAGTGCGCGCCTGGGCGGTGAATATGAAGATTCTGGACTGCCAAAACTGCTTGATCCTCCTCTTGGCATGACTGGTGTAATCCAAAGGAATGCAAAGTATGACCATTTGGCACCAGCTCAGCTGAAGGAGCTGTCGGAAGGAGTTTGCAATTTTGAAACTATCCGCCTAAGGTGCTACCACTCCGGATTGTCTGTTTGGGTTTACTCCCGTAGCCATACCACTCCTGAGGTTTCCACAAGACAGTGCAGTCGTTGCTCGCAGATGCTAGTTACTAGAGACATATGATGATACTCTCATCGTTCCAGGACTAGCCAGCACTCTCTGGCACTTGTAGTTTATAATCAGAGTTCTCATTCTCCTAGGCGAACTGCCAGAGCAGGCTAATGAGCTTCCCCCCCCCGGGCTTAGAGTTAAAGTTTACCTTGTCTTAGATTGACTGCCAACCAAGGCTAAAAAGCCCAATCTGCCCCTCACCCCAGTTATACCACCGGGTATCCGGCAAGCTCTGTAAGAAACAGACGGGTGTAGCGAGATCTGGGCTGGGCGTCCCGCTCGTTAAAGGATATTGAGCGTCTGTTACAGCTTATCCTTTCCAGGTATAGAGATCGCTGATGGATTCACTTTTCATCTTGCTGGACAGGAGTTTCTATGCCAATGGCACCTCATACATTATTGTGTCCCCATCAGCACCTTCATGAGGGGGCCGCCTGTTTCTTATTGATGAATAAACAAACAACTAAAAGGTAAAGTTAAACTCCATGGCAGAAATTGTTATTGGGGATAAAGGCTTTCTTGCAATATGTTTCAGGTCTGTCTGGAATGAAATAACCAGTTTACTTCTCAACGCTCTGTCTTTACTAACGAAAGATCAGGAACTTATTTACAGCTAGAAGGACTGAAGCTAATCAAGATTGGCGCTTTTATGCAGAGACAAACAATCACTCTACTCTGACACGCATTACCAAAGATACTGCCTGATGAGGGATTCTTAACCAGGTGTGTCCTTGCCTTTGACAAGTATGAAAACTTAGTAATAGGGGTATAGGAATCAATCTCACTAGTTGTAATTTACTTTTAAATTTGTGATTTGTAGTTTTACTGTAAATAAACATGATAAAATCTTAATGATTGTGTTGTTCTATTTCAAGCTATCGATATGTAAACATTTAAAAAAGTTGTGATATATAAATATAAAATATGTATTGATATGTAAATATAAAACAGGTTATTGATATGTAAATATAAAATAAGCCATTGATACGTAAATATAAAACCCGCCATTGACAGTGTAAATATTCAATACGCTATTGATATATAAATATAAAACACGCTAATGATATGTAAATATAAAAACGAGTCATGGATATGTCAATATAAAATACGCTATTGACATGCAAATATAAAACACGCAATTGGTATGTAAATATAAAACATGCTATTGATATGTAAATATAAAACATGCTATTGATAAGTAAATATAAAGCAAGCTATTGATATGTAAATAGGAAAAAGGTTATAATTTTGTCAATTTAAAACTGGCTTTTGACAACTTGTGATGTCCAAACTGATGCCTAATAATACTTGCGATGGTGATTTTGACAGTCTGCCATAGGGGTAAGGTGACATATGTTTTCGTCATTTGAATCAGAACCTTTGACTAGGTATTACAGTTTAGGAATTGCCTTACACTATGTCTTCATTTGAATGATGAGTGCTATGACCCATCAGCTTTACTCTGCACTGATTTCACTAATAAAGTCAGGTACCAATCATTTGATATCTGGCACCAAACCATACCTTGTACTGTCCGAGACAGACACTGTAACAGCTCTGTTAATTAGAAATAATTATTACGGAATTTCTCCCACAGACAGGGTCCGCAGAGGTGGGATAGAAATGGGATGTATATAGTCTAGTAAAGGCTGCAAGTCTTGAATGTCGCCATGCAATGTGCAGGCTAGGTTTATATTACAACCATGAAATATAAAACCTAAGTCGTACATGTGTTAAAACTGGTGTCTCGAAACTTATTGAGACTTTTTATCGTTTCTTGTCCTCAGTACCACCTCAATTATAGTTAATCCCTTATAGGCAGGTGATATGAAAGCATTAGATACATTTTTCTTGTGGTGGTTTTGTTATCAATATGTTGATATCTCAATTCACTTCTCTCTCCGACCCAATTTACGTGTATTACTACTACTCTGTTATTCGTGTTCGCATATGCTATACAAGTATATTATTACCAAAACTGACCTCCGCACTCCACAAGGGACTTAAGCATAACATAAGCCTGGTCGCCGTAACAAGTGTTTTTTCCCGTATCAATTCTGTAGAAAGGGTTGGCTGATGGACTTCGGAACTCAACCGCTTCGATTCCATTAGTCAGTTCGAGCATTAATTCATCATTGTAGATCCAATGTAATGGCTGAGCTGCAAGAATAAGATCAATTAACAACAGGAAAATGTAACATAAAAATGTGATTATCAGTTTAACTAAAGAGAGGAGCATGAATATCAACCTTCCACAGCCTAAAACACAGATAAAATGGATGTAGCAGGTAAAGGAAGGCCCATATTAGTTGGATTTGAATACTTCTATATTAGTGTAGTTAAAGAACAATCACACACATTTCATATGAATACATCTACATTAGTGTAGACAAATAATTATCGCACACGTCTGATATGAATACATCTACATTAGTGTAGACAAATAATTATCGCACACGTCTGATATGAATACTTCTACATTAGTGTAGACAAATAATTATCGCACACGTCTGATATGAATACATCTACATTAGTGTAGACAAATAATTATCGCACACGTCTGATATGAATACTTCTACATTAGTGTAGCCAACAAACTATCACACACATCTGATATGAATACTTCTACATTAGTGTTGCCAAAGCCAAATAGACTATCACACACATCCGATATGAATACTTCTACATGTGTGTAGTCAGAGAACAATCACACACATTTGATATGAATACTTCTACATTAGTGTAGACAAATAAGTATCGCACACGTCTGATATAAATACTTCTACATTAGTGTACCCACTGTAGCCAAAGAGCTATCACACACGTTTGATATGAATATTTCGACATTAGTGTAGCCAACAAACTATCACACACATCTAATATGAATACTTCTACATTAGTGATGCAAATAAACTAATACACACATCTGATATGAATATTTCTACATCTGTGAAGCCAAAGAACTGTCACACACATTTGATATGAATACTTCCACATTGGTGCAGCCAAAGAACTGTCACACACATTTGATATGAAAACTTATAAATGAATGTAGTCAAACAAATAACACACACACATTTAATATCTTTTTCTTCTTCATCGTACGCAGTCAGACATCAACCTTAATTTTTTCGAAAAAAGCAGCGGTCATCCTGAGGCTGTCGACACTGTCATAGAACTTGTCTAGTGTTGCCACTGGTGATGGCCACATCTGCTCTCTCTGGTCCTCGTATGTCGGGCAGGTTTGCAGCAAATGCTCAGCGGTCATTTTACCGGTACCACACAGGCATTCGTCAGTGCCACCTATCTTCAATTTGTTGAATAGGTGGTACCTCAGTCTATTGTGGCCAGTGCGAAGTCTGAAGACCACGACCTGCTCTCTTCTGTTCAACTGGTAATAGGCATCGTTTTTTTGTGTAGCGAGTATGTTCGGTTTCCCATTTGGTCATGTATCTAGCTCTAATAAGCCGTTTTGACTCTTCGTATGTCATACTAGTATCTGGTTGTGGTAGTCTTGCATCTTCTTTTGCCAGTATGTCTGCATCCTCGTTGCCTTGGATGTTGCAGTGGGATGGGACCCACTGTACCACTACCCTTTTTGGTGCGAACTGCTGGCATAGTTGACAGAGTTCTACTCTTAAATCATTAAGTTCAGTATTTTTCTGGCTTTTTAGTGCTGTGACTTCGGCAAAAGCATCTGTAAGCAGGACTATATGGCTTTCATTCCTTTTACCTGTCACCATTTCTTCCACCCTCAGTGCATCTGCCTCTGCTCTGAAATTGCTTGTGTATTTTCCAGTAGCGAATGACAGTGTTATTTTTCTGCCATTTGGTAGGTTCAGAAATGCTCGCCTTTGCTGCTGTTGTACATGCCGCAACGCCATACTCGAGAACTGGTCTCACTCTTCCAGTGTACAGTTTCTTTAGTATACTATCGTCTGCTCCCCAGCTTGTGCCAGCAAGTTTCCTCATGATTGCCATTCTTTCTCTGGATCTCATTCAGTTTCTCTCGATCTGACTTTTCCATGTCATCCGCCGATCAAATGTGACTCCCAGGTAGTTTGGGTTGTCGTTTGGCTGTAGGTATTTGCCGTTCAGACTTAATTTGGTGTTTTGGGGTTTGTTTGATAGCGAGAATATTGTACATGTCGTTTTTTCCTCGTTTATTTTGACCAGCCATGAGTTCGCCCACTCTTCCAGCGATGTTAGGGCCTGCTGCATCCGATTTCTTGCTATGGTGAGATTCTTTTCAGAGGTCCACATAGCCAGATCATCTGCAAACATTGAGCTATGGACTCTTCTTGGTATATTCTTTGTTATTTTATTTATATAAACCAGGAAGAGTGTGGGTGACAGAACTCCCCCTTGGGGTACTCCCTGCTCAAGTGTCATCTTTTTGCTCATCTGCCCTTGTACTTGAACTCTGGCCGTTCTGTTTTTGAGGTAGTGACTGATCCATTTGTACATTTTCCCACAAACTTCACTTCTTCTTAGCTTGACTTTGTCCCTCTTTCCAGACTTTGTCAAATGCCTTTTCCAGGTCCACCCAAACCGCTACTGTGTGTTTTTGCTCCTGGTAGGCATCTTCTATTTCCTGGGCTATGAGGATGACCTGATCCTCAGTGGATCTGTACTGTCTAAAGCATGCTTGCTGTGGAATTAGTAACACATTTAAAATGAATGCAATGATAGAACAAACAACCAGACACAACAAATGTATAACAAAACTACAACCTGCAGCGTCTGCGACACATGCTCCAACAATGGCTGCAACTTTTCTTCGCTCCACATTGAGTGATGCGTCCTTCTGAGCCATTTTATCACGAGGCCCTAGGCAGCAATTCCATGGCATAATGCCACTGCTCAACAAGTGGTGGAAAATCTCAGTGTAACCCTGCCCAACTGATGTAACCAGCTCATTTCATACAGTGCTGATCTAATAATTATCTTCCCCTGCATCACGTCAATGATATAGCAGGTTATTATAAAACATTTCTAAAATATTGGTCAAGTATGCAATCTATTTCGTTGGCACTGGACTCTTAATTTGATTTAAACAAAATGTATTGAATGCAAAAATCTAGAATAAGACTGATGTTAATCAGACAGAAGGTGTGTGCAATACCGTGCTTTGAATACAAAGAAAGGCAGGGAATAAAATGGTTCGGACACCTGGCAAGAATGCAACCAAAGCTACCGAGTTGCAGAGCAAGAGACAGACCACAAAAAAGGTGGATAGATCGTGTCAGTAAGACACTGAAAAAACACATAATGGCAACAACATCGGCGACAAAGATGGCTCATGACAGAAAACTACACTTTCTAATAACACATAGAAGATGATAAAAACTGGATAGATGTCACCAAACACTATTTACTACATATCACACTGATAGCAAAAAATGCATGATTACATAAACATGGTAAAAAACATTATCTAAGTGACGTTGCTACTCATCATCATCATCGTGTGGCATGTCTTTTGTAGAACGTCGCTCCCATCATAGTCTGTGGATATCTTGGTGCCATCGTCTTTTTGGTCTACCCCTTCCTCTTTTGCCTGACACCATACCTTCCATCACCGTTCTCTCAAGACCGTTGTGTCTCTTGCTGTGACCAAAGTATTTGCATTTTCTGGTCATAATGGAATTGATAAACCAGTTCTCCTCTATGCTCAACTCTTGCCGAATGTCTACATTTGTTTTTTGTTTTTAATTTTTGTACTACTAATAGTAATACTATTACTATTAGTATCAATATCGCCACCGGCCTTTAAAATGAATAAACAAAAACAGGAACAAATGAAAACAGAAAACTGAATAAAACAAGCATATGTATAAACATTTGTAGAGAGTAGTGAAATATTTATTTTTCGTTATATGTCTGTCATTGATGATAAATTAATGAAACAATATAACGAACAAAATCTCTACCTGAACATCAGTAATGATCAGATAATGACCACCGACAAAACAAAAAACAGACCTAAAGAAGTATAGATAATGAGGAAATCGACAATTTCAAATAACTCAGCTATCAGCAACAATGGAGACAGCAAGAATGAAATCATTAGAAGAATGGTACTGTAGTACAGATGTTAAATAAAATGAGAGAGGTTTGGCAGAACAAAATAACAAAAAACAAATAGTTTAAAGATATGCGTCTTCCTTGTAGACTACTGTAGTGTGGCAACATAAGAATTCAAAACATGGACCAACATAGAAAGCACTAAAGAAGAAAATGTAATCTTTCGAGCTAAAATGCTTCGTAAGTGTATGACAGAAAGCGAAAAATAAAAGTACAGACGTTCTAAAAGAACTGGATATAGATTAAAAATGGATGATAAACAGTATCTCGTCTGATGCTGGTCGTATACGTCGGAACCATTTACGTTCTGCGGACAATATCTTGCTACTTGCAACGCCCTTTTCATGGCTTGGTAATGGGAGTTTGAAAACAAAGAGGAAGAAGTATTTCGTCTAAGAAACTAAAATTGTTGGGGGGCACTAAACACCACAATAGTCAGGACATACGTATACTGGAAAGCCAAGTCTCAGAAAAATGAGGCGTAGACAGGTCAAGGAGAAGTTGTACAAACGACATAAATAATGTTCTGATCATGATGGTGACTGGGGCGGAAAACTGGTCGGCAGGGATGAAAGCGACGTTCTACAAAGAACGTGTAACATGATAGTTTGTCTATGTAGAAAAAACATCTTACACAAAATTCAGTTCGCTTAGAATTGAGAATTTGTGATAAATGCTAAAAATGTAAGCTTATTGTGCAGACAAACATGTCATTAAGAGCTACTCTTGTGGAAGATGTATTTTTGTTGTTGCTTGGACTATATACATTTTGAAGTCGTGCTATTCAGTGCTGTACAATAGTTATAGTCTGGGTATTCCCTTTTTTATATGGTGGACACGTCAGGACCGTTTGTTGTTTAGTGCCCGCATTCAGTATGTTTTTTTTTCTATTGCGCACCATGAAAGGACGTTAAGTGGCTGGTTGTAGTAGTAAGGAGTGTTATTGTAATCGCTGTAGTTGTACACACAGAAGGGTCAAGTCTAGAGAATAACAACACATACAATAACTTTAACATAATTTCAATAAGAGATTATTTCAGAAACTTCCAATGCGAGAATACACGAGGCTCCACCGCAAGAACGCTTCCACTGCAAGAACACACGATTTTCCACCGCAAGAACGCTTCCACTGTGAGAACACACGAGGTTCCACAGCAAGGACGCTTCCACTGTGAGAACACACAAAGTTCCACCGCAAGAACGCTTCCACTGCGAGAACACACGAGGTTCCACCGCAAGAACGCTTCCACTGCGAGAACACACGAGGTTCCACCGCAAGAACGCTTCCACTGTGAGAACACACACGGTTCTACCGCAAGAACGCTTCCACTGTGAGAACACACGAGGTTCCACCGCAAGGAGACCTAACACAGTCCTCGTTCCATTTCCATGACCTTGACTGGGGACACCACTGACCAATTTCTGGGAAATATGAGTGACGCGCTGCTCGTACTGAGCGGTAAAGTTACCGTTTTCTATACGGTACCAATTGAGAGCAGGTTGAAAGTATTGGTAAAACAAAGTTTTAGGCCAGCATAAAAACCTAGCCTGTACACTCCACAGCGATTGCAGGAGCAAGCAGTCTTTATTCTTCATTATATAATTCATCCCGGAGACTCCAACAACTGGTATACACGCTGTCATTATATATTGTATTTGTTTGAGCGAAAGAGATAAGAATATGCCCACTGCCACACTTAGAACCATGTCGCAGGAGGCGACAAACGAAAGAAGACATTAGCAGTTGTGATTCTAGAGGTAGATTTTTGCACCCCCCACTCAATATTAAAGAATGTTTGGAAAATGATGCATCTGCTGTTACATAAATTTACTGACATTCGATAGTTACAATGTTAAAACAAAAACCATTGTTTACCGGACCTGTGTCATCGGCATCCTTCTTTATTGCAACGAAACATGATCTATTTATACACTCAAGAAGAGGAGGTGGCTAAACAGCTTTCACGTGAGGTGTCTGCGCAGAATCCTGGGGACTAGGTGGCAAGACAATATCACCAAAACAGAGGAAGTGATCAGAACACACTGTCACCATCTTTTCCATGTTTAGTCTTCGAAGGCTCTCATTTCTGGAACATTCTCAGATGATGGTGGATGGCAGAATACCAAAGGATCTTCTCTATGGAGAACTACAGTTGCGGAAAATATATCGAGGCTGGTCAATACTTCGTTACAAGGATGTGTGCAAGTGGGATATTAATGATACAGGCATCGATTTGGTATCATCGGAACAGGAGGCCATGGATTGTGTTGCTTAAAGGAGAAGACTAAGAATAGAATGCAGACAAAGGAGATACTGATTGTTGATTGGCTAATGACTCGGCGTTTGAGAAAACACACCACATCATGCGATGATGTAAACAGTCCTGATTTTCTTTGCACATACTGTGAAAGACGCTTCTCTGCTCGGATTGGTCTTGCGAGTCACATTCACTGTACTTACATGGACTGTAGTTGCATCCGCTTTATCTCAAAGCACAACATACTATCGTCTGGCAAAACGGAAAGACCCAATAATGAAAGTTACAAGTCAGGCCTTTATAGATTCCTACATGATTATTATGAACATTATTTTCTGCACTGGAAGATCTGGAAAACGCAGACGAGATCACAATAGTTGCACACTCCTACCAACATTTTAAAGATAAAACGGAAAAATGAGTACATATAACCAACATACGGAGATCAACATTAATATAACATAAGAAGTCATGACACTATATTTATTAAATCACATAATATATTGAAATAGGTAACGAAAAGCTAGCGAAGACAAACACATGTGCATACAAGGAAAACACAGATACACAAGCCAGCGGAATAGGCAAAGACAATAAAAGCAGAAAGAACAAAACCGACAGAGCTATTGCTAACTTAAACAACTTTTGTAAGTTTTTCTTTTATTTATGATGTCGAGTGGGGAACTGATACGCTGGTCAGGTCAACATATTTGCTAGGACGTCGCGTCAGGGTCAGGCACAATATACTGCACAAGACCACTATTTCTCTTTCCATGTGGATTTCCTTGGACACTTGCTGTTTTCAAGGCAGTCTGGTTGAGCGGATGTGGATCGACGGGATGGGGATAGACGTGATCTCCGTTGTAGTGAGCGTCACGGAGATGAAGCCAAGCATTGGACAACCGCCTGGGGAACCGCGGTGTATTTTCATCAGCATGCTCGAGATGTGAGGAAAGCTATTACTACAACCAACCAACCAACGTTCTTTTCATGGTGCACAAAAGAAAAAACATACTCAATGCAGGCATTAAACAACAACAACAACAATGCTGGCGAGTGTTGAATAACAACATAAAAAGTAATGTCAAAATTGTTATTTTTTCACACAACCCGTCTAAGAAAGATTCATATAATTTTCTGGCCGAACACCATCATAAATCTTGCCCAGAGCAATCAAAGTGATGCTGGAGCAGCAATGTCATAAGAGGAGAACCTGACACTATCATAAAAACCGCCATGGTAGGGTGTCCCAGAGGGAAAGCAGAAGAGAGGTTCAGCCTATGTGAACTTGGCGAACAACCATAGAAATCGAAATGGAAATCATGAATCAAAGCTGGGGCACTGTACCAATATAACAGTTCCTACGTTGTTATCTATCCTGGGTCATGGTAGTATTTAAACGTATATATAGCAGGTAAAACGTTATTTTATCACTTTATTTACTATATTTCTTCCTTACCACTTTCACTCCTTAACTCACACTTTAATTAAGCCACTAACAATTCTTTTAACAAAAACAAAACAAAGAATGTTTATTTCCCAAACATCATACACATCATATTACTGCACCAGGCTCGTAAATTATATTATATTGTTCAGGTCAGGTCATCCCGCTACCGGTGAGGTCGGTGGGGCACACATGAAGACATCCTCACAATCATACGCCATCCTTCTCTGTCAGAGGCCGCTGCCTGTGCCTCTTCTGGTCGAAGATTGGCCCATTCTATTATTTTTTCCTCCCATCTCTTTTCGGGACTGCCTCATCCTCGTCTGCCTTGTACCTTTCCGTGCAGGATCGTATTTGATCTTGATATGTGACACTACCAAGCGAGTTTACTTCTTTTGACAGTTGCCAAGAGGTCTTCAAAAGGCCCTATTGCTGTTGTAATTCTATCTTGTATTTCCTTATTTGTAACTCGATCTTTGTACGTGACTTTTAAAAGTCTTCGGAAACATCTCATTTCCAAGGCATGTATCCTTCGCTGAACGATGTCCATGTTCACAAGCATAGAAAAATATTGACATGACCAGTGTACGCATTAATCTGATTTTCGTGCATAGTGCTAACCGTTTATCTTGCCAGATTTTGTTAAGCCGTGAAAGCGCCGCTATTGTTTGTACTATTCTGGTCAACACCTCACATTTTGATCCTTCATCACTGACAATCGAAGCCAGATATTTAAATCGGTTAACCACTTCGAGCTCCTGGCCATTAGCTTTTATCCTAATGTTGATGCCGTCGGCGTTGTTAGTAATTAATTTGGTCTTTCCAGCGTTATCTTCAAGGGATGTTTCATCGATACTTCTGACTCATTCCTGGAGTTCTGTTTCTGAACCTGCCAACCCGCCAATGTCATCTGCAAAAAGTAGGTTGGTAATCGTTCGGCACCCTATCTTGACAGTACCAACGTGACCACCAAGTGCCTCACTCATAAGCCCATCAATGAATATATTGAAAAGAATTGGAGAGAGGGTACACTCCTGTCTCACACCAACTGATGTACGAAACCAGTCCCCTCGTCTCCAATTCACAAGAACTGCGCTGGACGCTTTGTCATACAGGTGTTCAAGGACCTTTATAATATTTTAATTGATTTTATACATCCTCGTGGTTGCCCATAGTGCTTTATGCCCTACCATATCAAACGCCTACTTAAAATCCACAAACACATGATACAGTTTTTGCTGCTGTTCCAGATATTTCTCGCTTAGCAGCCTTAAAATAAATATCTTTTCTGTAGTGCTTCTTCCCTGTCTGAACCCTGACTGCTACTCCACAATGATGTTCTCAGCTTTGGGTTTCAATCGGTCGAGGATTAATCTAAGCATGACCTTGCTAGGTTCAAGCAAGCGATACAACAAAAGATAAGAGAGGCGAAAGAAGCGTGGATATGGAACAATGTACAAACATCGAAGAGAGAAATGACGCTAAAGGAGCATACAATAACTGGCAACACCAAGACAAGGCAGGAACTTTATCATTCAGGATAAAAGCGGCAAGTGCCTTATTGAGGACAATGACGTACTGGCATGATGGACACAATAATGTTCCGAGTTTTACAACTATGAGGGGCGGGACAGAGCTGAGAAAACAATCCCTCCAACACCAACAACTATAGAGGAAAACCAACTGATAACGAAAGAAGAGGTAGCTGCAGCGGTAAAGACATTAAGAAGAGGGAAAACAGGTCGGCGTGGACAATATACCAGCAGAATAATTACAGGCGGGTGGGGCGGGGGGGGGGAGGGGGGGTGGTGGAAGGCATGATACACATCTGCAACAAAATAGGGGCGACAGGAAACTGACCGGACTTATGGACAAAATCAATGGTTATACCGTTACCTAAGTCTGGAAACCTAAAGCAGTGCCGAAAGTACAGATCAAAAATCATCATCAGCCCCCCACCCCCCTTCCTCCCCCCCCCCCCCCTCTCCGCCTAGCACGTCATGCTTATCATTTTGCTTTTTTCCTTGTGCGGTAACTTAGCCATTGCCTATGTGTGCGTTTATCGACTGTTAGCCGGCTGTACCGCTACAGCTTCGATCTATTCATTTCTTGGTGAATTGAGCAGCTGATGATCGTATTGTCACTTTCTGCTACTATCCCATGATGCTGTCCACTCCTATTCTTTAAACACTCGTTACGACGCTCTTAATTTGAGATTGCTCTACGTAGTCCCTTTTCAGTCATGTCTGACTATAGGTTATTGATTGTGGGATTTCAGAATTACAGGTATGAGGAAAGACTCAGAATAACCGGCCTAAAGTGTCTAGAAAAAAGAAGAATTTGAGGAGACTTAATACAGGTTTATGAGAAAATCAACGGAAAGGATAAATTATACTATAACATTTTTTTCTTCATAATACAGCCACGTACAAAAACATGACGGCACAGCTGCAAATTAAGTAACGAAAGGTTCTGATTAGATATTAGAAAATATTTTGTTTAGTCAGAGAGAAGTGAATGCTTGAAATGCATTGCAACAGGAAGAAGTGGAGGCAGGAGCAATTAGTGCATTCAAGAATAGATTGGATGCACATAGTTTTTAGAGCAAGGAAATGTTAATGTAACTGGCTGGTTGTAAACAAACTGCGGAGTCTTCTAAACCAATAGAAAGACGTTATGTTAATTTATGTTAAGGTTGATGCGACCTTGGAGTAGCAACTTTCTACTGAGATTTTTGCTTTTTCTTTTCACATCCCTGTTTTGCATGAGCATATTTTCGCCCGAACTGAGGTGGTTCTACAGATTACATCTCCATTTTGAATCCGTCTGCAGCTATGTCTTCCCAAGATATCAGATCCATATCCAATGCCTTCATGTCCTGCTTACATGCGTCTTTGAACCTCAGCTTTGTTCGGCCAACTGTTCTTTCACTATACGCCAGCTGCCAATAGAGAGTATCTTCTGGGATGTGACTGTCTTTTACGTGACGAACATTACCAACCCATTGCAATCTTCGCTGTCGAAGGAGGGGGTGCATACTTGGAAAACTAGTACGATAATGCATATGTGAATGTGTCACTTTGTCTATCCATGAGACGCCATGGAGAGTGAAAGGTGTTGAACCTTAGCTCTTGTTTGGTATAGGTTGTCCACGTCTCGCTACTATAAACGACTATAAGCGTACTGACGACACAGGCGTTGTAGACCATGGTCTTGGTCTTGGCTAAAAGATTGCTTTATGCCAATATTAATTTCATCTTCGTTTTACCTTTGCCTTTATAACTTCCTAGACTTATGGCTGAACACTGCAAACCACACAAGAAAGGCATACTCTTTGAGGAAGAATAACACAAACACAGATATTGCGCTGCGACTGGGTGGACAAGCGGTCTTTATTCGCCAGTGTAAAATGTGTTATGCTTCGGCGTTCGTTCTCAAATTCCCGTTAACAAGCCCTGAAAAATACTGTGCAAGTAGCAGGATGTAATCCGGAGAACGGAAAAACAATTCAGTACAAAACAATCCAGACAATTTCAAAATTACACAAAAGCCTGAACAACCTAGCTAACCTGTACTTTTCCATGAGCTGATGATCGCCATGTTTGTGTTTCTGGTGCGCTTATTTCGTATTGTACTCTGAAAGTGTCGCCCCGTGCTGTCCCGAAGGACAGAGACATGCCAGCAAGGAGCGTGTGATGCAGAGATGTAAATCGAGTGCAATCTTGGTTTGTAATCCGAACATAACGGGTTCGAAATCCTTTCGTGTTTCGCTTGACTGGGCATGTGGGGACTTTTCTCGATAAGACCACTTCTCCGCGTTCAAAAATGAATTTACAAAACTATTGTACTACGACACCGCCATAGTGGAATACATACAACAACACACTTCAAACAGACACACGCATCCATACACTGGATGTTCTGATTTAACCTAAAAGACTACGGTCTCAGGTTGAAAGTGGCGTACCATTGCCAGTAGTATCCAGAACGGCAAACCTTTAACAAAACCACACACAAAATAAAGACCAGATTCCGGAGATCTAGCGTATGGGAGATTGAAGAGAAGTAGGTTTACACATCGGTCCAAAAATTAATCAGAACATATAATGATGAATTATCAGACAACACTAAGGAGGTAAATCCAATACCCCTTCCAACCCCATGGGAACAACACCAACCAGACAACACTAAGGAGGTAAATCCAATACCCCTTCCAACACCATGGAAACAACACTAGATTCTAGTTTATCCACTGGAAAATCATGTTCAATTTACTTGACTGAAGTACATAGACTAATTATTGCTTCATAAATGATAAACTGCACACCAAGTCAGTACCAGCAGGCTGAATTCCTTGCAGATGTAATGTCGGTTCTGCAAGCTCTTAAGAATAATAAACTGCCAGAGCTTTACAACGTTTTAGACAACTAAACGCCAAGGGATGAGTAGTGCTAAAATGGATACCATCACACAGTTGCGTGCCTGGAAATGAGACAGCAGACATGTTAACAAAGAAGAGAGCAACACGAGAACAAAAAGACCAAACATTCACCTTCCAGAAAAAGCAGACCCTCTCCAAGTCACATGAAGTCAACTAAACGAGTGACAGCTTTCGCTGTCTTGATCAATCGAAGCAAGTGAACATATACAGCTCATAACGGCTCATAACATATTGACTGGCCACTTCATCATCATCAGCATAGGCATCACAGTCTCTATAGACCATGCGCGTGGTGCCCTGTAAGTTGTGTCCATCTCTGTCTCTTGTATTTCGACACTGTCTGGCATGGCTGTAAAGGCCGATCTCCGAGTGACCTGTCCCTGACACAGATCGTATAATCACACTGAGGAGGCTGGCTTGCCTGGCTGTTCCTTTATCTCTTCAGTCTTTCTCTTTTCTCTGCAGTCAGAAGACCTCTACTAGTGTCAGCAGCCACTATGCCCTCTCCAATTGATTGTCTCCAGATAGCTCGATCCTGAGCAATGTCTTCCCAGCCCTCGTATGGGATGTCGCGTGACTTCATGTCCCTCTTGCATACGTCCTTGAATCGCAGTGTGGGACGGCCGATTCTTCTAACTCCAATGGCTAGCTGTCCATAAAGGATATCCCTTGGCAGCCTCTCGTCTTCCATACGATAAATGTCCCAACCACCACTGGCTTAATATCGAGCACATGCTGTGAGTGTTTGCTCTCTGTAAAACCGTATTATGTGACACTCTCTCTTGCCACCCAATTCCCAATATACGCCGTAGACACCTCATGTGAAAGAGGTGTTCAGCCGCCGTTCCAGTTTAGTGTAAGTGTTTTAAGTCTCGCTTCCATACATGAGAGTGCCAAGAACGCAGGTCTGATAGACCCGGACCTTGGTGTAGTGAGACAGCGTAGTGTTTTTACAGACTCTCTTCGTCAAGTGGGCCATGACGGTACCTGCACTGCCAAGCCTACTGTCTATATCCTTCTCGAGCGAGAGAGTGTTGCTAATGTCAGACCCCAGATAAGTGAAACTATTAACTTAACTTAACGTCTTTATACTGGCTTAGAAGACCCTGCAGATTCTGTATACTTCTTCTTCTTCTTCTGCGTACGCAGTCAGACAGTAACCATTATTTTTTCGAAAAAAGCGGCGGTCATCCTGAGGCTGTCGCTACTGCCATAGAGCTTGTCTTGCAGTTCCACTGGAGATGGCCACATCTGCTCTCTCTGATCCTCGTATGTCGGGCAGTTCTGCAGCAGATGTTCAGCGGTCATTTTACCAGTACCGCACGGGCATTCGTCGGTACACCCTATCTTCACTTTGTTGAATAGGTGGTACCTCAGTCTATTGTGGCCAGTGCGAAGTCTGAAGACGACGACCTGCTCTCTTCGGTTCAACTGGTAATAGGCATCGTTTTTGGTGTAACCAGTATGTTCGGTTTCCCATTTGGTCATGTATCTGGCTTTGATAAGCCGTTTTGACTCTTCGTACGTCATGCTAGTATCTGTTTGTGGTAGTCTTGCACCTTCTTTTGCCAGTCTGTCTGCCTCCTCGTTGCCTTGGATGTTGCAGTGGGATGAGACCCACTGTACCACTACCCTTTTTGGTGCGGACTGCTGGCACAGTTTGCAGAGTGCTGCTTTTAAGTCATTATGCTCAGTATTTTTCTGGCTTTTTAGCGCTGTGACTACGGCGAGAGCATCTGTAAGCAGGACTATATGGCTTTCATTTTCATTGTGTGTCACCATTTCTTCCACTGCCGCCCTCAGTGCCTCTGCCTCCGCTCTGAAATTGCTTGTGTACTTACCAGTAGGGAATGACAGTGTTATTTGTCTGCCATTTGGTAGGTTCAGGAATGTTCCTGCCCCTCCGTTCTGTGTAGTATTTGTTACAGAACCGTCGGTGTATGCATTGGTCCAGTCCATGCTTGGGTAGCTTTTCGTTATGAAGCTTAGGGTAGTATCTCTCCTTTCTTTTTCAGTCTGGCAGTTTTTGTTTGCAATACCTGGTATATTTTCTACCACCTCTGGAAATATATCCTGCCTCCAGGTAGGTTTTTGTACAGTAGTGATAGGTTTTGGTGTTGTTAGTGCGTTTATGGGATTTTCGTGCGTCTTTGCTTTTGCTATTTCTGCAAAGTTTCTCCGCTTTAGTTTCCCATTTCCGAAATTGTTTAGTCTCTGGTGCATTGGATGGTCCGTCAGTCTTCGGAGTTTCTCTGACTGCAGCTGGGCTCTGCAGTCTCTTCTATCGGTCATGGATTGCAGTTTTGTAATCTTTTCAAGTTCTACAATTGGCGTTGACTTCATGCCACCTGTTATAATTCTCATGGCTTGGTTTTGAAGTTTGCTAACTTTATCGAAGTTCGCCTTCGCTGCTGTTGTCCATGCCGCAATGCCATACTCGAGAACTGGTCTCACTCTTCCAGTGTACAGTTTCTTTAGTATGCCTTCGTCTGCTCCCCAGCTTGTGCCAGAAAGTTTCCTCACGATTGCCATTCTTTCTCTGGCTTTCATTCGGTTTCTCTCAATCTAACTTTTCCATGTCATCCGCCGATCAAATGTGACTCCCAGATAGGTTGGGTTGTCGTTTGGCTGCAGGATTTTGCCATTTACACTTAATTTGGTACTTTGGGGTTTCAATGAAAGCGAGAATATTGTGCATGTGGTTTTCTCCTCGTTTATTTTGACCAGCCATGATTTCGCCCACTCTTCCGGCGATGTTAGGGCCGTCTGCATCCGATCTCTTGCTATGGTGAGATTCTTTTCAGAGGTCCACATAGCCAGATCGTCTGCAAACATTGAGCTATGGACTCTTCTTGGTATATTCTCTGTAATATCGTTTATATATACCAGGAAGAGTGTGGGTGACAGTACTCCCCCTTGGGGTACTCCCTGCTCGAGTGTCACCTTTTTGCTCATCTGCCCTTGTACTTGGACTCTGGCCGTTCTTTGTTTGAGGTAGTGGTTGATCCACTTGTACATTTTCCCACAAACATCACTTCTTCTTAGCTTGACTCTAAGTCCATCTTTCCAGACTTTGTCGAATGCCTTTTCCAGATCCACCCAAACAGCTACTGTGTGTTTCTGTGCCTGGTAGGCATCTTCTATCTCCTGGGCTATGAGGATGACCTGGTCCTCAGTGGATCTGTGCTGTCTAAAGCCGGCTTGCTGTGGAATTAGTATTCGTTTTTCTTCCAGATGCCACATTAGTCTGATGTTTATCATCCGTTCCATCAGCTTGCCGACACAGCTCAGTAGGCTTATGGGCCTGTATCCATTTGGATCTGTTTTGTCCTTTCCTGTTTTTGGTACTGGTACCAGTATTGCGTTTTTCCATGCCTGGGGTACAATTCCTCTTTTCCAGCTTTGGTTCAGGACCGATAGCAGTTTCCTCTTCGCTGTTTGGCCCAGCCCCATCAGCATTTCGTTTGTTATCCCGTCTTTTCCGGGAGATTTCCTTTTCTGTAGTGTTCTCATAGCCTCTTCCATTTCGCGCATTGTTAATTTGGCCATCATGTGCTCTTCAGGTGCCGTATTCATGTTTCCGTGCCCCTTTAGCTCTTCGCTAATGTCTGTATGCTTATCTGCAGGGACCTCGATGTGGTTTGCTCTGGCATAGTGATCGACAAAGGCGTTTGCGGCTTTCTTACCTGTGATCAAGTTCTCGCCCTGCTTGATAGTAATTTGTTTATTTGACGGGGTTTCGTCGTTCATGGCTCTGATTAGCTTCCATAGCTTGTTCCCATCTTTGTCCAGGTTTAGGCTTTCCGTTTTATTTTTCCAGCTTTCTCTTGCTGTTTGCTTGAGAGTGTGTTTGTACTTTGCCGTGGCGGCTTTGAGGGCGATGTTTGCCTCCATGGATTTTTCTCGCTGTGCCATGCTCCTAGCATTTGTTACTGCATCTTCCACTTTCTGCAACTCATCATTCCAGTAGGGCTTATAGTTTTTCCTAGCTCCTCTTGGGATGGTTTCAGTGGCGGCTTGCATTATTGCCTTGCTTAGGCTTTCCACCATGGGCTTCATTTTGGTGTTTCGTGTGTTGATGGTTTCACACAGCCCATCTGTCAGGATTGCAAATCTGTCCCAGTCGGCTCGTTTGTAATTCCAACGTGGGAGCGGTTTTGTTTCCTGTGGGCCTACTTCCATGTCAATGGTTAGCCTGATCGGCCTGTGGTCGCTACCTGCCAGTTGGTTTAGCACCTGGTGGTCTATTTTATGGTGTATGTCCTGTGTGGAGAAGGCCAAATCTGGAGTCGAGGTGGTATGCCATGTTCTTGAATAGAAGCTAGGGCTATCCTCCGGCCTATTGATTAGGGAGAGATTTGCATCTATCTCCCAATCTTCCACTTCGTCACCTCTGCTGTCTGTGTCAGAGTATCCCCATCTCTCCGAGTGGCTATTGAAATCTCCAACTACTATGCAGTTCGAGTCTCTGACCTCCATACTCGAGAGCGATAGGTCTCTATTTGGTGGTCCGTACAGATTGAAAATGCGGAGCTTCGTCTCTTGAGCCATTATGTCAACTCCTACAATTTCTGCTTGTCCGGTGTGATTGACGGTTACCGCGCTACTCGGTATGCAGTTTCTGGTCAGTATCAGGACCCCTCCTTTGTGGCCTTCTCTATCTAGACGGAAGGTCTGGTATCCTCTGATTGAGAATTTATGATTATTGTTGAGGTGCGTTTCCTGGATACATGCCACGTCAATCTTACCTTCATGCAGGTGATGTGTTAGGGAATGTTTTTTGTTAATGACTCCCTCCGCATTCCACTGTAGTATTTTGAGGGTCTTGAGGTTTTGGTCAATAGAAGTTGCCCCATAGCCATGTGCCTTGACTCCACGACACATGGGTGGGTGACCACCAGTAGTCAAGGGTGGGCCCCTTCGAGACGTGAGGCCCGGCACTATCGCTGCCTGGCGGGACTCCGCAGGATGAGCGCCATGCGTTTTTCTAATCGGTTGTACTGTCATCATGCTGCGATTTACGTTGCACTTTTTTGTTAGGCTTGCGGCCCCGTGCATCCGATTTCAACAGGCGTTTCTGTAGGGATGCCCTCCTTAGCCTTTGGCTGTCCCCAGCCTATCTGCAAGGCAGCAGTTGTTTATGATCAGAGTTGTCTCTCTTATGGAAGTTGTCTTACCAGACTATCGAGTCTTCACTACTCGTGTCTATAGGGTGCAATGATGATATGTGAGATATATGAGATGGACTGGTTTACCCGGAAGAGAGGCAGTCCAGTGTGTCTGTATCCCAGGATCGTCACGTCCTGCCAGAAACGTAGCATTTGCATGTGAGTGGGGTATCTCTTTCTCCCTTTATTTTATTGGCTTCTATGCAGAGATGGTACGCCTAGCATTCCCCGCCACCTGGGGTGTTGACACAGTGGGGCAGGTGTGCAATGTCTGCTGGTCTGCATCTCTTCTGCGTCCAGCATGATAGTTATATAGCTGATAACGTACAGAGGTAGATATCGTAGCCGAAGTGCATTTAACCAGAGGACAAGCCTGGTAATGTCACAGAGATGTTGTTCGCCTGGTGTGCGGACGGATCTCATGGTCATTGGTTGAGTCTCGACAGTTCACAGTGAGGTGGCTGCTCTACTGTTTTCGACACCCCGACCAGGTACTAAGTCTTGTGTTGGTGGTTTCGCACCCGATCGCCGTATAAGGTGAGTATCCAGCAATTGTCCGCCCGCTTTGATCGGCGGACGGCAAAGACCTCTTTCTGCGGCTCTACCGGATAGGGCTGGGGCGCAAGCCCCAGGTCCCGAACATGTAGGAGCCTCCCATTGCAGTGGTGCTGAGATTTTGGGCGAGATTGCGGCTTACAAGGGTTCGGCCGTAATCCCCCACATGGTAGCCTCGCCCCATTGGTTTATCAGCCTGGTACGTGAACCAAAGTGTCTGCGGCCCCTCTCGATATGAGCTGGTTTTCCGTAGCAACGGCCTGTCATTAGTAATGTAAAACTGACCTGTCTTCAGATGGTCTATTTCCAGCACCCGTTCACTATTTGGCCAGACGAATTTATTGAGGGCTTTTGTTTGTCAATGACCAGGTATTTGAAATCTGCGGTGTCTGCGGAGTTAAACACGATTTCCGAAGCGTTCTTTCATTAGAGTGTTAGAGAGCTGACTTGTTTTCCGTGAGTCTAATACCAGCGTACGTTCATTATTAGACCCAACGGTAGTGCTGTCGATTTGTCAGTCGTTTTACAGTATTGGCGTGTTCAGTCAAATTAAGCCGCAGGTTCCCCACCTGGTGGTTCCCTTCCGTCAATTCCTTTAGAGGGTTGCCCCAGATTTTTGAGGGTCTAATTCCAGCACATGTTCACTATTAGACCCCACGAAGGTGCTCTCTTTTTGACAGTCATTCTACAGTATTGGCGTGTTAAGTTAATTTAAGCCTCAGGCTCCACTCCTGATAGTGCTCTTCCGTCAATTCCTTTGTCAGAACACTGGATGCAGACCAACCGAGCCACAGGGGGCATAAACGAAGATTTCTGAGGGTCTAAATCCAGCACCAGCTCCATATTAGACCCCAGAAAAGTGGTCTCAGCATGTCAATCATTTCAATGTTGGCCGTGTTGAGTCAAATTAAGCCGCAGGCTCCACTCCTGGTGGTGCCCTTCCGTCAATTCCTTTAAGTTTCAGCTTTGCAACCATACTTCCCCGGAACCCAAACACTTTGGTTTCCCGGAAGCTGCCCGCAGAGTCATCGAAGCAACTCCTGTGGATCGCTAGTCGGCATCGTTTATGGTCAGAACTACGACGGTATCTGATCGTCTTCGCGCTTCTGACTTTCGTTCTTGATTAATGAAAACATTCTTGACAAATGCTGTCGCAGTAGCTCGTCTTGCAGCGATCCAAGAATTTCACCTCTAACGCCGCAATACGAATGCCCCCGTTTGTCCCTGTTAATCATTACCTCCAGTTCCGAAAACAAACAAAATAGAACCGAGGTCCTATTCCATTATTCCATGCACCATTATTCAGGCAGCCGAAGCCTGCTGTGAACACTCTAATTTTTTCAAAGTAAACGCGCCGGCCACCCAGGACGCTCAGCGAAGAGCACCCGTGGGAGAGAGCCGGCAGACGGTAGGGCAGGAGACAACGGGCAGTGAACCGGCGCGAGCCGGACCGCCCGCCTGCGCCTGAGATCCAACTACGAGCTTTTTAACTGCAACAACTTTAATATACGCTATTGGAGCTGGAATTACCGCTGCTGCTGGCACCAGACTTGCCCTCCAATAGATCCTCGTTAAAGGGTTTAAAGTGTACTCATTCCAATTACGGGGCCTCGAAAGAGTCCCGTATTGTTATTTTTAGTCACTACCTCCCCGTGCCGGGAGTGGGTAAGTTGCACGCCTGCTGCCTTCCTTGGATGTGGTAGCCGTTTCTCATGCTCCCTCTCCGGAATCGAACCCTGATTCCCCGTTACCCGTTACAAACATGGTAGGCATGTCACGTACCATCGACATTTGATAGGGCAGACATTTGAAAGATGCGTCGCCGGCACATGAGGCCATGCGATCAGCACAAAGTTATCCAGAGTCACCAGTGGGGACGCCGCAACCCCGCGAGGGAAAACGACGATTGGTTTTGAACTAATAAAAGCGCTCTTTCCGCGAGGGTCGGAGCTTGGTAAGCATGTATTAGCTCTAGAATTGCCACAGTTATCCAAGTAGGATCGTGTCATCTAAGGAACCTCGACTGATTTAATGAGCCATTCGCGGTTTCACCGTGAGACAGTGTGAACTTAGACATGCATGGCTTAATCTTTGAGACAAGCATATGACTACTGGCAGGATCAACCAGATATCTGTCGGAGACGTACGTACAGCACACACCGGTCGGCGGGGGAAGGGTGTGTGAAAAGCCTCACTGGGACGGCCGCAGGGACCGACTGACGGGACGGACGGACGGTTGTTCCACCCGTCCCTCACTCCGTCGACCTAGGACCGTCTGACAGGGGCCTCCCACACGCACCAGACGACCGACCGACCGGGCTCGCTCGAGGAGGGATGGCAGCGCTCTGTGCAGAACGGATCCCAACGACCTCGGCGATGAATTTCACTGCGACTAGAGACAATTTGGCCTGCCCTTCTCCGGAGGAGAACGCAGGGCCTTGAGGCAACGATTCCTGCTTTCCATTTGCCGGTCACAAGCTCTTTTCGAGAGTCGGACCACCAGCGAGACGTACTGTCGAGCTCTGCTATAAGCCTTAGATAAATCACCACGGACGGACCACGTTTCCTGATACGGACCACACGAGCGCACTTCGGTGGAGGATACGCCACAACAAACCGCACCCAATTCGCTCTACGGGGAAAGGAAGGCGAGCGTTTTCCGCAAGCCCGCGCTATCGCTCCGCCTGGCGGGACTGAGATCGCTTTACGAACATTGGTTGCAATTGAGTCGCGGCGGCGAGACAACTACCCCAGATAGATTCTGTATACAACCAGTTATATTTACATCACCTTGCTCTAAAAGCTATGCACATCCAGTTTATTCTTAAATGCATTAACTGTCCCTGCCTCCACTACCTCCCCTGGCAATGCATTCCAAGCAGACACCACTCTCTGACTAAAAAAATATTTCTTAATATCTAATCTGGACCTCTCTTTAGTCAGCTTGTAGCTATGCCCTCTTGTTATTGTGGGTGGCTGTATTTAAAAATAAATTTGTTATAGTCTAATTTATCCATTCATCTGATCATCTTATAAACATGTATTGTCACCACAAAATTCTTCTCTCTTCTAGACACTGTAGGCCGGGTTTTCTGAGTCTTTCCTCATTACTGTAATTCTGGAATCCCACTATCATCTTTGTCGCTCTTTTTTGTATTCTTTCCAGCATCTTTATATCCCCTCTATGATAATGACTCCACACCTGTACACAGTGCTCCAATCTAGGTCTAACTAAAGCTTTATTCAGTTTGACTATCACTTCCTTGCTCCTATGTTTAATATTTCTTTTTATCATACGTAACATTGCATTTGCCTTTTTCACTGCTACCTTAACTTGCTCACTCACCTTTCCTGTATGATCTATTATAACCCCTAGGTCCCTTTCCTTATCTATCTTTCTAATATTGTTTTCTCCCATTCTGTAATTAAGTTACATATTGTATCTACCCATGCGGATGACTGTACATTTATCTACATTAAACTCCATTTGCCAGCTTACAGACCATTCTCGAATTTTATCTAAATCCGACATCAATATATCCACTTCCGCTTTAGATGAGACACTACTGCATAGTTTTGTGTCATCAGCAAATTTTGCAATCATGGATCCCATATCAATGTCCAAATCATTTATATATTTCATTGACAAAATTGGTCCCAAAAACGAGCCATGTGGCACACCACTTTTCACTTCACACCACTCAGAGTACTCCTTATTTATGCCCACCCTCTGCTTTCTTCCCGTTAACCAATTTTCAATCCATTTGGCAACTTCGCCACCTATTCCATGTGATTTTAACTTTCGAAATAATCTTTGATGAGGTACTCTATCAAATGCCTTTGCAAAATCTAGATAGATAACGTCCACTGGCTCCCCTTATCTATCATTTTAGTAACCTCCTCCATGAATTCTAATAGATTTGTTAAGCATGATCTCCCTCTAGTAAACCCATAGTAAACCTCCCGAGTGACGCCATCAATCGTTATGGATGGCGTAGTGGTAATGCGATGTTCGCAGACCTTTGTCTTTTCCAGACTAATGGCGAGACCAAACTGCTTCCACCCCTCGGCGAATCTGTCTCCCAGTCTCTGCAAGGACTCCTCACTATTTGTCACCAGAACTGCATCATATATAAAATATCATCTCCCTAATAAGCACCTAATGACTGGCCACTTACAACTGCCAAAATTAGCTTCATTACACATGTATGCACATAGAACAAATCAGCACAGGCAGTCGAAGATATCTTACAAGACTGTTACATGCTTAGGCAATTGAGTACTGAGAATTGGCCCACGGAGACGAACCTCCACACAAAAGCTGTTTGGAAACCTCGGAGAACGTCCCACCACATGAATCTGTATTTGGAGAACTAGACTTCACGTGTAGACACAATAACAAATCTGGAGAACGAGGAGAAAAAGAAGAAGAAGTGGACGAGGAAAACTGTTGCTGGAGCATGCTTTATTGCAAAAATGGGAACCTCGAAACACTTTCTAATCGCCAGATTGACCAATAAAAAAAACGCAGAACATTTGAGATTCATTGGTGCAGATCTTCGATTTAGAGATGGCATTTTGCCTAAACTAAACATAAAAACCATCCTATTGGATTCCAGTAATCAAAAAAGCATAATATATACATGAAACAAAAGCAGTTTTGAGATCTAGCATAATTGCATGTCATCTCAAATATGGACCCGATTAATTTGGTACTTAATTCCCAAAACGCTATGGAGAGTTCGATCAACTGTCTAACTTCTATCGACTAGACACCACACATACACACACATTTATACGTGTTAAAACATGGAAGGTCTCTAGCTGATTTAATAAACGAATTCTCGATTTACATGACAACATTGTCTTTAGTTATGGCTAACCCAATGCTTCTATGGTTCGTTGGATACTCAAACCTGACATCAATAGTAATCGTTACCTTGTGTTTCTTAGCAATGACAATCTTCATAGGATTTATTAGGTAACTTTGAAATCAATGTTAATTTTTTTTTATTGTTTTGTATTGTAATGAAATCAGAAGAAATCAAATGTTTATGTTGTGATGTTTTTTAACTAAAAATGTTAGTGTTATTATTAATATTTGTTATTAACTTAGCTTGTGTAATGTTAGTGTTATTATTAATATTTGTTATTAACTTAGTTTGTGTGGTTAATGTTACTGTCTAGTGTCTTGTGACTTGTAATTGTATACTAAATTAACTAAATACTATTACTGTAGTGTATTAGTATTACTTATTACTATTAATATTAATTTAAATACTATTCCAGTATTCGTATCGTATGACGTATTCAATATTCATAATTGAATATGAATATACTAAATATAGTAGGCCTACAATAGTTTAAGTCTATTAGTATTTCTATTAATTAGAAGTAGATTTAGACAGTCTATGCCTACAAGATGAAGATGTCGTAGAAGAGGTGCATAGTGCTCAGAGAGGTAATACCGAGGACAACATAGGGCAGGCAGCAGATAATGGCGTGATAATGGGAGATTGGAATGTGATCGGTGGAAAGGGCTCTGAGGAGGACATAGTTATATGGATAGTACATAGTTAGGTCTAGACTCTATACATAATAATACTTGGGAGAAATGGGATGGGTGCTTCTATTATTAATAGTATGATTAAATGATAATATAATCATATATAGATCTGATATATAATCAGGTCTAATTGCTTTCAATAAAATAATACCAATGATAAATTTTATTTTTAAAAATTATTAAAATATGTCTTGAAACATAATGAAGTTTTAACAAATAAATGAAAATAAATTGAAAGAGATTTTAAAGAGTCTTGGGAGGTAGTAAATTATAAATGGAGGGTACTGTAGCTCTTTCAGGATGGGAGGCCACTGTCAGGGACCAGTGAAATTAATTAAGATCATACTTTTTATGATACATATATATGTCTTTTCTGTGTGACAGACTATTTAGATACTTCAGAAACATAAGTTGATTCTTTATTGCCTTTTTCATATAAAAATGGTAAAAGTAAACATTTTTTTGAAAAAATAGTTTTTTCCTGTTTAAAGTAATTTAATTCTAGAACTTAACTTAACATCTTTATACTGGTTTAGAAGACTGCAGAGTCTGTATACAACTAGTTTCGTTTACATTTCCTTGCTCTAAAAGCTATGCACATCCAATCTATTCTCAAATGCATTAATTGTCCCTGCCTCTACTACTCCCTGTGGCAATGCATTCCAAACATGAGTCCCCAGATCTATTCTTCCAGTGTTTGGCTATAAATAAACTGTCTAGAAGGTGAAACCTGAAATTTTAGTAAAATATTAAATGTTACCTGCTTAAAGTGATAAAGTGGGCATTTTTGTGTCAGGTAACAATGTTTCTCAAAATTTTCATGTTCTAGACCAATGTCATGTTAGGTAATAAGTTAGATAATTTCATAAATGGATGTAGTTTCAAAACAAGTGTGCCATAAACGACAAAACATATGAATTAATCTGACATGTTAATTGTATTTTCAGCGCCATTTTGTTGTTGTTTCATGTTTCTTACTTCTTTACTATTTTAGAAATGGAGATATATTTATATAGTTTATATTTTCTAATTGCTCATGCAATCCCCTTTCATTCTAAATGCAACACGACCACAAAGGCCGTCGTCCATCATAGACGATGATGACATGATTAATTTTGCTAGCGCTATTTTTAGTAAGGATTAACTGCGCTACTTTTTATCCTCACTCTCTCGCCTCATGCCGCCCGACCCCAGTGGCAATTCAAGGACAAGACGACTAGGGGGCGACTACGAGATGCAGGGGACTCTGCATCAAGCATCCGTTAAAAAGACGGTGGAGTCCGGAGTCAAACCCACACCAACTGATCACGAGGCCGACAGCTTAACCACTTCGCCATGGAATCCCATAATATGATAATATAAAACATTGTAACACTTTTACTATATTACTATATGAAAATCTTAGAGGGATACGAAATGCACTAAGCATGGGAGTTTCTTTACATCCTGAACGAGTTAAATAACGTACATCCAACATTTTTTAGATTGACAGCTCATACTAGTATAGGCTGTATACCAAATGTCAGCTTTTTAGGTTAGGGTGAAGTTGGTTAAAATAAGAGAAATAGAAGTCCATGCAAACGAACAATGGTCATGCCAAGTTAAATAAATGCTTCCTGAACTAGCATAGCTAATGCTCTAACTATCCACAGTAAAAATCATTACACCTGCTAAAACAGTATGTGCTTTAGGACTAACTTTACCTTTCTTTTAAACATTCAGTATGAACGGAGATTACCAAAGTCGATCTAACATTCGCATTGGCATAGAGCAGAAGAACATGGTAAAAATGTCCAACCCATTCTTCCTTCAGCTGGAACAACAAAGCAAGAAGCTAACAGGTACGAAGTCTTTGGGTTAAAACCTAATTCTTTGAAACAGCTATCCAGTAGCTACTGTTGGAAAAACTTGGAGAATCCTCATGTACTGTGAAAGCCTGATCAACGTAATGGTAGAGTGCTTGCTTTTCATTATTATTGTTATTATTAGCATGCTCCAGCCAACCTTGCTGTTAGTGAAGTAATGGGAGTGAGGAAGTGCATTGGTCATCCCTGGCCTGACAAAATAAGTTGAAAGAAATTAAGAATTTATATTTACATAAGTCCACCAGAAACAAGCAAGAAGAAATATTTTCAAGAGTCTTTCTGTGAGAAAGGAAGAATATATATTTTCATGAA
Source organism: Ariolimax columbianus (assembly GCA_036924085.1). Lineage (NCBI taxonomy): Eukaryota > Metazoa > Mollusca > Gastropoda > Stylommatophora > Arionidae > Ariolimax > Ariolimax columbianus. The sequence continues at coordinate 16,262,598 of JAVGWX010000007.1, forward strand.
ACTTCTAGAGAGGAATGAGCAAGAAGAAAAATTTTCATGTGTTTTCCTTGGATAAATGAAGAAACTATTGAATTTAATCATGAACAGAACATCATCATTGTAGACCATGAGAAAGCTTTTGACAGTGGATAGAAATAACCTATGGGAGATCCTGGAAAACTATGGAATGCAAGGACAGCTATTAAAAAATATCATAGCAATGTATACAATCAGCCAAAGTACTGTGAGAACACCAAGTGGACTCACTAAGTGGTTTGCTTTTAAGATAGGGATGTGTACTATCACCACTTATGTGAATAGTACACATGGATCAAAAAACAACTGAAGCAAAACCAGAAATGAACGAGCTCTTTTTTCCACATGATCAGAGTCTCTTTCATTTTGATGAACAAAATCTCCAAGAACATGTGAATGTTCTTGACAATGTGTGCAATGAATATAATATGAGAATTGGTACAAAGACTGAGGCAATGAAAATCAGTAGAATAGAGAAAACACTAAATATACAGATAAAAAGTACAGGGCTTAAAGAAGTCAATGAATTCTTGGACAGCGTGTTTACACAAGATGGAAGACTAGTTAGAGATGTGGAATCAAGAACACAGAAAGCTAGTGCGGTTTCCTATCAGCTCTCACCATTACTAAGACACAAACACAGTCAAATGAAGACAAAGAGACAGCTGATAAATATAATTTTTATACCAACTCTCTGCTACCAGTGTCAGGCGGACTCTCACTAAGGCACAAGAAAGAAGAATCATGGTATTAGAAATGAAGTGTTTGAGAAAGGCTGTGGGGGTCACAAGGCTTGACAGATTCAGAAACAAAATAATCAGACAGACAGTCGGTGCAACACCATGCATGGAATACGTAGAAAGGCAGAGAATAAAATGGATAGGACACCTGACAAGAATGCAACCAAAGCTACCAGCTGCTCATATCTACAATACCAGACATCAGGGTTGCAGAGCAAGATGTAGACCACATAAAAGATGGTTATATGGTGTCAGTGAGATACTGAAGAAACACATAATGACAACAACATCGGCGACAAAGATGGCACACAACAGTAAACTACACCTCTCCACGATGTCTAACAACACACGTGGATAGATGATGATGAAAGGAAGAATATACGTTGTTGTTGTTGAATGCCCACAGAAAGTAAGATTACTCTTTTGTGCATCCTGAAAAGGGTGTTATGTGGTGAATTGCAGCACCTTACCTAAAATCGAAAGCAAGCTGATGTAGGTGGACTGGGGTCCTCCATGTGAATTTGCTATGCTTGGCTTCATCTGAGTGTTGCTCACTACTACAGGGATCATGTCAATCCTCCGCTTCATTAGCAAGTCTGTCATAACTTAACTTAACACATTTATACTGGTTTAAAGGGCTCTGCGGTCTGTAATAATATATATTAAATATAAATACAAATTTTTCTTTTCTCACAACTTGTTTGTCAGGTGAGGGATTACCAGTATATATATATAATAAAGCAACCTGTTTCCAGGGCGAATTGTAAGGAAGTGATGTGAGGATCTTGGTCATTGTATTTTACTTAACCCTAACTAACATGTCTGATCAGTATGTTCTGTCTGACCAGACACTAGTCTCATCTTTCCAGAAGAATATATATATATATTCACGTTTTCCTTAGAGAAATGAAAAAAGCAACGTATTTCTGTGTGATTTCCTTGGTGAAATTAAGAATCAAAAGCATGCTGTAAAGATTTTCTTTGTGATGTTTTCCTGATGCCAAGAAAATTTAATTATTCCTATTTTTTATTTTTGAATCATGTATATAATAATGTTTATAGTGTTTTCATGGGAGTGAAGAGTAATCAAGGTCAGGTGAAACATACTGATCAAGACCCCCACCTCACATCTTTGTTGAAGCTCCAAGAAACATGCTGTCTGAAGAATTAGGCTGAGATCGACACTGTAATAGTCACATTGGTGGGCTTGCTGAGGATCCTCACATTGCACTACAACCAGGAAGACCCAAGCCAGCCTTATCAAGTCTGCCTCAGGATTTAAGAAGAGCGGCTGTAACCCGCTACCAAAGAAATGTCGTCAAAGATTAACACCACGAGTATCTTCAAACAACATATAGCTTTCATTCAAAGCCACTAGACTGCTCCGCAGGTATATAACCCATCTGAATGGCGGAGTATGCAGTGCAGTGCACCCAGGGATCTACCCCAAACTCATCAGGTACTTGTCTGAATGGTGGAGTGTGCAGTGTACTTAAACGACTACCCCAAACTCAGCAGGTTTATAACCTGTGTGAATGGTGGAGTGGGTAGTGTAATGAGAGAACTACAAACTCAGCAGGTTTATAACCTGTGTGAATAGTGGAGTGGGCAGTGTAATGAGAGAACTACAAACTCAGCAGGTTTAAAACCTGTGTGGATGGTGGAGTGTGCAATGCCTTCAAAGTTAGGAAGTTTTCTACCTTCTAAGGGGTTATTTGCTTTTATAAATGAACCCCCCAAAATCTACATTTTCTTGTATTTTTCTTTGTAGTTAGTTTTTTTTCTAAATTACATTTTTTTTACCAGTAAGTCACAAAACTTTGTGTCTGTTTTCAGATGGACTACGTCTTCACTTGTCAAGTTTATTACCAAGCAAGATCTTTGTGATGTGGGGAGCAAAGATCAACCCATTTCATAACTTGATCCTTAAACCTGGGAGATTGATACACAGGGCATTTGTCTTGAATAGGGTTGAGGATTATGAAGAGCTGGATATTTTACACTGTGATAAAATGCAGTGAGTATTGACATCTAGTCCCCGGTATCACAAAATTGGGTACATTGAATGATTTTGATCACACCAATTCTTTGATTTGCAAATGTAATGTTTTCTTAAACACCATTTCAAAAGAAAGAAATGTTTATGTAAAAGACTTTTCCCACTGCTTTTATCAACTGGAGAATCTTATCCATTGCACAACAATCAAATATTTTTGTTGAAAATATACAAAACAAGTTACCATAATAAAAATAGTAATAATTTTGTTGTTAGCTATACAAATAACAAGCACAGTAATAATTTTGTTGTTAGCTTTAACAAACACAGTACAGTAATAATTTTGTTGACCAAAACATAGTAATAATTTTGTTAACCGTAACAAACATAGTAATAACTTTGTTGTTAAAACCTACTAATAATTCTGTTGTTAGCTATAACAAACACAGTGAAAGTTTTGCTATTTATCAAAATACAGAAATAATTTTGTTGTTGGCCAAAACGTAGTAATAATTTTCTTGTGGACCAAAACATAGTAATAACTTTGTTGTTAAAACCTACTAATAATTCTGTTGTTAGCTATAACAAACATAGTAATAATTCTGTTGTTAGCTATAACAAACATAGTAATAATTCTGTTGTTAGCTATAACAAACATAGTAATAATTCTGTTGTTAGCTATAACAAACATAGTAATAATTCTGTTGTTAGCTATAACAAACATAGTAATAATTCTGTTGTTAGCTATAACAAACATAGTAATAATTCTGTTGTTAGCTATAACAAACATAGTAATAATTCTGTTGTTAGCTATAACAAACATAGTAATAATTCTGTTGTTAGCTATAACAAACATAGTAATAATTCTGTTGTTAGCTGTAACAAACATAGCAATAATTCTGTTGTTAGCTATAACAAACATAGTAATAATTCTGTTGTTAGCTATAACAAACATAGTAATAATTCTGTTGTTAGCTATAACAAACATAGTAATAATTCTGTTGTTAGCTATAACAAACATAGTAATAATTCTGTTGTTAGCTATAACAAACATAGTAATAATTCTGTTGTTAGCTATAACAAATATAGTGTGAGGGGCGTTCTGACAGCAATGCATCCTATTTTATTATGATGTCCCACGACGTCAGAAATGGATGTTGGCAGTAAAGTTTGAACCTACCCTCCATTATCCGTAAAATCTTGTTTCCATCCAACAGATGGAAGTGTGTTATAAACAGAGGTGCGTTATTGAATTCCTCAATGCGGGAAAAAGTTGCATCAATTGATGTTCATCGACGCTTGATGAAAGTTAATGAGGACCAAACAGTGGATGTTAGCACAGTGAGGTGGTGGGTTGTGCGTTTCATCAATGGTGAAAATGACATGACGGGTAAGCCACGTTCCAGATGAGTATGCACAGCTGTCACACCAGGTAATGAAGAATGTCTCAATCAGCTCATCTGCACAGGTCGGAGGATTACGACAAAGAACTTCTATGGAGCTGGATATCGGCCTCAATGCGTTCGGAACAATGGTGACAAAGTTGTAATATCACAAAAATTTCCGCCCTACCGGTGGAGATCAAATAAGAAATGATGACCTCTTGTACTGAATACATATCAAGTGTAGTGGCTACACAAGAAATGGTGTTTATTACCAGTTGAACAGAAGAGAGCAGGTGGTGATCTTCAGGCTTCGCACAGGCCACAACAGACTGAGGTACCATCTATACAATAAACTGAAGGAAGGTGCTACTGACGAATGCACTTGTGGTACTTGGAAAATGATCCCTGAACATCTGCTGCAAAATTGCACACAAGGACCAGAGAAAGCACATGTTGTCATCACCAGTGCCAACTCTAGACAAGCTCTATGGCAGGGTTAACAGCCTCAGGATGACAGCTGCATTCTTTGAACAAATTCAAGTCGACGTCTGACAGCGTATGAAGAAGAAGAAAATATCATGCCAGAAAGTACAGTGGGTCAGTCATCTCATGAGAATGTAGCCTGATTAACTACTACTGCACACATACAATACAAAAACATCTGACTATGACACATAAGAAAGACCATGCAGCATTTTGATAGATAATATAGCTGAAATGCTTAGAACAAAAAATGCAACATACTTGGCTCGGAAAAGGCAACTTAAATTCCCTATGCCACTTGACGACACAAAAGCACAAGTGAACGGAAAAGTAAGTATATGATGTTGAGCAGATCTGACTCTAACAAAATGCCAAAACTGAAGATCCAGAGGACTTGAAACTTCCCAATGACAATGTACATATGTGAGAATGGACAACTACACATACGATAATGAAGATTTCTAACTTCTAGCTAAAATGCTACAGGAAAGTGTTCAAAATACCATGGATTGAGAAAGAAAAATGCAGAAATTCTGAAGGACATGGATATAAAACAAAATTGACTAGTAAACAATATTACATCTAGAAAACTGAAATACTTTGGCCCCATCAAAATGGTCTAGACAAAACTAAACTGTAGGGTATGGTACCGGGAAAGGGAGGCAGTGGGATACCGAGAGGAATGGACACAGGGCATTAAAGAAGTTATGAGGATGATGAGGACAGAGATGAGAGAGCTGTCCAAAGATGAAGAGTCTTAGTCAGTTGTAGTGTCATTGTCTGACAGGTTGTTGAATCATCAGTTGTAGTGTCATTGTCTAACAGGTTGTTGAATCATCAGTTGTAGTGTCATTGTCTAACAGGTTGTTGAATCATCAGTTGTAGTGTCATTGTCTAACAGGTTGAATCATTAGTTGTAGTGTCATTGTCTAACAGGTTCTTGAATCATCAATTGTAGTGTCATTGTCTGACAGGTTGTTGAATCATCAGTTGTAGTGTCTTTGTCTAACAGGTTGAATCATTAGTTGTAGTGTCATTGTCTAACAGGTTGTTGAATCATCAGTTGTAGTGTCATTGTCTAACAGGTTGTTGAATCATCAGTTGTAGTCTCATTGTCTGACAGGTTGTTGAATCATCAGTTGTAGTGTCATTGTCTGACAGGTTGTTGAATCATCAGTTGTAGTGTCATTGTCTAACAGGTTGAATCATTAGTTGTAGTGTCATTGTCTAACAGGTTCTTGAATCATCAGTTGTAGTGTCATTGTCTAACAGCTTGTTGAATCATCAGTTGTAGTGTCATTGTCTAACAGGTTGAATCATTAGTTGTAGTGTCATTGTCTAACAGGTTGAATCATCAATTGTAGTGTCATTGTCTAACAGGTTGTTGAATCATCAGTTGTAATGTCATTGTCTAACAGGTTGAATCATTAGTTGTAGTGTCATTGTCTAACAGGTTGTTCAATCATCAGTTGTAGTGTCATTGTCTGACAGGTTGTTGAATCATCAGTTGAAGTGTCATTGTCTAACAGGTTGAATCATTAGTTGTAGTGTCATTGTCTAACAGGTTGTTGAATCATCAGTTGTAGTGGCATTGTCTAACAGGTTGAATCATTAGTTGTAGTGTCATTGTCTAACAGGTTGTTGAATCTTCAGTTGTAGTGTCATTGTCAAACAGGTTGAATCATTAGTTGTAGTGTCATTGTCTAACAGGTTGAATCATTAGTTGTAGTGTCATTGTCTAACAGGTTGTTGAATCATTAGTTGTAGTGTCATTGTCTGACAGGTTGTTAAATCATCAGTTGTAGTGTCATTGTCTGACAGGTTGTTGAATCATCAGTTGTAGTGTCATTGTCTAACAGGTTGTTGAATCATCAGTTGTATAACAGGAGGCATGAAGTCAACGCCAATTGTAGAACTTGAAAAGATTACAAAACTGCAATCCATGACCGATAGAAGAGACTGCAGAGCCCAGCTGCAGTCAGAGAAACTCCGAAGACTGACGGACCATCCAATGCACCAGAGACTAAACAATTTGGGAAATGGGAAACTAAAGCGGAGAAACTTTGCAGAAATAGCCAAAGCAAAGATGCACGAAGATCCCACAAACGCACTAACACCAAAACCCATCACTACTGTACGAAAACCTACCTGGAGACAGGATATATTTCCAGAGGTGGTAGAAAATATACCAGGTATTGTAAACAAAATCTGCCAGACTGAAAAAGAAAGGAGAGATACTACGCTAAGCTTCATTTCGAAAAGCTACCCAAGCATGGACTGGACCCATGCATACACCGACGGTTCTGTAACAAACACTACACAGAACGGAGGGGCAGGAGCACTCCTGAACCTACCAAATGGCAGAAAAATAATACTGTCATTCGCTACTGGTAAGTACACAAGCAATTTCAGAGCGGAGGCAGAGGCACTGAGGGCGGCAGTGGAAGAAATGGTGACACACAATGAAAATGAAAGCCATATAGTCCTGCTTACAGATGCTCTGGCCATAGTCACAGCGCTAAAAAGCCAGAAAAACACTGAGCTTAATGACTTAAGAGCAGCACTCTGCAAACTGTGCCAGCAGTCTGCACCAAAAAGGGTAGTGGTACTGTGGGTCCCATCACACTGCAACATCCAAGGCAACGAGGAGGCAGACAGACTGGCAAAAGAAGGTGCAAGACTACCACAAACAGATACTAGTATGACGTACGAAGAGTCAAAACGGCTTTTCAAAGCCAGATACATGACCAAATGGGAAACCGAACATACTGGTTACACCAAAAACGATGCCTATTACCAGTTGAACCGAAGAGAGCAGGTTGTTGTCTTCAGACTTCGCACTGGCCACAATAGACTGAGATACCACCTATTCAACAAATTGAAGATAGGTGGTACCGATGAATGCCCGTGCGGTACTGGTAAAATGACCGCTGAACATCTGCTGCAGAACTGCCCGACATATGAGGATCAGAGAGAGCAGATGTGGCCATCACCAGTGGAACTGCAAGACAAGCTCTATGGCAGTGGCGACAGCCTCAGGATGACCGCCGCTTTTTTCGAAAAAATAATGGTTACTGTCTGACTGCGTACGAAGAAGAAGAAGAAGAAGAATCATCAGTTGTAGTGTCATTGTCTGACAGGTTGTTGAATCATTAGTTGTAGTGTCATTGTCTAACAGGTTGTTGAATCATCAGTTGTAGTGTCATTCTCTAACAGGTTGTTGAATCATCAGTTGTAGTGCCATTGTCTACCACGCTGTTGATTCATCTGTTGTGTCATTGTCTGGCAGATAGTCATTCAGTGATTTCAGCAGGTTCCCTTTAACAATATCTGAGGTCCTCACTATGGGGTGCTTTCAAAAAACAAGCCATCAACTTTTTTTATTGGCATAAAACTCAAAATGACCAGAATTGAAGATCCACACAAATTATTCAATTTAAGAAATTCAGCTTTTTTCTGTTTGATGTATTCATTCTTTTTCATCAGATTTTCTGAAGCAGGGGACCATTTTATCAGCCTAGATTGTCCAGATTGTGTGAGCAGTGCAGCTTTAGGTGACATGCCTAGGCAACGTTACCCAGTAGCAGTGTTCATCTTTGTCCAGGACAGTCCTTCTCCAGTTGTCAATGCCACAAGTCAGGATGAAGATGGTTCAGCTAGTCCGGAATCAGAATCTGAGAGTGAAAACATAAATTCCATTGTAAGTAATTTACATCATCGTTGTCATTTGGTTTAGGAAATCATGGGTCTCTTGAACTTCCAGTCTGTTGTACTGATTCTGACTTTTCCAATCCCTGGGATGACACAATTTGGCTCCTCTTTTCTCTGGTGCCAGGTAGTAGAATGTATATATTAAATCGAAACAGGATGTTGGAAAGCTTCAACGTTGATTTCAGATTTTGGGAGATACTTGCACAGAACCATTCCACCTGGTGAACTAGCATCAAGATGCTGAGCAGCGCATGAGCTGCAGCAGTCAGCAACCCATAACTGATTGCTAGCATTAGAGCCAGCGAACCAGAGCTGCCAAGACCCTTCTACACCTCCACATGATGATCTTTGATAACAGGCTGCAACAGAGCAGACATGGCTAAGGAGAAGGGATCGAAGAGGGAAGGCCAACCTGGTACTCAAAAATCACTGCTGAATTCAGATGTGTCGGACCGAAAGGTGTAAATATTGCAGTAAAGCTGTAAACTATGACACAATGCATTTCGTTCTCTGGACTACACTCTGCTATTTGCAAAGCCCTTTTCAGGGCTTAGTAATCTTAGTAATTTCCACGGGAGATTGAGAATGAACGCAGAAGAAGAAGTATCACACAAGGTACTCAGAGCCTAATATCATCGCAGAGGCTCAGAGAAAGCGAGCTTTCTGAATGACCGGAGCGCATGATGCCCTCCACAGCGGACGCCTCACATGTGTGTCTCAGGTGAGGCACAGTCTGCCATGCCAAGATTGAAATTTACAGTCAATTGAGAAAGCATCCTGCAGCACAAATCTGATGCTGCGGCCATCTTTGCTTTTGAAATGCAACTATTAACTAACAGAGTGTTTGTGGGGGAGGTTGATGGTAGAAGTTGCTGCCACTACTGACAATGAAAGAACAATCCAGAAGATATTGTTTTACTGTTTACTCTTGTTATTCGAAATGCTTGGACTATGATGTTTGGTTCACTGCATGTATGTGTTGTGTTTGTTCAATGTAACATGTCTTGTTTGTAACCTGAAAATTATACTCTGGTCTTTTCGGCTCAAATTTGTGGTGCTATCTTCGAGTTTGGGTTGAGGCATGTCCGCATACATACCTCTTACAGTCACACCTGTAGACCATCGATCCGTCTATTGTTGTCTACAGTTGTTGTAGATTATATTTTTTGTAGTTCTTTGGCTCATGGGGATATTGGGTTGTAGCATATTTGCTCCTGTTTTTGCCAGTTTGTTATCACTTTCTTTGCCTCAGATGCCTGCGTGACCTGATATGCACTGTTAAGTGGCACTGATGCCATGTTATGCTAGTACCGTTATAAATTAAGAATATTTGTTAGGGATAGAGAGATCCAACTTTCAAGAGCCAGGAAAGTGGATAGGGAATCTATGAAGATGACTAGGCCTGTTTGGCGTAATTATCATATTCTTGTATCCTGAAAGGGTTTCTGATATCACTTGGATCTCTGCACCAAAGTTTGAGCAGAATAATCCTTGAGGTGCATATAGTTGGTTCATTGGTTTGTCTGGAGCAATATTCTGCATTTATAGTAGCCTTAAAGGCTGAGCTATCTATGTATGCATGTAGCCAGTTCGTAGTGTAGGACTGATCTCTAGTGAAAATGGTAGCCCCATTAAAGACACTGCTGCCTGGGATAAAGTGTTATAATTTATTCTCAGCTTTTTTTGAGATGGGTTGACCAATTCCCTTCCTGTATGTCTTTCCTTATCAAACAATAAGGGATCAAGATGCTGAGCAGCGCATGAGCTGCAGTGGTCGGCGACCCATAGCTGACTGCTAGCGTCAGGGCGTGAACCATAGCTGCCAAGACCCTTCTACACCTCCACGCGTGATCCTGGATAACAGACTGCAGCAGGGCAGACTGGCTAAGGAGAAGGGATCGAAGAGGAAATGCTAACCCGGTACTCAAAAAATGCTTGCTGAAGTCGGATATGTTGGACTGAAAGGTGCAAATATCGCAGCCGAGCTGTAAACTACAACACAACGCATTCCGTTCTCTGGACTACATTATGCTACTTACCCAACAGGGTTTGGTAGCGGGAGATTGAGAACGAACGAAGAAGAAGAAGAAGAAAACATTAAGCCAGGTACACTTTTACAACTAGATCAACTGAAATGTGTTGATAGTGAGGATCAACTCTTCCACTCTCAAATGCTGTGTAACAAATCTGGTGTTCAATTCTTTGATTTCCATAATTTTTTCTCTTTTTTGTCCCTGATCTGACTTACCAACAATTTTGCTCTTTTCTTAACATGCTGCAATTCTCCTCTACTTTTAAAACTAAAAGCAAACATGATAATTCCTGCTACCCATCTATGCTTGGGTCCATTTTTATAGGGCTCATCTCATAACCTGTCCCACAAATTATCACTCCCTCTTTCTAAATATGTGTAATAAACTGATTTTGTACCATATTAATACAAGTGCAATAAGTCCAATTGATGAAGTCACAGATGCTTGTTGAAATAACTGCAACAGTACGACAAAGTTTTCTAAGTTAATGTTCAATATTTACATGGCCAGAATAAGAAATATAAATAAGTCACATTACAACACCAGAAGTGGAATTCAACATAAGAAGCGAAGCATTACCTGAAATACTCTTTGCAGATGACCAAAGCCTAATATTGAAGGATGAAGATAGACTGCAAAATGATAGGAATGTATTTAGTGCAGCCTTTGAAAGATATAATATGAAGATTAGTGCATTAATGCCAGAAATGATGAAGATTGCCAGATCCAATTGACATACATGTTAGCAGTATCAAACTTAAACAGGCCCAAAAGTTCAAATAACTGGGAAATATATTTACAGAAGAAGGAAGATGAAATCTCTGCTGTGACTTATCGACTGTCACATCTTTAAACACCAAAACAGCAGCTTAGCAACACAGTGAAACAGTATTTTATGCCAACTTTGTGCTACCAATGACAAACTTTGTCTTTATCCAAAACGTTTGAGAGAAAATTAGAACTTGTGAAAAAAAATGTCTAAGAACAGTCATTGATTGTCACCATGAGTGATAGAATTAGAAATGTTGACAGTAGAAATATTGTAAGAACTACCCCTTGAGCTGAATACATTTCAAGGCAGAAAATCCAGTGATTCGACCTAATCATTAGATCTGATCAACTACCAATGGATGCTTACAGCACAAGATCTGGCTATAGGGCATGAGGAAGGTCATGTGACAGATAGATAGATAACATAAGAGAATTTCTACAACAATCAAACCAACACATTTTGTTCAACAAAAGAAACTTTATCTTCTCACAACACTTAATGCCAGAAGTGGATGAACATATAAGTAAGTAACTAAATATATACAATATACTCCTGCCATTTTCTTTCCACAGTTTGGTCTGATCTCCATAATCCATCTACAGGATGACAAAGTTACCCAGAACTCCCACATAATCAGCCAATATGTTAAAACATCTGGGGTGCCATTATATTCCCTTCAGGTATATTTTGTATTCCAGTTTAGAAAGGTGTTTGCGTATAATATACATGTAAATACCATATACAACTTCAACGTCTTATTATTAATCAAATTCCCTGAGCGATTAGCTCTTGTGGATTCTAGTTAATAGTGTTGGGGGTGTCCCGTGGCTTTCCTTCCTACCCTAGGCAGAAACCAGAGATGTATCTGACTCCTTCTGACAACAGAGGGAAACAGCACAAATAAGCTAGAATGTTTACAGTAAATACTGTCATATCTATAAATATACACACACACACATCATGAGTGGTCTGCTGGAGTCTCTGTATATGACAAAGGCAAGAATAGCATCACTGCCCCACAGAGAGCATGTAATAAGAGGCAACTAGCTGTGTGACATGGCATGCACCGGCCATAGTTAAGTGGTCAGATTAGAGCAGCATAGATGGCGTCTAAGAGGCACTGGGTCTACTTTTCTCAAGTTTATGAGTCTATTAAGATGGACTCACAGATTGGTTAACCACCCTCTGTGGCACTTGTCCCAACACAGAGGCGTAATAAGCTGCTCAAGCTTAGACCGCTAAGCAGGAAATCCTCCTCCTGGATACATTCTGCTTACGGAAGAGCTGCGACTTGCACAGGGGCATCTGCCATTGTAGAAGTACGGGTCAACTAAGACATATACATAGAATGTATACTTTGAAAGGCATTTAGATCAAAGAGCAAATTGGAAAATACTGAAGCATTATCGATTACCAGACAAATTTAAAAGAACTGTAAAAGATTTCTATGAAGTGACCATGTGTAGAATCTTCCAAAATCATACCCATTTACAGTCCAAACTGGGGTTAGACAGGGATGCTGACTATCTCAATGATCTTTGTCATGGTCATGGACTTGGTGATGTGACAGACAGCAGGAATGCAGTGGACTTTTGATAGGCAACTGGAAAGACCTTGATTTTGCAGATGATACGTGCAAGCTGTCACATATGCCGCAGGACATAGAAGAACAGATGGACAGACTATGAAGCAGCAAAGGCGGGATTGCAGGTTAGTGTTAACAAAACAAAGGAAATGAGAATAAACAATAAACAAAGTAACCCACATAATGATAAATGGCCAGATAACCGAGGAAGTGCAACATTTTACCTATCTGTGAAGTTAGCTTTGATACAGATGGAGGAGCAAACCAAGATGTTAGCACCAGGATTAACAAGGCCAAATTTGTTGTCATCTCTCTTTGCCCAATATGGAACTCAGCATCATTTTCTATGGAGAACAAGATAAGGCTGTTTAACACAAATGTAAAGTCTGTCCTGCTGTATGGCTCAGAGACATGGAATGTGACTAAGGGTATCACATTCAGACTTCAGACCTTAGTTAGCAAGTGTCTCCATCGAATACTGTTCGATGGCCAGAGATAATGGCAAACACAGATCTGGGGGAAAGAACAGGGCAACAACCAATACAGGAGGACATTGGAAATTAGGGAGAGAAAGTGGAGATGGATAGGTCACACTTTCAGAAAGAAGCCGAACAACATAATTAGACATGCACTTGAAGAGAACCCACGTGTAAAGAGGCGAATGGGAAGGTCAAGAAACACTTGGTGGCAGTCAATTCAACCAGCATCTGATGGGCAGAACTCAAGAAGACGGCACAGAATACAAACAGATGGTGATCATCTGCTCCGGTCTTGTGTTCTAAAGGTAACCAGATGGGTAAGTGATGATGCCAGCTTGAGGCAAACACACATGCTGGATAAGATAGACCTTGACAGTGATACTTCTACTGCACAATGTTATGTTTGTACTGTAAACATTATATATGTCAAACACACATACTGGATATGTAGACCTTGTTAGTGATACTTCTACTGCACAATGTTATGTTTGTACTGTAAACATTCTATATGTCAAACACACATACTGGATATGGTAGACCTTGTTAGTGATACTTCTGCTGCACAATGTTATGTTTGTACTGTAAAATTTATGTATGTTTTTATAGGATACTTAGCTCACTATCATAACTGGTCGAGAGGAGGAGTTTTAGGGGGTGAGTTCATCTCTGAGGTAGCTCTCTGAGACCTCTTTAATAAAGGCAGTCATTGTAGTAGACTCTCAATCCTTGCTTTTGGAAAATACAAAATGGTTTCTATTGCATGAATTGATAGTGAATATAGATGCCTCAAGCCTTCAGGTAAGATTCTTGCTGCTGTGGGCTTCTATTCTGCCTCTCTTCATAATCTGTTCACTGACCTCTAACTCATCTGTTCTTCTGTGGGCTCCAATAAATATTGTTTTACTCCTTTCTGAGGGCGAGTCCTTTTAATCTCCACTTTCTTTGCCCATTGTCCAGCCTAATTGGTTATTACATTGCTTATTTCCACATATCTGTCTTTTTATTACCTTGACAAAGATAAGATGCCTTTCATTCTCTGGTGGGATCAAGATGCTGAGCAGTACATGAGCTGCAGCAGTCAGCGACCTAAAGCTGACTACTAGCGTCAGGGCCAGCGAACCAGACTTGCCAAGACCCCTCTACACCTCCACGCGGTGATCCTGGATAACAGGCTGCAGCAGGGGAGACTGGCTAAGGAGAAGGGATCGAAGAGGGAATGCTAACCCGGTACTAAAAAAGGCTTGCTGAAGTCGGATGTGTCGGACCAAAATGTGCAAATATTGCAGTCAAGCTGTAAACTACGACACAGCGCATTCTGTTCTCTGGACTATATTCTGCTACTTAAGCCCTTACAGGGTTTGGTAGCGGGAGATTGAGAATGAACGAAGCCAAGCCAAGCCATGCCATTCTCTGGAAAATTGCTTTTGTCTGGGTTTTTTTATGTTCTATGTTTCTCAGTTGCCTCTTCTTCCAACTGATGTTTTTAGAGTGCTCATCACTTGTTATATTGCAGCTAGTTAATTTGAGTCATTCTCATCCCCTAATTGAAACTAAAAACACAGAATATGCTTGTCAAGCTGCATCTATAGTCCTGGTACTCAATCATAACAAGTTGCCAGGTAGTCAAATGTTTTTTTAAACTCACTGAGTGGTCTCGAGGTGAGATATCAGCATCACATGCTGGAGACCACAGGTTCAGATCATCATTTTTTCACATGGACTTTCTGGTATTTCTCCAGATCTCTGGGTAGTAAAGATTGAACGCCCATGTGCAGTGTTGTGAATGTTAAAAATCCATCGGCAGTTGGAAATTGAAAAGAGTAGGCTTAATGGCCGCTACCTGGACAAAATTCAAAAGTATGTGAAAAATCTACCCAATCTATTATGGGATCCCTTCCGGTGCTACGGAGTTCGTACATTTTGCTGAGATTCTCCAAAAATATGGAGAAGAACAGAGCACTTATGGGTTAAACCGTGTGCAATGACGTTAATTCTTCAACTAAACTAAACTGCATTTCAGTCATCATTTCATTTAACACAAGCATGTAATCTGAATGGCAGAGTACCTAATGCGCTAACTTAACACTGTGAAGCTAGCAGGGCTGCTCTAGTCTAGTCAACTGTAAACGAGTACCTGACTTACAGTTAGGGGAGGCAAGTCAGCAAGGGAGAGTACTGATTACCACAGTTCTTCTTCTTCATCGTACGCAGTCAGACAGTAACCATTATTTTTTCTAAAAAAGCGGCGGTCATCCTGAGGCTGTCGACACTGCCATAGAGCTTGTCTTGTGGTTCCACTGGTGATGGCCACATCTGCTCTCTCTGATCCTCGTATGTCGGGCAGTTCTGCAGCAGATGCTCAGCGGTCATTTTCCCGGTACCACACGGGCATTCGTCGGTACCACCTATCTTCAATTTGTTGAATAGGTGGTACCTCAGTCTATTGTGGCCAGTGCGAAGTCTGAAGACAACGACCTGCTCTCTTCTGTTCAACTGGTAATAGGCATCGTTTTTGGTGTAGCCGGTATGTTCAGTTTCCCATTTGGTCATGTACCTGGCTTTAATAAGCCGTTTTGACTCTTCGTACGTCATACTAGTATCTGTTTGTGGTAGTCTTGCACCTTCTTTTGCCAGTCTGTCTGCCTCCTCGTTGCCTTGGATGTTGCAGTGTGATGGGACCCACTGTACCACTACCCTTTTTGGTGCGGACTGCTGGCATAGTTGACAGAGTACTGCTCTTAAGTCATTAAGCTCAGTGTTTTTCTGGCTTTTTAGCGCTGTGACTACGGCCAGAGCATCTGTAAGCAGGACTGTATGGCTTTCATTTTCTTTATGTGTCACCATTTCTTCCACTGCCGTCCTCAGTGCATCTGCCTCCGCTCTGAAATTGCTTGTGTACTTGCCAGTAGCGAATGACAGTGTTATTTTTCTGCCATTTGGTAGGTTCAGGAATGCTCCTGCCCCTCCGTTCTGTGTAGTGTTTGTTACAGAACCGTTGGTGTATGCATGGGTCCAGTCCATGCTTGGGTAGTTTTTCGATATAAAGCTTAGGGTAGTATCTCTCCTTTCTTTTTCAGTCTGGCAGTTTTTGTTTCCAATACCTGGTATATTTTCTACCACCTTTGGAAATATATCCTGCCTCCAGGTAGGTTTTCGAACAGTAGTGATGGGCTTTGGTGTTGTTAGTGCGTTTATGGGATCTTCGTGCATCTTTGCTTTGGCTATTTCTGCAAAGTGTCTACACTTTAGTTTCCCATTTCCCAAATTGTTTAGTCTCTGATGCATTGGATGGTCAGTCAGTCTTTGGAGTTTCTCGGACTGCAGCTGGGCTCTACAGTCTCTTCTATCGGTCATGGATTGCAGTTTTGTAATCTTTTCAAGTTCCACAATTGATGTTGACTTCATGCCTCCTGTTTTAACTCTCATGGCTTGGTTTTGAAGTTTGCTAACTTTATCGAAGTTCGCCTTTGCTGCTGTTGTCTATTCCGCAATGCCATACTCGAGAACTGGTCTCACTCTTCCAGTGTACAGTTTCTTTAGTATGCCTTCGTCTGCTCCCCAGCTTGCGCCAGCAAGTTTCCTCATGATTGCCATTCTTTCTCTGGCTCTCATTCGGTTTCTCTCGATCTGACTTTTCCATGTCATGCGCCGATCAAATGTGACTCCCAGATAGTTTGGGTTGTCGTTTGGCTGCAGGAATTTGCCATTTAGACTTAATTTGGTGTTTTGGGGTTTGATTGAAAGCGAGAATATTGTACATGTGGTTTTCTCCTCATTTATTTTGACCAGCCATGAGTTCGCCCACTCTTCCAGCGATGTTAGGGCCTGCTGCATCCGATTTCTTGCTATGGTGAGATTCTTTTCAGAGGTCCACATAGCCAGATCGTCTGCAAACATTGAGCTATGGACTCTTCTTGGTATATTCTCTGTAATGTTGTTTATATACACCAGGAAGAGTGTGGGTGACAGTACTCCCCCTTGGGGTACTCCCTGCTCGAGTGTCACCTTTTTGCTCATCTGCCCTTGTACTTGGACTCTGGCTGTTCTTTTTTGGAGGTAGTGGTTGATCCACTTGTACATTCTTACCACAGTTCAAAAGAAGCCGGTATTTTGTATAATGAAGTCTAACACTTCATTCCCGATGGAATTGTCGACAATAGCAAATATAGAAATTATCTTGTTTTGGTTTCATACTGCATTAGATCTATGATAACAGCATTTTTTTCCCTTTCTTTCAGCCTTTGTATTTGAGCAGTGACTCGTGCCAAAGTCAACAGAATCATCAAAACATGGCCAATGACACATCCCAGAAACATAGCAAGAGTAATGAAAGCAGTTCCAAAACCCCACCAGCAAAATTAAAAGAGTGCAATAATGTGGATCCAGTTTTTAGTGGTAGGACATCAAGTAGTGAACTTAGTTTAAGTGATGATATACAAGGAAGCTGTCCTCCTTGTGGCTGTGCTGTCACAGCTACAAGTGAATCAGCGGGGAAATTGCATGATTCCCAAACAACTGAATTTAAAGGTTCAATGACAAACGCTTGTGACAGATGTCATATGAATAAAAACATGATGACTGATAAAGGATATGATATCAGACCTCTTCAAGAACAAACTGGCACTGAAGGTAAAATTATATCAGATTCTGCGTGTGACGCAACAAATGTCGACAGTTATAATGATGAACCAGACTGCCAGTTAAGCAGTCAAGCAGAATGTGTTGTTTGCCAGACTCATCCGGTCAGGTGTGTTCTCCTGCCTTGTCGACATGCCTGTGTGTGCCTGGGATGTTTCGAGTTATTATACCGGTGCCCTATGTGTCGTGCAGGAATCGAGTCATATTTTTTACTGCGGAGCAATCTTAATGTTATTGATGGTGCAACTGATGAAGAGGAGGATGAGCAGAATGAGAGTGCTGCAGACAATGTTTTGCAGGACTTGCAACATCAGGCAGTGAATGCACGCTTTCATCAAATGTGGCAGAGGTTTAACGCAAGGTTAAATTATATTTTAGGGTTTCGATAAATAGGAGTGCCTTTTTAAAGATAATTAACAACAGTTCAATTTTAAACAAGTTAGCAACAATGATCACAATGACAATTATATTTTATCACTCACTTTGGTGTAAAGGGGGCCAAAGATGCAGCAGTGAATCAGCTAACAACAGCCAATTCTGTCTGCAAGTGTCAGCCCTGGAAACAGGCTGTACTAGTGTAATCTGGCTAAGAGAATAGGGATCACAGTGGGAAGGTAAAGCCAGTTGAAATCGGATGTGTTGGTCCGAAATGTGCATATATCGCAGCCTCACTTTAAACTATGACACAAATGTCCTTTTTTTAATGAATACAGACGAATACAGTGTAAAGGATTTACCTGCAAGCATCTATCTAAGGTACAAATAGTTTATTAATAAGTCAACTTGAATATGTTGTATAAATATTTAAAGCAAAAACAGGTTATGTTTTGTTCTTAAGAATCAACTTCACTGCACCCTGGACATATCTATAGGTGCCCCTCGCTCTCAATAAAGGGTGAAGGGTCTGACTACTGATGATTCCTATAGCTGATTGTAGCTCCATCCTCTTATCCACCACATTACGCTCGACCCTTGTTTGCTTTCAAAGTTCTGCAGTCTGTTTATTGCTGATTCATCTATTGCATTGTCGTCATCCAAAAGGTACACATTGATAGATTTCTAAATGTCACGTCTATCCATATCTGATGTGCCCACAGCGAATGCTTGCATAGACAGCCCTTTCTTTGCCTGGAACTCCAGCCTGATCAGGACAGTATATCCACACCAGCCCCTTGTGGTTTGATGCCTCGGCAGCTGCTGTTTACTCATGTACTGCAGTCATTGGGAATCTGACTGTCCTTGTTAAAGAGGTGTCAGCCATCCCAGAGCTCAAATCACTGCCTCTATCTCTATTCTGATACTGAAAGTTGTTGTCCTGTATGCCTCACTTGGCTCAGCAACAACTTGACTTCTCTAAAAGAGGGAAATGTTAACACAGAGTTAGCCACAGTGTTGAAATTTGAAAGAAAACTTGAAATCCTGGCATTCAAACAGGCTCGTTATGTCTACTGCTAGGTAGCCGAAGGTTATTCATAGTACATTAATTATTTTGCAACATTTACTTCCTGCAGCTTGCCAGGCCTTGGGGAAGGTAGATTTCATATTGAGTAGGAGTTTTATTACTTTTCTGAAAGACAGGTACGGTAAGGTTAGTCCCATGGCAAAAATTGCCATCGGGGATGACGATAACTCTTCGTGTACTAGGCTGCAGCCTATGTGAGGTGGTGTGACCAGTTCCCTATCTTGCTGCTTAGACCTTCCTCAACTCATATGTCAGGTACCCATTTACAGTTGGGTTAACTGGAGGAGTGGTCGTACCAGGAACGTATATTTTTTTTCTGTTCGTCCCTGATTTTGAACTCTGCTGCACTGTAATCCCAGTTTTAGCAAGCCAGCTCATTTTCGACTAGGCTACACGCTTCTTTGAAAAAAAATATGTACATCAAACAACACCCAAGGAAGTGAAGTAATGAAATAGTAAATTCTACTTGTCATTGTGATCAATACAACTACTTTCTTGACACATGTTATACAATCAGAGCATCCCGTTGTTTCTTAACAATCCAGTTGTAGCTTTACCAGGTTTTGTGCAAACATTTTTGTAATGTTTCAGCACTTTTATCTTACTTCACTTGTCTTTTTTTTGGTTCTGTGGTAGCATAAAGATACAACAGCCACTCTTTCTCCTCCCCTCACTTCGTATTGTGGACTTTCCTCTTTATTTGATCATATTTGAACATGGAGTTTTGCTGTCAGAATCTATGTGTTGCGCATGTGTTTGGAGTGGTTAGTTAGAACGAGAGTGCTACTAACAATCTTTTACAGGACTTGCAATATCAGACATTGAATGCCTGCTCTCATCAAATGTGACAGGTTTAATGCAAGAATAAATTACATTTTCTGATTTTGATAGACGGGAGTGCCTCAATTCCATTTGGACTAGCCGCCTTCTTGAAATTTTGCAAATGAGCCTTTGGTTGCTCTGATTTTCTTCAGAATCACCATTCCTCTCTTTCCATGTGAGTTTCAATTCAGTGTATGTCTGGTAATATTTCTTGGTTGTATCTGAGGGTATACCCCATCCTGCTCCATTATATCCCCTGTATACAGATTCAGTTGTGTCAAGAATTTGTTATGTTTTACATTGATATGTGTATTACATGTAGTTCATTAAGATTAATATGTGTACATTGAGCTAATTCGGGGAAGAACAATTACTTGTAGAATGTTTCTCGCAAAAAAAGTGACTGTTTGCTCCCTGCTCATGCACACTTCAGTGTACCAATCTTTAAAATATACCTGACTTAGTTATCTAATGCAAGACATTGAGGTCATCGCAATCTCACAAGCTCTGAGAACTTAAACAATGAATCATCTATCACTTCATCCTTGACAGCAGTGTCTGTTAACGAAACTGCCTTTAGCTTTCTATATTAGCTGAATATAAGTATTTTAAATTTATTTGTCTTTATTTACTTTTGTATATTTGCTTTAAAATTTGGTGTGCAAGTTTATTTATTTATGTATTAGTGCATCCGCGCCGACCTATAGTCTTTGAAAAGTCCTCTAAGCCACCGTGGGCTAAATTTAAATTTTAAATTACATTTTCATGCTGCAGTTTTTAATCTTACATCATGTGGTAGGAAAGAGTATGCAGCCACAGCAAATGACCATTGTCTTCAGGGGATCTGTTGTGGGGTATACTGACCAGGCTGAAAATAATATGTTCACTGTAACCTTCTAAGCATGTCATGGAAGATGACTTAATAGAATTGTTCATGGGGCTACAACCTCATAATGTAAGCCATTACAATTTAAACCATCACTGAAATTTATCGAATACAGACTTCCTGTTAAGGGTCCAGCTGTTGTATTGGACCTTTTTGAGGTATTTGGAGCAATTGGACAATCAATCAATCAATTTTAACCCATTAGGGTCGGTGGATACCATGGTGGAGACATCAACACACAAAGTCCTCCACAGCACTCTATCCTCAGCTTTGTGAAATAGTGTGACAAAATTCATGTCCTATCCACTTTTTTGTTATCACTCCATGACTTTCTGTGACCTTCTCGTTTCCTTCTACCTTCAGCTGTTCCCTGCATTATTACGTTTGAGATGGAGTCATAACTTAACTTAACGTCTTCATACTGGTTTAGAAGACTCTGCAGAGTCTATATACAACCAGTTTCTTTTACATTTCCTTGATCTAAAAACTATGCGCTTCCAATTGATCCTTGAATGCATTAATTGACCCTGCCTCAGATATTTCCCATGGTAATGCATTCCAAGCATTCACTACTCTCTGACATGCCCAAACCATTTAAGTTTTCAATGTTTCACTACTTATAGAAGTGGCTCCTGTTGACCTGCCAATGAATTTATTCTTTCTCTCACATAATCATATGTTTTATCTTCTTTATAATAATAATGTTTGCAAAGGCATCTAAGGCCCGTTGCGCCGAATGACCACTACCATGTCCAACTGCTGATGCCATATTCATTCGTGTGTCGTCCGAAATCGCTACAGACTCCCCAGGTGGAGCCGAGTACTCCGCTGCCTTGGGATAAGGGCAGCGAGAAGTGTGTGTTGGACCAGTGTTTGCATCAGGCTATCTTTGTCTGTATTTGACTCCCTGTTTCTTTGTGTTCTGCTTCCTCTGGAGTGCTCTGGATTGTGTCCACCATTGAGTCAGAATGACACTTGATGTGCTGAGCATACAAAATTGGGAGAGGTATTGTGTGGCCTCTGGTGGATGGGGGTAGGTTTCAGTCCAAGCAGGAAGATCCTTGAGTAGTGATAATCTGGTCTGAATTCTGGGGTGCAGTCTAGCAGAATGTTGAACGCCATCATGGACTGGTTTCCCACTGCTTAAGCCGGGCACAGAAGCAGCAAGATGCAGCATAACAAACGGGATAACTGATCAAAAGCACAGAAATTCCACAGAATAAAGTCCTAGATACCACCTGGTGAAGGAGTTGTCAATTGTAATCTGAACAGGAACTAGCAAACAGCAGAAAATGACACAAACACTAAAGCGAGTCGAGAGCGCAGCCAGTCAGGTATGACCATCTTACTTTTCACTCTTTATAAGAGATACACAAAAAGACAAATTAATCAATGAATATTACAGAAAGAGGGAGCTAGTTGTTGCCCTGAAAGCTGGCATTATCCGTGACAGTTGCTGACTGCTATTTTATCAGGTAAAGTCCAGAGAGGAAAAGAATAATACAGAAAGTATTTAGTGTGTCTGTGCTCCTATTACCTTATTGATGGCGGCTCTGTGTGTTGTTGTAGTTGCTGGGAAATATGTTTTTTTTTCATTTTTGTGAAATAAAAAGTTTGTCTGCACAATGACTACATGATCAAGCAGCTTTTAATACCTCAGGTCTGTAAATGTTTAGGTATACTCAGTAAAAAAAATGAGGGGCACAGTGGTTTGAATACAGATCTCTTGAACAAGGTCACATAGGTTCAAATCTCAGGAAAGGACAAGGGTTAAATTTAAAATCTAGCCTGTACACGGCATGGTGACTGCAATGGCATGTGGAATTTATTCTTCAACTCTATAAATCCCTTAATTTTCCCATCGCTTTGTCTCTGTATACTCAACAAGTGTATTCATTGTGTTAACCTTTGCTAAAGAAATGGCTGAATTGAAATCAAGACCACTTCCGCCTGTTTTGATAAAAATAAGATGGCTTGTTTGATTTTAGACAATTTTAAACGATTTTCTCCTGTTTCACATGGATTTGGAAGGTTATCCAATGTGATGAAGTTGTTGCAATGGATTTTTCTGAGGTAGATCTGTTTAGTTTGTTTATGTAGATGTTAGAAATATGTTTGTAGTAGAAACTAACAGATTTGTCAATCTTGAACACTATCAGTGCTTTGTGGCAATTTCATGGACTTACAAGACATCTGGTGTATCCAAAAATGGGTAGGTCTAAATGTTTGTGACATGCTAAAAAAATATGGAAACTAGAAGGCTAAAGGAGCCTGTCGAAGTGCTGGTCTATGCTTCTCATTGGAGCAACAAGATGAATGATTGCAAATGTTTGGAGACATGCTTACTTCAAAAAGAGGCCTGACTGTTGTAGTGGTCTATGTATATAAATGAATGAATTGTAAAAACATTGTAATTATAATTTTTATTTATAGTGACTGTCATGTCAATTTTATGTTTTCATGACTCTTTCCTGTCATCCAAGATTTATTTGTGTAATATCCAGTTGTTTTAATATATATATAAGGTGGCTTAGAATGTATGTAAGTATAGAAAGGTACATGTTACCTTTGATGGCAACCCTTGAAAATCACTTGTGCTGGTTTAGAAGATGTACACTTGCTTTTGTTTTCAGAATCCCTGTGTTGTTGTTTAAAGCTCATACTGAGTTAATATAACTTAGGAAGACATTTCTTTGGTTGCAAGTTACAGTGGCTCTTCTTGCATCCTGAGGCATGCTTGAGAAGGTGGATGTGTGTCTTTCTGGCTGTGGTGCAATATGAGGCTACTCAGCAAACTCGCCACTGTGAGAATTGCAGTGTTGATCCTCAGATCGATGGCCAGACTCTTGTCACACAGCCTATTTACAGGGACCCTACAAGGATGTGAGGTTGGAGTCTTGATGAGTATGTTTTACCTGACTTCACTCTCAGAATCCCATGTTGATTCTGGTGTCCTTAGCTTGGGGATTAAAGAACAGTTCCACAGCTCCCTGCTATGCATTTTGTGAAAGATTACTTCTTATCCCATGGAAATTGAATTATTCATTGTTTTATTATTGCATCATATGCTACTCAAAATAATTTGAGGGCCACCTACCAAATCTCACCATTTAAAAATGGTTGATTTGACTACTCACAACCTAACATGAGGTGGGGTCTTGATCAGTATGTGTCACTTGGCCCTGATTACTCTTCCTGTTTCAGAAGGGGGATTAAGATCAAATGGCAAAGCAGGATCAAGATGCTGAGCAGCGTATAAGCTGCAGTGGTCAGCGACCCATAGCTGACTGCTAGCGTCAGGGCCAGCGAACCAGACCTGCCAAGACCCTTCTACACCTCCATGTGGGGATCCTGGATAACAGGCTGCAGCAGGCAGACTGGCTAAGGAAAAGGGATCGAAGAGGGAATGTTAACCCGGTACTCAAAAAATGCTTGCTCAAGTCAGATGTGTTGGACCAAAAGGTGCAAATATTGCAGTCAAGCTGTAAACTACGACACAACACATTCCGTTCTCTGGACTACATTCTGCTACTTAAGCCCTTTCAGGGTTTGGTAGCGGGAGATTGAGAATGAATGAAGCCAAGCCAAATGGCAAAGCAGGATCCCAGATACCACTGTTCTTGACAGAGCTTGTTTCCCTAGCATCAATATTATTGTGAATTCATTCATAGATCCCCACAGCAAATCACGTAGGCTGCATGCCAGACCATCGGCTGCAAAAATTACTTTTTTATGGTAAGATGCAGAATTGTGAACAGTCCAGTGGATGACCAAATAAGAGCTTCAAAGACATGCTTAAGGCTTTGCTAAATGCCCTTAGTATAATACCCAACACATGAAAAGCTGTTTCACGAGACTGAACTGCTTGATGCAGATTGTTTCATGAAGATGTAGCATCATGCAAGACATTCATAAAAGTGAAAGCTGAATCACGGAGACAGGCTAGACACGCTTATGAAACTAAGCCTTCACATTAGGCACATATTCTCTGCCCACACTGTCCAAGGTCTAACAAAATATGTCTACTGAAACAGCATAATCCATGATTGAATGGATAGAGAGGCTTTGTTTTTGTTGTATGTTCCTATGGGGACTAATAGGCTAAAAGGAGACAGGAACAATTTATTGGACTCATATTAAGAAAGGAATGTTTGGATAACCTTGTGACAGCAGGAAATATTGATGCAAAGGAAGACACAAATTGTCAGGAATAACTGAATGGGAAGACAGAAAGTACCTTAATTGCAAAGATACTGAAAGTACAGATGGTTATTGAAGGAATTGATGGCGTGTTACTTCTACAGGTTATGTAGAGTCACATAATATATAAAGAAGGAGAGTCTATGTGGCGGAGCTGCCAGAAGAGATATCTCCCACTGAAGAACTGACCGGGTACGAGACACAGTCATATTACACTTTCTAAAATAGATGCTGCCGTCACAGATGAAGCATTTGTGTAAGGTAGGGTAGCCAGTTTGATGCCTTACTTTCTTGAACTGTCATTCGTCCTGAAAAGGACATTGTTGTCGTAGTTTACAGCGATGGTGCGATCTATGTACCTTTCAGCCTGACACATCTGATTTCATTTCTGCATTTTTGGGACCAGGTTTGACGTCCCTATACAATCTCTAATCTCTTAGCCAGGCTACACGTGTACAGACTGTTTACATGGCCACCACTTAGAAGCAGATTAGGGTCTTGTTCAGGCTCTCTTGTGGGATACCTGATCGCAGGAAAAGCTTCGGGAGAAAACCCTAAGAAAAATCTGTATCCCTTCTCCCCTCAGTCATCTCGACTATGTCTTGCTACTGAATCAGGGTATTTGAGGATGAGAGATTGAGGCCAGCGTATGCAACTCTCCTTCACTATAATACTATTCATGCGCATGTCACTTTGTTTTAATGTCACGTTTGTTACACCACGGCCTGCTATGATATGTACTATGAATGTGCCTTTGATATTTGGTGCATGGAACACTCGCACCCTCATGGATTTTGTGCAAAAAATCCTCCACCCCGGTGAAAGGCGGTGTCCTATTTCCTTGTACTAATTTCAGCAGATAATTCAGAGCTCAGATTGGCTTATTTAGCCATCTTTAAACTCATGTGAGCAGTGAATGCTGACGTGATCCCCATTGCTTACGATGAATGAGAACAGCTCTGGATCGTTGACACAGACTGCTAGCAATGAGCCGAAAGCTGCTGTCAGCTCATTTACTGTGCTGCATCTTCGGCCTCCTAACAGTCATTCATGTATCTATTTACCTCTGGGTATATTGTACCTGGTACCTATACTAGAGTACCAGCCACTATCTACTTCTTTCACTTTACCAAGAGATATACACTTTGCATGATTGAAACATAGTTTGGAGTTTGGAAACCAGTGTTTGTTTGAGATCTTGTCTACATTTATGTCACTAGCCATGTTTCTCCATGCATCTGTGAGTGTTCACTTAGGTTTGAGAGCTAAGTGATAAATACAATTCATTCTGTGATACACTAACATGGTTTTGTGAATGCTTCACTTTTCTGATGAAAATATCTGAATGTGGTTGTGTGTGTGACTGTTAGCTTTCAATTTTCAGGCTCAGATAAGCTCTATGAAAAATGTATATGATATAATGTGTATTAGTGGTAAAGAGCTTGCTTCTTATGTTTTATCTCCGTTATCAACATGCTCTAGATGACCAAGCAATAAACGGGTACATGGTTTACTATTATGAAAGGAAAGAAATTTGTCACCGCACCTCATAAAAAGCAGTTAGCACTTCATCCCTGACAGAAATGTGGGCTATCTTCTACCTTTTTGTACAATGTAACAAGACAGGCAACATCAAGCATGACAATGGCTGATGCTATGGGTGTTTTAGATTGAGAAGCATGACAATGGCTGATGCTGTGGGTGTTTTAGATTGAGAAGCATGACAATATCTGATGCTATGGGTGTTTTAGATTGAGAAGCATGACAATGGCTGATGCTGTGGGTGTTTTAGATTGGGGGTGGTGGATATAAATAGGCACTTCCTATGGACAAAACTCTGCAGTATAGCCAGAATTAGAACTGACAGGAAGTTGAAAGTAATGAGATCAAAGAACTTTTGGTGAAGAACAGGTTAAGGTCACTGTATTTTCATGAGCGAAGATCAAGAAAATGTCCCAAAATGTGAATCATTGGGAAGGTATAGGTTGTATACTTTTGTTACAATGTTTTCGGGTGTGGAGTCTTTATGTAGAGGGGATATAAAAATGATAGAAAGGATGCAAACAAGCTACAAAATTGATAGTGCGTTTCTGGAATTATTGTTATGAGGAAAGACATAAACCTGGCCTACAGTGTTCAGACAAGAGAAGAATTTGAGGTGATTTAATACAGGTTAATCAGACTACTAAGGAAAAGCCCCAAACCATCTGGCCAGAGAAATCCACAGAAAATACGTAGACATCCTTGAAGCTGAAACCAAAAGGTGCGAAACACTCATTCCAGAACCTTGGACATGGAGCCAAGACCAGTCCAAAATAATCTTGGAGGTTTCAGGGTTAATGAAGAAAAATGAGCAGTCAGCAACAGAACAAAAATTCCACGTTCTGCAGGAGCTAAAGAGACAGCACCCCAGAAACTCTTGGACACATGTTTATTTAGATGGATAAAAGGGGAGGCAGTGGAATCTACATCATACACTCAAATGGCAACATAGAAAATCACTCCATACCAGCAGGAGAAACATGTACCAATTTCAGAGTTGAAGCAAGAGCTGTTCATTTTATCCGTCAAAACATAACTACAAGGAAAATTGTCATTCTAACAGACTCTAGGAGTGTACTCCAGGCCATCTCAAGCCCCAAACAAGATAGACTCTCACATGAAATAAAATACAACATAGGATTGCTGTCTTAAAAAAACAGATTTAGTCCTACAAGTAATTCTCGCCCACTGTGAGATCCCTGGAAATGAGAAAGCAGATGAGCTCGCAAAATTAAGAAGTGGAGGCATGCAGATTCCCCATACACAGAGCTATAAAGAAGCAAAGACTCTCATAAAATGATCCATGAAGACAGAATGGAGAGACCAGCACACAGAATACAAGCCAGAAAATGACAGCATAGACAAACGGCAGAGATGGACAGACAAAGACCTTCAGACTCAGAACGGGACATTGTAGACTCAAGGCCCACCTCCACAGAATTGTTTTCAGAAACACTGCCACGTGCGATTGTGGAGCACCCAAACAAGTACCAGAACATATTCTGCAGGGCTGTCTGGCCTGGGTAAGTGGCCATGCTCAAAAAGCTGCCGGGGACCGGCGAAGACATGAAAAGCAGTCTTCTTAGTGAACCTCACCACACTAGAAGCATAGCATCTATTGATCGATGAAGAAGAAGAAGAAGAATACAGATTTATAAGATAATCAAGAGAAAGGATAAATTAGACTATAAATGTTTTTCAAAATACAACGGCCTACAAGAACAAGAAGGCACAAATACAAATTAATTAAAGAAAGGTCCAGATTAGATAATTAGCAAGTATTTATTTTAGTCAGAAAATAATGAATGCTTGGAATGCATTGCCACAGGAAATAGTGGAGGCAGTCAGTTACTGCATTCAAAAATTGATTGGATGCACATTGTTATTTTCAGATCACGTTGAGTAGAAGAAACTGGTTGCATACAGACTCTGCAGATTTTCCAAACCAGTATAAAGAAGTTAAGAAATTGATAAGGATAAGTAAGCATAATTAATGTAAAATTAGAATAACAAATTTAAAATATAACAAATTCATAACATGGATGTTCCCGTCTTTTGACCAAAAGTACCTCCAATTGTATCCAAGGACCTCTTACTCTGACTAAAAGAATAGGAACACTGTATTTCTGGGCATGCAGATAAAGGCAAGTAAATAGAGTTGTGCATAGAGCTAGCAACCTAATTTGGTAAAATAAATTGCTACAGGCATCACCACTGCAAAAGCACAACCAAATATTATAGAGACCTGGAGGAGGTCCGTCATTTTGTACAGGCTTCCTGGAGGAGGTCTGTCATTTTATATAGGCTTCCTGGAGGAGGTCCAAGTCTCTTAGTGGAGGCTTCCTGGAGGAGGTCCAAGTCCTTCAGTGCAGGCCTTCTGGAGGAGGTTCAAGTCTCTTAGTGGAGGCTTCCTGGAGGAGGTCCAAGTCTCTTAGTGGAGGCTTCCTGGAGGAGGTTCAAGTCTCTTAGTGGAGGCTTCCTGGAGGAGGTCCAAGTCTCTTAGTGGAGGCTTCCTGGAGGAGGTCCAAGTCTCTTAGTGGAGGCTTCCTGGAGGAGGTCCAAGTCTCTTAGTGCAGGCTTCCTGGAGGAGGTCCAAGTCCTTCAGTGCAAGCTTCCTGCGGGAGGTCTAGGTTCCTTAGTGCAGGTTTCCTGAGATGGTCCCCAAGTCTCTTAGTGCAGTCTTCCCAAGGAAGATACGTCCGTTAGTGCAGGCTTCCTAAGAGAGATCGAAGTCCTTTAGTGCAAGCTTCCTGAAGCGGGTCCAAGTGTCTTAGTTCAGGTTTCCTGAGGGAGACCAACTCTAGTGGTTGACATATACTATGCATGTAGTAATAAAAATGGAAAAGAAGAAGGCAAAGGAGACACATAAGGAAAATCCTGGTAAAGCCGAGGTTCTTTCTTTTTAGAATCCTAGCCCATGTACCTAACAACAATCAGATTGTGTAAGACGGTGGACTCCTACAAGATGTGCAATCATTCATATATCGTGGTAGCAATACAGACAAAGTAGGAAGTGCAGATAAAAATAAGAAGACAAAAAGCCAGTAGAACTTTCATTAAATTGTGAACATGAAAATTAAAAGAAATTAAGTCCAACATAAAAATCAACTCCAATGTAATATCTATTCTTTTGTATGACTTTGAAAAACGGAGAACAAGAAATGAAAGAACGAAAAGGTACAGACTTTCATAAACAGGTGCCCGCACAGAATAGAGAGATTAAAATAGTGTGATAAGATCGCTAATGTGGAACTGTTGGACAGAACCAGACAGAATAGAGAGATTGGAATAGTATAAGATACTAATGTAGAACTGTTGGACAGAACCAGACAGAATAGAGAGATTGGAATAGTATAAGATACTAATGTAGAACTGTTGGAAAGAACCAGACAGATATCAGGGGAACATGACATGAAAAGAAGGTCCTAGTGTTGGGTAAGACACACATTAAGGAAACCTTCTAATAGTATTCCAAGACAGTCTCTGTTCTGGAATCCCCAGGGCAAATGAAGTAGAGGCAGACCAAAAACACACACGGGGAAGAGAGCTTGAGACAAACATAAAGAAAACATGGAAGTGATCCAGGACAGCATGTCATGGCATGTTTTTGTTGAAAAAATGTGCTCCACAGAGAGCTGAAATGGTTTTGATTGTTACATATCAAAAACATAATTACAAGAAAATGTGATTCAATGGCAATGAAAACAACGAGTGACCTAACAGTGTTGATACCTCGTTCTCATGACCAAAAGGCACAGATAAACAAAAATCCAGGTAATGCATATGTTTATTATTCTATCACAGGTTACACAGAAACCTAACATACACACTATTTGACAACCGTAGGGACAAGCAGCCTTTATTCATCCCATCATACCTAATTATGGTGCGGGAAGATGATTGGTTCATGGCCAATACACTCTAAGGTGAAAGAGAAACAAAATGACTCGAACAATTGAAATAAACAGGAATTATTTGTTGAAATAAATTAATTGATTTATGGAGAACTGTTTAGTCATTGTTAAGTCCACTTTTGATTGTCATCTCCTGTAATATGTGATCAGGTGATCGACGTTTGCATAGAGTGGCATAGCGGTAAGTCCGTGACATTTTCAGCATAGGGCATAGTATCCACATTCATACATTTTTAGAAATCTTTCCTTGGGCAGTGACTAATAGTCTGCTTCTTGTCTATTTTCATCTGCAGGCAGATCTCTGTACACGGGACTTTCAAGTTTATCGTCCGTCTCCGAGGAGGATTATGCGCTAGGCTGTCATACCTTACTTGAAATCATGTGTCGTTTCAAACTTGCGATTTTCGAAACTCGCCTTTCAGTGCTTTCGTTTACTTCTTGATATCTCTGTTCTTGAGGCCACTGATTAGGAAATATTATCAGAAAATGTTTATAAGATAAATGCTCGTTTAGTGCACATTGATAGAAAGAGGAACCTGTCAAATCTAGCAACAACAAGAAATACCTAGGAAAGGAGAAAGAGTAGAAGACAGTTACATTTGTTGAACAAACTTCACAGTTTACGTTTTTTTTCTGTAGAAGGTTTCAGTGGTTCTTATAATGTCATGAAGTGTACTGTAAACTAACGTCTAAACCAGCTTCGATATTACCGGTAGTGCAATGTTAGGCTTCTCATCAGACTTGCCACAGGGGGGATCGTAGTGTCAATCCCATCTCGCTGATCAGGCTGCTGTAACATAGGCAGTATCTAGATGCACGACCATGACGTGAGGGGAAGTCTTGGTCAGAATGAGAATATGTCTACGAGGACAAGAAAACTGGAGTACTTGCTTCTTAATTCATCCGAAACAAAATAAATATATATTTTTAGCATTGAACGAAGTAGTGACGTCACGGAATAGTGCAATTTTTAAATGCTGGAGGGAGGACGGCGTGGCCTAGTGGTTAAGTGGCACGGCCACACTCCGAAGGTGCTGGGTTCGATCCCCACCACAGCACCGGCCGTTACCCCGGGGAAGTAAACCCGTAGAAAATGCAGGAGGAAGAAGACCCTTACATAAAATACATGCTGAAGTCGGATGCACTGGGCCGACAGGCGCAAAATAAAAACCACAGTGCAAAGCACACCGCTTTTGGGATTAGAGAAATAAGGCGAACGCAAAAAACAAAAAAAAACAACAACAAAAAACTAACAAAAAAATAATGCTGGGGGTGTCAAACATTTAACGAGAATAGACGAAACTGTCCACTCCTGTATCAAAGAAGGTTATGATCCGCTCCTGCCGTCTTAGCACATAATTTCTTGAATCTGTTAACGTTGGTCCATTATACGGAGAGTAGCATACAGTTTCTACAGCACCATAACATTATCCATGCTGTCAGACGATGTAATATCAATAATGTAATCTAAACCTAACCCTCCGCAAAACTGAATATAACCATTTTTTCTACTCTTCTATCTTTATCTAAGCCTTTACTTGGGAGGTTGAGTGTTGCAGTCAGCACCGCTGCCATCTTACTTCATTGTTGTTTTTTTTAATTTCTAAATTCCATCTACTATTGTTAACTGTCCCAGTTTATGCCTGAAATAGATCGTGGACGACACAGTTAAAAGTCAGTACACAAAGGTTACATATGATCCCTACGTCGGAACTTGTTTGAGCCAAAAGTTGATCCTATTGTCGTAAAGGTACTTCCTCACGCTTGGAAAACTATCAAGCCTGAGATAACTCTGTGTTGATGTTTCAAACGTAGGCCATCCGCACTTCACCACAGTCCCCGGATTAGAGCTCTTTGCGAATGTCGTAAGAATGTCCACGAATGAGTCTGACAATTGCTGTTGGACTGTGTCTGTGAAGTTGGCGCGGGGAAACTCATACGCCACGTCTGCTCCATGTGCCATGCACGATGCTGTGCAAATGTCTGTCTCCGGGCAGTAGTCAAAGTGGTAGAGATATGTTTTTGCAGCGGTTGTATTACAGTTAACTCGCCCAGCTACTACCGAATTATTCGAGCATGATGGAGTATCTGATTTATGACAGCGGGACAGAGCTAGCGCTAGTTCAACTGCTGGTATGACAAAAGTGATGTCTCCTGCCAAATCCATGATAGATTGTGGGTGAGGAGCTGGACTTAACAAAGAGGAGCCAGTATAAAACGAGTAAATACGCCTTTCTAGTTCTTCACTTTTAGAATAATTCAGTCCATAACGTCCATGTACCAAGTAATCTGTCAATTGCTTGACATAACCCACGTCGGAAAGTGTGGACAGCGGTATAGGATTGAGAAAGTTATCAGGTATTAAAGCACCTTCGTTGTTCAGTACACCAATTAAGAAGTCCTTTTCAAAAACTCCGACTTTTTTCAGATATGTAACGTTACTTAACAGATTCAGAGGCTCTGCTGGAATGATATTTTCGTCAACGACTGGCATCCATATGAAGTCGATTTGCTGTTGACCTAAAGATATGTTGAAAGCAGATGGTTTGCTGAACTTTAGGACATCAGCAACACTGACCTGGCGCAGGCATTCCACGTGTATTGATCCGGATGGAGCACTTGAGCAGCCAACCATGTATGCAAAGTCTTTAGCTCTTTGTTTTGCATTTCGAGATATGAGTGAAGTCGCTCCTCCACTCTGGAGTATGACCTTGTTGAAAAGCGGCGATGAAATTGGAGATATCGCATGCAAAGCTGCACTAATGGCTCCTGAAGATTCTCCAAAAATTGTAATTGACGAGGCGTCTCCCTGGAAAAAATTAATGTTGTTTTTCACCCATTCTATCGCCATAATTTGATCCCATAACCCATTGTTGCTTGGAAACTCGTTATCTTGTGTGGTCAGAAATCCAAATACGCCAAGTCGGTAGTTAATCGTGACCACTATGACGTTACCTCTAATGACCAACTTTTCAGGCTCTGGGAAAGTGGAGCCAGCAACAAAACCCCCACCGTGAATCCATACCATAACGGGCAGTTGTTGTTGACTGTTGACCGTCTCCCCGGTTCCAGGAACATAAACGTTCAAGTAGAGGCAGTCTTCGCCATAGTTTGGGTCTGTACTCTTCCTGGTCACAGTCCAGCATGATTTCTGGTATTGGTCACTGTTGACCGGTTGGGATCTATCGGTGTTTTCTATTGGCTGCGGTGGTTTGAAACGCAGCTCTCCTATTGGTGGCTGTGCAAAAGGGATAGACTTGTACATGACGTAGCTACTTCCGTACATTTTACTGACTGTTACCACGCCCACAAAACGTCCGATTGGTGTAGAGATGATGGGTGGTGCTGTTGCTGCTACAGCACTAGCATTACTGAAATGCACTGTCCAAACTAGAGCTGAAATAGCAGCTGATACAACGACAAGGAGAGTGGTTGCTATTATGCTAAGCATTTTCCAACGTATAGTGTTCAGTTTTTTCCTTGAGCGTTTCTCGTCTTCCTGTTTATCTGTCAAGGACAAAATTTCAAAAGTCAGAAGTGCTATGTCTGGTGTCTGCAATGATATGTTTTACTTGAAATTGCTAAATTAGAAACACCTGATGGATGTAGTGCACATATTAGTAGTAAGCTTTAGCTTCCAACATTGTTGTAGACTGTTAAAGCTCTTTTTAGTAAGCTATGGAGCATTCTATAACAGAATGCAGATTTTTTCTCAGAGTTTATTCCCGAAGCCTTTCTCGTAAACAGGCATCCCGCAATACAGCGGAGGGAGTATGCCACCTAACGTTGTGTGTCGTGCCTTTCCAATAACCGCAAGAGGTCGCAGGGATATCATTCAGATTGTGAGTGAGTTGGGCATCTCTCCAGGGATGTGTTCTAGTCCATTATAGTCTTGTCTCGATTTAACACCAAAACATATACTGTTTGCAGCCAGGGCGTGAAGTTCAGCTGTGTGAACTTAACCGTGTATATGTATGTATGTATGTGTATATATATATATATATATATATATATATATATATATATATATATATATATATATATTTGTGTGTCAGTGTGTAGTCGTTTCGAGGACTTATATTGATTGTCATTGCGAGTACGGCTGTTTTGTTTTTTAAGCATGTTCGGTTTTTCAAGCATGTTCTGATCAGCGTCTGTTTATGCATCACTCCGATGCTTCTTCGTGTGGATTTCTGAGTGTTAGGTACATCTATTAGGACGCATGTAATGAACTGTGTGTGTGGGATTTTCCTATCGGTGACGTCAGTGCAATGGAGACATGCGATGTCTACTGTCGTGTGATCGCCGCGTATCAACCTTCAAAATGAAGACTTTGTTTTGCATTGACCTGTTGGACTTCACCCAAGTACAACAGAGACCGGGAATTGTTCAAAGGACTCAGTTACAGATTCCCCGGTCCTAGCAAGTGGCACGTCGGAAACCACCAATAAATATATTATTTACAGCCAACTAAGGATTGGAAAGGCGGAACAAAGAGAATACTACGTATTGTACAGCCAACCGAACACACTCTCTTTTTCACTAATGCTAACTTTCACAATTTATAGAACTTCAATGAAGATAAGATCAGACTGTCTATAAATGCACTGATCATCTAATTATTTTTACAATAAAGCATATTTCTAAATTAAACGTTTCTTGCTCTTTACGAACACAACATTGTTACCAGCATTTGACAATTGTGTCTGAAACCGCGACGAAGAATTCGATGACAAGTTCGAGTGCAATTAATAGGGGAAAGCTCGGAATTTTATTGAAACTTAGTCACTAGCTTTGACTTGGCGATTTTGGTTGAACAGAGGAAGTATAAAGAATCTACGTTTTTCAGCTATCAACTTTTGAATGACATGACCGTACAAATTTGATAGATTAACAGGTCACATATTAACATGTTTCATTGATTAAACCAAGGTCTTCGATAAGGTAAGACATCAAATTCTGTGGAAAATCATGAAGGAAATGGGGTTTCCTGTGCATATTATTCATCTCATTGAAACATTATACCAAGATCAACAAACCGCTGTCCAAGGATCTGCGCAAACATCAGATTGGTTTGCAGTACAAAAGGGAGTAAGACAGGGATGTACCCTCTCACCTTATCTATAGAACATATATGCGAAATGTTTAATGCGAAATGGTCGAGAAGACGAGAACATTGAAAGTTTCGACACATTTTCTATTGACGGGTACGGGATTCCAGAGTTACGATACGTAGACGACACATTGATACTATCAGAAAGCGTAGAAGGGCTAGAGCAGCTTTTTTTTCACCAGTAAATAGACACAGTAAAGAACAAAACCTATTTACAAACATAAATAAAACAAAGATAATGACCACCGAAAAAGCACAATGTCAGCATAAATTTACAGTGGATGGTGAGGAAATAGATCAGGTCACACTTTCTGAATATCTGAGCTCCAGAATAAACAACAATGGCGAATGCTCGAAAGAAATCAGAAGAAGAATAACCATGGCAATGCAGAGACTGAACAGCCTGAAGAAATTATGGCAGAGCACCAACAAAAAGATAAAAGTAAAAGTCTTGAGAGCCTGTGTTTTTTTTTGTGGCAGTTTTGGGCTGCGAATCATGGACGATTACCAAAACTTCCCGACAAAGAATCGAATCTTTCGAGTCAAAATGTTACAGAAAGATCCTCAGAATACCCTGAACAGAGAAAAAGACAAATGTAGACATTCGGCAAGAGTTGAGCATAGAGCAGAACTGGTTTATCCATTCCATTTTGGCTAGAAAATGCAAATACTTTGGTCACATCAAGAGACACAATGGTCTAGAGAGAACAGTGTAAAAAAGAGAAACGGTAAGACCAAGAAGACGATGACACCAATATATCCAGGAATGCCTAGATATGTCTGGCCGAGGCTGGAGTTTTGGCAAGGGAACGAGTTTCTTTCAGACAGACTATGATGGGAGCGACGTTCTATAAAGGACATGCTACATGATGATTATAACAGGCCACACTAAAAAATAGTAGTGTTACCCAATTTCAGCTCTCTGGGATATGAGGAAGTCAGTTAAAATAGGAGAAATAAA
The DNA here is from genome assembly GCA_036924085.1 of Ariolimax columbianus. NCBI lineage: Eukaryota > Metazoa > Mollusca > Gastropoda > Stylommatophora > Arionidae > Ariolimax > Ariolimax columbianus. Next base: position 16,299,335 of record JAVGWX010000007.1, read on the forward strand.
AGTCCTAGCACACGGACAACGGTCATGTCAAGCTAGATACAGCTCGAAATTTAAAAAGAACTTACGATATTATACTAATGGATACAAATTTATCACTTACAGGATATTTACAAATATTCACTTTTTTGCTTGTCCACAATTATGAGAATTAATAAACACACTTAGCTGAAGCAGAATGTACAATAAATATGTGTGCTAATTCTTCTCTTACATAAATCAAACCATTATGTACACAGTAAGACGTACATACATACACCAAATTTGCACATGCCTGCGTTCGATTATTTGTGTTGAAACAGCAACCCACCTATGCTGAAATGAGTAGCAGGTGTGAACTTTTCAGAAAATAAGTTCAGGATTTCTCCCCTCGTGTTTTGTGTGTTGGCTGGTATCTTTCTCATTCACGTCTATAATGGACAGAAAGTATGGAGATCAAACTTTCTCGCGACAAAGTTATGAGATTCGTTTCCCGCTATCGAAACGTTCCAGTCTGGCATTAGGTACTTGACCTTTTTTAATATACGAAGGCTAGTCGGGAAATAGACCACAAGCGGCTTTTAAAAAAAAGAACCAACCAAATGAGAAGTGAACTTGGAAATCAGTTATTATCGCACTTGCATTGTCTCTTATTATCCAACATAATTTTCATCAACATTGAGACACCCATCCTATCGTTTTATCGGTACAAGAAAGCCAGCACCATAGAAGTCTTTGGTCGGCTGTCTCGGCCGCATTTGTACTTGGTGCACAACCGCTACGTCTTCCGCAAACCGTTCCTGCCACTGCGGGATCATATATTATGGTGTAGGTTAAACCATGAGAACACCATTTTTCTGTAGCAACCCAGACTCCTATCAGCCAAAACACAACAACAAAGAAAACGGTCATTCTCAGATTCCATGAACCATCTCAAGCCCCAAATAAGATATAATCCCATGAAATAAAATGCAACACAGGATTGATGTCTAAAAAAATCATATAGTGGATCACGTCGCACTGTGGGATCTTTTAAAACGAGAAAACAGATGAGCTCGCAAAAGCTCGAAAGTGTCGGCAAACAGACTCGCCGTCCACATAGCTATAAAGAAGTGAAGACGAAGTGAAGATGAATCGATCCATGAGGACGGAATGGAGAGACCAGCACAAAAAGAATACAAACCAGAAAATGACATCGCAGACAAACTTGTCAGAAATGGGCAGACAAAGATCTTCAGACTCAAAACGGGACATTGCAGACTCAAGAACTACCTCCACAAAATTAATATCATGGACACCGCCACGTGCGATTGTGGAGCACCCAAGCAAACACCAGAAGATATCCTGCAGGACTGTCTTACTTATATAAACCAAAGAGGCAGGCTGGTCCGGCAGAACGACCATGCTGGACAAGCTTCGGGGACCGGCGTTGACCTGCAACGCACAGTCTCCGTTGTAAACCTTACCGGAGTTCCAATAACCGAAAGAGGTCGCAGGGATATCATTTAGATTGTGAGTCAGTTGGGCATCTCTCCAGGGATGTGTTCTAGTCCATTATAGTCTTGTCTCGATTGAACACCAAAACATACACTGTTTGCAGCCAGGGCGTGAAGTTCAGCTGTGTGAACTTAACCGTGTATATGTATGTATGTATATATAGATTTATATATATTTGTGTGTCAGTGTGTAGTCGTTTCGAGGAATTATATTGATTTTCATTGCGAGTACGGCTGTTTTGTTTTTTAAGCATGTTCTGATCAGCTTCTGTTTACGCTCATTTGTGCGCCCTGAAAAGTATGTTTAGCGGCGGGTTTCGGATGCTTTCTGCATATCCCGAGCAAGGAGGTCAACGCGGAACGGTGTCCTCCAGGCGGTTGTTCTATGATTGGATTCATCTACGTGTCGCTCACTACTACAGGGATCACGTCGATCCCTGACGATCTTTTCCCTGCTTAGTCTTCGAAGGCCCCAATGGCTGGGACAAACTCGGAGGATGGATGATGACAGAAAAACCAAAAGATCTTCTTTATGGGGAATTACAGTTTTGGAAAAGGTTTCGGTGCCGGCCATTACTTCGTTATAAAGATGTAAGCAAGCGGGATATAAACGATGCGGGCATTGATTTTGGAATCATAGGAACAGGACGGCATGGGTCGTGCTACCTGAAAGGGCAGGATTGAGCATGAAATACAGTCAATGGAGAAACTGACTGCGGATGAGTTTAGGATTCAGCGTTTAAGAAGACACGCCACACCATGCGATGTCGCAAACTGCCCTAACTTACCTTGCACTCACTGTGGAAGACGCTTCTCTGCTAGAATTGGTCTTACGAGTCACATTCGTTACCGTCCTGGACTGTAGTTGCATACCTTTTTTCAAAGCACAACTTACTATCGTCTGACAAGATGGAAAGAGCCAATGATATGATGAAAAATGCATGGAAAGTTTTGCGACATTAAATAGTGAATGATGTATCAATTAATGCCTTCAAGGATAGATTGGATGCGCACAGTGATTATTAGATCTAGTGAATTTAAAATAAACTGGTTGTATACTGAATCTGCATAGTCTTTTAAACCAGTGTAAAGAAGTTAAGTTAAGTTAAGAATAGGCGCTGGACAGATGATGTTCGAAAGTGGACGGTTAAAATCTCGAAGGAGACCCAGGTTAGGACTATGGACGGACAGAAGTGGCAACACGAGGTTCACAAAGCAGTAGTGACATGTGATTCAGCTTCAACCTTCTAGCGTTACGAGAAACAAGATGAGAATTATGTTTTACAATCGCTTCATCTGCTACCATTACGTAGTTTTTTTTTTTAAATTAACAGAATTGGCAAGATAAATATCTGCATAGAAAACTAGACAGGCAGGCGGGCGTATGGGCGAACGGACAGGCCGACAAACATAAAGAAAGATAGATAAACAGTTATACAAATGTATATATATATATATATATATATATATATATATATATATATATATATATATATATATATATATAGACAGGTAGAAAGATCGACAGACAGATAGATAGCTAGATAAATAGATAGACAGGCATATATATATATATATAGATAGATAGATAGATAGATAGATAGATAGATAGATAGTTAGATAGATAGATAAATAGATAAATAGATAGATAAATAGATAGATAGATAGATAGATAGATAGATAGATATATACATTGATTGATAGATGGTTAGGTATAAAGGTGGTTAGGTATGTAGGTGGTTAAGTAGGTAGATATATGGCTAGGTAAGCACATGGCTAGGTAGGTACATGGCTAGGTAGGTACATGTCTAGGTAGGTACACGGCTAGGTAGGTACATGACTAGGTAGATAAATGGCTAGGTAGGTACATGGCTAAGTAGGTACATGGCTGGGTAGGTATGTAGAGATATCATATACAAAATAGCAATGGCGTGTTGTTCATCTATTTCGTTCCATTTGAAGCTATGAGTCACCAGACCAGTTGGCCACACAGAGGGAGCCTGTCTAAAATCACTTAGTGTTTAATTTTAAGTGGTGGTTTCTGCTGCAGGTAATTTACATAGCTGGCAGACGCCGAATGTCGTAGACAAATTCACATATCTGGGCAGTACGCTGTCGAGATCTGTCAGCCTAGACGATGAGGTGGCAAGCAGAATAGCAAACGCCAGAACAGCCTTCGGTAGAATGCGCTCGGTGGTGTGGGCACGTCGTGGCATCAGCGTCAAGACCAAACTCAAAGTCTACCGTGCAACCATCATTCCAACCCTACTATACGCTTGCGAAAGCTGGACTGTATACTCTGGACATGCAAGGAGGTTAAACCACTTCCACACAGGTTGCCTGAGGCGAATATTCCACATCCGATTGCAAGATCGCGTCACTGACATCGAGGTTCTCTCGAGGGCTAACATGCCCAGCATCCATGCACTGCTAGAAAAAGCACGACTAGAATGGGCCGGACACCTCGTCCGTATGTCAGACGAGCGGCTCCCAAAGACGCTTCTCTACGGCGAGCTGAGAGAGGGAGGGCGCGAATGAGGGCGCCCAGAGAAACGTTTTAAAGACGGTCTGAAGGACTCACTGAAAAGTTGCCAGATAGACATCGACACCTGGGAATGTCTTGCGCAAAACAGATCTAACTGGAGAAGCCCAGTCAAATCAGGTGTAGCTACCGGCGAAGACTACCGTGTGGTGAAAGCTCAGAGCAGACGTGAGACCCGGAAATCCCGAACAGCGGGAACACCATCACCTTCTACAAACCTCGTGTGCCCGATATGTAGCAGATGTTTTCGTGCTCGCATTGGCCTGTTCAGCCACATGCGCACCGACACCCAACAGGGACATCTGTGACAAGGATGATGTCGGCGGTCCTCATCGACAAGGATGATGTCGGCGGTCATCATCGACAAGGATGATGTCGGCGGTCATCATCGACAAGGATGATGTCGGCGGTCCTCATCGACAACGATGGACAACTATTATTATAATTGTACATGATGAGATTACAAGCTTTATCTGCTACCCTCTTTAGTCGTCTCCTTGCAGCATACTTCCTTTTTTACTTTTGGTCTACGCTTACACTCCGGACTCCCACTGAGGTAACAACAAAGTAAAAAATGGAAATGTAACTACAGACACAAAACATACCATCAAAATTCCAACTTATTCTTGCTTCTTTCACGTGCCAACTTTGGACAAAGTGTAATGAACACTATTCCATGATATTTATATCTGGTCTAGTTTTGAACCATTTCGGAATATGCAACGTGTATAATTTTGGAAATCATACTGTTAACATTAAATTGTTTCAGCTTCTAATAAAAGTGGAACATAAACGCTTGCAGTTTCTTATATTTAGCGTGGGAGATGTGCAACTGTTGCTACAATTTTCTGCAGTAATTAATAACTGTGACTTTACAAAATGAGAAAGAAATGCTGTCCCAAAAAAAAGTTTTTCCCCGTAAAATTTAGAAATAGGTAACGGTATGTTTTCGCGTTTGCACCAGTAAGGCGTTTTTGAACGTCATTTGTTTAGGAGGAATACGGTAATTGCTTATGTAACTGCGGGACTTGAATTACATAGTTTATGAATCAGGGTCAAGATGTCACTACTGGTTGGGTGTTTGTTTAAGATATATATATATATATATATATATATATATATATATATATATATATATATATATAGAGAGAGAGAGAGAGAGCGAAGAGAGATATATATTTATAGATATACAGATAAAGAGTGAGTGAGAGAGAGAGAGAGAGAGAGAGAGAGAGATAGAGCGAGAGAAATCCACAATCCATGTCACAGATGTTTGTACTTGGTGTTGGTTTATGAAGAATTAAGTTTGGCTCAGGTTTTCAATATAATTATGTATTTCTATACAGCAAATACTCGAATACTGACAGACACATATCCTGGGTAAATATATGAACACCCCAGGTTGTATGAAACTATCCACATTCTCAGTGTGGCGAAACAAAATGGGTTCTTTCAAATATGCATTTCGAAATATTATCTGGTTTTGCTCTGACCTACTGATCTACAAACTTACCTGGCAATCACCTATCTATCTACTTTCTTTCTGTCTGTCAGTCTATACGTGTATCCATCATTCCAACAGTATGAGCGTTTGGCAACCCTTTCTGTCACTTTGAACACGTTCTGAGGCCGAATATGCAGCACAGTGAATGAGTAGATAGAAGCCAACAACTGACAGCTGACTTCTTGCACCACAGTCAGCGTACCAGATCTGACCATGAACCTACTTCGCCTCCAAGCGGCGGCCCTAGAAACATGGTGCACAAGTGTGGTCCGGGTAGGAAATGGGGATCGAAGTGAAAGCTAACCCAGTACCTGGAAAAAAGCTTACTGAAATCCGATGTATCGATCCGAACTGGGTATATATCGCAGCCCGATGTAAACTATGACACGGTATCATCACGGTCTATTCGGGACGAACGAATAAAAGGAAAGAACAGAGGAGAAGAATAAGAAGCAGAAAATGGCAGAAGAAGAAGAAAAAGCATTGGAAGTGGAAAAGACGAAATAGAAGAAGAAGAAGCAGAAAAGTAAAAGAAAAAGAAGTAGGAAAGTAGACGAAGAAAAAGGAGAAAAAGAAGAAACAGAAGAAGAAGAAGAAGAAGCACAAAAGGAGAAGAAAAAGAAGAAAAAAGGTTTGGAAGTAGAAGAAGAACATGAAGAAGAAGAAGAAGAAGAAGAAGAAGCAAAAGAAGAAGAAGAAGAAGAAGAAGACGAAGAAGAAGAAGAAAAAGAAGAAGAAGAAGAAAAAGAAGAAGAAGCATAATAGTAGATGAAGAAGAAGAAGCAAAAGGATTGGAAGTAGAAGAAAAACAAGAAGAAGAAAAATAATGATTAGAAGAAGAAGAAAAAGCATGAAAGTGGAAGAAGAAGATAAAGAAGAAGAAGAAGCAGAAAAGTAAATGAAGAAGAAGAAGAAAAAGAAGAAGAAGAAACTTGAAAGTAAAAGAAGAAGAAGAAGAAGCAGAAACATGGAAGCAAAAGAAAAAAGAAGAACACGAAGAAAAAGAAGAAGAAACTTAAAAGTAGTAGAAGAAGAAGAAGCAGAAAAGAGGAAGAATAAGAAGAAGCAGAAAAGTATATAAAGAAGAAGAAGAAGAAGAAGAAAAAGAAGAAGATGTATAATAGTAGAAGCAGAAGAAGAAGCAGAAAAGTAGAGGAAGAAGAAGAAGAAGAAAAAGAAGAAGAAGCATACAAGTTGAAGAAGTAGAAAAAGCAGAAAAGTATATGAAGAAGAAGAAGACGCAACAGAAAATTAGATAAAGAAGAAGAAGAAGAAAAAGAAAAAATAGCATAAAAGTAGTAGAAGAAGAAGAAATACAGGAGAAGAAGAAGAGGAAGAAAAAGTGAAAGAAGAAGAAGAGGACATTGTTGCATTTGTTTACGTCTTTAGAACCCATAATTGTGCGTGTACATTATTATATGTTGTACTTATTTGTAAGTCAAGGACATACCACCCGAGTGGTTGCTGGGACAAGCAGAGCATAACCAGGGTTTCCTTTCCGGCATGTCGTAAGAGACGACTTAGAAAAATTGTGCACGAACTTGATAACCTTACCACGTAAAAACAATTGCTATAACATTCGCACTGCAAATATTTTGGCTTTTTTAAAAGCTAGTTATGGGAGTCAAATGCAGTGTTGGGCCTATGCTTCAACAAATGGGGCGATGGATTACGTTAAGTTATGCATACAATATTCATGTAACATGTCGCGCGATTAAAAAACAGTGTGCGATCAATAATAATTAATTCACAGCCTGCAGATGCATTAAGATAGGGAAGATCACATTTTTAATGGATAGTTTTCACTTTGCGGATATACATACTGTCCCTAAAGTGATCCTTTTGGAATGTTATAAATGCGAATGCGCAGTGCCAATAAGTTCGTTTTATACACGTTGAAAGGACGATTAGGCTAACGTCTGGTCAGTCAAAACACGCTGATCAAACAATATTAGTTAGGGTCAGGAGAAATATACTGGCCAAGACACTCACCTGACCTCCTCGTTGGTCGTCCTTGGAACATGTGCTGTTGTCTAGGACAACAGTCTGGATATCAAGGGGAGTTTTGACGTGATCTCCGTAGTAGTGAGTGACACGCAGATGATGCCAAGTGTAGCAGAACCGCCTGGAGGACCCCAGTCCACCTTCATCAGCACGCTCGAGATGTGGGGAAAGCTACTGTAATTCGTCACTTAACGCCCTTTTCAGGGCGCACATAAGAGTAACCTACTCATTGTGGGCATTCGAAACAACAACAACACATTATGGAAATTGTATAACAATTATTGAACTTATGTACGGGTCCTTGGAATCCCCTCGCTTCTAAACTTCGTCTACTAAGCCTAACGGATAACCCGGCCCTGGCTGAAGCATGATGTGCCGAGAGTTTGGGTACCTAACACAGTAGAACGCTCTACCCTTTTAACAACAAGGCGAACGAAAAAAAATACAATTTAGTTTGGCAAACGAGGCAGATAAAGCTGCAAAAAAAGGAATTGTGAAAGGACTGTACAACAGTATTAACAAACAAGTAACTAAAAAATATAAGAAAACAAATGGCTTTATGTATTTTTAAAAGTAAACATTTGGCTTGGCTTGACTTCGTTCATTCTCAATCTCCCACTACTAAACACTGAAATGGCTTAAGTAGCAGAATGTAGTCCAGAGAACGGAATGCGTTATGTCGAAGTTTACAGCTTGGCTGCTATATTTACACCTTTCGATCCAACACATCCGACTTCAGCAAGCATTTTTTGAGTACCGGGTTAGAATTCCCTCTTCTTAGCTAGTCTGCTCTGTTGCAGCATGTTATCCAGGATCACAGCGTGGAGGGTGTACAATTTTAATTTCAATATTGACTTTGTCATACGTGCACAATATGTTGTATGTTAATGTATTTTTATAATCAAGTAGTCTCAGTATTTGCAATCAATGTTGCTAGTGTTTCTAAAATGGCACTGCATGTGTTCAGCTGCTATAATTTCCGTCATTGGGTGATTCCGTCATTGGGTGATTCCGTCATTGGGTGATTCCGTCATTGGGTGATTCCGTCAGTTGGTGATTCCGTCATTTATTTAATTTTTTGCTTCTGGAATTAAACGCTCACACTAAATAACATAATAGGATCCAGAGAAATCCAGATTCCCATCAAATGTAGACAACCCAATTGCAAGTCCGTACTGTTATATGTGACCGATTTATAGATAATGACCGAAACCATAAAAAAATACACCAGTTCTTCATTACCAGATTGCCAAGATTGGGTAAATGGTATACAGTTGCAGGGAATAGTGGGGAATAACGACATGTTGGGAAGAAGCCAACAATAGTTTCTGTAACACCAAATTAAGAGAAGAAATTGGGATGTACAGAATGTACGTTCAGGAGAGCACTGTCCAATATAGCCTGACAGGCTCTCATATGGAATCCTCGCGAAGAGAAAGAGAAGTATACCTACATATACACGGAGAAGAGAATGTGAGAGGGAACTATGATGAAATGATTAAAACTGTAGAGAGGCAGAAACAGTAGCCCAAGACCCTGTGTCATGGCGAGATGTGGTCAATGGCCTGTACAGCGAGAGGAGCAATGAGCTTTCATTAATTGATTGACTGATCAATTGATTGACTGATCAATTGATTGACTGATTAATTGATTGACTGATCAATTGATTGACTGATCAATTGATTGACTGATTAATTGATTGACTGATCAATTGATTGACTGATTAATTGATTGACTGATCAATTGATTGACTGATCAATTGACTGACTGATTAATTGATTGACTGATCAATTGATTGACTGATTAATTGATTGACTGATCAATTGATTGACTGATCAATTGATTGACTGATTAATTGATTGACTGATCAATTGATTGACTGATCAATTGATTGACTGATCAATTGATTGATTGTGTAAATGAATAATGGTTCATGGAACCGACTTCATTGTATCTGGTGGCCACCATATGTGCTCAATCCATGTCATTTCTGAAAGTGGCGTCGACAGAGCACGAACTCCTTAACTCTCGCGGTGGCTCCGAGATTTCCCATAGACTTCGTCAGGTAGACAATTACTGCGGGATCAACTAAAAGAAGCAGTCATAAGATGTAAAAAACTACCTCGTTCTGTGAAACTGATTCGAACCTATTTCGTTTGGATTGTACATCTAAGATCACAACAACTCCTTCAACAATCCAACATTGATTGAGGATTTGTATGGAATAAAACAAATCGTATAGGATAGATAATCCTGACAACAAACAACTGCTGCCTTATAGGTAGGATGGGAATAACCAGAGGTTAGACGAGCAGCCTCAAACACGTTTATACTGAAGACAGGTGCAGTTGGTTCCTGTGTGCAGATTTCAGTGCAATGCAACTCACCAGATAAAGACAACACAGAAATGAGCTCTAATTGATGAAACAGCAAGGGATCAGTAGAGGTTCCAGTAGAGTGTGTATAACCAGTGAGATAAAGGAATTGCCAATCCTTATAATCTTTAACATTGACTATCAGGATCGCGAACAGTTATATCGACATTTTGTATGTCGATTGACATAATCAAGCAATCAAAATCCTTCAGCTCCGTGTAGGGCACATGACTCAACAAATGCATAGTGTCCCCTTGAACTATTCTTCTTCTTTGCGTTCATGATCTTTTGGTAATGCTTTATCTGCAGGCCAGTCGCCATGATGAAGTCTGTAGTCTTCACCAGGTCGGAGCGGCTGACCCACATCTTTTTTTCTCTGGCCAGGTCTGGTATCCCATTTCCCTATAGATTGGGCATTCCTGTAGAATATACACAGGGTTCTAGTCCCCTGTTCCACATGGGCACTCATCGGTGTGTGAGATCTTCAGTCGGTATAGATGTTCTAGTAGTCTGCAGCGTCTCATTTCAACAGACCGACGTCTTATCTGTTTTCTTTATTACAATCTTTCATTTAACTTGGCATGGCTGTTGCCATGTGGCGTGTACATCTGTTTCTCCTATGTTTACCAACTTCTCCATTTGCCAGAGAGTTAACATTGTGTACACAACCGTTGCTAGTTCTTAGTTGGCCTACACTGCTACACGGGCGGATATTCTTGTTCAGATCCTAGATCTGGCATGAGCTAAATGAAGCTACGAGGAGGATTCCCTGCATAACAGGCTAAACTCGATCAGCTTATTACTCCGCTGCGTTGAAACAAGTGTCGCTTAGGGTAGTTAACCGAAGGGAGAGTCCATCTTAATTGGCTCAAACACTAGAGCAAATTTGACCCGCAGCCTGTTAGGCACCATCTATGCTGCTCTTAAGAATCCACCTTGTCATAACCGGTATTATGTAATGTCACACAATCGCCTCTTACAACATGCTCTCGGTGGGGCAGTGATGCTATTAATGCCCTAGTCACACACAGACCCGACAGACTACTACTAGTGCACCTGTTTATATATCAAACGTTCACTCCTATTGTCTTTAAAAAAATGTATCAGTATAAATAGCAGCTTGTACCGAAAAAGAAACCATACTTTAAAAAGAATGGACTGTGTATTAATTCACCCCAAACAGAGACCACCGAGTTCCCATTGTACGTTGCGGGACATTCAATTTCGGGTTAAGAAGAGGACTGGCCGATATAATTTTATTTTAAGTAAATAAATAAAGATTTAGATAACGATGGAAGTGTAGAAAATGTAGTTTTATTCAGTTTTGCGAAAGGTTAGGGTTTTGGTTACGAAAAGAGTTACGTTTGTCGTTAGATTTATGCTTAGGGTTAGATAACATGGTTGTTATTACATCGTCTGACAGAATGGATAATGTCATGCTATTGTAGACACTGGATGCTACTCTCCTTGTCACTGACCAACGTTGACAGATTCAAGAAATTCTCGTCTATACTCGAAGAATGTTTGACACCCCCAACAGTTAAAAAGTGGACTAATCTGTGACATCTCTACATTAAATTCGATGCTAATATATATATGTATATATATTTTTTTTGTTTCGGGTGAATTACGACGCACGTGTCAACAAAATATTTACTTGTGTTTGTGTCAATGAAAAAGGCACGCAAGTCTGAGGTGCAGATTCTTTGTTGCTTTCTCTGCATTGTGATAATTGACCTATTGACAAATGAGATTTGTTTGTATGGATGGCTGCGTTGTATTTTTCTTGTTAGTTGACTTGTCCATTATGTTTTACTCTTTATGACTTCAAATTTATAAAGAAAAAGATAACACGTCCAATGCCCCGATATTACATCTTCCAAAATATACTTTCTTTAGACCAAAGCCCCAGCTCACATAAAACAGGACATTACAAATTAACGAAGAAGACCTGAATTTCGCCTTCAAAAATAAGTGGTAAAATTGGTTAGCATTACGTACACGTTCACCCAAGTGCGTATAAGCCGACCTAAGAAGAGTGTGTAGTCATATATTGTTAAACCACTGCTATTTAGATCACCACTATAATTGCCTTCCCGTAAAAAGGTCAGCTACAAGGTAGCACTAGCTTCACTTAAACAGTACAGACATAACAATTATAAGCGATGTACTTACCCATCTGTCGAGCAAAGATGTTATACTCTTGAAGTACATAGACTTGAACTATTTATGAAACCTTGGTACACACTGTTTTCATTATGCTATTCCTTGCATGTAATCAAATAAGCCGTCCCTAGAACGATCAGATCTTAACTTCACCAACCGTTAACACGTTATACTGTATATCCTACATATGGCCTCCTTTGTTAACATGTCTCAACTGTGTTCCTGACTAGATCAACAAAGTGCGTTTGTCCTCACGATAACCTACAAAGACTTTCCGTATTCTATGCTTCTTTTTTTTTGTTCCCCTGCTCTTGCCTTGCGACGTCGCAGAGCGATTTGCGATAGGTGGGAGACTTGTGCTGCCGACATTTTAATTTTTGGAGTTTTTTCTGTATCCCCCTCAAACCATCGTGGCCGGATTTGACCTCTTGATCGGGACCCTGAAACCTCCCTGTGGAATTTTTTTGCTGCAGGGTTAATCATACTTCACCTTTGTCAGATGGCCAAACCCATTTTTCTTATGGCTTGGCTGGGCTTTGTTCGTTCTCAATCTTCCGCTACCAAACCCTAAAAGGGTTTAAGTAGCAGAATCTAGTCCAGAGAACGGAATGAGTTGTGTCATAGGTTACAGCTTGACCGCGATATTTGCACCTTTCGGTCCAACACATCCGATTTCAGTTACAATTTTTTTAGTACCGAGTTAGCATTCCCTCTTCGATCCCTTCTCCTTAGCCAGTCTGCCTTGCTACAGCCTGTTATCCAGGATTAGCACGTGGAGGTATATAAGGGTGTTGACAGCTCTAGTTCGATGGCTCTGACGTTAGCAGTCAGCTATGGGTCGCTGACCACTGCTGCTCATGCGCTACTTAGTATATTGATCCCTTATGCTTCAATATAGTAGTCACCCGATGCAATCCCAACCGTTTTCCTCAGCGTGCTGTTACAAATTTTGTCGAGAATTATCTTTTCTGCTTCATTTCGTACACGTTCATATTTCGAAGGCCTGGATATTACGTTTGTGCCTATCTAATATTGTCCATGTTTGACGCTGATAACATAACGTATCCATCTTCAACGTGTTTATCAGTGTCTGGTTAGTGGTTATTGTGACACTTGAACGTTTTAGTATCTGTACTAGCTGGTAACACCTTCTTTGCTTTTGTGAATTATTATTAACTCTCTGTCCAGTGAGCGGTCGTCAGTGAAGACACTTCCCAGGTACGTCAATTATCGTACCTGCTTTAGGGTTATATCGCCAGCGTGGTAACTGCGCTGTGTCGCTGTGCAACAGGACAATGTCTCTAATCGACCATTACACTTGTGAGACTGGACGGTAAGAACACTAGTCTTATTACCTAGTCTTATTACCTATTCTTATTACCTAGTCTTATTACCTAGTCTTATTACCTAGTCTTATTACCTAGGTTGTTGGGAAGGAAGACTAACGTCTGGTGAGGCAAAATATAATGGACAAGACCCTCACCTCGGATTCCTCGTAGCCCTTCCTGGAAACGGGCTGTTTTCATGGAACCTGGCTAACAAGGTGAGGGATCAACGTGATCCCCGCAGTAGTGAGCGACAGGCAAATGAAGCCAACATAACACTACTGCTTGGAGGGCCTCTGCCTACCTTCATCAGCACGAACGGGATGTGAGGAGAGCTACGACAACCTGCCACTTGAGTACCTTTGTAGACGTTGTTGTTGTTGTTCTTCTTCTTCTTCTTCTTCTTCTACTTCTTCTTCTTCTTCTTCTTCTTCTTCTTCTTCTTCTGCGTTCATTCTTAATCTCCCGCTACCAAGCCCTGAACAGGGCTTTGCAAGTAGCCGGATTTAGTTTGGAGAACGGATTTGCGTTGTGTCGCTAATTTACAGTTTTACTGCAATATTTGCACCTTTTGGTCCGACACATCAGTCTTCCGCAGAGTGGACATTCAGCAGCAACAACCTAGCTGTTAATTATTGCCTGACTCACAACGAGGAACGAGTCATTTAGTCTCAGGCAGGAATTTTGGTCAGTATCTGCGCAACTGCACTCTATAGTTCGCTGGCTGTACACACTCGCGCTTGTTCTTCACATGTTACATTTTCTCTGCTGGACCCATGAGGTATGATTTGTTTACTTGCTGAGTTGGGGTATAGAGAAATACCAGCAAAAGCTCCAGACCATTCTATTCATTATCTTCCTGCATGTATGTATCATCCATGAGGGTAATTGATAAAGGACAAAGAGCAACTATAGAGACAAGAATCCACTCAGCCTATGGAGGGGGTAAGGATTGGTGCAACCTAGACCATATAGGACTCGCCGGTTGATTCTGCAGATACACCTTTGGGGCTTCTCAGTTACTTAGTCTGTTCCTTCTCCAAAGACCAAAGCCGTGTTCGACGGGTGATCCTGCTAGAATTAGTATTCCCGCCGGTATAGCTCTCGGGATCATTGGTGAGCACAAACTCTTCAACCACACCAAGAACAAGAACAATAGAACAATACAAGGTTCAAGGCCTCTGTTCGCTGTCCGTCACCAAACTTATTGTAGCTTCTGATCCAAGACTGAGAGTCAGAAATGATGGTGGCTTCCATTAACGGTATCAGATAGCCATCTTAGAGGTGAAGTCCTTGAAGTCTGCTTTCATACTGGAAGTTGCTGGCATGTATGCCTGGCTGGGATCATCAACGACATTGCCCTTCACATGGTCCAAAAGAAGATCTGGGTAGGAATACTAACGTCTGGTCAGGAAAAACAAACTGTTAGTCAGGGACAGGCAAAACAAAACTGTTTGTCAGTGTCAGGCAAAACAAAACTGTTAGTCAGGGTCAGGCAAAACAACACTGTTATTCAGGATCAGGACTAAAAAAACTGTTAGTCAGGGTCAGGCAAAACAAAACTGTTAGACAAATATATTAGACAAGAGATTCACCTCGACTGCTGTGTAGTCTGCGGACTATTCTTCTTGGCAGTCTGGTTAACGATGTGGGTATAGACGTGATCCCTGTGGTAGTGAGCGACACGCAGATGGCACCAAGCATAGCACACTCGTCAGTATGACCCAGTCCACCTTTTTCATCACGCTCGAGATGTGAGGAAAGCTACTGCAACCCGCAACTAACAACAACAACAACAGCAGCAACAACACAACAAGACCCTTCTACATCTCCACAAGGTGATCCTGAATAACAGGCTGCAATAGAGCAGACTGCCTAAAGAAAAGGGATCGAAGAGGAAAGGCTAACACTGTACTAAAAATTGACTGCTTGTTTCGAATGTGTCGGACCGAAAGGTGTAAATATCACAATCAAGCGGGTAACTACGACACAACGCATCCCTTTCTCCGAACTACACACTACTGCTTACAAATCCCTTTTCAGAGCTTGGTAGCCGGAGATTGAAAACGAAGAAGAAGAAGATCTAGAAGCAGTAAACCCAATTAAGAACAGAAAAACCACAATGAATAACTCTTTTTCCAGTTAATCAGAAGAAGGTGTCTCCCCCTTCCCTCCATATTCCTACCTCTACATCACGTGGCTTCTCCATTCAACTACTTAAAACGTTTACCGTATTTGTTCAGGTTCAATGTTAAGAATAAAATGTATTATAATACTTTCAATCCACTTAACTTCCACACAGCAAGTACTACCACCCCGTCAGACCCGTATCCCTTATAATAATCTTATCAACATAAGTCAGGCACTCAGAAACACAGTGTACACCAGCTTGTAGTTTTACATTTTCTGCTTCGTCATCTGCATATGTTTAACACGTTCTTGGTCCTTTTTAATTAATTATATTTACAATCATTGCATTTCATGGACAAAGAGAAATGTTTTTATAAAATTTCAAACTGTTGAAAAGAGTGTCCTGCACACTTCATTGTGTCTGCATGGTTAAGCGACCTTTATTCGTCAACCTCGTGCATCCTTCAGGTTTACCTCTTATATGCGAACAACTATAATAATGATAATTATATTTCATTTCCAGATAAGGTAAACGGATGGTAGTTCCATATCAGACACTGTCGTCGGGGTTGAAGTACTAGAGACTGCATTGTACTAAGCCACAGCTTGATGAAATGGGATACTCAAATCCCTCCCTCCATGCCTTTGCTCTCCCCTAACCATCAGCCAGGCATCCAACTTACAGCTGGGTCAACTTGGGCTGCCTGTAGCTGAAGTTAAACTCCGTATCTTTGTCAGTAACCAATTTTGAAATGCTAAGAACTGCATTAATGTATACGCATTTGAAATACACAATGATGTAATAGTGCAATGTCTAAATGCATGATTCCTTATCACATCAACGATTACATTCATATTATTTCATCTATTTCATGTTCATATGTAGACTACTTTGTTGATATGTTGCTTATATTCAGGCTGTTTTGTGGATGTAATAAGTATTTGTAGATTGTATTGTCGATTTAATATGTATGCGTATATTATATTGCCGATGAAATATGTATTTGTAGATTGTTTTGTCGATGTAATATGTATTTGTAGAATTTATTATCGATATAATATGCATTTGCAGATTTTATTGGTCACGTAATAATATATTTATATGGACATTTGGAAACGTATTGTTTATATGGACATTTGGAAACGTATTGTTTATATGCGCACTATTCTTGCAAGGTTATTTAGTTGATTTCAGGCAGATGAGGCTCGAAAGCCTAGAAAGGCAACTCATCTAGGAGAAAGAAAACTCTGATTTCTAACCATCTGAAGCCTTGCAGATAAGACGTATCTTGTCGGGTTTTGTCAGATATGGCTGTGCAACCTGTTTTCTGATAACTCTGAAAGTTGGTCAGCGTCTTCCAAACCTGACAACCGACGATATGCGAAGCAGCACACGCAAGAGAATGCAATGCCTTATCCTAGCGCGAAGAAAGGCAACCTCAGCTGAGTGTTATCGCAGGGCAGCGTGAGGTTCAACTTCACTCTCAAGTATTTGGGGGCCGTGCTGTGTTCCAGATCCTGTCCTTGCCATTTGATCTGCAACTTTCTATTCGCCTCTCCGTTTCTAGGGTGGTATGCACATACTTTAGTTTTGCTGGGGTTTGTTTAGAGGTGATTTTTATAGTAAAATAGAGCAAGGGAATCAAAAGCGTTGGTCAGTTTCTGTTCGACTTCTTCTGTCCTCAAGTCATCTGGGCCAGCTGCTTTGTTGTTTTTCATTTCATTGATTGCATCATTTAGTTCTTGCAAGGAGAATATGTCATTCTCATGTCTACAATCTCGTTGGATATTGATTTTGAGTGGGTTTTTTCCGCGTTGTAGTAATTGGTGGGCTATTTGATTGGGGGTTACCCGTGTTACGGCTGTAGGAGCACTCGTTGGATCATTACTGACATTTTAAATAAGTTCCCAGGAGCGTCTACTGTTTTGTTTAAAATTAAGGTCTTCCACCAAATGGCGCCATTTTTATGTTTTTTGACTCTGATATGGCATATAGCAGGTCTTCCCCAGCCTTGATGGTTTCATCAGAGAGAGGGTCACTTTCAAAAAGTGCTTGGTTATGCTCGTATATCGTCTTTGATTCATCGTTAAGGACTGGAATATACCAGTTCTGCAGCGACATGCTCTGTGGTGTCTAGAAATTCTTTTTCCAAGTTTGACAAAGGCCTCACATTTTGCTGAAGTTAGTAGTAATGTATGCACCTCTTTGTCAAGTCAAAGGTAAGTGGACCCCATTTGGCTCGTCTTGAAAGCGTCTTTTGAATGGTACGCTTTCCGGTTTGTCAACTGCCGTGACGGTGCATGAAATAGGCCCGTGTTGCGTCCGTAATATGGGCTCCTCTGCATATTTTGCAACAGTGTATTTTCCTGTCACTAACAAATTTGTTTATCAGGATTGTAACCTTTTCTCCATCTGCAGCTATTAAAAGATGGTGACAATTTTGCGTCGTGCAAGTGCTGCAGTCCATTCTGTTCTGCCCAGTTCTCCAGCTTTTCTCCATTAGCATCTGATTCATGCATTGTTGTGACAGTTGAGTCTATTTTGACTATTTTGTTGCTTTGTGATCTGAAGTTGTCAGGTTCTTTGCACACACAGTTCTCATTCGTTGGTTTATATACTGATGTCACTGTACATGATTTAGTTTATATCGTGAGGATCTCTTTATTTTCTCATGATGTTTGGCACGCTAAGCTTATATCTATGTTTGGTGTGACAAAGATGGCGTTCACATATTGCTTATGTATTATCCAAGAAGCGTCATGCTGTCTATTTTTGGTCTTCTGTCAGTGATTGGTCCCTTGGACCATTAGTACATCGCATTTGCGCTGAATGTATATTTCAGACAGCAGTGTTTTTTTGTTGGCGGAGAGTCCTTCGATGTTGACTGAGATCAACAAAAGGCCTTTTTTTACTTTCCGTGGTATTATTAGTGCTTAGGGGCTAAAAGGATTGGCCGATTGAAAATCGTTTCCAGGCAACGCCCGACTGCTTAATGGTTGCAACCTTCGAGGAGGTTCCTTTCGTGTGCTAAAAGTAGAATTACTATCATCTGACAAGATGATAAGAGCAAATGATTTAGTCGATTTTATATACCGGTATGTCGACTGTACTGTTGATATCATGTTTATGTGTAGGCTATTTTAGTAATGAATTGTTTATATGAAAACTGTTTTGACAATGTAAAAGATTGCTATGTCGTTGTGAGTTTTGAGTTTCACAATTTGTTTTAATTAAAAAAAAAATTTTAAAACGATTGTAAATTGTACATTTTAATTGATTTGAAAATAGATTTAAAGAAAAACAAAAAAGTGTAAAGAAGAAAAAGGAGAAGATAAATAATAATAATAATAATAATAAGAAGAAGAAGAGGAAGAAAAAGAAGAATAATAATACGAAGAAGAAGAAGAAGAAGACGAAGGAGAGAAAAAGAAAATGGAATGAAGACAATGTTTTTCGATTTTAACATTTTTGGTATACCTTTAAAGGAACTTTCTGTTCAATAGTAATATTTCGAACCTTGTTCTCGAAGATTTTTTAATATCCCATGGTCTCAATTTATGGCCAGTTTTAATTCTGTAAGGGTGTAGGCCTAGGCGTATTTTTGTAAGCCATATCGGCTTTGCCAAATGAGACACCAACCTGCTTTGATAATTTCCTGATGGACATCTTCGACTTCAGATCATACAACCTGAGATATCCAACACTTTCTCCTCTGTCAGTACGGATGCACTCCAAATTTTCTAGCATCACACACAGATCTTGTTTCCCGGAATTTCATAATTAACTTCCGCACCGCATTACGATGTGGCACCATGTTCTCCAGAAACTGTGCCTGAAAGCGTCGTTGAACGTATCTCCACCACACAGAAACTCATGCCACACTAGGAACATACGCTTTTCTACAGAATGGCTTCCTTGGCAACCGACCTGCAGGGGAACATAGAACTGACAGGAAGTTGAAAGAAATGAGACCAAAGAACGTTTGGTGAAGAACAGGTCAAGGTCACTGTATTTTCATGAGCGAAGATCAAGAAAATGTCCCAAAATGCGAATCATTGGGAAGGTTTACATTGTATACTTTTGTTACACTGTTTTCAGGTGTGGAGTCCTTTTCTAGAGGGGATATAAAAATGCTAGAAAGTATGCAAACGAACTACACAATTGGTAGTGCGTTTCTGAACTTATAGTTATGAGGAAAGACATAAAAACGGGTCTACAGTGTCCAGAAAAGAGAAGAATTTGAGGTGATTTAATACAGGTTTATCAGACTATTAAGGAACAGTCCAAACCATCTGGCTAGAGAAATTCACAGAAAACACACAGAAATCCTTGAAGCTGAAACCAAAACGTGTGAAGCACTCATTCCAGAACCTTGCACACAGAGCAGGGTTAACATTTCAGGGTTAATGAAGAAAAATGAGCAGTCAGGAACAGAACAAAAATTCCACGTTCTGCAGAAGCTAAAGAGACAGCACCATAGAAACTCTTGGACACACGTATATTTAGATGGATAAAATGAGAGGCAAAGAAATCTACATTACACACTCAAATGGCAACATAGGAAATCAATTTATACCAGCAGGAGAAACCTGTACCAATTTCAGAGTTGAAGCAAGAGTTGTTCATTTCTTCTGTCAAAACATAACTACAAGGAAAATGGCCATTCTAACAGACTCCAGGAGTGTACTCCAGGCCATCTCAAGCTCCAAACAAGATAGACTCTCACACGAAATAAAATACAACATAGGATTGCTGTCTTAAAAAACAGATTTAGTCCTACAAGTAATTCCCGCCCACTGTGGGATCCCAGGAAGGAGGAAAGCAGATGAGCTCGCAAAAGCCAAAAGTGGAGGCACGCAGATTCCCTATACACAGATCTACAAAGAAGCAAAGACACTCATCAAATGATCTATGAGAACAGAATGGAGAGAACAGCACACAGAATACAAGCCAGAAAATGACAGCATAGACAAACTTGGCAGAGATGGACATACAAAAATCTTCAGGCTCAGAATGGGACATTGTAGACTCAAGGACCACCTCCACAGAATGGTTCTCAGAAACACTGCCACGTGCGATTGTGGAGTACAAGTACTAGGACATATTCTGCAGAACTGTCCTACCTATGCAGACCAAAGAGAGGCAGTCTGGCCTGGGAAAGCGAATATGCTCCAAAAGCTGTGTGGAACCGGCGAAGACCTGAAAAGAAGTCTTCTTAGTGAATCTCACCGGACTAAAAGCATAGCATCAGTTGATCGATGAAGAAGAAGAAGAAGAAGAAGAAGAAGAAGAAGAAGAAGAAGAAGAAGAAGAAGAAGAATACAGATTTATAAGATGATCAAGGAAATAGATAAATCAGACTAAAATATGTTATTTTTCAAAATACAACGGCCTACAAGAACAAGAAGGCACAAATACAAATTAACATATTTAAATTATAACAAATTCATAACATGAATGTTCCCTTCTTTTGACCAAAAGAACCTCCAGTTGTATCCAAGGACCCCTTACTCTGGCTCAAAGAATAAGCACAGTATTTCTGGGAATGCAGATAAAGGCAAGTAAATAGAGTTGTGCATAGGGCTAGCAACCTAATTGAGTAAAATAAATTGCTACATACATCACCACTGCAAAAGCACAACCAAATATTATAGAGACCTGAAGGAGGTCCAAGTCTATTGATGCAGGCTTCTTAAGGGAGATACGTCCTTTAGTGCAGGCTTCCTGAAGGAGGTCTAGGTCTTTTAATGGAGGCTTCCTGGAGGAGGTCATAGTTCTTTAGTGGAGACTTCCCGGAGGAGGTCCTTCATTTTGTGGAGGCCGCTAGAGGGAGGTCCAGGTTCCTTAGTGCAGATTTCCTGAAGAAGGTCCAAGTCTCTTAGTTCAGGCTTTTTAAGGGAGATATGTCCTTTAGTGCAGGCTTCCTGAAGGAGGTTCAGGTCTCTTAATTGAGGCTTCCTGTAGGCTGTCGCTCATTTTTTGCAGGCTTCCGGAAGGAGCTCCAAGTTCTTTAGTGGAAACTTCCTGGAGGAGGTCCTTCATTTTCTTTAGGCTTCCAGAGGGAGGTCCAGGTTCCTTAGTGCAGGCTTCCTGAATGAGGTCCAAATCTCTTAGTGCAGGCTTCATGAAGGAGGTCCAAGTCTCTTAGTGCAGGCTTCCTGGAGGAGGTCCGTCCTTTAGTGCAGGCTTCCTGAAGGAGGTCCAAGTTTCTTAGTGCAGGCTTCCTGAAGGAGGTCCAAGTCTCTTAATGCAGGCTTCATGAAGGAGGTCCAAGTCTCTTAGTGCAGGCTTCCTGGAGGAGGTCCGTCCTTTAGTGCAGGCTTCCTGAAGGAGGTCCAAGTCTCTTAGTGCAGGCTTCCTGAAGGAGGTCCAAGTCTCTTTGTGCAGGCTTCCTGAAGGAGGTCCAGGTTCCTTAGTGCAGGCTTCCTGAAGGAGGTCCAAGTCTCTTAGTGCAGGCTTCATGAAGGAGGTCCGTCCTTTAGTGCAGGCTTCCTGAAGGAGGACCGAGTCTCTTAGTGCAGGCTTCCTGAAGGAGGTCCAAGTCTCTTAGTGAAGGCTTCCTGAAGGAGGTCCAAGTCTCTTAGTGCAGGCTTCATGAAGGAGGTCCGTCCTTTAGTGCAGGCTTCCTGAAGGAGGACCGAGTCTCTTAGTGCAGGCTTCCTGAAGGAGGTCCAAGTCTCTTAGTGAAGGCTTCCTGAAGGAGGTCCGTCCTCTAGTGCAGGCTTCCTGAAGGAGGTCCAAGTCTCTCAGTGCAGGCTTCCTGAAGGAGGTCCAGGTTCCTTAGTGCAGGCTTCCTGAAGGAGGTCCAAGTCTCTTAGTGCAGGCTTCATGAAGGAGGTCCGTCCTTTAGTGCAGACTTCCTGAAGGTGGGCCGAGTCTCTTAGTGCAGGCGTCCTGAAGGAGGTCCAAGTCTCTTAGGGAAGGCTTCCTGAAGGAGATCCGTCCTCTAGTGCAGGCTTCCTGAAGGAGGTCCAAGTCTCTAGGTGCATGCTTTGATATATTAAAATAGTGTGATAAGATCGCTAATGTGGAACTGTTGAACATAACCAAACCGATTAGAGAGATTGGAATAGTATAAGATACTAATGTGGAACTGTTGGGAAGAACCAGACAGAATAGAGAGATTGGAATAGTAAAAGATACTAATGTGAAACTGTTGGCCAGAACCTGACAGAATAGAGAGATTGGAATAGTATTAGATACTAATTTGGAACTGTTGGACAGAACCAGACATAATAGAGAGATTGGAATAGTATAAGCTACTAATGCAGAACTGTTGGACAGAACCAGACAGAATAGAAAGATTGATATGGTATAAGATACTAATGTAGAACTGTTTGGAAGAATCAGCCAGAATAGAGAGATTGGAATAGTAGAAGATCATTTATGTAGAAATGATGGAAAGAACCAGCCAGATATCTGGGGAACATGACATGAAAAAAAGGTCCTAGTGTTGGGTAAGACACACATTAAAGAAACCTGCTAATAGTATTACAACACAGTCTCTGTTCTAGAATCCCCAGGGCAAATGAAGTAGATGCAGACCAAAACACACACGGGGAAGAGAGCTTGAGACAAACATAAAGAAAACGTGGAGGTGATCCAGGACAGCATGTCATGACATGTATTTGTTAAAAATATGTTCTCCACAGGGAGCTGAAATGGTTTTGATTGTTACGTATCAAAAAAATAACTACAAGAAAATGTGATTCAATGGGAATGAAAACAGCGGGTGACCTAACAGTGTTGATACCTCGTTCTCATGACCAAGAGGCACAGATAAACAAAAATCCAAGTAATGCATATGTTTATTATTCTATCACAGGTTACACAAAAACCTAACATACACACTGTTTGACAATCGTAGGGGCAAGCAGCCTTCATTTCTCAGCCCTTTATTCATCCCATCGAACCTAATTATTGTGCGTGAAGATGATTGGTTCGTGGCCAATACACTCGAAGGTGAAGGAGAAACAAAATGGCTCCAGCAATTGAAATAAACACGAATTATTTGTTTAAATAAATTAATTGATTTATGGAGGATTGTTTAATCATTTATGGGTCCACTTTTGATTGTCATCTCCTGTAATATGTGATCAGATGATCCATGTTTGCATAGAGTGGCATAGCGGTAAGAGTCCATGACATTTTCAGCATTGGGAAAGTATCCACATGACTGTGCCCATTAGAGGAACCTGTCAAATCTAGCAACAACAAGAAACACCTAGGAAAGGAGAAAGACTAGAAGACAGTTACAGTTGTTGAACAAACTTCACAGTTGACGTTTTTTTTCTCTGTAGACGGTTTCAGTGGTTCTTATAATGTCATGAAGTGTACTGTAAAAGAGCGTCTAAACCAGCTTCGATGTACCGGTAGTGCAATGTTAGGCTTCTCATAAGACTTGTCACAGAGAAGGGGGAGAGGGGGGGATCGTAGTGTCAATCCCATCTCTCTGACCGGGCTGTTATAACATAGGCAGTTTCTAGATGCACGACCATGACGTGAGGGGGAGTCTTGGTCAGAATGAGAGTATATCTTCGAGGACAAGAAAACGGGAGTACTTGCCTCTTAATTCACCCTAAACAAAATAAATATATATTTTTAGCATTGAACGAAGCAGTGACGTCACCGAATAGTCCAATATTTAAATGCTGGAGGTGTCAAACATTTTACGACAATAGACGAAACGTTCCACTCCTGCATCAAATAAGACAATGATCCGTTTTTGCCGTCTTAGCACATAATTTCTTGAATCTGTTAACGTTGGTCCATTATACGGAAAGTATCATCCAGTGTCTACAGCACCTTAGCATTATCCATGCTGTCAGACGATGTAATAATAACCATGTTTTCTAACTCTCCGCAAAACTGAATATAACCATTTTTTCTACTCTTCTATCTTTATCTAAGCCTTTACTTATTTGGGAGGTTGAGGTTGCAGTCAGCACCGCTGCCCTCTTACTTGATTGTTGTTTTTTTTAATTTCTAAATTCCATCTACTATTGTTAACTGTTCTAGTTTATGCCTGAAATAGATCGTGGACGACACAGGTAAAAGTCTACACCACGGCTACATATGAACCCTACGTATGGACTTGTTTGAGCCAAAAGTTGATCCTATTGTCGTAAAGGTACCGCCTCACGCTTGGAGAACTATCAAATCTGAGATAATTCTGTGTTGATGTTTCAAACGCAGGCCATCCGCACTTCACCACAGTCCCCGGATAAGAGCTCTTTGCGAATGTCGTAAGAATGTCCACGAATGAGTCTGACAATTGCTGTTGGACTGTGTCGGTGAAGGAAACACAAAGTCGAAGTCTGCTCCATGTGCCATACACGATGCTGCAGAGATGTCTTTCTCCGGGCAGTAGTCAAAGTGGTAGAGATATGTTTTTGCAGCGGTTGTATTACAGTTAACGCGCCCAGCTACTACCGAATTATTCGAGCATGATGGAGTATCTGATTTATGACAGCGGGACAGAGCTAGCGCCAGCTCAACTGCTGGTATGACAAAAGTGATGTCTCCTGCCAAATCCATGATAGATTGTGGGTGAGGAGCTGGACTTAACAACGAGGAGCCAGTATAAAACGAGTAAATACGCCTTTCTAGTTCTTCACTTTTAGAATAATTCAGTCCATAACGTCCATGTACCAAGTAATCTGTCAATTGCTTGACAAAACCCACGTCGGAAAGTGTTGACAGCGGTATAGGATTGAGAAAGTTATCAGGTATTAAAGCACCTTCGTTGTTCAGTACACCAATTAAGAAGTCCTTTTCAAAAACTCCGACTTTTTTCAGACATGTAACGTTACTTAACAGATTCAGAGGCTCTGCTGGAATGATATTTTCGTCAACGACTGGCATCCATATGAAGTCGATTTGCTGTTGACTTAAAGATATGTTGAAAGCAGATGGTTTGCTGAACTTTAGGACATCAGCAACACTGACCTGGCGCAGGCATTCCACGTGTATTGATCCGGATGGAGCACTTGAGCAGCCAACCATG
Source organism: Ariolimax columbianus (assembly GCA_036924085.1). Lineage (NCBI taxonomy): Eukaryota > Metazoa > Mollusca > Gastropoda > Stylommatophora > Arionidae > Ariolimax > Ariolimax columbianus. The sequence goes on from JAVGWX010000007.1 coordinate 16,324,860, forward strand.
TAGGCAAAGTCTTTAGCTCTTTGTTTTGCATTTCGAGATATGAGTGAAGTCGCTCCTCCACTCTGGAGTATGACCTTGTTGAAAAGCGGCGATGAAATTGGAGATATCGCATGCAAAGCTGCACTAATGGCTCCTGAAGATTCTCCAAAAATTGTAATTGACGAGGCGTCTCCCTGGAAAAAATTAATGTTGTTTTTCACCCATTCTTTCGCCATAATTTGGTCCCATAACCCATTGTTGCTTGGAAACTCGTTATCTTGTGTGGTCAGAAATCCAAATACGCCAAGTCGGTAGTTAATCGTGACCACTATGACGTTACCTCTAATGACCAACTTTTCAGGCTCTGGGAAAGTGGAGCCAGCAACAAAACCCCCACCGTGAATCCATACCATAACGGGCAGTTGTTGTTGACTGTTGACCGTCTCCCCGGTTCCAGGAACATAAACGTTCAAGTAGAGGCAGTCTTCGCCATAGTTTGGGTCTGTACTCTTTTTGATCACATTCCAGCATGTTTTCTGGTATTGGTCACTGTTGACCTGTTGGGATCTATCTGTGTTTTCTATTGGTTGCGGTGGTTTGAAACGCAGCTCTCCTATTGATGGCTGTGCAAAGGGGATAGACTTGTACATGACTTAGCTACTTCCAAACATTCTACTGACTGTTACCACGCCCACAAAACGTCCGATTGGCGTAGAGATGATGGGTGGTGCTGTAGCTGCTAAAGCACTAGCAATACTGAAATGCACTGTCCAAACTAGAGCTGAAATAGCAGCTGTTACAACGACAAGGAGAGTGGTTGCAATTATGCTAAGCATTTTCCAACGTATAGTGTTCAGTTTTTTCCTCGAGTGTTTCTCGTCTCCCAGTTTATCTGTCAAGGACACAATTTCAAAACTCAGATGTGCTATGTCTGGTGTCTGCAATGATATGTTTTACTTGAAATTGCTAAATTAGAAACACCTGGTGTATGTAGTGCACAAAGTAGTAGTAAGCTTTAGCTTTCAACATTGTTGTAGACTGTTATAAGCTCTTTTTAGTAAGCTATGGAGCATTCTATAACAGTAAGCTTTTGTAGGATGTTCTAATGTTGTAATACGGTATTTGTAATACGATTCTACGTTTAGCGTATTAAACTAGTGTGACCTCTATTGCAATACGGCCGTATGATCTATTGCAGTAAAAAGGAATGCTATATTGTAATAAGATGGTCTCTTTTGTTGAATTAAGGTGTTGAATTGAAGATAAGTGGTACCGACGAATGCCCGTGTGGTACCGGGAAAATGACCGCTGAGCATCTGCTGCAGAACTGCCCGACATACGAGGATCAGAGAGAGCAGATGTGGCCATCACCAGTGGAACCACAAGACAAGCTCTATGGTAGTGTCGACAGCCTTAGGATGACCGCCGCTTTTTTCGAAAAAATAATGGTTACTGTCTGACTGCGTACGATGAAGAAGAAGAAGAAGAAGAATTAAGGTGTTGTGATATATTATTCTATTGTAGTAAGGTAGTATCCTCCATTGTAATAGCATGAACTGTCTTATTGTAGTAAACTTGTATAATCTATTGTAGTATGGTGGTGTGCTTTATTCTAGTAATGTGGTATTCTCTTTTGTAGTAATAAAGTATGCTCTATTGCAGGAAGTTGGGTTACACTACTGTAATAAACGGTTTACTCTATTGTAGAAAAGTGATATGATCTATTGTGGTAATGTGGTATTATTTGTTATAGTAAGGTGATGTATTCTATTGCAATAAAATTAGCTGATTAATGTAGTCACAATTGTGGCTGAATACTTCAGTTAACTTGCTAGTAAGGCATGGGTCAGCTGTCTTATAGATCTCTGCAGGTATTTCATGCAGAAAGAGGTTGACAATGCCATCAATGTACTTTCGATGGGAAAAGCCCCTAGGTCGGATAAAATACCAGCAGAGATCTATAAGACTCCCATACATAAATACATACATACATTCATACATACACAAATACATACATACATACATGCATGCATGCATACATACACACATACATACATACATACATACATGCACACATACATACATACATACATACTTGTGTACATATATGATGTTCGTTCATCATATGTGATGGAAAACACTCTCTTTGTTCAGCAGTGCGGACAGTCCTTCCTCTTGCTGTGTCCGCTGAAATGAGTGACGCGCGGTGATTTGGATTAAAGTGAGGAAGATACTCCGCTTTTTGTCAACCTCTCTCTGGTCCTGAGCTACCCTTGGCCAGTAGCAAGATATTTATCAAGACGACTGGAGATAGCACAGGATGCAGATTTTTCCTCAGAGTTTATTTCCGAAGCCTTTCTCGTAAACAGGTATCCCGCAATGCAGCGGAGGGAGTATGCCATCTAACGTTGTGTGTCGTGCCTTTCCAATAACTGCAAGAGGTCTCAAGGATATCGTTTAGATTGTGAGTGAGTTGGACATCTCTCCCGGGATGTGTTCTAGTCTTTTATAGTCTTGTCTCAATTTAACACCAAAACATACACTGTTTGCAGCCAGGGCGTGAAGTTCAGCTGTGTGAACTTAACCGTGTATATGTATGTATATATATATACATATATATATATATATATATATATATATATATATATATGTGTGTGTGTCTGTGTGTGTATGTCAGTGTGTAGTCTTTACTAGGACTTATATTGATTGTCATAGCGAGTACGGCTGTTTTGTTTTTTAAGCCTGTTCTGTTTTTCAAGCATGTTCTGATCAGCTTCTGTTTATGCATCACTCCGATGCTTCTTCGTGTGGATTTCTGAGTGTTAGGTACATCTGTTAGGACGCATGTAATGTACTGTGTGTGTGGGATTTTCCTATCGGTGACGTCAGTGCAATGGAGACATGCGATGTCTACTGTTGTGTGATCGCCGCGTATCAACCTTCAAGATGAAGACTTTGTTTTGCATTGACCTGTTGGACTTCATCCAAGTACACAGAGACCGGGAATTGTTCAAAGGACTCAGTTACTGATTCCCCGGTCCTAGCAAGTGGCACGTCGGAAACCACTAATAAATATATTATTTACAGCCAACTAAGGATTGGAAAGGCTGAACAAAGAAAATACTACGTATTGTACAGCCAACCGAACACACTCTCTTTTTCACTAATGCTAACTTTCACAATTTATAGAACTTCAATGAAGATAAGATCAAACTGTCTATAAATGCACTGATCATCTAATTATTTTTACAATAAAGCATATTTCTAAATTAAACGTTTCTTGCTCTTTACGAACACAACATTGTTACCAGCATTTGACAATTGTGTCTGAAACCGCGACGAAGAATTCGATGACAAGTTCGAGTGCAATTAAAAGGGGAAAGCTCGGAATTTTATTGAAACCTGGTCACTAGCTTTGACTTAGCGATTGTGGTTGAACAGAGGAAGTATACAGAATCTACGTTTTTCAGCTATCAACTTTTGAATGACTTGACCGTACAAATGTGATAGATTAACAGGTCACATATTAACATGTTTCATTGATTAAACCTAGGTCTTCGATACGGTAAGACATAAAAATATGTATAAAATCATGAAGGAAATGGGGTTTCCTGTGCATATTATTCATCTCATTGAAACATTATACCAAGATCAACAAGCCGCTGTCCAAGGATCTGCGCAAACATCAGATTGTTTGCAGTACAAAAGGGAGTAAGACAGGGATGTACCCTCTTACCTTATATATACAACATATATGCGAAATGTTTAATGCGAAATGGTCGAGAAGACAAGAACATTGAAAGTTCCGACCCATTTACTATTGACGGGTACGGGATTCCAGAATTACGATACGTAGACAACACATTGATACTATCAGAAAGTGCAGAAGGGCTAGAGCAGCTTTTATCACCAGTAAATAGACACAGTAAAGAACAAAACCTATTTACAAACATAAATAAAACAAAGATAATGACCACCGAAAAAAAACAATGTCAGCATAAATTTACAGTGGATGGTGAGGAAATAGATCAGGTCACACTTTCTGAATATCTGAGCTGGAGAATAAACAACAATGGCGAATGCTCGTAAGAAATCAGAAGAAGAATAACCATGGCAATGCAGAGACTGAACAGCCTGAAGAAATTAAGGCAGAGCACCAACAAAAGGATAAAAGTAAAAGTAATCAGAGCCTGTGTTTCTTCCCGACAAAGAATCGAATCCTTCGAGTCAAAATGTTTCAGAAAGATCCTCAGAAAACCCTGGACAGGGAAAAAGACAAATGTAGACATTCGGCAAGAGTTGAGCATAGAGCAGAACTGGTTTATCCATTCCATTTTGGCCTGAAAATGCAAATACTTTGGTCACATCAAGAGACACAATGGTCTTGAGAGAACGGTGATGGAAGGTATGGTGCCAGGCAAAAGAGGAATGAGTAGACCAAGAAGACGATGACACCAATATATCCAGGAATGCCTAGATATGTCTGGCGGAGGCTGGAGTTTTGGCAAGGGAACGAGTTTCTTTCAGACAGACTATGATGGGAGCGACGTTTTATAAAGGACATGCTTCATGATGATGGTAACAGGCCACACTAAAAAATAGTAGTGTTATCCAATTTCAGCTCTATAGGAAATGAGGAATTCAGTTAAAATAGGAGAAATAAAAGTCCTAGCAAATGGACAACGGTCATGTCAAGCTAGATACAGCTCGAAATTTAAAAAGAACTTACGATATTATACTAATGGATATCAAATATATCACTTACAGAATATTTACAAATATACACTTTTTGGCTTGTCTACAAAAATGAGAATTAATAAACACACTTAGCTGAAGCAGAATGTACAATAAATATGTGTGCTTATTCTTCTCTTACATAAATCAAACCATTATGTACACCGTAAGAAGTATACACATACGCCAAATTTGCACATGCCTGCGTTTGATTATTTGTGCTGAAACAGCAACCCACCTATGCTGAAATGAGAAGCTGGTGTGAACTTTCCAGAAAATAAGTTCAGGATTTCTCCTCGCGTGTCTTGTGTCTTGCCTCATATCTTTCTCATTCACGTCTATAATGGACAGAAAGGATGGAGATCAAACTTTCTCGCGACATATTTATGAGATTCGTTCCCCACTATCGAAACGTTCCAGCCTGGCATTGGGTACTTGACCTTTGGTAATAAACGAAGACTAGAAGGGAACCAGATCACAAGCGGCTACTTAAAAAACAAAACGAAATGAGATGTGAACTTGGAAATCATTTATTATCGCACTTACATTGTCTCTTATTATCCAACATAACTTTCATCAACATTGAGACACCCATCCTTTCGTTTTATTGGTACAAAAAAAACCAGCACCATATAAGTCTTTGGCCGGCTGTCTCAGCCGCTTGTACTTGCCGCACAACCGCTTCGTCTTCCACAAATCGTTCCTGCGAATGCGGGATCATACATTATGGTGTAGGTTGAACCATGCAGAAAAGTCAGATTGAGAGAAACCGAATGAAAGCCAGAGAAAGTATGGCAATCATGAGGAAACTTGCTGGCACAAGCTGGGGAGCAGACGAAGGCATACTAAAGAAACTGTACACTGGAAGAGTGAGACCAGTTCTCGAGTATGGCATTGCGGCATGGACAACAGCAGCGAAGGCGAACTTCGATAAAGTTAACAAACTTCAAAACCAAGCCATGAGAATTATAACAGGTGGCATGAAGTCAACGCCAATTGTAGAACTTGAAAAGATTACAAAACTGCAATCCATGACCGATAGAAGAGACTGCAGAGCCCAGCTGCAGTCAGAGAAACTCCGAAGACTGACGGACCATCCAATGTACCAGAGACTAAACAATTTGGGAAATGGGACACTAAAGCGGAGAAACTTTGCAGAAATAGCCAAAGCAAAGATGCACGAAGATCCCATAAACACACTAACAACACCAAAACCCATCACTACTGTACGAAAACCTACCTGGAGGCAGGATATATTTCCAGAGGTGGTAGAAAATATACCAGGTATTGCAAACAAAAACTGCCAGACTGAAAAAGAAAGGAGAGACACTACCCTAAGCTTCATAACGAAAAACTACCCAAGCATGGACTGGACCCATGCATACACCGACGGTTCTGTAACAAACACTACACAGAACGGAGGGGCAGGAGCATTCCTGAACCTACCAAATGGCAGAAAAATAACACTGTCATTCGCTACTGGTAAGTACATAAGCAACTTCAGAGCGGAGGCAGAGGCACTGAGGGCGGCAGTGGAAGAAATGGTGACACACAGTGAAAATGAGAGCCATATAGTCCTGCTGACAGATGCTCTCGCCGTAGTCACAGCGCTAAAAAGCCAGAAAAACACTGAGCTTAATGACTTAAGAGCAGCACTCTGCAAACTGTGCCAGCAGTCCGCACCAAAAAGGGTAGTGGTACAGTGGGTTCCGTCACACTGCAACATCAAAGGCAACGAGGAGGCAGACAGACTGGCAAAAGAAGGTGCAAGACTACCACAAACAGATACCAGTATGACGTACGAAGAGTCAAAACGGCTTATCAAAGCCAGATACATGACCAAATGGGAAACCGAACATACTGGTTACACCAAAAACGATGCCTATTACCAGTTGAACCGAAGAGAGCAGGTCGTTGTCTTCAGACTTCGCACTGGCCACAACAGACTGAGGTACCACCTATTCAACAAATTGAAGATAGGGTGTACCGACGAATGCCCGTGCGGTACTGGTAAAATGACCACTGAACATCTGCTGCAGAACTGCCCGACATACGAGGATCAGAGAGAGCAGATGTGGCCATTACCAGTGGAACTGCAAGACAAGCTCTATGGCAGTGGCGAGAGCCTCAGGATGACCGCCGCTTTTTTCGAAAAAATAATGGTTACTGTCTGACTGTGTACGCAGAAGAAGAAGAAGAAGAACCATGCAGACTCGCCATCCACAGAGCTATAACGAAGCAAAGGCACTCATCAATCGATCCACGAGGGCGGAAGGGATAGACCAGCACAGAGAATACAAACCAGAAAATGACAGCATAGACAAAGTTATCAGAAATGGGCAGACAAAGATCTTCAGACTCAAAACGGGACATTGCAGACTCAAGACCTATCTCCAGAAAATTAACATCAGTGACACCGCCACGTGCGATTGTGGAGCACCCAAGTAAACACCAGAACATACCCTGCAGGACTGTACTACTTTTACAGACCAAAGAGGCAGGCTGGTCCGGGAGAACGACCATGCTGGACAAGATGTGGGGACCGGCGAAGACCTGAAACGGATAGCCTCCTTTATGAACCTTACCGGACTAGAAACATAACATCAGCGGATCGAAAAAAAAAAAAAAAGTTGAGCTGCGCACGTGCATGCGACATCTAGCGTGTGCTACCTACAGAAGCCACAAAGCTGAATGTTGCTGCCACCTAGGGGCTGCTACCTACAGTAGCCACAAAGCTGAATCTTGCTGCCACCTAGCGTCTGCTACCTAGAGTAGCCACAAAGCTGAATGTCGCTGCCACCTAGCGTCTGCTACCTACAGTAGCCATAAAGCTGAATGTCGCTGCCACCTAGCGTCTGCTACCTAAAGTAGCCACAAATCTGAATGCTGCTGTCACCTAACGTCTGCTTCCTACAGTAGCAACAAAGCTAAATGTTTCTGCCAAACAATGACACCCTTAGAAAATAATAACTCAATTTCTCAGCTTTCCCAAATCAGTTTGTGACCTACTTACTGGCTTTAATTGCATGCTACATCGATCCTTTTTCTTCATCTAGTTAGTCCGCTTAATATTGATTTGAATAAGAAAAAAACGGACTGATACGCATTTAATTATTGTTTAATTATTTTCATTAGCCTGAAGTGATTGTGTCGAGGTAAGCTGTTGTTTTCTGCCGCACTCGGCTACTCAGAATGAGTTGTCCAACTTGGTGATATTCTCTGTGGTATCCAGTTACCGTGGCTTTTCTTAAATGTGTACTGATGACGGTGGACGTGATCTCTCAAAGCTGTAGTGCGTGCAATACTGGACTACTCAATAGTCTCATTGGTTTGAAGGTCACCGGTTCGATTACCACCTCATTGGCCAGGCTGCTGCAATTCACAGCGTGACAGTGAGGTGGAGATCTTGGCCAGTATGTTTCACTAGGCCATTGTACCAGTTTTCTAGCATAATTAAGGAGATTACAAAGCATGAGGACAGTTACCTGTTATTTTTTATAGAAACGTATTCAGTAGTTAGGAAATACGAAGAAAAAACAGGTGATCAAATGCATGACCGAACAGTTGTATTTAAGACAACCTGTCGAGGTATGATGTTATTATCGCTTTACATAATCAATTATCAAGTTTACATATCAATGGCTGTGCTTAGTCAAGTTAACGTCATCATCGTCATGTTGCATGCCGACTGGCGTACGCCGACAATTCTGCGTATATTACCTAAATCTCTCTTTATAATCTTGGCAACAGTATTCAGACCTGGAACGCATTATCGACGCTCCCCATTCGATCTAGCTGTAACTGGGAAACTGGTTTACTGTAGGAAAGGATGGTGGATGAGAAAGGGAGCTGTCCACCTGCATTATAAAACGCTGGGGTCTACTACATTGCAATCTCTAACACTCCATCCCCGACAGCAGTGTCTGCTATGGGACTGCCTGCACCTTTGTTGTTGTTGTTGTTGTTGTTGTTAATGCCTTCAATGAGTAGGTTTTCTCTTGTATGCGCCCTGAAAAGTATGTTTAGCGGCTGGTTGCGGTAGCTTTCCTCACATCCCGAGCGTGCTGGTGAACGTGAAATGGTGTGCTCCAGGCGGTTGTTCTATGATTGGATTTATCTACGTGTCGCTCACTACCACGGGAACAAGTCAATCTCTGACCATCTTTTCCCTGCTTAGTCTTCGAATGTATGGGACATACTCAGAGGATGGATGATGACAGAAAAACCAAAAGATCTTCTCTATTGGGAATTACAGTTTTGGAAAAGGTTTCGGTGCCGGCCATTACTTCGGTATAAAGATGTAAGAAAGCGGGATTTAACGATGCGGGCATTGATTTTGGAATTATGGGAACAGGACACCATGGGTCGTGCTACCTGAATGGGCAGGATTAAGCATGGAATACAATTAATGGAGAAAGTGACTGCGGATAAGTTTAGGACTCAGCGTTTGAGAAGACACGCCACACAATGCGATACCGCAAACAGCCCTGACTTTCCTTGCTCTCACTGTGGAAGACGCTTCTCTGCTAGAATTGGTCTTACGAGTCACATTCGTTACCGTCCTGGACTGTAGTTGCATACCTTTTTTCAAAGCACAACTTACCATCGCCTGAAAAGATGAACAGAGCCAATGATGGTAAATGGTTGGAATGCATTGCCACATGAAATAGTGAATGCTGTGTTAATTTATGGGTAGATTGGATGCGCATAGTGATTTTTAGATCTACTGAATTTAAAAGAAACTGGTTGTATACCGCATCTGCATAGTCTTTTAAACCAGTGTAAAGAAGTTAAGTTCAGTTAAGAATAGGGGCTGGACAGAGGATTTTCGAAAGTGGACGGTTAAAATCTTGAAGGAGACCCAGATTAGTATTATGGACACGTGGTTCACGAAGCGGAAGTAACATGTGATTCAGCTACAACCTTCTAGGGTTTTACGAGAAGACAAGATGAAAATTATGTTTTGCAAATCGCTTTAACTGCTACATAGTTTTTAAAAAGTCAAAGAATTGGCAAGAGTTGGCAACTGTGTGGAAAAATAGACAGACGGACAGGCCAACAAACACACAGAAAGATAGATAAACAGATATATATATATATAGACAGTTAGATAGATAGACAGATAAATAAGTAAATATATATACATGTAAGGCTGGGTCTACCCGGGGGCGGGAGCCGCGTAGCGCAGTGGTTAGCGCACTAGCTTCGCATCTGTGGTCCTGGGTTCATTCCCCAGTTGAGGTGGTAATGTTTTTTTCAGACCGCAATGGCTCCCGGGTCGACCCAGCCTTAAATGGGTACCGGTTCAGTCCGGGAAGGAAAAGCGGCGAGGGAGAGGAGATGGCTACCGCCCTCATATAGCCCGAGCCTTTGAAATGTGAGATCGCTAACACCTCACACCCATTCGGCAGTAATGCTATGGGATACTTTACTACCCTGAAGCAATTGCGGTCTGAAAAAAAACCATTACCACCTCAACTGGGGAATGAGCCCACTCAGATGCGAAGCCAGCGCTCTAAGCACTGCGCTACGCGGCTCAACAATATAGATATATAGATAGATAGATAGATATACAGACAGACAGATAGATAGATAGATAAATAGATAGATATATACATTGATTGATAGGTGGTTAAGTATGAATGTGGTTAGGTAGGTAGGTGATTAAGTAGGTAGGTGGTAAGACACGTAGGTTGTTAGATAGGTACATGGCTAGATAGGTACATAGCTAAGTAGGTGCATGGCTAGGTAGGTACATGGCTAGGTAGGTACATGATTAGGTAGGTACATGGCTAGGTAGGTACATGGCTAGGTAGGTAAATGGCTAGGTAGGTAAATAGCTAGGTAGGTACATGGCTAGGTAGGTACATGGCTAGGCAGGTAAATGGCTAGGTAGGAATATGGCTAAGTAGGTAAATGGCTAGGTAGGTATGTAGACATATCATATACAAAATAGCAATGACGTGTTGTTCAACTATTTCGTCCTATTTGAAGCTGAGTCACCAGACCAGTTGGCCACACAGAGGGAGCCTGCGTAAAAGCACTTCATATTTTATTTTAAGTGGTGGTTTCTGCTGCAGGTAATTCTACACGCCCTATCTGCTACCATCTTTAGTCGTCTCCTTGCAGCATACTTCCTGTATTACTGGGGTCTACGCTTACACTCCAGACTACCACTGAGGTAACAACAAAGTAAAGAATGGAAATGTAACTACAGACACAAAACATATCATCAAAATTCCAACTGATTCTTGCTTCTTTCACGTGTCAACTTTGGACAAAGTGTAATGAACACTATTCCATGATATTTATATCTGGTCTAGTTTTGAACCATTTCTAAATATGCAACGCGTATAATTTTGGAAATCATACTGTTAACATTAAATTGTTTCAGCTTCTAATAAAAGTGGAAAATAAACGCTTGCAGTTTCTAACATTTAGCGTGGGAGATGTGCCATTGTTGCTACAATTTTCTGCAGTAATTAATAACTGTGAATTTACAAAATGAAAAAGAAATGCTGTCCCAAATAAAAGTTTTTCCACGTAAATTTAGAAATAGGTAACGGTATGTTTTCGCGCTTGCATCAGTGAAGAGTTTTTGAACGTCATTTGCTTAGGAGGAATACGGTAATTGCTTATGTAACTGCGGGACTTGAATTACATAGTTTATGAATGCGGGACAAGATGTCACTACTGGTTGGTTGTTTAGGATAGAGAGATATATATTGATAGATAGATATATAGATAGATAGATAGAGAGAGAGAGAGAAAGAGAGAGAGAGAGAGACAGAGTGATCGAGAAAGGGAGAGAGAGATAGAGAGAGAGAAATCTACAAGCCATTTCAAAGATGTTGGTACTTGGTGTTGGTTTATGAAGAATTAAGTTTGGCTCAGGTTTTCGGTAGAATTCTGTATTTCTATACAGCAAATACTCGAATACTGACAGACACATATCCTGGGCAAATATATGAACACCCCGCGTTGTATGGAATTATCCCCATTCTCAGTGTGGCGAAACAAAATGGGTTCTTTCAAATCTCGATTTCGAAATATTATTTAATTTTCCACTAACCTACTTATCTACATAACTTACCTGGCAATCACCTATCTATCTATCTATCTATCTATCTATCTATCTATCTATCTATCTATCTATCTATCTATCTATCTATCTATCTATCTATCTATCTATCTATCTATCTATCTATCTATCTATCTATCTATCTATCTATCTATCTATCTATCTATCTATCTACCTTTCTTTCTGTCTGTCTGTCAGTCTATACGTGTATCCATCTATCCAACAGTATGAGCGTTTGGCAACCCTTTCTATCACTTTGAACACGTTCTGAGGCCGAAGATGCAGCACAGTGAATGAGTAGATAAGAGCCAACAACTGACAGCTGACTTCTTGCACCACAGTCAGCGTACCATATCTGACCAAGAACCTACTTCGCCTCCAAGCGGCGGCCCTAGAAACATGGTGCACAAGTGTGGTCCGGGTAGGAAATGGGGATTGAAGTGAAAGCTAACCCAGTACCTGGAAAGAAAAAGCGAACTGAAATCCGATGTATCGATCCGAAGAGTGTAGATATCGCAGCCCGATGTAAACTATTACACGGTATCATGATGGTCTATTCGGGACGAAGGAATAAAATGGAAGAACAAAGAGGAAGAAAAAGAAGCAGAAAAGTGGCAGGAGAAAAATAATAATGATTGGAAGTAGAAAAGACGAAATAGAAGAAGAAGAAGCAGAAAAGTACAAGAAGAAGAAGAAGAAGAAGAAGAAGAAGAAGAAGAAGAAGAAGAAAAAGAAGAAGAAGAAGAAGCAGAAAAGTGGCAGAAGAAGAAGAAAAAGGATTAGAAGTATCAAAGACCAAAAAGAAGAAGAAGAAGCAGAAAAGTACAAGAAGAAGAAGAAGAAGAAGCAGTAGACAAGTAGACGAAGAAAAAGAGGAAAAAGAAGAAGACGAAGAAGCACAAAAGTAGAAGAAAAGAAAAAAAAGTTTCGAAGTAGAAGAACAAGAAGAAGAAGAAGAAGAAGAAAAGTGGAAGAAGAAGATGAAGAAGAAGAAGAAGAAGAAGAAGAAGAAAACATGAAGAAGAAGATGCATAAAAATGGAAGAAGAAGAAGAAGAAGAAGAAGAAGAAGAAAAAAGAAGAAGAAACATAATAGAAAATACAAAAGAAAAAAAAGGATTGGAAGAAGAAGAAAAACAAGAAGAAGGATAATAATGATATGAAGAAGAAGAAAAATCATAACAGTGGAAGAAGAAGAAAAAGAAGAAGAAGAAGAAGAAGAGGAAGAAGCATAACAGTAGAAGATGGTAGAAAGATATCCAGGAATGCCTGGGTATGACTGGCGGAGGCTGGAGTTTTGGTGAGGGAACGAGTTTCTTTCAGACAGACTGTGATGGGAGCGACGTTCTATAAGGGACATGCTACATGATGATGATATTTTAAATAAATTGGAATTCACATTTAAAGAACAACAAAAATGGGTAAAGAAGAAGAAGAAGAAGAAGTAGAAGAAGAAGAAGACGAAGAAGAAGACGAAGAAGAAGAAGAGAAAAGTAAATATGAAAGAGATTTTAACCTTTTTTGGATAACTTTAACGGAACTTTCTGTTCAATAGAAATATTTCAAATAAAGCAGCCTCTTTAGAAGTACATATGTCATACACCTAACATTGTGTGTGTACATGTGTGTACAAAGTTCTGTGTTGTACAAGGTGATCAAAAAGTCTCCGTGAACCTGAGGTTTACAGTGCAGAAAATACAAAGAAATAGTCACTTAAATGACGAATCACCAAAGCTACAGACAATGTTTCAAGTGTCCTCCCCCAGTCTCCAGACATTCCTTGACTCCTCAAACCTTGATGACTGTTTAATACTCCATGGTCCCAATGTATGGCCAATTTTAATTATGTAAGGGTGTAGGCCTAATCGTATTCTTTTAGGCCATTTGGGCGTGCCATGTGAGACACAAACCTGCTTTGATAATTTCCTGATGGACATCTCCATGTTTTGCAGACGATCTGGCTTTGTGGACCTCTGAAGAAAATCTCACCGTAGCAAACAATCGGATGCAGCAGGCACTAACATCGCTGGAGGAGTGGGCGAAATCATGGCTGGTCAAAATAAATGAAGAAAAAACAATATGTTCGATATTCTCCTTTTCAAATAAATCACAAAACATTAAAATAAGTCTTAATCGCAAATATCTGCGGCTAAACGACAACCCAAACTACGTGGGCGTCAGATTTGATCGACGCATGACATTGAAAAGTCAGATCGAGAGAAACCGAATGATAGCATAACAAAGAATGACATGAGGAAACTTGCTGGCACAAGCTGGGGAACAGACGATGGATTACTGAAGAAACTGTACACTGACAGAGTGAGACCAGTTCTCAAGTATGGTATTGCGGTATGGGCAACAGCAGCAAAGGCGAACTTTGAAAAAATCAGCAAACTTTAAAACCAAGCCATGAGAGTTATAACAGGAGGCATGAAGTCAACGCCAATTGTAGAACTGGAAAAGATTACACATCTGCAATCCATGACCGATAGAAGAGACAGCAGAGCCCAGCAGCAAGCAGAGAAACCAAGAAGACTGACAGACCATCCAATGCATCAGAGACTAAATGGATTTGGAAAAGGGAGACTAAAGCGGAGAAACTTTGTAGAATTAGCCAAAGCAAAGATGAGTGAAGACCTTATGAACACCATAACAATACCTAAGCCTATCCCTACCGTACGCAAACCCACCTGGAAGCAGCGTATCGTTCCAGATGTGGTAGAAAATATACCAGGTATTGGAAAAAGGGAACAGCCAGACTGAAAAAGAAAGAAGAGGCATAACCCTGAGGTACATAGCCAATAACTACCGAAGTATGGACTGGACTCATGCATACACCGACGGTTCTGCAACAAACAAAACACAGAATGGAGGGACAGGGGTATTTCTGAGTTTAACAAATGGTAGAACAATAACACTCAGTGGCAACTGGAAAATTCTCAAGCAATTTCAGAGTGGAGGCAGAGGCATTGAAGGCTGCAGTAGAAGCAATGCTGACAGGCAAAAGCAATGAAATCCAGATAGTACTTTTTATAGATGCCCTGTCCGTGGTTACAGCCCTAAAAAGCCAGAAAAATACAGAACTAAATGATTTAAGAGCAGTACTTTGTCAACTATGCCAGCAATCTGCACCAAAAAGAGTAGTGGTACAGTGGGGTTCATCCCACTGTAACATTCAAGGCAACGATGAGGGAGACAGAATGGCAAAAGAAGGTGCAAGGTTACCCCAACCTGATTCTAGTGTGACCTACGAAAAGTCCAAAAGGTTTATTAGGGCCAGATACATGGCCAAATTGGAAACAGAGCATACTGGCTACACAAAAAAATGATGCCTATTACCAGTTGAACAGAAGAGAGCAGGTCGTGGTCTTTAGACTTCGCACAGGCCACAACAGACTGAGGTACCACCTATTCAATAAACTGAAGATAGGTGGTACTGACAAATGCACCTGTGGTACAGGGAAAATGACCGCTGAACATCTGCTGCAAAATTGCCCGGCATACGAGGACCAGAGAAAGCACATGTGGCCATTACCAGTGCCAACACTAGACAAGCTCTATGGCAGTGTCGACAGCCTCAGGATGACAGCTGCTTTCTTCGAACAAATTCTAGTTGAAGTCTGACAGCGTACGAAGAAGAAGAAGAAGAAGAAGAAGAAGAAGAAGAAGAAGAAGAAGAAAAAGAAGAAGAAGAAGAATAACCTTGTTCTCGGTGACTGTTTAATATTCCATAGTCCCAATGTATGGACAGTTTTAATTATGTAAAGGTGTAGGCCTTGTCGTATTTTTTTAAGCCCATATGCGCCGTGCCATATGAGACACCAACCTGCTTTGATAATTTCCTGATGAACATCTTCGACTTTAGAGCATGCAATCTAAGATATCCAACACTTTCTCCTCTATCAGTATTGATGGCCTCCAGATTTTCTAGCATCACACACGGATCTTGTTTCCCGTAATTTCATAACCAACTTCCGTACCGCATTACGATGTGTCACCAGAGACTGTGCCTGAAAGCGTCTTGAACGTATCTCCACCACACAGAAACTCATGTAATACTAGAAACGTATGCTTTTCTACGCATAACATAATTATCAGAATGGCTTTCTCGGCAAACAACCTGCAGGGGGATAGTACTCTAGTAACGGTGGACCTAGGTCCTTTGGGCGGTTGTGCTTTGTGTGGTTGCAACTGCGTGCCGCTCACTACCACGGACATCACGTCGATCCAAATCTCGTGTGTCAGACTGCTTTGAAAACGGCCTGTTTCCAGGGAACGCTACATAGAAGACAGATTTAATGGTCTAGGTTAATATATCGTACCTGAACTTGATGGGACGTTTTATATATTCTTTGTCTGTTAAGAATTATTTGTTCGTACGTATTCAAATATTAGTGCATGTCTGAGTGTTGATATCTGCTCTAGCTATAATGTCCCAATGACAAAATTAATGATCTGCTTCTTGGATGTTTTGTCTTGAAAGTTGACACGTACACATGCTTTATTTGGATATGCATGTTGTTTGATCTTCATTGAACTGGTGTTATATTTTAAAAAAATATATGTTTTTTTCTTTAGTTGTTATTGTTACTTGATGATGATCATCCATAACATGAGATAAAGACCATTCTCTTTGTTCAGCCGTGGGTATAGTTTTTTTCTCTTGCTGTGTCCTCTGAAATGGGTGACTTGCGCAGTGATTGGGATTAAAGTGAGGAAAAAAATGCGACTTCTGCCAACCTCACTCTCTGGTCTTGAGCTACTATTGGCCAGTGGCAAGATATTTATTGAAAGGGCTGGAGATAGCACAGGGTGCATATTTTTCATCAGCCTTTCCCATAAACAGGTATCCCGCAAGGGCTGACTGACATCTAAATTTCACACACCAAAACCGACGGTGTATGCAGCTAGGGCGAAGGGAGCAAATCTCGTGAAGTTTAGCCGTGTGAATTAGACTCTGAAAATACGACACCTGTTTAAGCGTAGGCTATTCATATAGCCGATGTCCATTTCTAGAATAATTGGATAGAAGATATCACACAAAACTAACGAATTAACCAGTCCACATGGAAAACAACAACACGTTTCTGTGAATACAAGTGTACGTCGTTGACTAGTGGAAATTCCAGGCAAATCCATCGTCTGGCGGCATCGTAATGAACTTTACCAGCGGAGCAATGTAAGCCCGCAGCTGGTTATGGCGCCATTCTTGCTGATATCAGTGTTATTCATTGTATATGTACATTACTAAACATGCATGTGTAATCTGTATTAAAATAATGATTTTCAACTATGTCAAAGTAATGTTTAGGGGAGAATATTTTGTAGATTTAATGTTTTCAGCAAAATACTGCGTGTGCAGTAACCGTATGGTTTTAAAAAAATTTAAAGAAACAGTTCCCTAAATATCAAACAAAAACAAAAGAGGAACTCACGGGTTATTTAGTTAATCATAACCAGCAGAATACGAAGGTAAAGAAGTATCTCCACTCCTCAACATTATTCTATTGTATCAAAATTATTCCATTATCTCCACTCACCTACATAATTCTATTATCTCCCTTCCTCAACATAATTCGTTTATCTCCCCTTCTCAAAATAATTATATTATCTCCCCCCCTCAACTTGATTCTATTATCTCCTCTCCTCTTTATATTTTTTTTCCACCTTAACATAACTAACACTCTTAAGCCCGTCTATCTGCCAAGCGTATTATTGCACTTGTGCCGGTTGTGTTATGGGTTGAGGGCAGTATGAGGCTCAATCACTTCACTTACTCATACCTCTACTACACTTGGGGATGTGTAGGTTTTTTTGTATGTACCTGCAATCAAGCTTGCAAACAAACAAGGTATTTGGTCTGTTGTGTCTTTGAATGATGGAGGGACAGTCTGCCTTTGACTTTTTATTTTACAAGCTACCATTTGGTAGGAATTTCGTTACCGTTTGAATTTTAATCCGGATAACGGCTTACAGCCTGGTATTATAACTGTCCAAGGTTATTTTACGTGCACATCGTGTTCGCGAGCCATTTGTGTGTTTCGTCCATCTCTGATAAAACTAGGTGCTAGTCTAACCTCACCTGAGAACATTGGACCTTTGAGAAATGCGGGGTTCACGCTTCGCGTTCGTTTCTTGACAGACGAGCTTCTTGCCTATATGTTACAGCGACTTTCAATCCACTTAACTTCAGACAGTAAACACTTATCAATCTGGGGTATCTTCAAAAACTTTAGCATGACATGAAACAGCGGTGACATATATTTAGTTTATCAATTTCTTTCGAGGGATCAAGATGTTGAGCAGCGCATGAGCTGCAGTGGTCAGCGACCCATAGCTGACTGCTAGCGTCAGGGCCAGCGAACCAGAACTGCCAAGACTCTTCTACACCTCTACGCGATGATCCTGGATAACAATCTGTAGCAGGGCAGACTGGCTAAGGAGAAGGGATCTAAGAGGGAATGCTAACCCGGCACTCAAAAATGCTTGCTGAAGTCGGATGTGTTGGACCGAAAGTGCAAATATCGCAGTCAGGCTGTAAACTACGACACAACGCATTCCGTTCTCTGGACTATATTCTGCTACTTAAGCCCTTTCAGGGTTTGGTGGTGGGAGATTGAGAACGATCGAAGCCAAGTCAATTTCTTTCTTTGTCATCGTCATCTTTAATACATCTTTAATCATTTCTAAAAAACTATTTCGTTCATTATTTGAACTTGTTACACGGCTTGATCTGAGGTACGTTGAATTATTGATTGATTTATTTTATTTAGGTATTTTAAATCTACAGGAACTCTTGCACATTTTGTTCACACTTCCCACCTAGACCTACTGCCGTGGACAAGTGGAGAGCAATTACACCGATGACATTTTAGATTCGAAAGCAACTATCCTTGAATTGGAAATCGATAGAGTGAATGAGGTTGATATCAAGGTGGTATTCTGCATGGTAGGAAGAGGTGAGGGCGTCTGTAAGAGGGTGGGGGGTGGGGATGCGGTGAGGAATGATATACAACCAACAAACTACTCTAGCATCTATATCCGTTATCTTTGCTTTTTCCAAGAGAGACTGAGCTACTATAGGTCTGTCTGGAGTGCAGTGATACTGATAACACAAGATAATGACACAGGCAAATCTTACTTTCTTTGAATTTGTTTTTTAGAAAACCTATAGCGCGGAGAGCATAATTTAATCTACTTTCTTGTCTAGACTTCGGCGCTTCTTGTCTACTTTCTTGTCTAGACTTCGTCGCTTCTCGTCTACTTTCTTGTCTAGACTTCGTCGCTTCTCGTCTACTTTCAAATCTACTTCTTCAGTCTTCATCCAGAAAATGACGTGCTGCAGCTTACAACGAGGCTGCTACGTCAGCGCCATTCGGTTCTAGCTGGTACTTTCGAGTGACAGGTTTGACTTCCCACTGTGATCCATTTCCTTTGACGAGAGCTCGATAGGGACTAGTGATGTCTGTTTCCAGAGTCTCGACATAGAGGCAGAATAAGGTCTTGGTCAGCTCTGGTTCGTTGACCCTAACGCTAACAGCCAGCTCTGGTCTTCTAGCCCTAACGCTAATAATCAGCTCTGGTTCGTTGACGCTAACAATCAGCTCTGGTTCACTGACCCTAACGCTAACAGCCAGCTCTGGTCCGCTAACAGCCAGCTCTGGTCCGCTAACCCTAACGCTAACAATCAGCTTGGGTTCACGACCCTAACGCTAACAGCCAGCTCTGGTTCGCTAACAGCCAGCTCTGGTCCGCTAACAGCCAGCTCTGGTCCACTAACCCTAACGCTAACAATCAGCTTGGGTTCACGACCCTAACGCTAACAGCCAGCTTTAGTCCGCTAACTCTAACGCTAACAATCAGCTTTGGTTCACTGACCCTAACGCTAACAGCCAGCTCTGGTCCGCTAACCCTAACGCTAACAGCCAGCTCTGGTCCGCTAACTCTAATGCTGACAATCAGTTTGGGTTCACGACCCTAACACTAACAGCTGGCTCTGGTCCGATAAGCCTAACGCTAACAATCAGCTTGAGTTCAGTGACCCTAACGCTAACAGCCAGCTTTAAGTCGTTGATCCTAACACTAACAATCACCTACGTACAACTGACTGCTATCAACTCATTCCCCGCTGTGCTGCATCTCCCACTCATTCCCCATCCCACCCGAGACGTATAGATACACTCTACTTTACCTTGCAGTTTAAATGTTCTACATATTGGGGTAATCGGCTCCATGCCCAGTCCGCCTTAGTTACCTATTACGATGTGGCATGTAGGTTGCAGTGTTATGTTCTCTTCTCATTTTTGATACCACGTAGTGTATGAACACTTTTACGTAATTTCGCATATATTCTTATATTTAATGTATGATTGTCTTCTGCTTTAATGTTAATTTTCGCATATCTTCCTTTATTGTTTTTAATTTTTGCTTTTTTTTTTTTTTTTCCTTTCTTGAAAAAGACCTGTTTAGGTCGAAAAAGTGACACATGTCTGCTGCTGTTTGTGAAACTGCATTTAAAGTGTATGTTTTTAGTTCAACAAATTTTCTTCGGTGTTCGTCACGTTGTTGTTAACCTTAGGCACGCTACATAATTAGTGACTAAATTTGACCTAATTAATTTTCTTAATTAGTCGCTGTGGTAGTCGTCTTTCAAAATTTGTAACTTTTATGTTTGTTTGTCAATAAATATGTTTTTCTGGTGTGTAGATACACAATAGCATAACGAACATGTGGGTGTTATTGTTTTTGTTGTATGTTTGTTAGTTTTTGAGATTTAAAAAGATGAAGTTGAAAATTTATGAAAATCTCGGGAAAAATTTGGACTCGACCACTAGGCCTAGTCGCTCCGATAGAAAACCATGGAAACCACAACAACGTATCGATACTGTGTTTACAATATCTACACAACTGTTAGTTTCCAATTCAAACGTAGTTCTTTCATTTAAACAAACAAAATAAACAGATCTACGCGATAAAAATCTTTCTCAACAACCTACTTCCCCTTTCGCAAAAAGTTGGCTTGCTCCAAACGGCGTATACAAAATTAAAACTGTTCAAAAGCCATTTGTAATCGCACATACGATACTTTAACCGGCAAAATATCGTGTATATATGGAGGGCGTAGTCAGCAGTAAAAAATGGCTGTCAGGAGTGACTCCGTTCAAAAAAAAAAATTTTTTTTCCGCACACCGTTTTTGCAGGCCGAGCTGGTTCAAAGAGACAGGCCATTGGAGTGCTACAAATAAATGCCCGCAATGAGTCAGTTTACTCTTTTGTGCGCCATAAAAAGGGCGTTAAGTGGTCGGCTGTAGTAGCTTTTCACGCAGCCTGAGCGTGCTGATGAAGGTGGACCACGGTCATTCGGGCAGTTGTGCTATGTCTGGTTTAATCTGCGTTACGCTCACAACATGCGGTTCATCAATGAAGGTTTGTCTTCAGTTTTAAAATCTTTCTACTCATTCACACACTCACCTCTGACTCAAACAACTGTCTCCACACCGAACCTTCATTCATCTATAGATTTCAAAAGGTTTCATCACCTCTCACCAAATATAACACATAACGTTTCGTTGTTCTTCCAAGGTGCAAGTCGACGGTTTGGCGGCCATATTGCAGGCTATATTTGGGCATTCGCAAATTGCTCGATCGTGACAATTCTTACATGGAGTATTCCTAAAAGGCCTTTTTGTATAACGAAATAAGATTTTCAGTTATACATTCTCTCATATGCACATTATAATAAACTTGATGTTTCTTTATGATTATCACTTGTAGATTATGTGATTTTCATCTAGTGTAGTGAACTATTCGATATTGACCTTAGGAAGCTGGCCATTCTGTTTAACGCAACATAACAATAATCGTGGAGGAATTGCTAACAATAAAAATTTGAATGGTTAGTGAAATAATAACTTCTGCAAAATGGCTTTCCTCTTCACTATTTTCCTCTTTTTCGATAAACCGCATAACTTGCTCTTTTTTCCTATATATGTCCATTTTTCCATATCACGGTTTTTCGGGGCACTGGTTTTTTTCAAAGTTGATAGCACATATGGGAAATAATGTAGTACATTTTACGAAAAAAAACAATTTTTCTGATATTACTTCCCTTATTATGCTGCATTTTTCACAAATGCATCTTCGCCTTACTAATTGTGCAAGAAACCGTTTTAATGTATATCCAAGTGGTAAAACGGGTGAGAAGTGTAGGACGCCATTTACTTTCTAAGTATGTCACAACAAGCGAAAACAGAGGGTTGTCATTTGGCTGACAATCTAATATAGAAAAGAACACCTGGATATTACAACGTGACAATGCAAAACATGGAATAAATGCTTCCGAGAGACATACTTTATTAAAATCCTTAGTCTTAGTCAGCCTGTACTTCTACAGGGGCCGATGTCCCTGTGTAGGTCCAAGCTCTGGGTGGGTGTAGCCGGGAGTAGGATTTCCCGCTAGCGGGCTAGACTCGAGCAGCTCATTACTCTCCTGAGTTGTGGCAAGTGCCGCGGAGGGTGGTTAACCGATGTGCGAGTACATCTTAATAGATTCAAACAGTAGAGCAAAGTACACCCGCAGCCGGTTAAACGCCATCTATGCTGCTCTTAACAAACCACATAACTATGACCGATGCAGTCAGTCGTCTCTAACGACATGCTTTCTGTATGGCAGTGGTGCTATTCTTGTCCTTGTCGTACACAAAGACCCCAGTGAACAACTTTAAAACTTTACTTTACATTAGAGCAAAAGCGTCGACGATTGTAAATACTTGTAAACAGACACCTTTTATAACAGGGCACTTTCACTTGTGATCTGCGCTGCATTTTGGACTGTTGAACGAATGGATTGGTGTAGTTGTTAAGCATTGGCTTTACCCTGTATAAGTACAACATTCAACTCTCACGACCATCACGCTCTAGTCGACCCATCTGTAAATGGATACCTGGAATACGACTATGGAAGTAAAAAGGAGTGAGGACAGGAACTGGTCAGCTTACCTCATTCAAACTGAGGATTAATATACAGAAGTCAATAACAGCTTTTTTCCAAGACAGTAGTACAACTACTGTTGGATAAATCTTTACTGAAGTCTATAACAATTTCATTTGCCGACAGAAGTGTGACTATTGTGCGACAAACGTGAACTTTACTTTACTAATACTCGCACGAACAATAATACGTAGAAACACATGTGGAAAGTGAAATGTTAGCCAGGGTCAGGTGAAACGTGCTGATCATACTATGTTAGCCAGGGTCAGGTGGAATATACTATCATACTATGTTAGCCAGGGGCAGGTAAAATATACTGATCAAGCTATGTTAGCCAGGGTCAGTTGAAAATACTGATCAGGCTGTGTTAGCCAGGCTCAGGTGAAATATATTGATCAGGCTGTGTTTGCCAGGGTCAGGTGAAAAATACTGATCTGACTTCGTTAGTCAGTATACTGACCAGACTATGTTAGCCACGGTCAGGTGAAATATACTGTCCATTCTATGTTAATCAGGGTCAGGTAATACATACTGATCAAACTATGTTAGCCATGATCAGGTGAAACATACAGATTAGACTATGTTAATCAGGGTCAGGTGATACATACTGATCAAACTATGTTAGCCATGATCAGGTGAAACATACAGATTAGGCTATGTTAATCAGAGTTAGGTGAAACAAACTGATCATACTATGTTAATCAGAATCAGGTGAAACATACTGATCAGACTATGTTAATCAGAGTCAGGTGAAACATACTGATCAGACTATGTAAGCGAGATTCAGGTGAAATATACTGATCAGACTATGTTAATGAGGGTCAGGTGAAACACACTGATCAGACTATGTTAGCGAGAGTCAGGTGAAACACACTGATCCAGTCCCCACCGCATTTCCAAGCATTATCCCTGAAAAACATACTGTTTCATGTCAGTTTGGATAACTCAGGTACGTTTATGAATCTGAGGAGAGCTACTGCAGCCCGCCACCAATGATGGTCATTAAGCGTACCTAACTTAAGTCTGAGTGACACTATCAACAGTTAAAGAAACCACAAAAACCACAATCCCCATTGTTCTCTCAACCGTGTCGATTTTCAAGTCCAGGACAAAAGGACAACACTGCAGGTCATCATCAGCAGGTGCCTTGCCGATTGGTGTTGGCGATCATGGACATCCCTCCACTTCTCACCTGTGTCGTTTACCAACTATGTTATTGATTATCATCCGACGGCGTGGTCTAGTGGTTAAGTGGCACGGCTCACAACGAGAAGGTGCTGGGTTCGATCCCCATCACAGCACCGACCGTTACCCCGGGGAAGCAAACCCTTAGAAAATGCAGGAGGAAGCAGACCCTTACATGAAATGCATGCTGAAGTCGGATGCACTGGGCTGACAGGCGCAAAATAAAAACCACAGTGTAACGCACACCTTGGGGAATAGATTATTAAGGCTGACGCCAAAAAAAAAAAAATCCTCCGTGCCAATCTCTCAGGCTGTCCAATATCCTCTCTCTATGCTTTCCTCTGCATCTCTATCCTGCCATCTTTCCCGTTGTCACAACGTCTTCTAGACCGTGATTTCTCATAACAAGCCTGAAAACGGATGACTGCCTTGTTCTGTTCTTTGCAATGAGTTGCCTTTGTGTTTGTGCCTCTTCGAATACTGTATCCTAAGTCTCAAGAAATTTCAGAGCGGAGACAGAGGCACGGAAGGCTGCAGTAGAAGCAATGCTGACAGGCAAAAGCAATGAAAGCCAGATAGTCCTGTTTACAGATGCCCTGTCCGTGGTTAGAGTATTAAAAAGCAAGAAAAATACAGAACTTAATGATTTAAGAGCAGTACTCTGTCAACTATGCCAGCAATCTGCACCAAAAAGAGTAGTGGTACAGTGGGTTCCATCGCACTGTAATATTCAAGGCAACGAGGAGGCAGACAGAATGGCAAAAGAAGGTGCAAGATTTATTAGGACCAGATAATTGGCCAAATGGGAAACAGAGCATACTGGCAACACAAAAAATGATGCCTATTACCAGTTGAACAGAAGAGAGCAGGTCGTGATCTTCAGTCTCCGCACAGGACACAACAGACTGAGGTACCGTCTATTCAATAAACTGAACATAGGTGGCACTGACGAATGCACCTATGGTACAGGGAAAATGACCGCTGAACATCTGCTGCAAAATTGCCCGACATACGAGGACCTGAGAAAGCACATGTGACCATCACCAGTGGCAACACTAGACAAGCTCTATGGCTGTATCGCCACCCTCATGATGACAGCTGCTTTCTTCGAACAAATTCAAGTTGACGTCTGACAGCGTACGAAGAAGAAGAAGAAGAAGAAGTATCATTAGTCTACTCCAGATACACGAGCAAACTGAGTTTCTCATTATTAACGTATATTATAATTCATTACTGTATTCATGTCATTTGTTGTCTTCGTAGAAGGTGGGAACGAGGAAGGGAAAGATATAATTGTCAGTGCTCGTTAATACATGTCTTGTGACCCTTTAGTGACCATCCAGTGCACATACAAGACTATTATTTCACCTCTGACAGACACAAACAGTATTCATTACCTCAGTTATTAACGCGACCTTCTTTAGCCAGGAGACCCGTATCCACGTAGTTCCTATGGTTATCCCTTATTTATTCTGTTGTCTAATTCATCCCTGAGTGTTCCGTTTCAATTAGTTATTTATTTTCGTTTCTATTTTCTCATGTCTTTGATTCAGATAGACCCCAATTATCACGTTGAATAAAACTTAAACTAACGTTTTAGGCTTTATTCACAAAACGCAATCAAGATCATGGACAATGCAACTGACCAACATTGGGGTCGAAGTTGCAGCAGTGAATGGGGTTAGAACAAGTGGCTGTTTGTATCGGGGTCGGCGTATTGTCTGTGATAATGACCATATTCCGCCTCCATGCGGCACATTGTGAGCAGACTACAACCATGCAATATACGTAAGGCAAAATGGGTGAACGTGAAAGGACAAACCCTGCATACAAAAATACCGTGCTGAAACCGGTTGTGTCGGTTCGAAAGGCGCAGAAATTGCAGCTTTGTTCTGAACTACATCACATCATTCTTTACTGGTCAAACACCAGAAGAAGATGAACAACGAGGAGAAGAAGAAGAGGATCACGTACAAAAAGAGGAAGAACATGAAGTAGATGTAGAAGAACAAGGAGAAGAACAAGATGAAAAAGTAGAAGGGTATCCAAAACTTATGAAAGCTCTTCCAATGTTTAAGACTCTAGTCAACCATTTCAGATTTCACGAATAGTCCACATAGCTCTTTCATTCAACATCTACGATTAAGGTAGTCCCACCGTAGATACTGCTGTCAAGGATGAGGTGTTAAGGACTTCGATTTTTAGATCTCAGCTTTTTGTGAAGTGGGGTGGGCAGTTCAATTGTTCGCTACCTCTTTTTCTATATCTGTTATGCAGGTACCCAGCTACGTCTACTGGAGCGTGTCGACAAAGGATGTTGAACTCAGTTTCTTCTCTATGTTAGTTGAGCGTTCTATTAAAACGCTTCCAAATTTATAATTTATCAATTTCACCCACAGCGTTTTTGACTTCCCGAGCCTCAAACAAAATGTTTTGACAATAACACTCAGGCGAGACGTAGACACTATAGGTGAACCTCAAGCAAACCGTCTGGCCTCATGGAAGCCATGCGAACCGAGAAGGGCCCCTGAAAACTGATAATATAAATGCGACCGTGTCCGTCTCCCCTGCTGTGGCGCGTCCACTCAATACTTCGATAAAGTTATGTTAAAACTACTTGATCGCATAGGATATCTTCAAATTTTACGCCTGTCTGCGCTAAATACACTCGTTTTGACAAACTTCATTGAGCTGCGGTGTTGTAAACCAGATCGCAGGAAAATCTAAACACTGTCATTGACTATAGAGCACGTTTAGAAGCCCTCGTGAGTTGTTCTAGAGCCGCAGGACCCACGGGACGTTGGCCTGGACCGTTTCAGAAGTGTTTATGCTCACAAGTCAAGCATCCCTTTTGGGAGGAACAACTCCAAGCACGTGGTTCATTTTTTTGTTGAACTAATTAGTGTCACTTTAGCTCTGCTGCTCTTGCATTTTCATTTCCTACTTCGTCTCGTCTGTCCATGTCATGTCTCTCGTGTTTCATTCTTTCTGTCCATCTGTCTGTCTTTCCGTCTTTATTTTCCTATCTATCTATCTATCTATCTATCTATCTATCTATCTATCTATCTATCTATCTATCTATCTATCTATCTATCTATCTATCTATCTATTTATCTATCTGTCGGTCTGTCTGTCTGTCTATCTATCTATCTATCTATCTATCTATCTATCTATCTATCTATCTATCTATCTATCTCTATCTATCTATGTTTACATTGAGAGCATCGAGTTATTTGTTATGCGTGTTTGCCGATAGACAGAACGATAGGCAGACAGTTTCATAGGTAGACATATTAACATATATAGATAGACACACATACATACATACAGATTGTCATAGATAGGGAGACAGACAGACAGGTATTTATAGATAGATAGATAGATAGATAAATAGATATATAGATATACAGATAGATAGATAGATAGATAGATAGATAGATAGATTAGATAGATAGATAGATAGATAGATAGATAGATAGATAGATAGATAGATAGATAGATAAATAGATAGATAGATAGATAGATAGATAGATAGATAGATAGATAGATAGATAGATAGATAGATAGATAGATAGATAGATAGATAGATAGATAGATAGATAGATAGATAGATAGAACGTGTCATAAGACATTTGATACAAAGTGTTGCAACCATATCCACACCAACAATTAACCCAATACATCATCATCTCTCATCCTTTTCTTTAAACTTCGCAGAACTTCTCAACGAACGTGCACGCCCCATGGAACCTCTGTGCAACACGATCAATACAAAAGTTAAATATATAACCATCACCACCACCACCATGATCCTCATCATCGGTATGTAGCATGTCCTTTGCAGAGCGTCGCTCTCATGACAACCAATTTGAAAGACACTCAGCTCCTGGTCAGCTCTCTTGTCTCCGCCACTGTCAACAAAAGAGCCTATGTAACGTGCCTTGTCGATCTTCTCCTCAGTCTGCCTCTGCTACGTTTTCCGGGCACGATGCTTGAAGGCCATTGTTGTGTTTTATGTTTGTTAATTTCCTAGACGTAATGTTGTTTGGGGTCGCTGTAGTCAAGAGGTTAAGGCACTCGCTTCTCAAAGTGATAAACGGAAACGTTGTCCGATCGAATCCGGCAAGTTTCGAGCGACCCCTGAACTCACGGGAGGTAAGACCAGAGGGCCTGCATCCAGAGTTACCTCCAGTCGTTTTGACCAATAGTCTTGTCACTGATCTAAGGGAACTCTGGATAAGAGTGAGATTGATGACCAGCGCATAATCTTCCTTACTATAATCCAAATACAGCGCACATCACATGATTAAGCCAAAACCGTCTAATGTTCTGGCCATCATCGCTTCGCGATGGGCAATAACTTTTTATAACTTTATAACTTTTTTTATGTTGTTTACTAGCTAGTTTTGTTCTGTATCCAGCACATGTATGATTTCTGTCCTTTGTTGTTGTTGTTGTTGTTGCATTTTAGCTTCAAGGATTCAAGCTTTTCAGTAGGATTTGTGTGGTTGAATGGTCTCGCATCAGTATGTTGCAAACGGGAGATGCAAGTCCCCGGGTGCTTTATATTTGTAATTTTCTTAAATAAAATACTATAATACTAATTGTTCACTATATGTTGACTGATTTTCATTAATGCGTCACAAAAGAGATTTTCCTCAACCAAGCGGACGTGGTCAACGACGCTGTTATTGATCTGACAGCAGTCATCGACTCATAGCTTGCTGCTGGCATCAACGTCAGCAAATCACAGCGGATCAGGAATATATTCCGTTCCCAAGTAGCGGTACTGTAAACAGACTGTTCACTTGCTGTCAGGCAAAAAAGAATAAGGACCAGAAAGGGAACACAAATACCGAAAATAACAATGCCCTGCTGAAACCGGATATGTCGGGCCAAACAAATAGTTGATATCGCAGGCTCACGACATATTACGACGCAATAAAACGAAACTTCATTTTCCGGAAGAACGCAGAAGAAGAAAGTAGAATATAATCAAGTGAACACAGTCACAGATTTGCAAAGAAATTTCTAGAAACAATACCCCATTAAATCATACAGCAACACAAGAATAAACATATCGTTTCCATGGAGACCAGAAGTATAAAATAAGATTAGCCACTACTGGATGTACTAACGTCGACTAAGGGCTTAATTCTTTGTCAAAATCAGTCTTCTGCATAACCACTAGCAACTCCAGCGGGATGTTAGGGCCAGATTAATACTAATTGAGAAACCCTGCTCTACAGTATAAAACCCACATTTTACAGTTCCTCTCACCTTAACACTTCTTCTACAAAAATAGAAGAAAAAACCTGTCCAAAATCCCCGGCATTCACCAAGACGCCTTAAATTCACACCCCCAAAGCAAAATCTCGACTCCTGCATTCTATGGCCTAGATGTCTTAATTCTACACCTCCTATCGTGGCTATAGCATCTCATGGTACCTTACCATGAGGTCCATAAAGTCCCAGCCACGTCTCTAATTATGTTTTGATATGCTGTCACTTTAGACTGCTCCGCGTGAATAAGATGAGGCCGGGACAAGGACATGGCTTGTACTTCTCGAAAGTTGAATGGAAGCTAAAGAATTGGGGTGTGGAAGAACGTGTCATTCCTTGTTTTAGTATCACGCCTGACTGGGGGAAACGACTGCTGAATGATCCGTTGGTGTATCCATGCGTGATATATCATCTTTGTTATCCTAGTAATGACAGTTATCATCAAAACAGCTGAATCTATCATCATCAACCACAGAATTAATGTTATCGCCCAGGGTGATCCTTCTCACCCTCGTCGTGGAAATAATTTGCTATCATCCAGACTACTCAAACATCCTCATGTAGCTCTGTAATCGTCATTCTCTTCAAATGCAAAATATAATTTAATCAAGAAAACAACAATTCAATTATCATCAAACAAACTAAAGCAGTTACCGAAATTCTCTTCAAAGTAACATTATCATCTTCTGTCCATTTGTGTCGTAAGAAAACATGGGAGTGTGTAGTTTGAAATTATGTGCTAGCATTGTCGCCAATGCAGTTGTCATTCCGTGTTATCAAAATAATCATCTCTAATAATAATTCGTCCATCTTCGTCGATGAGGACTGCCATGCCACCCATGCCATACTACGTCCTAGAGTATGTGGGTGTTTTCGCGCAGAAAGTTCTATGACACGATTTGCAAACGTAGTCCGCAACTTCCTCTGCTTTTACCTGTGCTCTAGACTTCCTGATTGCATGCCTATCCTGCGCTTCCTGAACATGAATGCCCACGCTGATTAAGAATACCACAGCAAAGTCATCGCCCAGTGTCTTCATTGTGGCTCTCCTCGTAACAATCATCTGTTCTCAACATGATAGCATCAACATTATCTTCAATAGCATTTTTTTTGTCGTCGTAAAAGTTAGCACTTGCTTTGTCGTACCCTTTATAGTAATAATGTCGAATCATCGAAATTACTCTTATATAATCGCCATCTTTCCCGCTAGCTCTTTCATCGTCGCTATCTTTACATCGATACTTTTGCGTCATCTAATCTACTTTAACACATTCGTTATTCACCGTATCTTTATCTTCACTATCTTCGTAGTAAACATGTCATGCTATTTTCTTCTTCTTCTTTTCTTCGATCATCTGATGCTATACTTCTAGTTCGGTGAGGTTCACGAAGGAGACTGTGCGTTTCAAGCCTTCGCCGGTCCCCCACAGTTTTCAAGCACACCCCCTCCCCCTCCCGGGCAAGACTCACTCTCTTTGGTATGCATGTGGGTCAGTACTGCAGTATGTGTTCTGATGTTTGCTTGGGCGCTCCGCAATCGTATGCGACCGTATCTCTAATACTGATTCTAGGAAAGTTGGTCTTGGCTTGAGTCTGCAATCTTCTGTTCTGAGTCTAAAGATCTTTGTCCGCCAATCTATGCCATGGTTGTCTATGCTGTCATTTTCTGGATTGTATTCTTTTTACTGATCTCTCCATTCAGTCCTGAAGAATCGTTTTATTAGTGTCTTTACTTTGTTAATTATTTATTGCTCTTCATGCTATCAAGAATACCCTTATAGCTCACTCATCAGCAGTTTCGTGTTTAGCGTATAGAAACTAAGGCATGCAACATTTGAAACCAAGACAGTTTATTTATTACAATAAGGTTAACCAAGATAGTTTATTTATTACAAGAAGGCTAACCAAGATAGTTTATTTATTACAATAAGGTTAACCCAGATAGTTTATTTATTACGATAAGGCTAACCAAGATAGTTTATTTATTACAAAAAGGCTTACCAAGATAGTTTATTTATTACAAGAAGGTTAACCAAGATAGTTTATTTATTACAAGAAGGCTAACCAAGATAGTTTATTTATTACAAGAATGCTAACCAAGCTAGTTTATTTATTACAATAAGGTTAACCAAGATAGTTAATTTATTACAAGAAGGTTAACCAAGATAGTTTATTTATTACAAGAAGGCTAACTAAGATAGTTTTTTTATTACAATAAGGCTAACCAAGATAGTTTATTTATTACAAGAATGCCAATCAAGATAGTTTATTTATTACAATAAGGTTAACCAAGATAGTTTATTTATTACAAGAATGCTAACCAAGATAGTTTATTTATTTCAATAAGGCTAACCAAGATAGTTTATTTATTACAATAATGCTAACCAAGATAGTTTATTTATTACAAGAAGGCTAACCAAGATAGTTTATTTATTACAAGAATGCTAACCAAGCTAGTTTATTTATTACAATAAGGCTAACCAAGATAGTTTATTTATTACAAGAATGCTAACCAAGATAGTTTATTTATTACAATAAGGCTAATCGAGATAGTTTATTTATTACAATAAGGCTAACCAAGATAGTTTATTTATTAAAATAAGGTTAACCAAGATAGTTTATTTATTATAAGAATGCTAACCAAGATAGTTTATTTATTACAAGAATGCTAACCAAGATAGTTTATTTATTACAAGAATGCTAACCAAGATAGTTTATTTATTACAATAAGGCTAACCGAGATAGTTTATTTATTACAATAAGGCTAACCAAGATAGTTTATTTATTTCAATAAGGTTAACCAAGATAGTTTATTTACTACAAGAATGCTAACCAAGCTAGTTTATTTATTACAATAAGGCTAACCGAGCTAGTTTATTTATTACAATTAGGCTAACTGAGATAACACACTTTATCATCTTTCCCTGTAGTTCATGTTATAAAGAGACGGAGCCACAGACACGAAAATGGCGGATAATGTCGACTTTATGAATTCAGATGACGCAGATTATGTCGAAATGCAACAAAAATTTGAGAAAATCTCCAACAATAATTAGATCAGCCCTGAAACGTATAGTCTTACTGTACCTGAGGCTAACATGATTTTCAAATTTAAAAATAATTGACCAAAAAATTAATTTAATCAAAAGCACATGCACGATACAGCTCGAAGATAAGAGAAACACTGATTGAAAGGGCCACAGCACTCCAATTGATTGACTCCCACTGCACTATTAAAACACAAAAAGTTATGGCTATAGAGAAGAGGGGAGATCATGCAGTTGATGGATAGATGACAAAATAGTAATCCTTCAACGACACGGGCTAACACTGACCGACAAAAACACTTGGCCCTAGAACGATGACTCAAACTCCCAAAGTTGCTCACAGGCCAAAGTGGACAGACCACTGAATTGAACTCAGTGAACCAATTTTCCAGAGAACGAAAAGCTTTATGTACAACAGAGCTTTGTCAATGAAAGTGTAAACAAACTGTATACCATTTGTGCAACCACTGCTGTCATATTGGAGTGAATCACAGACAGTCATTAAATAAACACTAAGATCACTATAAGACATATTTTATATTATGAAAGAAAAGTGTTTCTACGTCTAATTGTAAAAGAAGGTCGACTGAGTAAATAAATATGAATAAGAATGTTGAGGATATTATGGACAGAAAACAAAGATGTGCCGAGTGTTAGCAATCCGTAGAAACAACCTACTATGTGCATACGACAAATTAATCCTTATTATATGGTTTATAAAGATCAATACTTAATATATGTATTATACAGATCAATACTTATTATTTGTATTTTACAGATCAATACTTATTATATTAATTTTACAGATCAATACTTATTATATGTAATATAAAGATCAATACTTATTATTTGTATTATACAGATCCATACTTATTATATGTATTAAGCAAATTAAACTCTTATATCTATTAGACAAACCAATCCTCCTCTCTTAACAAGATATGAACCTGGACGTTAAAAGGGGTGTCTCTTTTGACCACTTCTTTTTCTGCTTTTTATTTGCTGAATTTGAAGAACACAACATTGAACCAACGAAAATGTAATTCATTAGCCATTGATAAAACGAATTGATGATCTGTACTTAGCTGATGACTTAGCTCTTGTGTCTCACGGCCAGAACTAGATACAAAATAAAATAATTAGACGTGAAGAACGGTCCCCATTATAAGGGATGAAGATACATAGTTCAGGACACCGTTAAGAGAGAGCTCTGAAAATATCAAAACATATTCACTATGGTAAAAGCTCACAAGCTTACTTGGCATGGTTATGTTTGAAGATCGTCTGTATTGACTAAAACGGTTATGCAAGATGCCGCATCTAGGAAGCAGGTAGGTTAGTTAATTCAAAATGTTAGAGGGACGCCTAAAGCAGCAGTGCCTGTATCCTGAGTTACCTCCTATCGTCTCGACTGATGGTCTTGTCACTTGTCCAAGATAGCTCTAGACGAGAGAGTAAGGTTGAT
The DNA here is from genome assembly GCA_036924085.1 of Ariolimax columbianus. Taxonomy (NCBI): domain Eukaryota; kingdom Metazoa; phylum Mollusca; class Gastropoda; order Stylommatophora; family Arionidae; genus Ariolimax; species Ariolimax columbianus. Next base: position 16,358,623 of record JAVGWX010000007.1, read on the forward strand.
GACCAGCGTAATTATTTACTCAATAAAATCCAAATGCAGTGGAAGTTTTATCATCAAGAAAACCGTCTGATGATGTTTCCATCATCGCTTGAGATGGGACACCCACTTTTTATCTTTCTTCGTTTCTTATCAAGAAAGACAGTCTGAGGCAATGTGTTAGATTGAAACAAAAGCAGCCTCCCTAGCCACACATTGAATGGGTTTCACACCTGTTCAGTTTTCTTTGGGCATAGGTCTTCAACAAACTCACGACAATTTAACTTGAAACATTCGTTCTAGCTGCCTACCTTCTCGTCTTTATGGTTAGAGTTGTTGTTTTACTTGTAGTTGACTTGTCCATATTAGAACACATTTTTGTGGATTAAAATCTCTAGAAGAGGTATTCGACATGAGAGGGAGGTTACAGTGTTGCTATTACGTGCTCCCCACTCGGACCCGACAACGCTCGGGTCAACGAGTTAGTCGCGGCAGTTCTTTCTGTCATTGTGTCATGAAATATATAACGAGAGAAGTCTTCATATATGCCAGTTTAATACGCGTCTTACATGATTAAGTCAAAGGGAAGACAACCACATCGTTTTTACCCTCAGTTAGCAAGAGTTACTGCTTGTTACGTCGCATTACATTCTCATTAGTTCCTATCTAAAGTACGGTCTTCCCGTGTCAATGACTCCATTCTTTCTAAAGCAAATATAAAAACCACAGTGACAGCCTCTGATACTGCACGCTACACTTATTATTAATATATCCAATGACAACATAGGCTGTTTCCTCATCATGCTTACCATCACTGTCTGCCTAGAAGTGTCTCATTCCTCGGTAACTCCCCCCGTACCTTCCCTCCCGAGGACCTAGTTATCCAAGTATTTATTTATCTTGTCTGTTCCATTAGTATCGGACATAATATGATGCACAGGCTCCTCTATCCAGACGTGCAAATAACCAAATAACAGGCCGGTACATTCTTTATGGACCGTCTCCTCGCTTCTTCTTGTCTGTTTTGACGAGTGTTACTGAGGCTTACCTCGGAAAACATTTGGACAAGAGGGCTCTCTTATCTCAATAGGTACTCAGCTGGGCCTAGACCAAAGGGCTGAAACGTCTATTCCTTCCTCGCGGCCTGGTACCAAAGAACGGCGAAGCTTCCTGCCGGCTTGCATGCTGTGTTCGCCACAGGCGATCTAGAAACTTGTCTTCTAAACTCTATGCGTATCTACGTTTTTCATTTTTAACAAGAGCTTCGTTCTTTGATTGCGACGAAGACGCTACTGTTTGCAAACTCTATTAGTGTGTACAAATTGCTGAGACGTGAATTGAGGTTTAGAGCAATAGTTATCTGCGTCCAAAGAGATAACTCGACTGCGCGAATACGTTCTATACAGAATCCACGGTTGAGTTACTCGCCTGAATGAAGTACTCTTACGAAAGAAAAATGGGTGGGGATAAGCAGCTGGATCCCTTGTCGTACATTTCTTTGGAGCGGAAAATTACCTCTACAATTACCTTGGCAAACTGTGAAATCTGAAAGCTGGGGTTTTGAGGCTGTTCTAAACATAATTGTTACGTTCATTACCACGTTCTAGGCAGAGTTCCGTTCGAATTTTTATAATGATTATGTTTGCACATCAATTATAAGGCACTTCTTGAACGTTGGTGTTATACTCACGGGACTTTGAACATTTTTATCCGTGAGTTATCCTCCAGAAGTAAAACTTCTAAAGATTGTTAGGAAACCATTGATACGCAGTTTGGAGGTGTGGCTACCCTTTGTATGTGACGATATCTCTTGTGGTTTCCACTTGACTTTGTTTGTTATTGATGTTCTAATATTCGTTTGATATTTTTGTTAGCGTTTCTGACACCGTGGATTGGTTTATCAAGGGCCATCAAATTCTTTTTATTTATTACTTTTTGATGGCGTTTAGAACAAGCCGATGGCAAACCAGTTTAGCTACAGGATTTATGAACAAGTGGAAGCGAGTTTAAACCCTGGTGAGGCATTTTTTTTTCTGTTGTAGATTAAATGAAAATCTAGACTGCACACTGCGTGCAACAGCATCGGCACGCGTCTTTATTATTTGGCCCTGTAAATACCTGTTCGGGACAATAGAAATATAAATATACTCTTTAATGAAAGCGTTTTTTTTAAATAATGACAATTTTTTTACACTGGTGGTCGATATGTCATTAACCAGCCTCCTAAACAGCATTCGGGTTTGAACTCATGTAAAACTGTTATTTATCAGGGGTGAAGTAAAACGCTGCACACTACGTGGATATTGCTGTGTCAGATGTACTATGGTCCTGAGGTCTATACCATCCAACAACGGACTCTAGTTAGTTGGGAAAATGTCCTAGAGATAATTGTTTCTTTGAACGAACCTAGATTTGATATAAACCATGCATTATGTCGCAGATCGATTTTACTTGTGCAATATTGGTACTCTACACTTTACTTCAGCTATTGTATCAGTGCCTTATTGAGATGAAGTGTCTTTTGTGTGTCAAGTATGTTATACTGTTATGTTTCAAGGACCTGTATATTGTTGTGCACCATGTACCTGTATATTGTTTTGTACTGAGTACCTCTATATTGTCTGATACCAAGTACATCTATATTATCTTGTACCAAGTACCTGTATATTGTCTTGTACCAAGTACATCTATATTATCTTGTAACAAGTACCTGTAAATTGTCTTATACCAAGGAACCTGCATATTGTCTTGTACCAAGTACATGTATATTGTTGTGCACCAAGTACCTGTATATTGTTGTGTATCAAGTATATGTGTATTGTCTTGTACCAAGTACATGTATATTGTCTTGTATCAAGTACATGTATATTGTCTTGTACTAAGTACATGTATGTTGTTGTGTACCAAGTATATGTATATTGCCATATACCAAGTATGTGTATATTGTCTTGTACCAAGTACCTGTATATAGTCTTGTATCAAGTACATGTATATTGTCTTGTACTAAGTACATGTATATTGTTGTGTACCAAGTATATGTATATTGCCATGTACCAAGTATGTGCATATTGTCTTGTACCAAGTACCTGTATATTGTCTTGTACCAAGTACCTGTATATTGTCTTGTACCATGTACTTGTATATTGTCATGTACCAAGTACCTGTATATTGTCTTGTACCAAGTAGATGTATATTGTTTTGATAACGTCCATGAGGCACAGAAGGAAGAGGCGCTAGCATCTTGAGACAAATATACCGAGTTCGCTGCTTTTTTTTTTCTCAGGTATATTCAAATATATCTTGACACGTGTCATATAGCCAGAAAATTTCAGACATTGAGGAAGTGAATTGGTTACACCTGTCTAACGCCCCCCTCCCCCACCGCTTCTTCATTTTCTGGTTCACAAATAACTAAGACTTGATATTATGAAGTCTGCCAAACGTCATCCCCGACTGCACTGTGCCCTATAAGTTAACCTTGACTTTAAATATGTGTTAGCTTGTTGTAAACAATTTATGTATTGCTCTCCTTTCTGATAAATTGCTGGAACATCTAATGTTATTGGCGCGTAGTGGTAGTTGATCTTGTGAATACGTCAAGCAATGCTTGTATGTATTATAAATAAAAAATAAAGGTTTACATTTGTAGATTCTACTGTCGTAGGCACGCCATTTTCATCCTAGACCATAGTCCTTTTGGAGAATCTAGGACTTATCGGCAGTGTATGGATGCGTGTTAGTAGGTGTTGTGTGGAGGTACTGGTCAGTGTATGGATGCGTGTTTGTATGTGTTGTGTGGAGATACTGGTCAGTATATGGATGCGTGTTTGTATGTGTTGTGTGGAGGTACTGGTCAGTGTATGGATGCGTGTTTGTATGTGTTGTGTGGAGATACTGGTCAGTGTATGGATGCGTGTTTGTAGGTGTTGTGTGGAGGTACTGGTCAGTGTATGGATGCGTGTTTGTATGTGTTGTGTGGAGATACTGGTCAGTGTATGGATGCATGTTTGTAGGTGTTGTGTGGAGGTACTGGTCAGTGTATGGATGCGTGTTTGTAGGTGTTGTGGGGAGGTACTGGTCAGTGTATGGATGCGTGTTTGTATGTGTTGTGTGGAGATACTGGTCAGTGTATGGATGCGTGTTTGTAGGTGTTGTATGGAGGTACTGGTCAGTGTATGGATGCGTGTTTGTAGGTGTTGTGTGGAGGTACTGGTCAGTGTATGGATGCGTGTTTGTATGTATTGTGTGGAGGGATTGGTCAGTGTATGGATGCGTGTTTGTATGTATTGTGTGGAGGGATTGGTCAGTGTATAGATGCGTGTGTGTAGGTGTAGTGTGGAGGTATTGGTCAATGAATTATTGTGTGTGTGTATATCTGTTTGTAGAATATAACGTATTGACTAGTATCTGGTTGTAGAATAGACGTTTTGACCAGGGGAGGCATGTGTGTATCTGTTTGTAGTGTGGATATATTATTCAGTTTATAGACGCGAGTGGGTGTCTGTCTAGAGCGTTGAGGTATTGACCTGTGAATGGAAGCGAGTGTGTATCTGTCTGTAGTGTGGAGGTATTGGTCAGTGTAAGGATTTGTGTTTGTTTTCGTAGTATGGAGGTATTAGCCAACGTGTGAATGTGTGTTTGTATTTGTTGAATGGACATATTGACCAGTGGATGCATGTGTGTATCTGTTTGTAGTGTTGAGGTATCGATCAGTGTATGGATGCGTATTTGTATATGTTTGTAGTATGAACATATTGACCATTGGACGCATGTGTGTAATTTCTTTATTTCATTCGCCTTATTTGTTTATTACCCTAGGTGATGTGCGTTGCACTATATTTTTATTTTACTCCTGTCAGCCAAGTGCATCCAACTTCGTCATACATTTTATGTATGGGTCTGCTTCGTCCTGCATTTTCTAAGGGTTTCTTTCCCTGGATAACAGCCTGTGCTGTGATTATGGAGCGAACTCAGCATCTTCGGGTAGTGAGCCGTGTCACTCAACCACTAGCCCACACCGCCCCCGCATGTGTGTATAATGTATTCGTCTGTAATATGTTTGAGTGCAGCAGTTTTAGCAGTACAGTAATTGTGTCAATCCATTTTGTACTTATAGCAGTTGTTATCCTTCTGTTTAATTATTTGTATTTTTATCTTCCAATTTATGTAAATTCAGATCCTTAATTGTGTTTGCTCAAACATGTTTATTTCTATTTCATCCAAATATATATATATTTACGTATCATCGTCATGATCATCATCATCATCATCATCATCATCATCATCATCATCATCAAGCAGTACCTCTTCAGCTCCCCGTGAATCACGGGTCTTCAATGAATACACGACATTAGGAAGGGAACTGGTCACATGACCTCACGCACGCTGTGGCTGAGCATACTAAAGTCTCTAACACCATTACTGGACTAGAGTCTGCTGAAGGACTTCCTTTATATTCCTTAAACCATCAAATGTTGACCAGCTCATATTTACGAGGCATGTTCAAATTAAACCGGACCTAGCTGCACCAAGTGTACATACGTACGATGCGCATGATGACGTCACTTCTGATTTAAACAGCCCCTACCAACCGTCATGTTTACAAAATGTCATTATCCTCCGGGTCATAATTTCTTCAGCAGACCGTTGAAAACATGGCGGGTGTGAAACGGAATCCGCCCAGAGTTGATCAGCGAGCGGTGATTCTGTTCCTAACAGCCGAGGAATCTATGAGTCGGAGGATAATGACATTTTGCAAACTTGACTATTGGTATATGTGTTTACATCAAAAGTGACGTCATCATGCGAATCGTACGAATGTTCACTCGGTGCAGTAAGGTCCTGTTTCATTTGAACACTTCTCGTACCAAAGTTTTTTGGTTTAAAGTTTCTTCAGGGCGGCGCAGACGGCGTCATGGGCAACCGTTCCGTGTCGTCTTTCCACACATGCTTGGCAGGTTATTGTGTTACCATACTTTGCTCCCTTTTCAGGCTTGGGTAACTCTTTGCTCTTCCTATAAAATAGCTTTCAATCAAAAGACTGTGTTCACTTCATCATTAGGTCATTCAGTCCTAGGACTGGTCAGCAAACTCATGGGTGTTGTCCTTCCATTTCTGCCTATCCTCTGTAGACGTCTTTAGCTCAGCATACGTCTTCACAGCCATATCTCCGCAAGCTTGAGAAAAAAAAGGTATTTCTAAGTCTTCCCCTCCCTTTCCTTCCCTGCATAATGTCCTCCAAGACCTTTTTGACTGTGCCCTCTCTCCGCAGAGTATGTCCCAAGAAGCCAAAACGATTTCTTTGTTATTGTTTTTTGCGTGTGCATGTTTAAGTGTTAGCTTGAAAGACAAACGTTCACCGCGATGTAGAAAGAAGAACAATAGTAGGGTTTATTTTCAACATGTTGACAGAACAGTTAGAGCCGCAGTTTGTAATCACATCATGGAACACTAAACATGGCGCTGACATTATCAAAGTACAGCACTTGATAAAGAACGCATTTTCTTTATAATTTAAAAAAAAAAGAATGGTGTTAAAAGTTCTAATCGTGGTGATATTTGTTAAAATATTGCTGATTTTGGATTTCAGTGTATTTATTTATAGTAGTGTGTTCCTAATTCTGGTAAAAGAAATAGGATATTTTAAAAAAGATGTCGTTTATAAAAATACAAGACAGTTTGGGTTGGTGTGGGTGTGGTATAGAAAAGGGGAGGGGGGAGGGAAGAGAATAATCAAATCAATTGCTATTTTAAAAAATATTTGCATATCATGTTATTAAACAATGTATATAACATTTAACACATACATACAAACATACATATTCATCATACATGCATACATACATACATACATACATACATGCATGCATACATACATACATACATGCATACATGCATACATGCATACATGCATACATACATACATACATACATACATACATACATACATACATACATACATACATACATACATACATACATAACATACATACATACACATTTAAGCAGACAAGTAATTGAAATAGCTGTGATTTGAAGAAGCTGAAAATATTATGTTTATAGATTTAGAAAGTATGTATGTAATATTACTGTAACTGACATGCTGTAAGCATCTCAGAATCTCTGTCACAGCTGTTCTGCAAAGCAAGCATCTGTTTTCAGGAATGTAATATTTACACGTGCCCTACCCAGGCAATTTCCTCACACGTGGTGGTTGTATAAAAGAAATAATCTGAGACTAACAACCAGAAGCAGATCTGTAAACACGATCAATAAGTGGAGACATACGACTATTGGAATGTTTACACTGCTATATGTGCACAATCAATGTGGTACGCACCGGGTTATACTTCATGATGCCAGTTGCTGCATTTGGTCATCACTGTTATCATTTGTCAATAACATACCACATGGTAGACCACATGTCAGGCTAAGTAACGATAGTGTCATCAATATTAGATGAATAAATTGAGTGAAGATGCAAGGATACGGAAGGTTGATTTATTCTCTCTTTCCTTCTTGTCGGACGATATTTATTTCTTCTTGTTTGCATTCAAGATCTCTGGTCATGCTATCTCTGCATACCAGTCGCCATGATGAAGTCTTCACCAGGTTGGAGCGACCGACCTACAGCTTTTGTCTAAGCGCCGCACCCTCTGACCAGGTCTTACATCTTATTTCCCCATAGAGTGGGTATTCCTGTAGTAGTATTCAGGATTATGGCCCCCTGTTTCATATATGCAATCATCGGTGTGTCAGATCTTTAATATGTATATATGTTCTAGTAGTCTGAAGTGACCAGTTCTCTGGTGAAATAGGGTAGTTTGTTGCTTTCTTTTGAGTTGGTGGATTGGGTCTGGTCTGCTTGTTATGTACAAGTCATATCTCTGAAAACTTTCCCTTATAAAGAAGCTGACCGGAATAAACCGGGGTGCAAATAGCAACATCCTTAAAAATGAATATACTGGCATAGTCAGGCCAATACTCGAATACGACATGACAACCTGACAACAGCATTAAAAACAAACACGGAACACTTAAACACATTTAAAAACTCAGGCTTAAGGATAATAATATGAGAAATTAAGACCACACAAATCTAGACAATGAAAACTATAAACAAATCTAAGACTCCTAATTACTAGACCAGAGGAACAATTGCTGACAAATAGCAAATAGATGCGAATCGTGCCTGATCATCCCATTCATATCAAACTGAAATACCTAGTAAACAATTGGGTAATAGAACCAGCGTCATTTATGTAAATGATATATATGTATTTATTTATTTATATACGCGTCGTGTTCAAATGAAACCGGTTCTAACTGCATCAAGTGAACATACATACAATGCGCACGATAACCACAATTCTGGTGTAAACAGCACATACCAATCGTCAAGTTTGCAAAATGTAACTATCCTCTGACTCATAGACCGTTTAAAACATGATTTAGACAATAGCCCCTGTAGACCTGGCAGTTTCCCAGACTTCAGTGCCTGTAGTGCCCATTGTACATGTAGGAAATACTAAAGGTTGTGGACCGAGATTGGTGTTTAACTGTTTCTCAGTTGCCACCTTGATTGCCTGAATGTCTGCTCTCATCCAGGAAACTGAGAGCAACATAAACTAATATTTAGGTACCATCTCCTTTAGGAATCTTAATTGACGTAGTATGAATATTTCCGCTTCCTAAAGAAAAGCGATGACAACACATTTTGAAAGAGGACAACTCAAGGGTTAACTTTCGTGTGTCTGACAGTCACCTTGTCCAGTACCAGACCTGAACAGATGCCCATTACCGTTTATAGATAATCTAGCTGCAGGTTATTTGTTTTGCTGACCACCTCTGTCTGAAGTAACGATTGGGAAATTATGTTAAGAAGGATTTTTTTTTTTTCCAATATTGATTCTTTTCGGTGGCCACACGGAGAAGACGCCAGCTATTGATAAAGAAGACGTGGGTTCAAAACCCGGATATGTCCTGGACTTGGTTTTTTATTTAAATCCGGAAGAAATGCAAGCCCAATTACGTGCACAGTGTGAAGAAAGCATGTACAAGCGAATTTCATACCTCAGTTGTATAGATCCCATCTAACAGGCCACATCGACGGCACTCAACGCCGCGAAAAAACGATTGTTTTGTTGGTAGATGTTGCTATGGAATAAATTAACTAAAGCTCTCCAGTTTCTGCCCAGTGCAATGCATGTTTAAGTCTGCTTCGTTTTGATTTTGTTTACTAAGGTGCTCGTACTGAGTTCTGCACTCCATACGGATGTTCTGTAGTAACGAGTGTGCAGTGAATTCTTTTTACATTCTGCGTGGTGCTGAAAATAAATAGAGCAGGGTCTCCCTTGCTGAAGTGTAACGCAAAGTCTCTCAGCAGACTCACTATTTCGGTGATAATAGTAACCATTGTCAAACTCGCTGGCCAGGTTACCGTAACACATCTTTCAAAACGTTGAAAACGTGATGGAGTCTTTGTCAATAAGTTGTACCGGACCTTTACTCTAGCATATACGAGGCGTGTTCAAATGAAACTAGACGTAACTGCACCAAGTGAACATACGTACGATGTGCATGATGACGTCACTTCTGATGTAAGCAGCACATACCAACCGTCAATTTGGCAAAATGCCATTATCCTCTGACTCATAGTTTTCCAAACAGACCATTGAAAACATGGCGGGTGTGATACATAATCCATCCAGAGTTGACAGCGAGAGGTGATTTGATTTCTAACAGCTGAAGGATGTCGACCAGTTGACATTCATCGCAGAATGCGGGCAGTGTATGGTGACAAAAGTGTGTCGAAGACAACAGTGAAGTACTGGTCAACGATGTTTAAAGAAGGACGTGCGTTAACCAAAGAACTTCCGAGACCAGGTCAGGCGCATATTGTTGCGTCAGAAGATAGCATCTCAAACATTGATGCAGCAATTCGGGTGAATCGTCGCCGGAGCTTACGTTCGCCACACTTTTGTCACCATACACTGCCTGCATTCTGCAATGAATATCAACTGCTCGACATCCTTCAGCTGTTATAATCCTAATCGTATATATATATATATATATATATATAAAAGAATACATAACTTCCGAAGTTTGTTAAATTGGAAAACCCGATGTTTGTTTGATGACCCCAAGTGAGAAATATGTTACAAATTATTGAGGATATGGATTACTCTGGCAACTAACGTTCACGAATTGTCAACATTGCATAGTAATGTCGTCACTTAGTAAAATGTAGTCTCGATGCGTAATTTGACGTTTCGCTTGCAGTCAGCTCACGGTCATTCAATGGACCTTAACTAATTAGCGAATTTAGTGTTCCTGGAACCTCAACTTGTAAACATCTTCTTTGCACAATTTTGTATGTAACATTATCAAAAAAATGTAAGCTTTTGATTGCATCATTAAAATAAGTATTTGATTTATTCTACCCCAAAAAAATTAATCTTATTATTATGAAGGCATGATTTTAACGAATGAGGGGAAGGTGGTAGAGTAAGATGGGTGATACACGGGAGTCGTGTGGGAAGGGGGAGATCCTTTAAATTGCTATTGTTGATTTCATGTTCTACAGTTCGATCGACTGTCAGATCTTTTGAAGGAGTGTGGATAGTATACTTAACTTTTTGCTTCCATGGAACAATGACCACTACTCTGCCAACTCAACGGGTGGTTTGTCTTCTTGACTCTAATGTACCCACGAAAAGTGATTTTTATTAAAGTGTAAAGTGCCTGTAGTCTGATATAGGCCTCAGTCTACCCGGGTGTAAATGTGTGCCGGCATAAAGTTACAACAGGCACGAATCCGGAATATATATTGATCCTCCAAACTCAAGAGAAAGAATACAATGTGAAACGCTGTATAAAGGAAATGTTTATACATAATACAAGTAAGCAGTATGTCCTTTGTAGAAGGTCGTGTTTTTAGAACTGCCAACCTTTTTGGCTGTTATAAGTTTCTTATCAAGTGTGCAATACGGTAGGTTACCATAACTTTCGGTATGTCGAGCGGCGAAAAAAAACTCGTGTCTCCTAAATTGGACACGAGCGTGATTCGAACCGGTTACATTGGGATTGTGAATCGGGCGCTTCGCCTCTAAGCCACGCAGTCTCCCTTGAATACAGTAGCTACACCAATTGCACATATATTCGTTTTTGATACACTCGGGTACAGATAATATAGGCATACATCGTACTTACGTTGGGATCAAGATGCTGAGCAGCGCACAAGCTGCAGCGGGCAGAGACCCATAACTGACTGCTAGCTCCAGGGCCAGGGAACCAGAGCTGCCAAAACCGTTCTACACCTCCATTATGTGATCCTGAATAACAGACTGCAGCAGAGCAGGCTGGCAAAGAAGAAGGGATAGAAGAATGACAGCTAACACGGTACTTAAAAATGCCTGCTAAAGTCGCATGTGTTAGACCGAAAGATGCAAATATCGCAGTCAAGCTGTAAACTTCGACACAATTCCGTTCTCGGGACAATATCCTGCTACATGCAAAGTCATTTTCAGGGCATTGTAGCAAATAATTGAGAATGAGCGAAGAAGATGAAGAAGAAGAAGAAAGAGTACGTTCGTCACTACCGATTTCACGGTGTGACATAGTTTGTTTTTCGGTCGACCTAGCTTGGAAAAGCAGGAAAGGTGTTTACATTGTCGAAGATGATGCGGTCAAAGGTGGAATAGACAGTCAAATAGTTGACAGAAGTCGATGACAAATAGCTGACTACTTCCGCCAAGGTCAGCGAACTAGAGCTGTATAAGATCCTATTCCGCCTATACGTGGTGGCTCTAGAAAGTGACTATGTCCGTGCAGCCTGACTGATAGATTAGGGGCCCATAAGATCAGCTAAATACTGTCCCAAAAACGTAATGTGTTTCAATCGGATGTGTTGGATAGAAAGTTGCAGATATTGCAGCCTCGCCGTAAACTACGACACACTGTAACCAAATGTTCTTTTCAGGATTAGAGAAGAGCTCTGCGGCTCAATGCTTGAAAAAACTGACGAGAAGGTAATTTGAATATATTTACGAGTGTATCATGATCGTGAAAAGGGGGGGGGGGACGGGGTATGGATGCATCTTTCGAGTACCCCCTGAGGGAGGCAGTCTAGTGTGTCGGTGTCCCAGGATCGTCACGTCCTCCCAGGGACATATCATTTTCATCTGGGTCGGCTATCGCATCATTCTTCCGTCAGGTTTGCCAGTTTATCTATAGTGATGGTATGTGTGGCATCCCCTCCACCTGGAAGGTCATCACGTCCTGTCAGCCCATCTATAGTGATGGTATGTGTGGCATCCCCCGCCACATGTAAGATCGTCACGTCCAGCCAGCCCATCTGTAGTGATGGTATGTGGGGCATTCCTCGCCACCTGGAAGATCGTCATGTCCTGCCAGTCCATCTGTAGAAATGGTATGTGTGGCCTCCTCTGCCACCTGGAAGATCATCACAAAACGGCAGAGTGTAATGTCGCTTCGTCATCCCTGGAGAACAGCCCATGTCCCTCTAAACAAAAACCTAAATAGAATAGACCCACTACGCGAACCAAATTGTAGATTCTACCATGACCACGAGGAGTCAGTCGAGCACCTCCTGACTCTGTGCCCAAGGCTGGCCGATCTGCGGAACCTGCTGCTACCACCACACCCCACCATACACAACACACTCTACACATCACTACAACAACTGAGGAGGACATGTGCTTTTGTTCGAGAGGAATTGGGATGTCAAGAGCTGCCAGCTCACAGCTAAAAGTTGATATCATCATCATCATCATCACCATCATCATCACCATCATCATCACCATCACCATCATCATCACCATCATCATCATCATCAATATCATCATCAATATCATCATCATCATCATCATCATCATCACCATCATCACCATCATCATCACCATCATCACCATCATCATCATCATCACCATCATTATCACCATCATCACCATCATCATCACCATCACCATCATCATCACCATCATCATCATCATCAATATCATCATCATCATCATCATCATCATCACCATCATCACCATCATCATCACCATCATCACCATCATCATCATCATCACCATCATTATCATCACCATCATCAGCATCACCACCATCATCATCATCATCATCACCATCATTGACGAGTGTAAGTTTACAATTAAATGAGTTGTACATCTCACATAAGCAGAATGGCAAACGTTCTCGGGTTGGGGGGATGCGGGGATAAAATTAGCGCTTTAAAAACATGTGTAAAACACTCCTGAAAGTTTTTAGCATAAGTCACGAAAGATGCTGCGCAAGACCGTACATACATAACACTCAGCTCTTCGCAGAGGAGCAGCATCACGTGAGACTTTCAAAACGACAGCAGCAGAACAACGGAGACTAGAAAAGTCAGTGAACTATCACCGTCTCGTGAAGCGAACCCATACTGCCAGCGAAAATGCAAATCCCATATTGGACTTGTCAGCCATCCAGAACCTCAACACACATAATACTCAACTGAAAGGACTGCTTGAATAACATAGGAAAAGGTTTTCGTCATACGTGATGGATGTACAAGGACACTTCACAGCCTAGACCTAGCTCAACCAAAGTGGACATTTCCATTGCCCTCTGGTTGGTCTTTTTTGTACACTTTACAGAAGAAGATTCACCAAATGGGTAGCCTGGTCCCTTACTCGGGAAGATAGAATAAGCCCACTGCTACTTCATGCTTGTTGTAAAAGGTGACTAAATATATACGTGCATATGGCTACCAACATCAGCGTAAATGAAATTGCTTAATAAACCATCACTGCAAATTCCACAGTGATTTAGCGGAGGCTTTTTGACGCGTTGTTGTTACGGATCGACCAACATTCAGACTATCGATCTTCGATGCAATACCATGTAAAGGTACCTGAACGTGTGTGTCAGTTGTTGGCTAGCTCTATACAAATTGTTTCATTTATCTGGTCGGATGAAGAAGCATTTCCCAAACATCGCTGAGCATCAAACACTCAGACTGATCGCTGAGCATCAAAGACTCAGACTGAATTGGTGGCCCTATATTCCGACTGCTGTAAAAGAAAGGTACAGGAAGAAGATACAAAAGAAATAAAGAGGTATTAACAGTACGTTCGGAGTTTATATTGAAATGTTTGGTGCGCATGTTACACCACTTACCAAATCGTAAGGCTAGGTGCATCAATAACAACGTAAGTAACGCTTTGGAATAGCATTACGATTTCACAAAAAAATGAACCAAAATGAAAACACAAATAATTTCGAATTTTAATTTCAATGATTCACTCAAAAATCTGTCAGCTCACTGTGGAGCATAGGTCATCAACAACTACTCGCCAAGACTTCATATCATGAGCCATCTTAGCCAATTGGAGCAACGTCAAATCTGCTGATTTGACATTTGTCACCAGTCTCTTCTTCCATAAGTATTTGGGTCTTGCTCTACTTCTCTTAACCTGTGAATTCCAGAACAGAGCTTGTCTGGTAATGTTATCCACTGGTTTCCCATCATGTTTAACCTATACATCGTCATCGCCTTCTCCGTATTTCATGCTCCACTGGTATTTGTCCAGTTTTTCCAATCAGTTCTTCTTCTTCTTCTTCTTTGTTCTCAATCTCCCACTACCAAACCCTGAAAGGGCTTAAGTAGCAGAATGTAGTCCAGAGAACGGAATGCGTTGTGTCGTAGTTTACAGCTTGGCTACGATATTTGCACCTTTCGGTCCAATACATCCGACTTCAGCAAGCATTTTTTGAGTACCGGGTTAGCATTTCCTCTTCGATCCCTTCTCCTTAGCCAGTCTGCCCTGCTGCAGCCTGTTATCCACGATCACCACGTGGAGGTGTAGAAGGATCTTGGCAGCTATGGTTCGCTGGCCCTGCCGCTTGCAGTCAGCTATGGTTCGCTGGCCCTGCCGCTTGCAGTCAGCTATGGGTCGCTGACCGCTGCAGCATCTTGATCCCCCAATCAGTTCAACACTGTTGATCTTGTCGTACCATTTCCCCACTTGTATTTTGCGCTGGCAATAATTTACAAAAATCTATACCTTTTTCATTAGTACCTGTGTTGCCCCATTGTGTCAGAGCCATATGATAAAACGGATTTTCCGTTGGAGTTGAAGATGTTATTTTGGTGCTGGTTTTAATTTCTTTTGACAACCATAAAGTTCTCAATGCAATAAAAGCTCGTCTCGCCTTCTGTATTCTTAACTAAACATCGCTTTCTGTACCTCCTAATGTGTCTATATTGCTGCCTACCTATATGAAAGACTCTACATTCTGAACGTTGGTTACTTCTAAGTTAGTTATATCATTGTTAATTGTATTTATTTTTAAAACCTGTGTTTTGTCTCCGCATTTTAGTCCCAATTGTAGTGACCTCTCTTCGAGTATACTTATCTTAATTTTGCATCTGGCTGTGACTCTGAGAATGAAAAACTAAATCGTCCCGAATGTCTTGTCATTGTCCGTTTAATGCCGTTGTCGCTGGACAAGAATATTGACATCATAATCCAGGCAATGGCCAGCAGGATAAGTAATGGTGATAGTAAACAAGCCCGCCGAACCCCTTCTATTACAGAAAGCTGACCCTCAATGTAGTACCCGACATCTCACCCCTTCATTTATTTTACAATCAGCAAAATATATTTTTCAAAATGTTCTAATTCTCCAATATTTTGGCATTCGCTAGCTTGACGACATGGACGACATGGGAGGATCAGCTGGACATGAGCTGGACAAATAAGGGCAACTGACCCTCTGATAACAACGGAAATAATTGACGAAAGGTACCCGGACAATTATAATTTTTCTCGCCCAACTACGTCCTGACAAACAAGAAATTGCGAGACGCGCGAAAGCGTCGATGGTAATGATGGTGATGATGTCCGTTCTAGCTCCAGGCTCTTAGTTTTGTTCCACTTAAAGTGGCACCATCAGGGAGTCTGGGGAAGGGCTATACTCCCATACCAGGTCTCGGGGCAGTCAATTGACCTTTGACAGTAGGAGCTGATTAGATTTAAGTGTATTACCGGAGCCCGAAAGGGGAGCAATAAATAGATACGCTGTAACCTGTTAGGTATGTCGTAAAAGGTGACTAACAAGGATTGAGCATGAGGCCGACTGCCGCTCCAGTAAGACAGTTTTAGCCACAAGAAATTGGGAAAACTTCCACATTAAATATTATATAGGCAATATTCTACAGATAATATTCTGCATATAATATTCTACGGATAATATTTTACGAACAATATTCTGCAGACAATATTATACAGGCAATATTCTACAGATAACATCCTACAGACAAAATCCTGCAGGCAATATTCTACAGATAACATCCTACAGACAAAATCCTGCAGGCAATATTGTACAGATAATATTCTTTAAACAAAATTCTACAGAAAATATTCTTCAAATATTAGTCTACAAATTCTATAGACAGTATTCTAAAGAGAATGTTGTACAGACAATATTCTACAGACAACATTCTACAGACAACATTCTACAGATAATAGCAGAGCACAATCAACGAAATATCGAATTTAACTTTTATACTTCTATACCAATTTGATCACAAAAGAGCCCTATGTGTGACCAATCAATCAATAATTCAAAACCTTAGAGCTCTGTGCCGAACACAGGTCTTCCATATTCGTCACGTCAGGCCTTACGTGTACCAACCGCTCAAGTTCTGGCCACGAACTCCCTTAGTTCATTTGCTACAAGCTGCCTTTTCTCTGTGTGCATTGGTCTGTCCCTTCGTCTTATACGCTGTGGGTTCCAGAATAAAGACCGACAGGTAATAGTATGAACTAACAAAGTATAAACTTAGTTATTTGTTCATTATGAGAACTGCAGATATCGTGCGTCTGTATTTCATTTTATAAAATCTACTGGACGATCCCTGCCGTGTTTTTAGAAACGTCGTAGATACCGCATTGTTAAAGAAATTCATGTGGCTTGTAAGTCTGACAATAGATGGAAACGTAAAGGGATGTGCATGTGTTCCTAACGGAGGTGTGTAGGGGTCACTCGTTACCACTGGAGATGACAAGACATCATGCCTACCTCGAAGTCTCTGTCAGTGAGAGACCCAAACAAACGTACGGAAAGAAACGGGGCAGAAGAAGTAGTAAAAGACAAAGTAGGAAGCCAAGAACAGTGAACGCTTCTTTAGATTTGCCCTGATCTACTCAAGCTCAGCCAGATAAGCAGAAAACTCGTCATCAGGCTATCACGACAGTTTATTTGCTAAGAGGTGTGGACCGCACAAAACACGGCGAGACACTTGAGCAGGCGTGGTCATCCACTGCACCCGAGTTCATACCCCTGACTTGTCTTGCCACTGGTTAAAGTTGGGCTCGGGCGAGAGAGTGAGGTTGACGAACTGCGCAACCCTCCTGACTTAAATCAAATTCATCGCGCAAGTCTTTCTCTTTTAATTTATCCAGTACTAACGCAGTCGAGTCCTGTGACGACGGATGGGCGGAGAAGCGGAGAGCGTAAGTCCGCTGACAAGCTAAACTACACTCAGACAGCTGCGTCAGTTGCGGAACTCCTGGCTGAGCAATTAAACGGATGAAATACATGGATTTACTGACAAACAGGGTCACCGTCTCGCGAAGCAAACTTGCCATGCTTTCACTGCCTGCCAGTATGCAGATCCAAAATCGGACTCGTCAGCCATCTCCGCACCCATCCACAACACCGATTTACAGAATATTCGAATGGAAGGACTGGCTAGGTGAAACAAGTAAAGGTCCTCATCACTTGGACGAACAACACTACGTCAAGCGCCCACGGGGACTTCCACAAATGAGGTGGAGAGAAAGCCTGAGTAAAGGCCTTGGTCTAACTTGGTGCCCAAGGCAAGAGACCGTTTTGGCTTGGCTTCGTTCGTTCTCAATCTCCCGCTACCAAACACTGAAAAAGTTTAAGTAGCAGAATGTAGTCCAGAGAACGGAATGCGTTGTGTCGTAGTTTACAGCTTGACTACGATATTTGCACCTTTTGGTCCAACACATCCGACTTCAGCAAGCATTTTTTAGTACCGGGTTAGCATTGCCTCTTCAATCCATTCTCCTTAGCCAGTCTGCCATGCTGCAGCCTGTTATCCAGGATCACCGAGTGAAGGTGTAGAAGGGTCTTGGCAGCTCTGGTTCGCTGGCCCTGACGCTAGCAGTCAGCAATGGGTCGCTGACCGCTGCAGCTCATGCGCGAAAAGGCAATTTTTTTAGTTTAAACAATATTTGTTTACCTAGCATCACAAACAGCTTCGGCTTTCGTCTTGTTACAATTTGTTATAGTTTATAGCAAAACATAACAACACTACTTTTCGGCTCAACACATCCGATCTTAGCACGAAATTTTTGGGATCCGGGTTTGTCTTTCCTCTTCGATCCCTAATCATTTGGTCAGTCTATACGGGATCAGCCTGTTACCAGGGTCATGGCTTTGAGATGAAATATGATTTGCTAATCCTGACACGAAAGTTATCTCTCATTCATGGCTACATCTTCGGCTACACTTGAATTGAATGACTGAATACCAATATTATTGTTTTACAGATTTGAAGATAATTGTAGCCATGTGCCTTCATAAATTATGTAATAATACACTTAGGTGCAGCCTCATGACGAAGTTTTTCTTTTGTTTTTGTATTTTGTATGTTTGGGTTCGCCTTATTTCTATAATCCCCAAGGCGGGTGTACGTTACACTGCGGGTTTTATTTTGCGCCTGTCGGCCCAGTGCATCAGATTTCGGCATTAATTTTGAGCCGTGTCCGTTAACCACTAGCACACGTCGTCCCCTTGTGACGAACGGTAGGGTCCCAAGCAATACGGCTTACACAATGAGATTGCTATCTCCATTTACAACTATCTCCAATCGCCTATAACTAAATGTTTTGAAAGTTGCGGAAGGTATGTTCATTGTCTCTTTGATAATGGTCAAAAATCAGTCCGATGTCAACAATTGTCGAGGATGAAGATAACTCTTCATGTACTTAGCATATGTGTGGTGTGGTAGCCAGTTACCTTCCTTGCTGTTTTTATCTTCCCCAACTCCTATGTCAGATATCCATTTACAGCTAGGTTGACTGGAGCAGGATTCGTACCTGGCACACACCAGGGCATGGATTTTTTTCTCGTCCGTGGACTCGAAACACTGGAACGCCTAATCCCAGACTAGTAAGCCAGTTCACTATTTTCTAGGTTACTTCCACCAGCATCAATAAAACCAAGAGAACATCGCTTGAATAATGTATTTTATTTTGTTCATCAGATTAATCTTGAGCGTCTCCTCAAAATGGAGAATAAACTGGAACCTGAACCGACAAGACGTTGCAGCGCGGGCTGGGTGGCTTTCTCGTCCATTAATAATAATATCCGTCCATCGCAATCGTTGATGACAACAGCAGTCAGACATGTTGTGTTACACCTCACATGTGAGTATGGCGGTGGCTGTATAGTCCAACTCTGTCATTAACCCAGTCCTGGACGGTTGTCAAAACGAGGACCTACAAGCTTTTCTCTTCATCTTCACTCTTTTCTCTGAGATGTACTACGGTGCTCAGCTATGGACACTATCAAAACCACTGGACGACAAATTGAGAGCGACACAGACCTCCCTTGAGAGACGCTTGGTCGGAATCAGTCTCTGGAACTAACATACGCAACAGCTTCACAATTCCGACATATTTCGATTGTTCTTGTGGAATGATGCAGATCTATACAGACAGGACAAAATATAGATGGGCAGGTGACATGTTGCGACAAAATGATGGTCGATGGAACACGTCGGCACCAATCTGGCACGCCCGAGATAAAAAGATACCGCGGAGAAGACCTCCAATGCGTTGGTAAGACTCCCTTGCTGACACAACTACATACGAGAGACGCCTCTGGAGGAGGTCTTACCTTCACTGGACTTCCGTGGCTTAAAACAGGATCCGTCTCAGACGAAGTAGGGATCCACAGTTATAGCGAGGAACGGTTTATCATGATCAAGATCTACATCAAGATCTACATAAAGATTTGTTGTTTATCAACAATCCTCTCTACATGAAATGTAACTGAGACACTAGTTGGGAAACTAACCAGAAGATAGTGATGGTGCATGTGATGGTGCATGTGATGGTTTTTAATTCAGCAACCTGTAGTCCTTCCACTTTTTCCAAACACATCCAATAAATGTTCTCTCCTATCGTCTTTTGTTTTTCTAGTCTTAAAAAGTGCATCTCCTATTTCTGTTTCCCTCTCTCTCTCTCTCTCTCTCTCGCTCTCTCTCTGTCTCTCTCTCTCTCTGTCTCATGCTAGAAAACTATATATATATATATATATATATATATATATAAACTAGGCGTGTCCATATGAAACCGGACCTAATTTTATGGATAGCATCTTCAGACGCAACAATATGCGCTGACCTGGTCTCGGAAGATCTTTTGTTAACTCGCGTCATTTTTTAAACATCGTTGTCCAGTTCTTCCCTGTTGTCTACGACACACTATTGTCATTATACACTGCCTGCATTCTGCGTTGAATGTCAAATTGGTCGACATCCTTCAGCTGTTAGAAACCGAATCAGCGCTCGCTGTTCAACTCTGGATTGATTCCGTATCACACAAGCCATGTATTCAATGGTCTGCTTAAGAAACTTTGAGTCGTGGGATAATGACATTTTGCAAACTTGGCGGCTGGTATGTGCTGTTAACACCATAATTGACGTCATCATTCTCATCGTACATATTTTCTCTAGGTGCAAATAGGCCCGGTTTCATTTTACACCTGATATATATATATATATGTATTTATATATTTATATATTCTGCTATATCTTTACCCATTTCTCAATAAACGCTTCCCTATTCCAAATTTGACGTCATTCATCTGCTACTCGCTTTCTCTCGCAATAACTCGCTTTATCCCAACTCTATATCTCTGTCACTGTCTATCACTCTCTCTCTCTCTCTCTCTCTCTCTCTCTCTCTTTCTCTCTCTCTGTTTCACTTCATTGTCTTTCCCTGTTCCCTATAATTTATTGCACTCAGTAAAATGTTAAATTTTCTTATCTTCTTCAGCTGATACTATCTTCCTTTTTCTCCGAACATTTGAACAATTCTAAAGATGAGACGAAGACAATGATAGAACAAGATAACAACTTTCATGAGCCTTTAATGACATTCACAAACCTGAAACTGGTTCTGGGATGTTGGAAAGAAATATCAAATGAAATTTGCTTGACTTCAAATACATTGTTGCCAGTCTTAGGTTGCCATGATTTCTCATTGTTCATTCTGAAAGTAGAAGAATAGTGGCAAGGCCAGCTCAGTGATCAGTCGCAACCCCAAGGTTTTATATCACCGGGACGTTAACGAGATGAAGAAAAAAAAGCAGAACCTGGCATCTTAAGAAGAAGCATTTCTTTTGGCCTTTCGATGGAAGAACACCAGGGCACTGGACCTCTATGAACAATACAACCGGCAGATGGCACTGCCCAACAAAGTGACGCCATTGATGACGCAGAGATTGAAACACTCAAGAAGTCTCGTTGAAGAGACCAGCATCCAGCCAGCCCATCAGTGTCTGTGTTGCTACATTGTTAGGCGACATTTGCTCGCGATTGTGATAGTTTCTAAAGTCGTCTTGTCGCAGAAATGAAAACCGATTTGCCTGGCTTGTGTACTAACCAATAAACACTCCATCGCGGTTATAAAATTAACTCTGTAGCCAAGCATTCAATTTAACTGGCTCTTACAAATAAGATGCTGAATGAACGCGTGAAAGGCGACAGTTTTGAGGTTTTCTTTTTTTTTTACGACGCGCAAACAAGATCCTAGGGCATAAGTGATTGCATCTTTGGGGGCACATTTCTTTCCGTCGCCGTGGTTTTAAAATGTGTCTTTTCCATGGAAAACGTAAGACCTAATTTAAGATTATGTGAAAAGACTTGAAAAGATGCTTTATATCGGCCTGTCCCGTTGCTTGTTGTCTCCCTTAACAAAAGGGCAAGCAATGTCGTGTGTAACGGATTATTTTACCGTTAGAAAGTCATTGCACTTTCCCTAATACAACACCAAATAGTCAGGCAGATGTTTTCCCTGGGAAGAATGTTTTTGTAGAGGACAAGCGGGCTTTGGCATTGTCGATATTACACTGGATCCGTCGCTGTTGAACAAAGTTGTGCACAAACTGTTATTATCAATTTCTTTCTTTCTTTGGTTTCTATAGCTGAACCTTTGACGAGTAAGATTTTCACCATTGTTGTGAAGTTCTGACGTAGTGTTTCGTGGTAATTTTTTTCCATTTGTTGTTACTGTCATTGTGATGCCATTTTAGATTGCTGATATCTTCATTTGTTCTCTTTTTCTTAGCAACGATTGTTACTCATTTTACAAATGTATTATTAATAGTTTCAAATTAAAACATTTGCTCGATCTGTTTCCGGATTCTATGTGTGACACTGACATGAATATGTCCATTGTCACTCTGAAAGCATGTTGGCAATCCCATCCACGGTAGAAAACACTTATGACATTGTATGCCCTCGGCACAATTCACACAAGCAAGTCAAAAGCCTATCAAGTGCCCTTCTTGGATTGAAAGACATCATTGTCCTTTAAAAAAAAACGTTGAATATTCGTTAATGCAGTCTCAGGCCTATTGACAATGTATCAGTAGATTGAAATGATAACAGGCAGTATCAGTAGATTGAAATGATAACAGGCAGTATTAGTAGATTGACATGATAACAGGCAGTATTAGTAGATTGAAATGATAACAGGCAGTATTAGTAGATTGAAATGATAACAGGCAGTATTAGTAGATTGAAATGATAACAGGCAGTATTAGTAGATTGAAATGATAACAGGCAGTATCAGTAGATTGAAATGATAATAAATTGAATCAATGGACTAGAATGATAATAAGTTGTATCTCTAGATGAGAATGATAATAAATTGTATCAATAGATTAGAATGATAATGAATTGTGTCAATAGATTAGAATGATAATAAATTATATCAATATATTAGAATGATAATAAATTGTATCAATAGATTAAAATGATAATAAATTGTATCAATATATTAGAATGATAATAAATTGTATCAATAGATTAGAATGATAATATTGTATATATAGAACGACATATTGTTGTTGTTGTTGATGTTGTTTGTGTTGTTGTTTTGTGCGCCCTAAAAAGTAGGTTAAGTTGCTGGATGTTGTAGCTTTCCTTACATTCCGAGGGTGCGGGTGAAAGTGGACCGTGGTCCTCCAGATGGTTGTGCTATGCTTGGTTTTATCTGCATGTTGCTCACTACTATGGGGATCACGTCGATCCCTCACCAAGTAAGCCAGGCTGTCATGAAAACAGCCCGTATCAAGGAAGGGCTGTGTGGAAGCCGGGGTGAGGGTCTTCGCCAGTATATTATGCCTGACCCAGACTAACATGTCATATCAGTATGTTGTGGCTGACCCTGACTAACATGTCTGATCAGTATGTTGTGGCTGACCCTGACTAACATGTCTGATCAGTATGGTGTGCCTGACCCTGACTAACATGTCTGATCAGTGTGTTGTGGCTGACCCTGACTAACATGTCTGATCAGTGTGTTGTGGCTGACCCTGACTAACATGTCTGATCAGTATGTTGTGCCTGACCCTGACTAACATGTCTGATCAGTATGTTCTGGCTGACCCTAACTAACATGTCTGATCAGTATGTTGTGCCTGACCCTGACTAACATGTCTGATCAGTATGTTCTGGCTGACCCTAACTAACATGTCTGATCAGTATGTTGTGCCTGACCCTGACTAACATATCTGATCAGTGTGTTGTGCCTGACCCTGACTAACATGTCTGATCAGTATCTTGTGGCTGACCCTGACTAACATGTCTGATCAGTGTGTTGTGCCTGACCCTGACTAACATGTCTGATCAGTATGTTGTGGCTGACCCTGACTAACATGTCTGATCAGTGTGTTGTGCCTGACCAGACGTTAGTCTTCCTCCCCATGAGCAAACATATCATAAGTTAATATAACTAGAATTTAGAGACAGTAAATTGAATGAACAGAAAAGAACATTAGAAGTTGTGTGAATAGAATATAGGGCAAATAAGTTGAGCGAGTATAAGCGAGTTGTGTGTATGTATATATGTGTGTGTGTGTGTTTGTGTTATGTGTGTGTATATGCGTGTGTGTGTGTGTTGTGTGTGTGTGTATGTTGTGTGTGTGTATGTATGTATGTATGCATGTTTGTATATATGTACGTATTTATATGAGACACTGGAGGTAAGACCAGAGTGCCTGCATCCCGAGTTATCTCCAGTCGTCTCGACCAATAGTCTTGCCACTGATCCAAGGTAACTCTGGACAAGAGTGAGATTGATGACCAACGCATATTCTTCCTCACTATAATCCAAATACAGCTCACATCACATGATTAAGCCAAAACCGTCTAATGCTATGTCCATCATCGTTTCGCGATTGGCAGTATTATTTTTTGATGTATGTATGTATGTGTATGTATGTTTTTATATGTAATATACGTGTACATGTGTATATATATATATATATATATATATATATATATATATATATATATACAGACACGTCTGAGCAGTGGTGTCTATTAGTCTATTGAATCGTAAAGTTGCTGACCCTAGACACAACCCTCAATAAACCCCTTTTACGAGATGCTTGGCAGGTTATATTGTGTCTATATTTTTCTTTCTGAGTACCTCTCTAGCCAGTTCAACACATAAACTTACATTTAGAACATTCGTTAAAAGTACGTACGCTCCCACAAAGACAGACACACATTGGGGATCAGTCTAAGAGAACCTTACAGACACGTGTGATAGACTGGCAATGACGGACGAGTTATAATTCTACACTCAAGTAAAATCACAGTTCGAGAGTTTCCCTGCCAGAAACCAGATGCAACTTTCGTATCTTAAAACAGTTTGTTACAACATGGTAGCCCTTGGCGATAAACGGCTTTTAGTAAATAAACCGTGTGAGGTCTTCGCAGAAAGGCCACCTTTCCTTCTTGCTATGGGAACTTCACGAACAAAATGTTTACAATTCAACTCTCACCATTCCTGCCATATTGGGCAAAGTTTATGACCTCATTCGACAGTAGATGTCGATAAAAACACAAACAGAGTAAACGGCTACAACCAGGTTTATTTTAACGCTGGGAGAGGTTAAAAATTTATAGTTGGTTTACAAACAGAGTCGGTCATCTTGTGCCGAATGAGAACATTTGAAACTCGAAAGGTGTAGTACTTGTTCGTGAAATTACGGTCAACAATGCTGGAACTACCACGAACTGTTTACGCAATTCGTGAAACCAGATGCCCTGTTTTCGTGTGTTCTTGAGATCTGAGTAAATTCTTAGTATGTCTTAAAGGAAAATGCTTGCACATTGAAGCACCAACCTCTAGTTCTACCTGGGGGTTCTTACATGCGTGTAAATACAGGGGAGTGTGCGAATGTGCTTAAAATATTGGCAGATACATATTGTTTCTCTGGAAAGACTTCAACTTTAGCTCAGCTACGTCACAATACTGGCTCAATATTATACTTTCCTAAATCTATGTTAATTATTGGATACTTTTTCAGCTTCGCCTGTATTATATACCTTAAACAAACGTTGAACTGGTCACATCTGTTAAAGTGTGAATACTCTTTAGCCGTTTCACACAATATACCGTGCATGTTACAATTCTACAATTCTTTCCTTTCCTTGCGAATCCCAGAAATACTTGGACTGAAAATGAACAAATTCCCGCTTTCTAAAAGCTGGTTTGAGCAAGAAAAAGGCAGTGTTAGACATATGCTTCAGCACATGAATCAGCAAGAAAATAACTATATATATATATTAACTCGAAGATAAATTAGACGTCTTCCATTAACATTTATTATAAAGTCGTCCTAGTCGCAACCACTGACGGTCGATTCCTAGTACGACGAGAAGAAGTTGGGTGATATAGAATATTTTTGGTGGAATTGGTTTGGTGTTGGAATAAACAAATGGTCGTTTGAATTGACTGAAGGTTATAGTGCATTGTATGTAGCAGATGACATGAATTTTGAATTAGCAAAAATCGACACTTTGTTCTGTAAGAGATTGTCAGACAAACCGCTTGCTGTTTTGTTGTCAATGAAGATACAAATCTAGGAAGTGTGGTGTTCTCGTGCATCCTTGATAAGGCTACACCAGGTTGTGATTGCGTTGTCACTGTGTATGAATATATAGAGTAAAACAGCGAGCTATAGGAAGATAGAGTGGGACACAGGCAGAGACAACGATTGGTCGGGTGGTCGCAAGGGGGATAACTGGTTCACGCTGACTATAGAACGACAGATTACCACAGAGCTATCATAACCCTTGGCAGGAAATGGAGAAACGGGTGCAAAGTGAGAGCAGAACTCGAGGTCAACAAGCTGATAACTCGCGGTGTACTGATATATCCATTCGATTCTTGCCTTCGTGGTCATTCATTTTATTTTGTTTTTATGATTATCGTTGTATTGTAAGTATCATGACCAATATTTTGTAAGCGAGCACTTTACATTTGAAAATGTAGGCTGCTTCTCACCTCACTCTGTTTCATTTGACTCTGTCCTACAGTCACACCCTTGCACAACTTTCACACGCGCCCTCGTGGTAAAGCCCTTCCATTGCACTTTGGTTGGGCTAGCTTCTGAGGGCGCACAAACCTAGCATAGGTACATACAGATGCACACATGCATCCAAGCACTGGTTTATGCGTCCTGATATCGCCCAATTGACTACGGTCTGGGGTGGAAAATGGCGCGCCTCCGCCAGTAGAAACTAGTGAGGCAAACATCTAAGCAAAAAAAAAAAAAATTTGTTTGTATGGAAGATCATACTTTTAGGGATCATTTCTTTCCACACTCTTGTTTTATTTTACTCTCTCCAACAATCACACTCTTGTTTCATTTTACTCTGTCCAACAATCACGCTCTTGTTTTATTTTACTCTCTCCAACAATCACACTCTTGTTTCATTTGACTCTGTCCAACAATCACGCTCTTGTTTCATTTGACTCTGTCCAACAATCACGCTCTTGTTTCATTTTACTTTGTCCAACAATCACGCTCTTGCTTCATTTTACTCTGTCCAACAATCACACTCTTGTTTCATTTTACTCTGTCCAACAATCACACTCTTGTTTCATTTTACTCTGTCCAACAATCACTCTCTTGTTTCATTTTACTTTGTCCAACAATCACGCTCTTGTTTCATTTTACTTTGTCCAACAATCACACTCTTGTTTCATTTTACTTTGTCCAACAATCACGCTCTTGCTTCATTTTACTCTGTCCAACAATCACACTCTTGTTTCATTTTACTTTGTCCAACAATCACTCTCTTGTTTCATTTTACTTTGTCCAACAATCACGCTCTTGCTTCATTTTACTTTGTCCAACAATCACTCTCTTGTTTCATTTGACTCTGCCCAAACAATCACACTCTTGTTTCATTTTACTTTGTCCAACAATCACGCTCTTGCTTCATTTTACTTTGTCCAACAATCACTCTCTTGTTTCATTTTACTTTGTCCAACAATCACACTCTTGCACAACTTGCACACGCGCCTTCAGGGTGAGGCCCTTCCATTGCACTTTGGTTGGGCTGGCTTCTGAGAGCGTACTAATCTAGCATAGATACATACAGACGCACACATGCATCCAAGCACTGGTTTATGCGTCTTAATATCGCCCAATTGACTACGGTCTGTGGTGGAATATGCGCCCCTCCGCCAGTAGAAACTAGTGAGGCAAACACGTCAAATAAAAAATAAAAATGTGTTTGAATAACATAAACTAGTTTGACATTCACTTGGGGAGAAGAGAGTTATGTTTGGTAAGGCATAACATACATATCATACTTGTAAGTCATGGTCCAATAAAACATACTGATCTGACATGTTAGTCAGGGTCAGGCAAAATACACTAGACTAGACCCCCACCTTGTTCCCTCGAAGTTCTACCTAGAAACAGTCTGTTCTTCTTGGCAGACCGTGTATGATCGACGTGATACTGTAGTAAAAAGCGACAGGCAGACGATAAATCGGCTACTAAACTTTCTGACAATGCCGTTTAGCTGATATCTTGGCTTCACCAGTTGTCAGACTTATACTGCTTGTACATACAATTGTATCCATATCCAGCAATCCTAAACCTATCAATGTTCATGCAACTTTCTACTAACAGTTTCACGTTGCAAGAGTAAGGGTTCAGGGGCCCAAACCCTTCCAAAGTGAGTGTGTCAACAATATTTGAACTTTTATTCCAGGTCACCACTTACTGTTGATTGCAGGTTTTGATTTCATTACTAGTAGAAAAAAAAACCAACATGTTAAAGAGGCTTTGAATACACGTCCTAGTGGCCAGCCGGCACATATCAAAACTGCTCATCCAATCCTACCTCACATAAGGATCAGGTTAAAACATACTGATAAAGACCCCTTCTCATGTAAGGGTAGAGGTTAAAAGATACTGATAAAGACCCTTCCCATGTAGGGGTCAAGTTAAAACATATTGATCAAGATCCCACTTCATGACAGAATCAAGTTGAAACATATTGATCAAGACCCCACTTCATGCAAAGGTAAAGTTAAAGCATATTGATCAAGATCCTACTTCATGCAAAGGTCAAGTTAAAACATATTGATCAAGACCCCCACTTTATGACAGGATCAAGTTGAAATATATTGATCAAGATCCCACTTCATGCAAAGGTCAAGTTAAAACATAATGATCAAAATCTCACTTCATGACAGGATCAAGTTAAAACATATTGATCAAGACCCCACTTCATGACAGGATCAAGTTGAAACATATTGATCAAGACCCCACTTCATGCAAAGGTCAAGTTAAAACATATTGATCAAAATCCCACTTCATGACAGGATCAAGTTGAAACATTTTGATCAAGATCCCACCACAAGCCAGGTGAAACATACTCAAAACCCCACCATACATCCCCGTTCGTGTTTCTAGAAATAGGCTGTGTCACAGCAATCTGACCAACTGTAATCCCCACAGTAGTTCGCCTACCCAAGAGACTGGCACTGCACCACAGCCAGGAGGACCTCGGCTCACCTTCCAAAGTACTACTCTAGATCCTAGAAGTGCCACTGTCAGTTGCAACATGCTACTAAAGAATCGAGGTCAAGTCAACTCTGAACGAGAAGGTTCAAGAAATATATGTTTCTTCTTTTCTTCTGTTCTCTACTACCTTTTCTCTCCATCCATTTAGTTGTCTTTCCTTCTATCATTCCGTTCTAAATCTTATTGCGTTTCTAATTTTTCTTAAAGTTCGCCCATTTTTTAATACCCGGGCGAGGTGTGTGTATATGTGTGCGAGCGTGTGTGCATACTCGTGCCGCCGCGCGCTCACCCAAGAACAAACGTGCCAGCCGAGTTGCCTCCACGAAGCAGACGCCGTTTGGCTGTAAAATCCACCAGGGTGAACTGCTTCCGTTGCCATTGACTACTGTGGACAAGCGCTGCGACCTATTTCCTCAAGGGTAGCCATGTTTGTCTGAGGAGTTATCTGACTTTGTTGTACGAGGGACAGTGAGAGCAGGGGGGCACTTCCAAGCCCTATGGGGAGGCAATTTGATTCCCAAATTGTCAACTAAATGTGATCTAATTTCTAAGCAAACTATGTCTAGGCAGTGGCTAAACGTCTGTTCATGACCTCATAACTTCTTATGTAGTTCTACGCCACATCTGTCTGATTATCCTAGTTGAACAGCACATAGGTACGAAGTTCAACCTCAACAAGCTTCAGTCAACCAACCCGTAAATTGGTACCTGATTTACGATTATGGATGTGAAAGGCAGAGAGCAAGGGAATTAATCCTCAATCTCACAGAAGCACGTGGGTTAGTATACTGAACTCTGTAACGTATTATTCCAAAACAGCGGGTTAAATCTGTGGAAGGAGTCTCTTCCCCTTTCCTACGTCACAGGTCTAAGTTGAGAGATCTGAAAAACGGTAGAACATATCTTTCAAGTCTGTCGCCTCAAGGAGAGAAGCACAACGACAGCATGGATTCCAGTTGTGGGTTCAGCTGTTTCATGACAAGAGCAGTATGAGTCCAACTGTCCAGTTTATGAGGGAAATAAATATAATTATTTGAACACCAAGGATCTGGGGTAGTTGTCTCGCCGCGGCGACTCAATTTCAACCAGTGTTCGTAAAGCGATCTCAGTCCCGCCAGGCGGAGCGATAGCGCGGGCTTGCGGAAAACGCTCGCCTGCCTTTCCCCGTAGTGCGAATTGGGTGCGGTTTGTGCTAGTGGCTCCTCCACCGAGGTGCGCTAGTCTGGTCCGTATCAGGAAACGTGGTCCGTCCGTGGTGATTTATCTAAGGCTTATAGCAGAGCTCGACAGTACGTCTCGCTGGTGGTCCGACTCTCGCAAAGAGCTTGTGACCGGCAAATGGAAAGCAGGAATCGTTGCCTCGAGGCCCTGCGTTCTCCCTACGGAGAAGAAGGGCAGGCCAAATTGTGTCTCTAGTCCCAGTGAAATTCGTCGCCGAGGTCGTTGGGATCCGTTCTGCACAGAGCGCTGCCATCCCTCCTCGAGCGAGCCCGGTCGGTCGGTCGTCTGGTGCGTGTGGGAGGCCCCTGTCAGGCGGTCCTAGGTCGACGGAGTGAGGGACGGGTGGAACAAACCGTCCGTCCCGTCAGTCGGTCCCTGCGGCCGTCGTCCCAGCGAGGCTTTTTACACACCCTTCCTCCGCCGACCGGTGTGTGCTGTACGTACGTCTCCGACAGATATCTGGTTGATCCTGCCAGTAGTCATATGCTTGTCTCAAAGATTAAGCCATGCATGTCTAAGTTCACACTGTCTCACGGTGAAACCGCGAATGGCTCATTAAATCAGTCGAGGTTCCTTAGATGACACGATCCTACTTGGATAACTGTGGCAATTCTAGAGCTAATACATGCTTACCAAGCTCCGACCCTCGCGGAAAGAGCGCTTTTATTAGTTCAAAACCAATCGTCGTTTCCCCTCGCGGGGTTGCGGCGTCCCCACTGGTGACTCTGGATAACTTTGTGCTGATCGCATGGCCTCATGTGCCGGCGACGCATCTTTCAAATGTCTGCCCTATCAAATGTCGATGGTACGTGACATGCCTACCATGTTTGTAACGGGTAACGGGGAATCAGGGTTCGATTCCGGAGAGGGAGCATGAGAAACGGCTACCACATCCAAGGAAGGCAGCAGGCGCGCAACTTACCCACTCCCGGCACGGGGAGGTAGTGACGAAAAATAACAATACGTGACTCTTTCGAGGCCCCGTAATTGGAATGAGTACACTTTAAACCCTTTAACGAGGATCTATTGGAGGGCAAGTCTGGTGCCAGCAGCCGCGGTAATTCCAGCTCCAATAGCGTATATTAAAGTTGTTGCAGTTAAAAAGCTCGTAGTTGGATCTCAGGCGCAGGCGGGCGGTCCGGCTCGCGCCGGTTCACTGCCCGTTGTCTCCTGCCCTACCGTCTGCCGGCTCTCTCCCACGGGTGCTCTTCGCTGAGCGTCCTGGGTGGCCGGCGCGTTTACTTTGAAAAAATTAGAGTGTTCAAAGCAGGCCTCGGCTGCCTGAATAATGGTGCATGGAATAATGGAATAGGACCTCGGTTCTATTTTGTTGGTTTTCGGAACTGGAGGTAATGATTAACAGGGACAAACGGGGGCATTCGTATTGCGGCGTTAGAGGTGAAATTCTTGGATCGCCGCAAGACGAGCTACTGCGAAAGCATTTGTCAAGAATGTTTTCATTAATCAAGAACGAAAGTCAGAGGCGCGAAGACGATCAGATACCGTCGTAGTTCTGACCATAAACGATGCCGACTAGCGATCCGCAGGAGTTGCTTCGATGACTCTGCGGGCAGCTTCCGGGAAACCAAAGTGTTTGGGTTCCGGGGGAAGTATGGTTGCAAAGCTGAAACTTAAAGGAATTGACGGAAGGGCACCACCAGGAGTGGAGCCTGCGGCTTAATTTGACTCAACACGGGAAAACTCACCCGGTCCGGACACTGTAAGGATTGACAGATTGATAGCTCTTTCTTGATTCGGTGGGTGGTGGTGCATGGCCGTTCTTAGTTGGTGGAGCGATTTGTCTGGTTAATTCCGATAACGAACGAGACTCTGTCTCGCTAAGGGAATTGACGGAAGGGCACCACCAGGTGTGGAACCTGCGGCTTAATTTGACTGAACACGCCAATACTGTAGAACAACTGACAAATCGGGAGCACTGCCGTTTGGGTCTAATAATGAACGTACGCTGGTATTAGACTCACGGACGACAAGTCAGCTCTCAGACACTCAAATGAAAGAACGCTACGGAAATCGTGTTTAACTCCGCAGAAACCGCAGATTTCAAATACCTGGTCATTGACAAACAAAAGCCCTCAATAAATTCGTCTGACCAAATAGTGAACGGGTGCTGGAAATAGATCTGAAGACAGGTCAGTTTTACCCTACTAATGACAGGGCGTTGCTACGGAAAACCAGCTCAAATCGAGAGGAGCCGCAGACACTTTGGTTCACGTACCAGGCTGATAAGCCAAGGGCGCGAGGCTACCATGTGGGGGATTACGGCCGAACCCTTGTAAGCCGCAATCCCGCCCAAAATCTCAGCACCACTGCAATGGGAGGCTCCTACATGCTCGGGACCTGGGGCTTGCGCCCCAGCCCTATCAGGTAGAGCCACAGTAAGAGGTACTTGCCGCCCGCAAATCAAAGCGGGCGGACAACTGCTTGATACTCACCCTATACGGCGATGGGGTGCGAAAAACACCAACCAAAGACTTAGAACCTGGTCGGGGTGTCGAAAACAGTAGAGCAGCCACCACACTGTGAACTGTCAAGACTCAACCACTGACCATGAGAGTTGTCCGCACACCAGGCGATCAACATCTCTGTGACATTACCAGGCTTGTCCTCTGGCGAAATGCACTCCGGCTACGATATCTACCTCTGTACGTTATCAGCCATAACTATCATGCTGGACGCAGAAGAGATGCAGACCAGCGGACATTGCACACCTGCCCCACTGTGTCAACACCCCAGGTGGCGGGGAATGCTAGGCGTACCATCCCTGCATAGAAGCCAAGAAAACAAAGGGAAAAAGAGATACCCCACTCACATGCAAATGCTACGTTTCTGGCAGGACGTGACGATCCTGGGACACAGACACACTGGACTGCCTCTCTTCCGGGTAAACCAGTCCATCTCATATATCATCATTGCACGCTATAGACACGAGTAGTGAAGACTCGAAAGTCTGGTAAGACAACTTCCATAGGAGAGAAAACTCTGATCGTAAACAACTGCTGCCTTGCAGATAGGCTGGGGACAGCCAAAGGCTAAGGAGGGCATCCCTACAGAAACGCCTGTTGAAATCGGATGCACGGGGCCGCAAGCCTAACAAAACAGTGCAACGTAAATCACAGTATGATGGCAGCACAACCTATTCGAAAAACGTATGGCGCTCATCCTGAAGAGACCCGCCAGGCAGCGATAGCGCCGGGCCTCACGCCTCGAAGGGGCCCACCCTTGACTACTGGTGGTCACCCACCCATGTGTCGTGGAGTCAAGGCACATGGCTATGGGGTAACGTCTATTGGCCAAAACTTCAAGACCCTCAGAATACTACAGTGGAATGCGGAGGGAGTCATTAACAAAAAACTTTCCCTAACACACCACATGCATGAAGGTAAGATTGACGTGGCATGTATCCAGGAAACGCACCTCAACAATAACCATAAATTCTCAATCAGAGGATACCAGACCTTCCGTCTAGATAGAGAAGGTCACAAAGGAGGGGTCCTGATACTGACCAGGAACAGCATACCGAGTAGCGCGGTACCTGTCAATCACACCGGACAAGCAGAAATTGTAGGAGTTGACATTATGGCTCTAGAGACGAAACTCCGCATTTTCAATCTGTACGGACCACCAAACAGAGACCTATCGCTCTCGAGTATGGAGGTCAGAGACTCCAACTGCATAGTAGTTGGAGATTTCAACAGCCACTCGGAGAGATGGGGATACTCTGACACAGACAGTAGAGGTGACGAAGTGGAAGATTGGGAGATAGATGCAAATCTCTCCCTAATCAATAGGCCGGAGGATAGCCCTAGCTTCTATTCAAGAACATGGCATACCACCTCGACTCCAGATTTGGCCTTCTCCACACAGGACATACACTATAAAATAGACCGCCAGGTGCTAAACCAACTGGCAGGTAGCGACCACAGGCCGATCAGGCTAACCATTGACATGGAAGTAGGCCCACAGGAAACAAAACCGCTCCCACGTTGGAATTACAAACGAGCCGACTGGGACAGATTTGCAACCCTGACAGATGGGCTGTGTGAAACCATCAACACACGAAACACCAAAATGAAGCCCATGGTAGAGAGCCTAAGCAAGGCAATAATGCAAGCCGCCACTGAAACCATCCCAAGAGGAGCTAGGAAAAACTATAAGCCCTACTGGAATGATGAGTTACAGAAAGTGGAAGATGCAGTAACAAATGCCAGGAACATGGCAGAACGAGAAAAATCCGTGGAGGCAAACATCGCCCTCAAAGCCGCCGCGGCGAAGTACAAACACACTCTCAAGCAAACAGCAAGAGAAAGTTGGAAAAACAAAACGGAAAGTTTAAACCTGGACAAAGAAGGGAACAAGCTATGGAAGCTAGTCAGAGCCATGAACGACGAAACCCCGTCAAATAAACAAATTACTATCAAGCAGGGCGAGAACTTGATCACAGGTAAGAAAGCCGCAAACGCCTTTGTCGATCACTATGCCAGAGCAAACCACATCGAGGTCCCTGCAGATAAGCATACAGACATTAGCGAAGAGCTAAAGGGGCACGAAAACATAAATACGGCTCCTGAAGAGCACATGATGGCCAAACTAACAATGCGCGAAATGGAAGAGGCTATGAGAACACTAAAGAGAAGGAAATCTCCCGGAAAAGACGGGATAACAAACGAAATGCTGATGGGGCTGGGCCAAACAGCGAAGAAAAAACTACTATCAGTCCTGAACCAAAGCTGGAAAAGGGGTATTGTACCCCAGGCATGGAAAGATGCAATACTGGTACCAGTACCAAAAACAGGAAAGGACAAAACAGATCCGAATGGATACAGGCCCATAAGCCTACTGAGCTGTGTCGGCAAGCTGATGGAACGGATGATAAACACCAGACTGATGTGGCATCTGGAAGAAAAACGAATACTAATTCCACAGCAAGCCGGCTTTAGACAGCACAGATCCACTGAGGACCAGGTCATCCTCATAGCCCAGGAGATAGAAGATGCCTACCAGGCACAGAAACACACAGTAGCTGTTTGGGTGGATCTGGAAAAGGCATTTGACAAAGTCTGGAAAGATGGACTTAGAGTCAAGCTAAGAAGAAGTGATGTTTGTGGGAAGATGTACAAGTGGATCAACCACTACCTCAAACAAAGAACGGCCAGAGTCCAAGTACAAGGGCAGATGAGCAAAAAGGTGACACTCGAGCAGGGAGTACCCCAAGGGGGAGTACTGTCACCCACACTCTTCCTGGTATATATAAACGATATTACAGAGAATATACCAAGAAGAGTCCATAGCTCAATGTTTGCAGACGATCTGGCTATGTGGACCTCTGAAAAGAATCTCACCATAGCAAGAAATCGGATGCAAACGGCCCTAACATCGCTGGAAGAGTGGGCGAACTCATGGCTGGTCAAAATAAACGAGGAGAAAACCACGTGCACAATATTCTCGCTCTCATTAAAACCCCAAAGTACCAAATTAAGCCTAAATGGCAAAATCCTGCAGCCAAACGACAACCCAACCTATCTGGGAGTCACATTTGATCGGCGCATGACATGGAAAAGTCAGATTGAGAGAAACCGAATGAAAGCCAGAGAAAGAATGGCGATCATGAGGAAACTTGCTGGCACAAGCTGGGGAGCAGACGAAGGCATACTAAAGAAACTGTTCACTGGAAGAGTGAGACCAGTTCTCGAGTATGGCATCGCGGCATGGACAACAGCAGCGAAGGCGAACTTCGATAAAGTTAACAAACTTCAAAACCAAGCCATGAGAATCATAACAGGTGGCATGAAGTCAACGCCAATTGTAGAACTTGAAAAGATTACAAAACTGCAATCCATGACCGACAGAAGAGACTGCAGAGCCCAGCTGCAGTCAGAGAAACTCCGAAGACTGACGGACCATCCAATGTACCAGAGGCTAAACAATTTGGGAACTGGGAAACTAAAGCGGAGAAACTTTGCAGAAATAGCCAAAGCAAAGATGCACGAAGATCCCATAAACGCACTAACAACACCAAAACCCATCACTACTGTACGAAAACCTACTTGGAGGCAGGATATATTTCCAGAGGTGGTAGAAAATATACCAGGTATTGCAAACAAAAACTGCCAGACCGAAAAAGAAAGGAGAGACACTACCCTAAGCTTCATAACGAAAAGCTACCCAAGCATGGACTGGACCCATGCATACACCGACGGTTCTGTAACAGACACTACACAGAACGGAGGGGCAGGAGCATTCCTGAACCTACCAAATGGCAGAAAAATAACACTGTCATTCGCTACTGGTAAGTACACAAGCAATTTCAGAGCGGAGGCAGAGGCACTGAGGGCGGCAGTGGAAGAAATGGCAACACACAGTGAAAATGAGAGCCACATAGTCTTGCTGACAGATGCTCTCGCCGTAGTCACAGCGCTAAAAAGCCAGAAAAACACTGAGCTTAATGACTTAAGAGCAGCACTCTGCAAACTGTGCCAGCTGTCCGCACCAAAAAGGGTAGTGGTACAGTGGGTTCCGTCACACTGCAACATCCAAGGCAACGAGGAGGCAGACAGACTGGCAAAAGAAGGTGCAAGGCTACCACAAACAGATACCAGTATGACGTACGAAGAGTCAAAACGGCTTATCAAAGCCAGGTACATTACCAAATGGGCAACCGAACATACTGGTTACACCAAAAACGATGCCTATTACCAGTTGAACCGAAGAGAGCAGGTCGTTGTCTTCAGACTTCGCACTGGCCACAATAGACTGAGGTACCACCTATTCAACAAATTGAAGATAGGGTGTACCGACGAATGCCCGTGCGGTACTGGTAAAATGACCACTGAACATCTGCTGCAGAACTGCCCGACATACGGGGATCAGAGAGAGCAGATGTGGCCATTGCCAGTGGAACTGCAAGACAAGCTCTATGGTAGTGGCGAGAGTCTCAGGATGACCGCCGCTTTTTTCGAAAAAATAATGGTTACTGTCTGACTGTGTACGCAGAAGAAGAAGAAGAAGAACACCAAGGGAGTGTGACACTCTCTGATGAACAATACATGGATGGCATAGTCATATGTCCTCCGAACATCAGCATTTGCCCTGTGCTTCTTCGCAGCTGAAAACGTCATACCAGTTTAAACAAACTCTGCACGCGTCAAACATACACACATCAATTAATGAGATAAATCGGATAGTTGCAGGGAGCCTCAAATCTACTCTTATTGAAAAATATACTCTTATATTCTCCGTAACGAGCATCATGGCTTGGCTTGGATTGGCTTCGTTC
This sequence comes from Ariolimax columbianus, assembly GCA_036924085.1. Classification (NCBI taxonomy): domain Eukaryota; kingdom Metazoa; phylum Mollusca; class Gastropoda; order Stylommatophora; family Arionidae; genus Ariolimax; species Ariolimax columbianus. The sequence goes on from JAVGWX010000007.1 coordinate 16,396,289, forward strand.
GTTCACAATCTCCCACTACCAACCCCTGAAAGGGCTTAAGTAGCAGAATGTAGTCCAGAGAACCGAATGCGTTGTGTCGTAGTTTACAGCTTGGCTGCGAAATTTGCACCTTTCAGTCCAACACATCCGACTTCAGCAAGCATTTTTTGAGTACCGGGTTAGCATTCCCTCTTCGATCCCTTCTCCTTAGCCAGTCTGTCCTGTTGCAGCCTGTAATCCAGGATCACCGCATGGAGGTGTAGAAGGGTCTTGGCAGCTCTGGTTCGGTGGCCCTGACGCTAGCATCTTGATCCCGTAACGAGCATCTGAGAAACGAAAAAGTGCCACATTAGATATCGAAAGAGAGAAACAGGAAAATGACCCGAGGAACTCTATGTTTGGATACCTAGTGCAGCACACAAGCATAACATCCATACAACGTTTCTTATATTAAGCAGTCTCTGCAGACTGCTCCAAGAAAAAGTCACATTGTGAGTAAATTGTTGTTAACATCCCTTGAAAGGGCAGACGTTGCATGCGTTACAAAGAACAAGTGATTGATATCTGTAATAACGATGTAGGACAAGTGTATGTTTAACTTAGGGCAGACACGCGAGACCAGATTATATGCGCTGAACTAGTTTACGTGTACTATGTAAACGTTATCTTATATTGTGGGATGTTGTTGGAGATCAAGTGCTAGAGACTTCATGTGATAACAGCAGCTGCTGATAGGTGAGAGTAACCTGTTATTACTTTTTGTATTCCATTACTGTAAGGTAAAGGTCGCTTGATCACAAAGAATGTCGGAAGAGATTGATCTGCTGTGTTCTCTGTGTTTTCTATGACGAAGTTTGATGTACTGTGTTTTCTATGGCGAAGTTTGAGGTACTGTGTTTTCTATGGCGAAGTTTGATGTACTATGTTTTCTATGGCGAAGTTTGATGTACGGTGTTTTCTATGGCGAAGTTTGATGTTCTGTGTTTTCTATGGCGAAGTTTGATGTACTGTGTTTTCTATGGCGAAGTTTGATGTTCTGTGTTTTCTATGGCGAAGTTTGATGTACTGTGTTTTCTATGGCGAAGTTTGATGTTCTGTGTTTTCTATGGCGAAATTTGATGTACTGTGTTTTCTATGGCAAAGTTTGATTTCTGTGTTTTCTATGGCGAAGTTTGATGTACTGTGTTTTCTATGGCGAAGTTTGATGTACTGTGTTTTCTATGGCGAAGTTTGATGTACTGTGTTTTCTATGGCGAAGTTTGATGTACTGTGTCTTCTATGGCGAAGTTTGATGTACTGTGTTTTCTATGGCGAAGTTTGATGTACTGTGTTTTTTATGGCGAAATTTGATGTACTGTGTTTTCTATGGCGAAGTTTGATTTCTGTGTTTTCTATGGCGAAGTTTGATGTACTGTGTTTTCTATGGCGAAGTTTGATGTACTGTGTCTTCTATGGCGAAGTTTGATGTACTGTGTTTTCTATGGCGAAGTTTGATGTACTGTGTTTTTTATGGCGAAATTTGATGTACTGTGTTTTCTATGGCGAAGTTTGATTTCTGTGTTTTCTATGGCGAAGTTTGATGTTCTGTGTTTTCTATGGCGAAGTTTGATGTACTGTGTTTTCTATGGCGAAGTTTGATGTACTGTGTTTTCTATGGCGAAGTTTGATGTACTGTGTTTTCTATGGCGAAGTTTGATGTACGGTGTTTTCTATGGCGAAGTTTGATGTACTGTGTTTTTTTATGGCGAAGTTTGATGTACGGTGTTTTCTATGGCGAAGTTTGATGTTCTGTGTTTTCTATGGCGAAGTTTGATGTACTGTGTTTTCTATGGCGAAGTTTGATGTACTGTGTTTTCTATGGCGAAGTTTGATGTACTGTATTTTCTATGGCGAAGTTTGCTGTACTGTGTTTTCTTTGGCGAAGTTTGATGTACTGTGTTTTCTCGTCCTTACGGCTTAGTGTATTCGAGATAAGCACGTAGTTATAAATGGAATTACTTCCAATATAACTCATATTCACAAACAGCATATTCCAACACCGTCCTAGTCAGATCAGAACATGGTAGAGATGGAACAATAACAAACAAGCATCGCAGATTGACTTCATACCAACAGGCTGAGAACTAGAAAACATGTCAGGGGCCAAAGCAATTTCCAACAAATACATAGACATAGATCACCGAGCATTGGTTATGGCAAACTACAAAAATTAAGTACATAGACATAGCAGAATACAAAACACAGGAGTAATGAATATAAAGAGATTGTGTAATTGTGTTCATGCAATCAAGAAAGAAGTTTACTGTAAGATTGATAGTGCTTACCATAACATACCAGAAGACGTGCACGACATAGAAACTGAATGGATATATTTCGAAAATACACTTCCCAATATTCTGAAGAATAACTTTTAAAAACACAAGACTAAGCAAAAAGAGCAAAGTGAATGATGAAGTGAAAGAAGTTGTTTAACATTCAAAAGAACTTTTTAAAATATGGGGACAATCAAATACAAAGCAGCAAGAAGAGAAACAAACAGAATTATTTAATAGACAAATCGGAGTTCGTTCCAGAAAATGGCGAAACGCTAACAAACATATGCAAATAATCCTGAAAGACATGATATAAGATTGTTGAACAAAGATACTGAGAGACAAATGTGTTATCCCTTTAGCCATCATAAACGATAAAACAAAACAACTCATTACTAAACGAAAACAGGAAAAAGCTGAAGTTGGAGAAATATTTTAAGAGTCTTTTCAATCCGACAGAAAGAGGCGAAAACGAGATATTCCCACTTAGACAAAACGCGAGAGAAGAACTAACAATAACACCAGCAGAAGTCAAACAAGTTATCAAGAAGTCCACCAAACAAGCCACCAGAAATTGACGGTTTGCAACAGCCGCCGTTCAAGCCTGTGAAGACACGGGATTAAAATGGCTGGCAAGAGTAATAAAGGTGTCATTGACAAAAATGGATGTTGCTAAGGACTGGCAAAAATCAATAGTTATTCATATTTTGAAAAAAACAGGAAACAAAAGAGACTGATACATACAGCTGGATATCTGTATTGAACTATATTAGTAAAATGTACCCGAAGATCCTGGAAAACAGAACAAGACCAATTTCGAAAGACAATTAAGTGACACGCAGTTTGGCTTCAGAAAAGGAAGAGGTTGCACAGACGTTCTATTTACTGTAATTAAGGCAGATTTCTGAACACACTATTGAAAACAGCCAGGAATAGTCTTTGTAGGCCAGAAGAAAGCATTTGGCTGACTGAATAGAAACAATTTGAGATTCTGGAAAACTGTTGAGTGCAAGAACAGTTTCGAGAAATGTAGCAGAAATGTATTTAAAAAAACAGCCAAAGTACTGTTAGTGGACCAAGCGGACTCAGTAAGTGGTTTGTTGTTGAGACTGGGGTAAGGCAGGGATGTGTGCTATCACCACTTTTGTTGGGGAACCGAGATGCTAGTCCAGTCAGGCACAACATACTGACCAGGACATCGCGTCAGGGTCAAGCGCAATACACTGACCAAGACCATGTATCGTTCCTAGAAAACAGGCTGTTTTCAAGGCAGACTGATTGACGAGATGTGGATGGATGTGATCCCCGTAGTAGTGAGCCCCATGCAGATGAAGCCAAGCATGCCATGGTCCACCTTTATCAACATGCAATGGATGTGAGGAACGCTACTACAACCCACCACTCAATGTCCTTTGTAGGGGGCACAAAAGAGAAAACTTACTCATTGTGTACATTAAACAACAATAACTACTTTTTTCATTGTATACATAGATCGAATAACAACTGAAGCCAGAAACCATCATAACGAACCATCTCCGTTTTGCGGATAATCATGGTCTCTTCCAATCAGATGAACATAACCTACAAGAACATGTGAATGCCCCTGCGGAGGCCTGACATAGATATAAAATGAGGATTGCTACAGCAAAGATAAAGACAATGAAAATCAGCAGAATAGAGAAAACCCCAGATATTCAGGTAAAACGTACATAACTTAAACAATTCGGACGATTTAAATACTTGTTCACACAAGATAGAATAACAGATAGAGAGGTGGAATAAAAACTCAAAAAGCAAATGTAGTTTTCTATCAGCTCTCACCATTAATAAAACACATACACATTCCAACGAAGACAAAGAGACAGCTGATAAATAGTATTTTTATACCAACTCTCGGCTACCAGTGTCAGACATAAACTCTCACCAAGGCACAAGAAAGATCATGGTATGAGAAAGTCTGTCGGGATTACAAGGCTGCCAAAGTACGAAACGAAGTAATCAGACAGAAGGTGGGTGCAACACCGTGCATGGAATACATGGAAAGATGGAGAATAAAAATACAAAAGTTATCAGCTGCGAGAGCAAGAGTCAGATCAAAAACAAATTCGGTAGACGGTGTCAGTGAGACATTAAAGAAACACGGAATGACGTCATCGTCGACAAAGCTGGCAAACGACAGAAAGCTACACCTCCCCACGTCGTTTAACGACATGTCGAAAGAAGATGATGATGATGACTTTCAATATTGGCACTACTTTACAGAATCCTAATAAATACCCTTTTTTTTATTTTGAGACATGCCACTAACCACTTTGCTATGTAACTTCTCTCCCACCCCTTCCCCCTCCCTCACCACTCTACCCATGAGGTTTGATGTGTTAGCGACTTCATTGTACAAGGTCATGTCAGTTGTAACCTGCATTTTGAATGATACATTCCTTTCCTCTACTGCCTTACTTTTCGTAACTCTTAAGGAAGTAATATTTTAAAATTAGGTGGACTGAAACGCGGCGCAACCACGGCTTAAACTCTTCTTGCTGTGAGAGACAGACATTCTAACCTCTATCACTCGACTTTGCTGTTTGCTACAGTTTTTAAACTTCTTATAGTGAATAGATGCCTCTTCCAACAAAAAAAAACACAGTCTCTTTGGTTATATCATGTTGTGCTGCATCACAAAATGTACGATACCGTAGCCTAAACTCTTATGCTACGCTAAAAAGCACTAAGCTCTGCTTAGGGCTGTAGTTCAACAAGCAAACCACTGGACAGTCTAGGAGTCATGCCACTCGAGTTTCTGTGTAGCTTCCACTTTTGAACGCCTACCTCCCAATTGCTTGCCTCCACACGGTAGCACGTGCACTGGGAGTGAGTCTGTGTGCGCGTGCCACGTCCTTAAGACGCCAAAAACGCAAGAAGGCCGTCCACTAATGAGGACACTATTAGCTGCGTCCACATTCAAAGCCTTGCATCCATCGATGAAAAATCTAGAAATTAACGCTCAATTAGTTTGTGAATCGCAGTGGCTGCCTCTGTAAAATTGTAGCTTTAATTGTCAGCTCAGTTTGCCCCTGAGAGTTCCGCTGTCAGTCTCTATACGTTTAAAGCTTTCCTGGTGTGTGTCCCCAAACTCCTCGGCCTTGTTGACTCCCCCCGAAGTACTTGTTTGAGAACAACGAGAAGAGTTTGAAGAAGCGTTAGTTTCTTGTCCGTTGGTGTCAAGTGTCTTATACATTCTGGAAAGATAGCCATTATGTTGAAAACTTATTTTTCAAAGCGCGAACGGCCGCCTGTGTGTCAGATTACGTAAGACATCTTTACCTGCTTTGATAGATTTGTTCTTTTAACTTCTTCTTCTTATCTGTATTATTCTTCTTCTTATTCTTCTTATTTTGCTTCTCCTTAGTCATCTTCTTCTTCTTTCTCTTCTTTTTCGCCTACCATTTGATTTACTCTTTTTTCGTCTTTGTTCATCCTATTCTTCGTCTTTTTCTTCTTGCAGCTCTCCGTCTTCTACTTCTTCGTCTTCTGTCTCTTTTTCTTCTTTTCCCTATTGATCTTTTTCGTCGCTTTCTCCTTCTTCCTATCTTCTTTTTCTTCTCTTTCTTCATTTCCTTTCTCTTCTTCTTCTTCTTCCACTTCTTCAAAACTCATTGGAAATACTCCACTCACCTTTTCACAAACTTCTGAATTATATTTGTAAAAGTGTTTGTAACGTCACTTCATGAGAACAAACACAAACGTTGGATAATAAATATGGCGAAACCTATGTTACGATCAGAAAAGCATGGCCATGTACAAAGAAGAACACAAATGAACACAAGTTCAACGAATTGGAATTGGCGATAGTGTAATGAACTTAGGGAAGTGATGGAAGCGAAGATAAAAGAGACAAGAACAGTAGCAGCCTCGGCATGAACTAACGTTTCTGTTATGTTTTTTTTTTAGCGTCTGATTGGTCGAACTGAAAGACCTCCAGTTCAGCATTACAAATGAGTAGGGTTCAGTATCCAGTTTCGACGCATCCCAGTTTATCCAGGTATTATTTGGTTCTTGGGGATTCCGTTGCTAAGTGGTTAAGCCGTCGGCCTCGTGATCAGGTGGTGTGGGTTCGACTCCGGACTCTGCCGTCTTTTTTTACGGGTGCTTGATGCGGAGTTCCCTGCATCTCGTTGTCGCCGCTAGTCGTCTTGTCCTTGACTTGCCACTGGGGATGGGCGGCTCGAGACGAGAGAGTGAGGATAAAAAGTAGTGCAGTTAATCCTTACTAAAAATATCGCTAGCAAAATTAAATATGCCTTCATCGTCTACAATGGACGGCCGCCTTTGCCTTATTTGGTTCTTGACTAACTTTGAAAGAATCCAAGGCACAGGTAAATGGAAATGTTACCTTCATTCACACAAAATTGCTTCGTTTCTTACATTGATCCCTACAGCAGTGCATACTGGAGTACTACCATTCATTTCTCCAGCCACATAGCATTACTATCTTCTGCACCTTTTCTTGAATCCTCATCTCATACTGGCCTCATCTACCTGCCTGCGCCTTTCCATTCTACCTGAATAATCTTTTTGTCTTTCCGTATCTGTCCGCCACTGGCTTGTCCGGTCTTTTTATACTCCTAATGCCCTTCTGGCCCCCTTTTCTCGTCTTTGTCTGTCATGTGGGCTCCTGTTCCCTTAAAGCAAGGAATAGCCTGACTTTTTATCAGTTAAGTTTTTCCCCCTATGTATTGATGTCTCCGATTCTGTATTAATCCCTTCTTCTTTGATTCGTTATTTAATTATTTTTGTTTTTTTTGTCCCTGATGAAGTTCTATTAGTAGTAACGAATGTTTCGTTCGAGTTTTTGTCTCAGTGCGGTATCTGACCATACGAATTTTAAAAAAAATGTTCACTTTGTTTTTTACATTCTACATTTATGTGCAGGATTCGTTGAAGCATATGTTAAACCCTGCTTTTGGTTTACACCACACAGCTATTATAAAAGCCAGATTCAATAATTTATTGAGCATATGTTCAACCTGCTTTTGTTTAACAATAAACTTGTCAGGAAAGCATTGATCAAATATTGCATTTGGTTTGCCTTAACCAGCTTTTATGAAAGCCTGATTCTAATAATTTGCGGTGGGGTTTAATAACAATTGTTTTCACATAATAAGATTTTTCAGAACCAAGCGAAACCCTCTTCAGCCTCCTTATTGGGACAAACAAGCAAGAAAACAATCAACCCGTTCTGTTTGATTCCGAGATCTACTAAAGTCAATACTACCATCTCCAGTATTTATAGATCTGGGACATTTCGTAAGAGGTATCTTACAAACCTATAATTTGAGCTCAACCGGCTTAGGTGACATGAAATATTTTCAATACAGGTTTATATAGACACTGGAACAAAAACCCTGCAGTTATTGATGTTGTGATAGGAGACTATATGTCAGGGTCAGACCAACAGGCATCGGAAATTGACAAGACTGGTTAATGACAAATGATATATAGAACACGCAGAGACTAATATAACAGATACATACGTGTACTAGTTTGACAAAAGGAATTAATTGTGAACAAAACTTTGAAAAAATATGACTCGTAGACATGTGTCTGTGTAAAGAAGACAAAGGGTAGAACGTGTTCTTCAGCCCCACCAGCTGAATAAGTGGAGCAATGTGACAACATGGCTGTCTTTAATCAATTTGACGAACAAATGAAGCCTGTTACAGACCATCATGTTTATTTATAAATTGGGAGGGGGGAGGGGGGAAGGAGAGCCGTGTAAGGGGGGGGGGGGGGGAGGGGGAGGTATATGAGTGACGAACAGAGCGGGTATGAGGCTAGTCTGAGATAAGACAGAAAAACTAATGAACAAAATAAATTGAAATATTTAAGGAATAAACTGAACACTCGTGAGAAAAATACGAGAACGGTCGCTAAGTTTTTAAGAAAATAGATTGGGTTATTTTAAGAATAATTTGAAAGTGTATTAAGGAAATAGTTTGCACTATGTATAAAATCAACTGAATGACGAAAGGGAAGATGTATATGTATTTAACATCCCGTGGAAGATTCTATTACGAAATCAAATTCAGAATATCCCAAGTAAAATCGGTCTTCCAAACCATGAAGCGAATATTGTGCAACAAAATCTTCCAACTGGAACTTAGAAAAAGAGTCTTTGCATGCTACGTGCAACCTGTACTAATATATGGCAGTGAATCATGGACAATTAACAAGCAAGCGCATAGTTCTGTGGAAGCAACGGAGATGTAGTTTTACAGAAGAATGTTGTGGATCAGATGGATTGCAAGGAAGACTAATGATACAGGACTCGAGGAGGCACAAAGACGACTCACTGCAAAGATCAAAACAAGGCTGTCATCCTCTTTCGGGCATGTTATGAGAAGCGACGGCTTGGAGCGACTTGTAACAACGGAAAAAAGACAGCAGGAAAGAGAGACATAGAAAGGCAGAGAAAGAAGATGTTGGACAGCTGAGAGAATGACAAGGGCGACAATCAACAACAGAGTTGGTAAACGACACACGTGATAGAAGCGAATGGAGGACCGTGATCGACAAGGCCAACCGGCAGTGAACCTAATGATGATGAAGACTGGATGAATACATAAATGAGTGATTTCAACATGTAAAGATAAGATATGATACTTATCTGAGGCCCATCGCATTACTGTCTCGCATGTCGAATTTCGGATACCAAGTCGAATGTGAATTACTGAGCTGTTAGTGTTTATATATGTGTACATAGAAGCTAGTTAAAATAGATTGTTTCAGATCTGGAGACAAGCACACCATGCTTGCTTATTTGTTGCTGTTTTTCTTGTTTGTTTGTTTGTTTGTTTTTTTTTTTGTGGGGGGGGGGGGGGGGGGAGTTCGCCTTATTTTTCTAATCCCCAAGGCAGTGTGCGTTGCGCTGTGTTTTTATTGTTCGCCTGTCGGCTCAGTGCATCCGACTTCAGCATGCATTTTATGTAAGGGTCTGCTTCCTCCTGCATTTTCTAAGGGTTTGCTTCCCCGGGGTAACGGCGGTGCTGTGATGGGGATCGAAGCCAGCACCTTCGGATTGTAAGCCGTGCCACTAAACCACTAGGCCACGCCGTCCCCTTGTGTTGTTGTGAGTTGGTAGGTTTTTTCATCTCTGTCTGGGCATCAGTGTCGTCATCTTGTGTTGATGTCAGTTGCTAGGTCGTTCATCTCTGTCTGGGCATCTGTGTCGTCATCTTGTGTTGGTGTCAGTTGCTAGGTCGTTCATCTCTGTCTTAGCATTAGTGTCGCCTTTTTGTGTTGATGTCAGTTGCTAGGTCGTTCATCTCTGTCTTAGCATTAGTGTCGCCTCTTTGTGTTGATGTCAGTTGCTAGGTCTCCTATCTCTGTCTGGACATCAGTGTCGCCAACTTGTGTTGGTGTCAGTTGCTAGGTCGTTCATCTCTGTCTTAGCATTAGTGTCGCCTCTTTGTGTTGATATCAGTTGCTAGGTCGTTCATCTCTGTCTTAGCATTAGTGTCGCCTCTTTGTGTTGATGTCAGTTGCTAGGTCGTTCATCTCTGTCTTAGCATTAGTGTCGCCTCTTTGTGTTGATGTCAGTTGCTAGGTCGTTCATCTCTGTCTTAGCATTAGTGTCGCTTCTTTGTGTTGATGTCAGTTGCTAGGTCGTTCATCTCTGTCTTAGCATTAGTGTCGCCTCTTTGTGTTGATGTCAGTTGCTAGGTCTTCCATCTGTCTGGAAATCAGTATCTCCAGCTTGTGTTGGTGTCAATTGCTAGGCCGGTGGCAGTTGCTAGGTCTTTCATCTCTGTCTGGCGTCAGTGTCGTCATCTTGTGTTGGTGTCAGTTGCTAGGTCTTTCATCTCTGTCTGGCGTCAGTGTCGTCATCTTGTGTTGGTGTCAGTTGCTAGGTCTCCTACCTCATCAGTGTCGTCAACATGTTAAAATGTGTGTCGCTGTAGTGATTAACACTGATGCATACCTGCAAAACATGGACAGTGTATAGCACACAGTTAAATCGGTTTCACTTGAGATGTCAACCTAGGCTGCTCAGGATCGGCAGTCAGTACAATTTTCCTAACTCTGAAATTCTTCGTAAGAATAACACGTTGAGCATCTCTACGCCTCTGCAAACAGCCCAGGTAAGATGAATGGGACATGTTGTTCGCATGACCTGTTAGCGCATCCCCACGCAACTGTTATACTACCGTCTTTAGAACGATAGAGGCTCATTAGGAGGGCATAAGAAACCCTACAAAGAATCTGTGAAAGTGTTTCTGAAAAGCATCAACATTGATGTCATCTTCTGAACGTTGTTTGCTTGGAACCTTTGTATTTGGCTCGTTAGCATCACCAAAGGTGCTCCGATAGCAGAGCAAAAGTCCATCGCCGAGGCTCAGAGTATGCGTGCTGCTCGAAAGATCAGAACGCACGACGACTGCACAGCCACCTCCTCACATGAGTGCCCTGGGTGAGTAAAGTTTACCGTATCTCTCTCTAAAGCTATTTGAGAATACATGTCGCAGCACAAGTCTCATGGTGTTCCAATTTTTGCTTGCGTTGAGAAACTGTTCCATAAACTATGATCTCGATATGTGGTGGGTCTATGCTTTGCATTGGCGCAAGAAGACGAATGATGATAATGATGCTGATGATGATGATAATGATATTGATAATTATGATTATGATGATGATGATGATGATAATGATGGTGATAGTAATGATGATGATGATAATCATGATGATGATGATGATGATAATGAGGATGATGATAATCATGATGATAATGATGATGATGATGATGATGATAATAATGATGATAATAATGATGATGATAATCATTATGATAACCATGATGATGATGATGTTAATAATGATGATAATGATGATGATGATAATGATGATGATGATGATGATAATGATGATGATAATAATGATGATGATGATGATGATGATGATGATAATCATAATCATGATGATGATGATGATGATGATAATAATGATGATAATGATGATAATGATGATGATGATGATGATGATAATAATGATGATGAGGATAATGATGATGATGATGATAATAATGATGATGAGGATAATGATGATGATGATTATGATAATCATAATGATGATGATACTCATGATGATGATGATGATGATGATGATAATAATGATGATAATGATGATGATGATGATAATGATGATGATGAGGATAATGATGATGATGATGATAATAATGATGATAAGGATAATGATGATAGAGATGAATGCATCCAGATAGTGATCTCGCCAGTCCGCCTCTCAAAAGCTCAAGACCACGGACAATGAACTGTTATCCACTTCCTCCTCGACTTCAGCTTCAAACATGTGACTTAAAAATTGTACATATTTATTTTAGCACTGGATAACGTTGATGACAGCGTGACCTTACCATGGAACATCGGTTTGACAATCCCAACCCATCAGCTACGGATTCCACCATGTTCAGTTTGCTAGACACGAGTTATTTTCTTGGTACGATCACTTCTCCGAGTAAACATTATGACAGCCAAATAAATTGACGTTCTGCAAAGGATATTCGACATACAAGTACTACTGGATAAATTGGAAGCCCACCTCAAATCGGATAATTCGGAAACAGTCGATGCGAGATACCCTTCTACAGAAATTCACAGGTAAAATTGAACCCCAAAGATCCTAGGCTAAAACAGGGATTGACGGAATTGAACTTCCAGGCGACACATCCTGAGATACAATACTGATAAGAGGCGAAACAGACAATCAGCCGCGAAGGGTCAAAGAGCAGAAACTCCTACCAACATTCAGAGGATAAGAATGGAACACATGACCTCTGTCAAACACTCGCTATCAACTCCATCAGCGATTCTCATGGCGTGTTCCCCAGAGTCTGCGAGCTCACGGATCAATCAATGAGAAATCATGATTGTGTCAAATGTTAATTTCTTCACTCTACTACTACTTCAGAATTAATTTGTATGTTTTCTTCATTTTATTTTTTAAAATTCATTTTCTTCTCATTGATCATCTTATTATTATTATTCTATTTATTCGTCGTCTTTGTTTTTTGTCTTCCTCTTCATTTTCATATTTCTTCATCATCTTCTTCTACATTTTCCTCTTCTTCTTTGACTACTCTTCTGCTTCTTCTTCTTGTTCAATTTCGGCTTAAATATAAATATTTGCAAAATGGAGAGTTTGTCCTCTTGAATTGTTCCTATTCTGCTTCACGGTGTCGAAACCTGGACTATTGAGTAAAGCGATAAAAATCATACTGTAACCTTCTATGCATAGTCGGAGGTATAACCATGTCTTAAGGAACGGAGTCACCAACGGAGTCACCAACGGAGTCACCCGACGGACAAGACCCAAAAGCACATTCACCATGCACACACATCAACGTTTGGAACAACTTGGACATGTGGCTAGCCTTGTCGAGAATGTGCCATCCCCTTCCTACCAGCTCTTAAAACTGGACATGGACATCATTGAAGGGAAACGACTCTCTCTACCAACGTCCGGCCCATCCATCACCTGGCTAGGCAAATCAGAAAGACATAATCTTTATTGCATAGAGTCTCAGTCATTCATCGTGATCATAGAAGGTTAGAGCGAACGACGAGCCCTTGTAGTCTAATCGGCCCAGATACCTACATTAACATTAGAATGCAAAACAACGGCTTGTATAACTTCCACACACGATAGCTCTTTGGAGACTTTGGAAAACGTTTGGTACTAACGTCAGTAATGACCGAAGTAAAAACAAAAATGGGGATCAAGATGCTGAGCAGCACATGAGCTGCAGTGGTTAGCGACCCATAGCGGACTGCTAGAGTCAGGGCCAGAGAACCATAGCTGCCAAGACCCTTCTACACCTCCACGCGGTGATCCTGGATAACAGGCTGCAGCAGGGCAGACTGGCTAAGGAGAAGAGATCGAAGAGGGAATGCTAACCCGGTACTCAAAAAATGCTTGCTGAAGTCGGATGTGTTGGACCGAAAGGTGCAAAAATCGCAGCCAAGCTGTTAACTACGACACAACGCATTCCGTTTTCCGGACTACATTCTGCTACTTAAGCCCTTTCAGGGTTTGATAGTGGGAGATTGAGAACGAACGAAGAAAAACAAGAAGAATACAAAAATGTATGTATTTTGAACATATTTTCAAAGGGTGATTGAGAAATCCTGTCATGAAATTATATGGATTCAAGGAATTGATAAAAAACTATTCTAACAAAAACTTTCGAATTTTCATGATTGTTTCCTCCGATGAGGACGACATAGAGCTGGCAGTGTCCGAAAACAGGTTCATGGGGGAACACTCTACGAGATCAAAAGGTTATTCTTGCGCTATGATCGTTATTGCAGAGGGAAAGAATTTGAATGAAACGAAACTCAAGACAGAAAACATTGTATAAAATGTTAACAACCAAACCAGATTCGATTATTGACATATTAACAATATTCTTGCAAAATATATCATATTAAGACTCAATTACAAGATTCAGCTATCATCCTATTACTTTGCGTTGCCCAACTAAGGCCTAAAAAAAAAAAAATACATCTGCGTAAAATGTTCTGTGTATATTTAGTTCTGAAATTGTAAAAAAAAACACTCACTTGACTTAATATTGAATGACTTTTCAGATGTTAATTTTTAAAAAGGACATTAGAAAATTTAAATGTTTTTATCATACACCTTTAAAAGAAAAAAAAATCAGCTGACTAAGGATTTCTAAACATTCCACTTTAATTCTCCACTTTACCATGTGAGCTATCGAATGATGGCATGTTCAATTTCGAATGATCAAAATCGGTAGGTTTACAAGAAGCTTGTCATAAGTGTTTACCCTGACTATGAAGGAGTAGGAGGAGAAAGTTGAAATTTGGCACACACGAGTACTTTTATGTGCGTCCTAAATTACGCGTTAAATGGCGTGTTGCAGTAGTTTTTCTCACATCCAAAACGTGCTGAAAAGTGTGGATCGTAGTCCTCCAGGTGGTTCTGCTATGTTTGGTCTTATCTGCGTGTCGCTACGGGGATCACGTTGATGCCCCACCTCGTTAGCCAGCCTGCCATAAAAACAGCGCGTTTTCAGGGAGGACTGCGAGGAAGTCGAGGTAACAGTCTTATATAGTATATTTTGCCTTTCTTGCTAACAGTATGTTTCCCCTAACCAGACGTTTAGTCTTCCTTCCCAACTTTCGCGACTCACAAATATTTCTGGATTTGCTGTGTTTATGTTTAATGTACACAATTTGTGCTGTGATATACGTACAAACGGCAAGAACTATGGTTGTACAGGGTACATGAGCGAAAACGTATGAGAACCGATGGTCTCAGCCATTCTCACCTGGTAGACGGGTCGACGCAGTGGTAAAACCCTTGCCCCAGGGAAGGCGCGGACCCCTCGGTGTCCACGAGAGACATCCAGGGGAGATAATTACAATGTGTACCTCAGAATCTTGTCCGCTGCTCGTTTAGAAGACACACGTCCTATCGTCAGACTGGATCATCTCCGCTTGAAAACTATAATTTCCAGCAGTCAAATCTACAGACTTCAAAGACGAAAGGGTACTGATTAGACGCTTAGCTATCTCGGTGATCGTCTCACATGAGCGGATTCATTCTCATCGTCTGGTTAATGTGTGTCAAAAACTGACCAACAGTTCGTATGTGACATTTTACGCCCCAAAATAATTTGTAATTGAAATGTCATTTTTGATTCTACCTTCAATAATCAATAATTCAGTAGAAAATGTTATCCAGATATGTCGAATCCATGAGGCTAGTAAAATAACAGCGTGGCCCGCTCTATTCCTACAGAGTGATAAGCCGGATGAAGGAGAGAGAAGTCTGAGATATCTCAAAGTTAAAGAGTGAAATAAATGTAATTAACTGAAAGAACTGCAAAGAAAAAGAAGAAATTAGTAACCTAATGAAATTACCAGCGATTGTGTTTTTTTAAATCAATTATCCAATTAAGTTTTGCAGCTCCTTGTGAAACATTGGTTCCCTAATATACGAGTAGCCATGAAACGAGGATAAAGCTGTATTTGTTGAAGTTTGTACTGGTTAAAATTTTTACAGGATCAGGTAGCCAAGCTTATACCCTATCCTTCCCGACGACGTTCCTGTCAGGTTACAGTGCTACCTGTCTCTCCAGCCGTTTATAGCCCCGGCTATACTCGGTGGTTATATTGTATTGAAAACGTCCGTTTCTAGTCCATGTTACAAGGGAAATTGGTTGGTTTAAGTCATTTCAGTATTTCACGGATCAATATTTTGCTTTCCATTGTCATTAACGCTGACAAAGCCGATAAGCATTCAAATTCATGAACTTGTGTACCTATTTAATTGACTGGAGTACAGTAGATATTTATTTATTTGTGTAGGTAAGTGCGAGGGTAAGTCAGTAAGAAGGTCACACGCTGATATGAGGTAACTGAAATATGCACTTGGTAGTTTTTCAAGTTGCCATCACCATCCAGGTTTGTGAATACTGAAGGCTGCAAACCCTAGATACAGAAGGGCGTATGTGCTCATAACGTGTGTAATCTGGGAACGGTATGCTGATAGGGTGGGGCTAGGCAAGAGGACATTTTGCATAGAATATTCATAAGGAAATGCTTCCTGTTTATGATGAGAAGTGTTTGTCGCTTAAGGTGGTAGATAACTGTGTCGATACATTTACGATGAGAAGTGTTTGTCGCTTAAGGTGATGGATAACTGGGTCGACACATTTTCTCAAGAGCGCTCAAAACTGCTGATGAAGCCCGACCTGGTCGTCCAGGTTAGATTGCAACAGACTAACAACACCAAAACCCATCACTACTGTACGAAAACCTACCTGGAGGCAGGATATATTTCCAGAGGTGGTAGAAAATATACCAGGTATTGCAAACAAAAACTGCCAGACTGAAAAAGAAAGGAGAGACACTACCCTAAGCTTCATAACGAAAAGCTACCCCAGCATGGACTGGACCCATGCATACACCGACGGTTCTGTAACAAACACTACACAGAACGGAGGGGCAGGAGCATTCCTGAACCTACCAAATGGCAGAAAAATAACACTGTCATTCGCTACTGGTAAGTATACAAGCAATTTCAGAGCGGAGGCAGAGGCACTGAGGGCGGCAGTGCAAGAAATGGTGACACACAGTGAAAATGAGAGCCATATAGTCCTGCTGACAGATGCTCTCGCCGTAGTCACAGCGCTAAAAAGCCAGAAAAACACTGAGCTTAATGACTTAAGAGCAGCACTCTGCAAACTGTGCTAGCAGACCGCACCAAAAAGGGTAGTGGTACAGTGGGTTCCGTCACACTGCAACATCAAAGGCAACGAGGAGGCAGACAGACTGGCAAAAGAAGGTGCAAGACTACCACAAACAGATACCAGTATGACGTAGGAAGAGTCAAAACGGCTTATCAAAGCCAGATACATGACCAAATGGGAACCCGAACATACTGGTTACACCAAAAACGATGCCTATTACCAGTTGAACCGAAGAGAGCAGGTCGTTGTCTTCAGACTTCGCACTGGCCACAACAGACTGAGGTACCACCTATTCAACAAATTGAAGAAAGGGTGTACCGACGAATGCCCGTGCGGTACTGGTAAAATAACCACTGAACATCTGCTGCAAAACTGCCCGACATACGAGGATCAGAGAGAGCAGATGTGGCCATCACCAGTGGAACTGCAAGACAAGCTCTATGGCAGTGGCGAGAGCCTCAGGATGACCGCCGCTTTTTTCGAAAAAATAATGGTTACTGTCTGACTGTGTACGCAGAAGAAGAAGAAGAAGATTGCAACAGAGGCAGATGTGCGGTTGGTGAATGTGAGGTTTCCAGCTGACAAGAGAGTATCGATCGTCAGTGTAACAACTGCAGCAGATTGTTCGCACAGTTCAGCTCGAGTGGAAGACGTTTCAGGAAGGGCGAAGAGTTTAAGCGTAAAGTGCGAGCGTGCCTGAGGAAGCTGATCAGAGACTTCTTTACTCTGCATGTTTTACTGCCCAGTTAAAGCGAAGTGATAAGGGTATCTTCATCGTAAGCAGTCAGACAGTAACCATTATTTTTTCGACAATGCCATATAGCTTGTCTTGTGTTGCCACTGGTGATAGCCACATCTGCTCTCTCTGATCCTCGTATGTCGGGCAGTTCTGCAGCAGATGCTCAGCGGTCATTTTTTCCGGTACCACACGGGCATTCGTCGGTACCACCTATCTTCAATTTGTTGAATAGGTGGTACCTCACTCTATTGTGGCCAGTGCGAAGTCTGAAGACAACGACCTGCTCTCTTCTGTTCAACTGGAAATATGCATCGTTTTTGGTGTAGCCGGTATGTTCAGTTTCCCATTTGGTCATGTATCTGGCTTTAATAAGCCGTTTTGACTCTTCGTACGTCATACTAGTATCTGTTTGTGGTAGTCTTGCACCTTCTTTTGCCAGTCTGTCTGCCTCCTCGTTGCCTTGGATGTTGCAGTGTGATGGGACCCACTGTACCACTACCCTTTTTGGTGCGGACTGCTGGCATAGTTGACAGAGTACTGCTCTTAAGTCATTAAGCTCAGTGTTTTTCTGGCTTTTTAGCGCTGTGACTACGGCCAGAGCATCTGTAAGCAGGACTGTATGGCTTTCATTTTCTTTATGTGTCACCATTTCTTCTACTGCTGCCCTCAGTGCCTCTGCCTCCGCTCTGAAATTGCTTGTGTACTTACCAGTAGCGAATGAAAGTGTTATTTTTCTGCCATTTTCCTCCATTCTGTGTAGTGTTTGTTACAGAACCGTCAGTGTATGCATGGGTCCAGTCCATGCTTGGGTAGTTTTTCGGTATAAAGCTTATATAAAGCTTTCTTTTTCAGTCTGGCAGTTTTTATTTCCAATACCTGGTATATTTTCTACCACCTCTGGAAATATATCCTGCCTCCAGGTAGGTTTTCGTACAGTAGTGATGGGCTTTGGTGTTGTTAGTGCGTTTATGGGATCTTCGTGCATCTTTGCTTTGGCTATTTCTGCAAAGTTTCTCCGCTTTAGTTTCCCATTTCCCAAATTGTTTAGTCTCTGGTGCATTGGATGGTCAGTCAGTCTTCGGAGTTTCTCTGACTGCAGCTGGGCTATGCAGTCTCTTCTATCGGTCATGGATTGCAGTTTTGTAATCTTTTCAAGTTCTACAATTGGCGTTGACTTCATGCCTCCTGTTATTACTCTCATGGCTTTGTTTTGAAGTTTGCTAACTTTATCGAAGTTCGCCTTTGCTGCTGTTGTCCATGCCGCAATGCCATACTCGAGAACTGGTCTCACTCTTCCAGTGTACAGTTTCTTTAGTATACTTTCGTCTGCTCCCCAGCTTGTGCCAGCAAGTTTCCTCATGATTGCCATTATTTATCTGGCTCTCATTCGGTTTCTCTCGATCTGACTTTTCCATGTCATACGCCGATCAAATGTGACTCCCAGATAATTTGGGTTGTCGTTTAGCTGCAGGAATTTGCCATTTAGACTTAATTTTGTCTTTTAGGGTTTGATTGAGAGCGAGAATATTGTGCATGTGGTTTTCTCCTCGTTTATTTTGACCAGCCATGAGTTCGCCCACTCTTCCAGCGATGTTAGGGCCTGCTGCATCCGATTTCTTGCTATGGTGAGATTCTTTTCAGAGGTCCACATAGCCAGATCGTCTGCAAACATTGAGCTATGGACTCTTCTTGGTATATTCTCTGTAATGTCGTTTATATACACAAAGAAGAGTGTGGGTGACAGTACTCCCTCTTGGGGTACTCCCTGCTCGAGTTTCACTTTTTTGCTCATCTGACCTTGTACTTTGACTCTGGCCGTTCTTTTTTTGAGGTAGTGGTTGATCCACTTGTACATTCTCCCACAAACTTCACTTCTCCTTAGCTTGACTCTAAGTCCGTCTTTCCAGACTTTGTCAAATGCCTTTTCCAGGTCCACCCAGACCGCTACTGTGTGTTTCTGTGCCTGGTAGGCTTCTTCTATTTCCTGGGCTATGAGGATGACCTGGTCCTCAGTGGATCTGTGCTGTCTAAAGCCGGCTTGCTGTGGAATTAGTATTCGTTTTTCTTCCAGATGCCACATCAGTCTGGTGTTTATCATACGTTCCATCAGTTTGCCGACACAGCTCAGTAGGCTGATAGGCCTGTATCCATTTGGATCTGTTTTGTCCTTTCCTTTCTTTGGTACTGGTACAAGTACTGCGTCTTTCCATGCCTGGGGTACAATACCCCTTTTCCAGCTTTGGTTCAGGACTGATAGCCGATTCCTCTTCGCTGTTTGGCCCAGCCTCATCAGCATTTCCTTTGTTATCCCGTCTTTTCCGGGAGATTTCCTTTTCGTTTATGTTCTCATGGCCTCTTCCATTTCACTCATTGTTAATTTGGCCATCATATGCTCTTCTGGTGCCGTATTGATGTTGTCGTGCCCCTTTTGCTCTTCACTAATGTCTGTATGCCTATCTGCAGGGACCTCGATGCTTGCTTTGGTATAGTGTTCTACAAAAGCGTTTGCGGCTTTTTTTCCAGTGAGCAAATTTTCGCCCTGCTTGATGGTAATTTATTTGTTTGAAGGGGTTTCGTCATTCATGGCTCTGACTAGCTTCCATAGCTTGTTCCCTTCTTTGTCTAGGTTGAGGCTTTCAGTTTTGTTTTTCCAGCTCTCTCTTGCTGTTTGGTTTAGAGTGTATTTGTATTTCTTCGTTGCGGCTTTGAGGGCGATATTTGCCTCCATAGATTGTTCTCGCTCTTCCATGTTCCTAGCATTTGTGACTGCATCTTCCGCTTTCTGCAACTCATCATTCCAATAGGGCTTATAGTTTTTCCTAGCCCCTCTTTGGATGGTTTCAGTGGCGGCTTGCATTATTGCCTTGCTTAGGCTTTCCACCATGGGCTTCATTTTGTTGTTTCGTGTGTTGATGGTTTCACACAGCCCATCTGTCAGGATTGCAAATCTGTCCCAGTCTGCTCGTTTGTAATTCCAACGTGGGAGCGGTTTTGTTTCCTGTGGGCCTACTTTCATATCAATGTCTAGCCTGATCGGCCTGTGGTCGCTACCTGCCAATTGGTTTAGCACCTGGCGGTCTATTTTATGGTGTATGTCCTGTGTGGAGAAGGCCAAATCTGGAGTCGAGGTGGTATGCCATGTTCTAGAATAGAAACTAGGGCTATCCTCTGGCCTATTGATTAGGGAGAGATTTGTGTCTATCTCCCAATCTTCCACTTCGTCACCTCTGCTGTCTGTGTCCGAGTATCCCCATCTCTCCGAGTGGCTGTTGAAGTCTCCAACTACTATGCAGTTGGAGTCTTTGACTTCCATACTCGAGAGCGATAGGTCTTTATTTGGTGGTCCGTACAGATTGAAAATGCGGAGCTTCGTCTCTTGAGCCATTATGTCAACTCCTACAATTTCTGCCTGGTCGTCCAGGTTAGATTGCAACAGAAGCAGACGTGCGGTTGGTGAATGTGAGGTTTCCAGCTGACAAGAGAGTATCGATCTTCAGTGTAACAACTGCAGCAGGTTGCTCGCACAGTTCAGCCCGAGCGGAAGACGTTTCAGGAAGGGCGAAGAGTTTAAGCGTGAAGTGCGAGCGTGCCTGAGGAAGCTGATCAAAGACTTCTATACTCTGCCTGGTTAACTGCCCAGTTAAAGCGAAGTGATAAGGGTATCAATAGTAGTCATAATTATGTTAAGAAATGAGGAACAATGTTAGTGCAGCAATAACAGGATTATAGGTCCGTATCTCATTTAGACTATTTTGACAGCCATCTGTGACATATTTACTGACTAGCTCTCGTGAATGTTGTTTTTCTGTTTAATTGTAAGTTACTCCGTTGAATTTCTACCGATGGAAAGATATTAATCCTCGTTCCTCAACGAGGTAGTTGACCTTGTGTGAGTCCCAGCCCTGTTTCAACTCGTTGATGTCATGGCACTAGTTGACCAGTGAATAAGCTATCTACTCGATAGAGAGTCGAGAATGTTGTTGTTTCTCTATATCGCCTCTTACCATTTTGTGGGTCGCTGACCGCGGGCGCTCTTCTTTCGCCGAGGATACCGTAGAGCAGTTCTGAAATTCAAGCGCTGGTCCTTCCTTCTTGCGATGTGGCGATCCCTTCAGTGTATGGAATGGTTTATGTGCGGTTTAATTACTATAACTTGGGACATTTTCGGATGTAGTTGCTATGAACGGTCCACTGTCGCTGTTGCTTTATTGTCAGTTCTACAGTCCTGTATAATATAAGAAAGTGGATGAAAACATGTCTACATTAGCAGAGCGATCTGGGCACCTAGAAATGAGAAACAATAGCTCTAACATGTTTGCTAATCAGAATTAAAGAAAAATTAATGTACACGATATCATCCTCTGTTACTGGGAGCAAGTTTTTTGTCATGACGCAAGAGTTCCACTCTAGAGTTCCATGTAAGTGTTCCATGTAAGAGTTTGACGCAAGAGTTCGACGTCAGAGTTCCACGCAAGATTTCGACGCAAGAGGTCCACGCAAGAGTTCAACGGAAGAGTTCCACGCAAGAGTTCCACAAAAGAGTTTCACGCAAGAGTTCTACACAAGAGTTCAACGCAAAAGTTCCATAAAAAAGCTTCACACAATAGTTCGACGCAAGAGTTCCACCCATGAGTACTACACTAGAGTTTGACACACGAATACCAAACAGGAGTTCCACGCAAGAGTTACACACAAGAGTTCCACGAAGAGTTGTACACAAGAGTTCCACACAAGAGTTCCACGAAGAGTTGTACACAAGAGTTCAACACAAGAGTTCCACAAAGAGTTGTAGACAAGAGTTCCACATAAGAGTTCCACGAAGAGTTGTACACAAGAGTTCCACACAAGAGTTCCACGAAGAGTTGTACACAAGAGTTCCACACTAGAGTTCCACGAAGAGTTGTACGCAAGAGTTCTACACAAGAGCTCCACGAAAAGTTGTACACAAGAGTTCCACACATGAGTTTCACGAAGAGTTGTACACAAGAGTTCCACACAAGAGGTTCACGCAAGAGTTCCACGCAAGAGTTCCACGAAGAGTTGTACACAAGAATTCCACACAAGAGTTCCACGAAGAGTTGTACACAAGAGTTTCACGCAAGAGTTCCAAGCAAGAATTCGACACAAGATTTCCTGACATCAAGATATTAGAGATCTTAATTCCAAGAACGATATGAGTTTGAGTAGAGTATACAAATATAAGGTGTCGCACTTACTACAGGTCCCTGGTTTTCCCTTATAACTTTTAAACCAATCAACGAAATGCAATATAATTTGACATGGACATACTGTGAACCAGTTGGACGACGAAGAACTACGAACTGGCTATTTTCAGCAGGATGGCCCTACATGCTCTAGCTTAAATGTCAGTGTAGCTGAAATCGCTTCTTTCTTTGAAGTTAGTGTCATTTATAATTGACTTTGGCTACCTGACCTTGACCTATTTAATTTCTTTATATGGGGCACTCTGAGGGATAAAGCGTTTATTAACAAGCCAATGAATCAAACGCAACTATAAGAAAATATTCGGTGGGAAACTTGAGTCTGTAACTTCTCATGCGTTGGTGAATATATTCCGTAACCTTAACATGGAGAGGCGTGTGCAGGCGTGCCTTAATGCTAATGGTGACCACTTGCAACATTTAATATGAGCCAATTATGAGCCAGTAAAGTTATGCTCAATATTATGCTTAACAGACTGCAGCCACGATTAGAAGAAATTATTGTGAAAGAACAAGCGGGTTTCGGAGCTGGTCGAAGCACAATGAAACACATTTTTAACCTGCGCTAGGGGACGGCGTGGGCTAGTGGTTTAGTGACATGGCTCATAACTTGAAGGTGCTTGGTTTGATCCCCATCACAGCACCGGCCGTTACCCCGGGGAAGCAAACCCTTCGAAAATGCAGGAGGAAGCAGACCCTTACAGAAAATGCATGCTGAAGTCGGATGCACTGGGCCGACAGGCGTAATAAATAAAAACTACAGTGTAACGCACAGCGCCTTAGAGATTTAGAGAAATAAAGCGAACGAAAAAAAAAACAACAACAAATACCTGCGCTTGATCAATGAAAAATACACTCAACACAAACAGAAATTGTACCAGGTCTTCCTTGACTTTAAAAATGCTTTTCATAGGGAGGGACATGAGGCCCAAGTACAAGATAGGATGGCGGCTCACCCTCGTCAATGAGAATCTATACTCCGATGCCAGCAGTGCAGTTTACCTCAACGAGCCCACAGGTGAATGGTTCCAGACGACAGTCGGCGTGCGTCAGGGGTGTCTCCTCTCTCCGGCACTTTACAATGTTTTTCTAGAACTCATTATGTCAGAAGCATTGGATGAACAGCTAGGGAACTGTCATTATAGGCGGACGCATACTCACCAACCTCCGGTTTGCCGACGACATTTCCGGTCTGGCTGGAACAGAACCTGAACTTGCAAGGCTAGTCGCAAACATGGACAATGCTGCTCAGAAATGTAGGATGGAAATCAGTGCAGAAAAGAGTAAGATCATGGTCAACACACCAGAGGGTATTTAAACCCCGATTATGGCCAAAAGTGAAGCTCTGGAAAGTGTTACGGGGTTGAAATATATAGGAGCAGAAATGAATGCGGAGGGGTCTAGAGCGGAGATCCAATCAAGAACAGCGATAGCTATGGTCGTTCGGATCAGAATGCAAAAAATCTGGAAGCACAAGAACATTAGCCTCAAACCGAAGCTGACTTTAATGTAAACAATGGTCACCTCGGTATACATCTACGCGTGTGAGACTTGAACTCTGACGGCTGCACGAGAACGTAAAATTTGCGCAATGGAAAAGAGATACTTGGCAAGCATTCTTGGCATTTCAGATCTTGATCGCGGTACAAACGAGAGTGTTCTTGAAATTGTTAGAAAGGAGTTAGGCCAGTATAATAACCCATTGACTATAGGAAAAACACGAAAATTGACATGGTATGGACATATATCACGATCGATGGGGCTGACCAAGACCGCGCTTCGAGGCACTGTGCCTGAGAAGAGTGGGAGAGGTAGACCAAAAAATAGATGGGAGGACAATATAAAAGCGTGGACGGGAAGTTATATAGCAGAAACTAATACCCTGGTGATAAATCGAGACGTATGGAGGGAACTGGTTCGACAAACTGCAATAACGGTGCCTCAAAGACCTTCTAGGTTACGGGACTGATGATGAGGATGAATTATGTTTCTCACAGACCAAGCTATGTCCATGTCCAATTTGATTGAGTTATGTGCATTGGTTTAAAGGCTAAAAGGGCGGGTAGAGAGTGGGGCAGCCTGTATTTTGGGCTGAAGATACAGCAGTCAATAAACTGACAAATGCTGTCGACTCATGTCTGACTACTTGCATCTTAGCTACCCTTCCACAGCTGACCAAGACTCTATTCCGCTAAGAAGTGGCAGCCATGGAAACAGATTTTTTTTGTATTTCGGCCAAAACAACATGGATAGAAATATTTACAGAAGTCTGATTACCGCAGGAGTAGAGTACTGACTTCTAGCAGCAAAGGTTCTGAGTTTGGTCTGCCTCTGCCTCGTACTGCATGTACTGTATCTTCCAGTAATGTTTTTCCTATAAGCCGTTGTGGCGTTATTTTACTACTTCTACGTTGATTGAAAGTAACAGTGGCCTCAACCTTGATGATCAAGTAGTCTAAGAAGAATGGCCGCTGAAGCGTTCCATGCGAGATGGGAAAAGATGCTATGGAGCAATGTACAAGTCATCGTGTTTCGACGCCTGATGCTGGTGAATGGTTTACCGCAGCTATCATATAATGATATGCATTGTCAGCGGATATATAGAGATAAGAATAAGAAGACAAGATGGTATCAGAAAGAAAGCTGCACATCCTACAAAGGAAATGAGTAACAAATGAAAAGATGGGTTTTTGCATCGGTTATATTGTGAATTTATTATCAATAAAGATATCTATTACACAGCAAAAGAGAAGTTTTCCTTTATTAAAATAAACGCTTTTTAATTGATTTTTTTTTATCCCGTTAATAAGTGTATTATTTTTTTGTTTTTAAAAATATTTTTCAAGAATCTTTCACACATCCTAGGATATACCTCAACCATATACGGTGTGCAGATATAAAGAGACAATATATAGCCTCGGAATGAGTCAGAAACAATAGACTTGCATTTACTTAGATGAGCCGACAACAAGATGTACACATTTAGTAAGATATACTTTATAAAATTAAATAATGGAAAAGAAATCCAACTCTTAATGGCTAATGGAAAATTCTCAAACTTTAGCAAAACTAGGGGTTAGTTATTAATGAACAGCTCTGTAGCCATTGTGAAAAACAAAAATCACGACAGAGACAAGATTTTTTCCATATACATTTCCTATGCATTATAATTACCCTCAGAAACTATAAAAACAATGAATTGGATTGATGCACTAAGAACACCGGCTACAATTTCAGCATAATGAAAACGCCTGCCCTCTATAAGATGCACGGAAATGAGAAGAGAGATTAGTCAAAGAAGGAGAAGTCCAAATTAACATTGACCAGAGCTATATATGTTAAAGACACTGATACAAATAAACTTCATAGACATGTAGCCCAGAAAATAGCCAGGATCTGATACAGCTGACGCATTTGATTCTTTTCCAAGAAAAGATCAAGGGACAACATTCAGTGCAAACAGATCAGTTCAGACTCAAACATCTTATGTTCCACCATTTGTTAATGGACGCGCAGAGGGAAAAACGAACAAAACAAACAACAGAACACGTTCTTTAGGTTAGTGGGCTCCACGAGAAGAGCAAAATGACACGTTGGCCATCCCCATCTCACTTGCGTGAAATATGTATGGAGCCTTAAAACCAAGCGCCACGTTAATGAGAGAGATGGGTGTGATTATTTGAGAGCTAACGGCGAAGGAGAAGCGAACATCCTCTCTGATAAGAACGTTTATTGTTTTATTAGTATTGTTATTTGCCCTGCCGAACCCCTTTTGGTCGTAACATAAATTCTGGTAATGCTTCTGTTACTGTACAGTATCCAAGCTTTACTTTTCATTTTGATGGGTTGTTTCCCTTTGTTTTCTGCAAGTTCGTTATCCCTGACGCATTAAGAGCCTTAACCCCCTACTACACTTCTACAAAAAAAACAAGCTTTAAACTATCTTCGTATTATTGTAAATGGGGGTAAGAGCCTATAGCGATTGCAGAACAAACATAAGGTACCTAATCTTAATGTTATTCAAATTCTCAGTCTGCACAAAAATAGTTAGGGTTCTTTGTTCATTTTTCATTCTCACACGAAGTATTGCTTTCTGTTTGATTTGAGGTGTAAAGAATTATTGGACACAAAATGTGCCAAGCACGCATGAAAACTATACGGTTTATGTAATTTCAAACCGTGTGTGCACAGATAGAAGAAAGCGAGCAATTGAGTAAATATTGACCGTATCTAAGGAACACAGACGGGGTCGTGCATGCACATTTTTATGTGTGCACCGGACTGCCAGATGTACGGTGTCGATCTTAAATAGTATCCCTGTCTCCCTTTCAACGATCACGCTCAAAATGACGCTAAACCGCCGAAGATGGTGTCGGATGTCGCTTGAAAGTGTCCGCTAATTTATTTTCAAACACAATGAACAAAGTTGCTACACGACCAAGCACTGCCAAATGTCCCAACTAGAAGATGAGGCTAGGAAAGAAATGTTACAGATCTGAGTTTGCTGTGTCAACACCAGTCAGCTCTTATTACGTCCCCCGCCATTCGGATCAAGATCTGGCGTCCTCAGGCCCCAAAAGCCTGACCTGTGGAAAGACAAGGTCTCGCTTTAAAATGAAAACAGAGGTTGGAGAAGAAGGAGTAGATACTTCACACCAAACAAGTATTAATTTCAAACGAAATTTCCCCCTTCAATCTGCAATCTTCCAAGAAAGAGAATACATATGACTGTCTATATGTATGTATGTATGCATGTATGTTTGGTTACGCAAGGCTGGCGAAAAAGGGGTCGCATAAAAAAAAGGAATTAAGGACATCCTGAAGACACATAGATGAAGACAACTAGGAGAGCATCACAGAAAACAGTTCGGACTGGAGAAGTACAGTAAACGTGTGCGTTGCTGAAGGAGTGAGCCACCGTAAACAGAGAGCGCAAACAAAACTCCTGATCCTGAAGAAATGAGCAGCAAGACTACTCTCACCGCCATCAAAAGACAAAGTGGGCAAACCATGTAATAAAACATTCCGTGCCCGCATTGGACTGATATGCCACATAACGTCCAGCAAACACGGGACAAAAGCATGACAGCCATTGCAGAAGCAAAACACAACAAAACACAATAAAACACAACAAAACACAACAAAACACATACATGGAAAGTTATCACGTATGTACGTATGTATGTATATATGTATGTATGTATGTATGTATGTATGTATGTATGTATGTATGTATATGTGTATGTATGTATGTATGTATGTATGTATGTATGTATATGTGTATGTATGTATGTGTTTATGTATGTATGTAAGCATGCATGCATGTATATATTTATGTATATATGCATGCATGCATGTATGTATGTATTATGTAAGTACGTACGTACGTACGTACGTGCGTGCATGCGTGCGTGCGTGCGTGTGTATGTATGTACGTATGTACGTATGTGTATTTTTGTAAGTAATTGGCGGACAGTTGTGTTTTTGCATACCACTTTAT
Organism: Ariolimax columbianus; assembly: GCA_036924085.1. Taxonomy (NCBI): domain Eukaryota; kingdom Metazoa; phylum Mollusca; class Gastropoda; order Stylommatophora; family Arionidae; genus Ariolimax; species Ariolimax columbianus. The sequence continues at coordinate 16,424,331 of JAVGWX010000007.1, forward strand.
GTAGTGTGTGATTCTAAATGCTTGTGTGTTTTTGTGTGTGTGTGTGTGTATGTGTGTGTGTGTGGGTGGGTGGGTGTGTGTGTGTGTGTGTGCGTGTGCGTGCGTGTGTGTGTGTGCGTGTGCGTGTGCGTGTGCGTGTGTGTGTGTGTGTGTGTGTGTGTGTGTGTGTGTGTGTTATCTCTACATGATGACAAGTGTCTGAGAGACATCGTTTAATTCTAAACATTTAAAAGGGCCACAAATGTTGACACATCTCCCAAAGGTGATGGTCTGAGAGACATCCAGTAGGAGGGTCCAGAGTCTAATTTAACGGTCACCAGTGCCACTGAAGGTAATACTGTTGCCATCAGAGAAAAACCCATAGCAGTAGACGTTTGGAATCGGCAAGGAATCAAGATCAAGATGCTGTTTGGCTAACTTCACATCTATGCGCAGGCGAAACATGGACACTCTATAGCAGGCATGTGATGACGTAAATTTGGTAACAGAGAATTAATTGGTTTAGACAAACAACAGTACGGGCAAACGTTCAGTTTTAGAACTGGCACAGAAGCAGAGCGATACCAATGCTGCAGTCACAAAGTTCTCATCGGGGACATATAAAAGACGAAAAGACATACGAAATCACGAAACAAAGGCAATTTACACAGGACCGTCCTCCCCCCCCCCCCCCCATCCACCCCCATTCCCGCTCCCATCTCAGTTTTTTCTCTTCAAACATGTGGTCAATCGAAGAAGCAGAACGTTTTTAAAGTAAAAGGAAACCAAGAAACTTATTGGTTAAAAAATGCATCGGCCACACAGAGTGCAAGCCGTAGAAGATTGCGCCTTCCAATGGCACTTAACAAAATAATTTTATTGAGGAGGTAAATATGTTTACATTGCATAAGAAATGGTGCAAACGTTACTAGTTATCATATTAATTATATACCGTTGTAACTGCACAAATTATACATTTAATGTAAACTATACTTATTTGCCATTTTTGTACATACGTTTCTACATATATTAAAATCAACTCTGTGCTACCATTGTAAGACTTGGCACTTGTCCAATGTCCAAGAAGGTAAAATATCGACTTTGGAAATGAGATGTCTAAGAAAGACCACCGTTATCACTCACTAGGAGAGAGAGAATGAGAAACGAAGATAGAATTACGATGGGAACTTCCCCTTGTGATGATTTCATTTCAAGACATAAAATACGTTTGCTCTGTCACCTCATGAGAATTGGTCATGATCGACAACCAATTGGAGGCCTATATCACAAGAGGTTCCGGTTTCAAGACACGGGTGAGACCTCGCGGAAGATGGATAGATTTGACGTAAGAGGAATTCTTGAACGACACGAGCTTACAATGACCGACATAAGACAGTTGGCACAAGAACTGGCACAGGTGGATGGACAGCTGAAATGAACAGAATTGCAGAACATTTGTTTCAAGTCTAGACCATGGTCTCCGTTTAGATATGCCGTCTGACCCCACCGGGGAAAATCCACGTGAAACGTCACATTCCAATGCCGACAAAATAACGGAACTCATTTTGTGCAAAGGTTTATAATCAATCCATGCTCTACACAGAGAAATAAAACAAATCAGGGTACGAAAACAACAAATCACTTTTGAGAGTGATCCTTTCACAGAATCTTGTCCTGAAACCAACTACATATCCGTATTTGTTTCCCGAACACGCTAGTATAGTTGCACTGATAGTTTACACATGATAGTTCCGTTATTTAGTCTGCCTTGGAATGTGACGTTTCAAGGGGATTTCGTTGTTAGTCAGAAAGCATGTATCTACAGCAGGCTGTGTCTAGACGGAGTTTTCTGCAAAAAACAGAACCACTCCAAGGAAGCCTAGGAAAGAGTCACATCAAGAAATGGTGCGACAAACAACAGACCACATGGAAAGAGCTGCAGGAAGATGCTGCACCAGGAGCATACCTATCATACCCAATAAGGAGAACCTTGAACATATTTCAGTCTGAGGTGAGCCGATGTAGAAGAAACCTCCTGAAGAGGTGGGGATACCGCGATAACCATATAACGATATTTATGATCTGCTGTCCAGGTCAAGAACACATCATATCATGCCCAAACTTATCACACGCAGGTGCGATGGAACCTGCTTTCGATGGAAACAACACATCAGCAGGGTGTCTGAACACTGGACCTCTGCCGAATGACTTGGAACTATGTACACGGAAAGTAAATAACACACTTGAAATGCAAAGTTCTAGGAGAACTAGTCCGCTCTTTGCTGTGCCTCACGTCTTTTGTTTGTCGATGTATGTATGTTCCGTTACTCCTGTAAGTATTTCTTATACTAATCGCATCTGAGTGGTCCTGGATTTATTTCCCAGTTGGGGCGGTAATGGTTTTTAATACCGCAAAGGATCCCGGGTCAATCCAGCCTTAAATGGGTACCGGTTCAGTCCGGGAAGTAAAAGCGGCGAGGGAGAGAAGATGGCTACCGCTCTCAAATAGCCGAGCCTTTGAAATGTGAGATCGCTAACACCTCACACCCATATGGCAGTAATGCTATGGTTTACTTTACTTTACTTTACTTACTTCTACAGTGGCAAATGTTCCCGTGCAGGTCCAGCTCTGGCGTGCGCTGGAAGTAGTCACGAGCAGAAGCCTAGATTAGCGGGCTAGGTAGGAGCAGCTTTTTGCTCCGCTGCTTTGAGACATGTGTCATGGGTGGTTGTTAACCGATTTTGTCCAACTTAATAGACTCAAACGCTAGAGCCGAGTAGACTCGCAGCCGGTTAGGCGCCATCTATGCTGCTCTTAACAAATCACCTAACATGGTCGGTGGTATGCCATGTCACACAGTTCATCGCCTCTCACTACAGGATCTGTGGAGGACAGAGGTGCTATTATTGTCTTAGTACACAAAGACCCCAGCGGGTCACTCGAAGTATTACCATCTTTGTGTACTGTTTGCTATTCTTATGTAAAACAATTATTCCTTTAATTTCTGGCGTTCCTCGTGTGGATTCCGTGTCAATTATATAATGAAAAAATAATAGCACCACCGCCTCTTACTATAAAATATAAATAAAAATAATCAACAAACTGACACAGCCGGCGAGGATGATGTGTTAGAAACGTCATTGTATTATATTTCAGTTTGTTTTTTTTCCTAGGTGGTGTGAACAATTCCATTCTCGCTACGCTGCCTTCTTAACTATATGCAAGGTACTCATTTACAGCTAGGTAGACTACAGCGTCAGGAACATTAAATGATAGCTGCTCATTTAGTGACAGCATTATTGTGTTATATAATGCTAGAACCCAACATTTTAGTCCCTTGTTTGTCCGCACACTTGATTGCAAGTATATACAAAGACCTCTACCCTCTAACACGTCCTACGCTATTTACAGTAGGCCTATGTGTGTAAATTTCATCGCAATTCGGAGATACACGATCTGTTCTTCGTGTGTAATAGATTACGCGATGTTGGATAGGACGTCACTACGGATTGCGCACCGTCCTTGGTTGGTGTGCACGACCTGCTTGGACATTGCGTGCCATGACCGGAAGGTGTAAGGTGTGCTCATGCTTGGCGCCGCATTCCAGTGGCGCTGAGGTCGGCTAGCTCTTCCCTGGAGGGGTGAAAAGTGAAATTAGTAGCCTGCTGATTAAAGTGAGCTCACAAGCCAACCTCACCTCCTCGGGGTACACACTGGGCAACTAGAACCGTGAGGCTCTAGGCTAACGAGGCAATGGCTCGCCTGGGGGGACGGGCTCCTTCAGGTTACTTGCGGATATTGGCCCACCGCAGCTTGGAGAGGAGATGGGCGCAGCCAGGTGATTTCAAGCCTAAGAATCACACATGAGGACAAAATCGAAATCTATTATACCGAATCGGTCGCAGCCCGGGTCATAGAGGGTTGGCGTGGGATTTTCATGTCTGCATGTGTGCCCCAACGACCTGATGGGTTACGGGATGAACTGAACTGAACTGAACCCTATGGGTACAAAGATTCCGCCATTAACACGCCTGTGTGGCATATTGCTGTTAGGCCTATAATTGTTGTGTCCGTCGGCACACTAGGAATGATATGATTAACACCACGAATTACTTTCCCAGACTATTCTGGTGCCTAATTCTTAGTCTGGGTCGATCCCATGATACGCTTTACGATCCAAAAACCCCGACAGCAATTGGGGACCGAACCAGGACTGCTTGGCTGGAAAACCACTGCACAAACTACCTCCCCCACCCCCCTCCCTCGGGTTGCAATAGTCCTGATTAAGTTACATGAATACAACGTGATGTAAATCCTTAATTTTAGAAGTTCGTCAGTAATTTGACATGGTTTGTTCAAAGACGGCCCCAGTGGTGGTGACCACGTCATATTTCTGGAGCAACAAATGCATGAACCAGTCTTTCGTAAGATTATATGTTTCTTTACTCTCTGTGGGTACACAGCATTTCTTTCTCTTGTCAAGCATTGCCGTCTTGCACATGCGCAACCAGAGGCGCATTATGGTAATGTTCTGGTATGACTGGTTCACTAGCGACGAAGTCACTGGATAGAAGGCTTGAAAACACACTTAGCATGCTAAACCGACACGGTGAGTTAAATGTGGGAATGAGGCTCGTCTTGCCTACAATCTCCCTGTCTACAAGCACTTAAGACAGGCAAGAGACATTATTATTTGGAAGCAGCTCGACAGAACTCCTCCCCCACATGCACCACCTGTTTAGGTCAAATTGGAAAGACATCATCCTCATTGCATGCAACCTGTGACTCGACAACTCATCGCGTTAATGGATGGTTTCCCGTTACTGGCCCATGTCGCCTAAGTGGACTTTCACCTACCTCTGCAACATAAACCCTTACTAGATGTGAACAAAGCGCACCTAGAATAAAGCTAGGTTACAGCAGCCGGGCCAACTAGATGGATTTGAGACAGTGATCTTCAAAGCGGTCAGGCTGCTGACAATATTATCATAGCACTACTGCCAGGTGAGTCTAAATCCATCTTCTTTAGTATTCGGGATGTAAGAACGGCAACTGTAACCTGTTACGAGAGAATACTTGTCATGATAACTAAGTTCGAGTAGTGTCATCAGCAGTGTCCCATCTGTTTTGTTAAAACTGAAGTCATGTAATTGAGTTGCGTTCAGTCGTATAATCAACGTCATTGTACACAGTTTAACCCATAAGTGATATGTTCTTCTTCATTTTTGTTAGAACCTCAGCATAATGCAATGAACTCAGTAGCACTATCGAGGATCCCGAAATAGATTGGGTAGATTTTTAATACATTTTGAAGTATGCCCAGTCAGCGGCCGTTAAGTCTACTCTTTTCCATTTCAAACTTCCGAGAGACTTTTAACGTGCGCGACACTGACACGGGTGTCCGATCTCTACTACCCAAAGATCAGGAGAAATAACAGAAAGTTCATGTGACATATTCCCGATCTCCACCGTGATTTGAATCCGTGACCTACAGCACCGATGCCGGCGTCTTACTTCAAGACCACCCAGGCCCTCGGTATTCAAATAATACTTTCTGTTTCACCTTATTTTTCTCAATTGTTCAAAGAAAATATTATTAAGTGCATCATTATGAAGAGAGAATCTCCAACTAAGCAGGTTAATATGAAGGTAAAGAACAATAATGACAGAAATATGACGTATATTATATTAGTATCTGTGTATTAATATCTATAAGCCGAGTATATGCAGACTCGAGTGGAGCAGTCTCAACTATGGTGGTTTGGATATATCAGCTACGACGACAGGCATGGGAAGCAACGCACTAAGGGTCCGTAACCAGACAACGACACAATGTTCGCTGGGATCACAAAACAAGACAGTTTATATGAGACCGAGGACTGGATTGGAACCAGGCCAAGAGGAAGACAACGAATACAATAATATGAACCCTATTTCTGACAAACTTCTACTGGTGGCAGTGGGACCTATGGGTGAAACGTCCATCTTCACAATTCCAACGCAGTGGGTTCGAATCACGCCGTGTCCAGTTTGGTGGACACCAGTTTTTTTTTCTCGGTGCGATCGCCCGAGTGTCTGCATCTTAAGCCGTTTCGACTGATATTCATGCCAGTGGTCCAAGCTAGCTCAGGACGAAAAAGTGAGGTTGATGACCAGCGCATTTGCTTTTCACTATATTCTAAATACAGCGCAAGTTATGTCGTCAATACCAAAAAAATCCCATTTGATGATGCTTGCGATCAGCAACTCACTCTAGCAAGTCAAGAAAGGAACGAAGCAACTAAGTAATATTTATGTACTATCTGCAAAATTATAATTTGCTAATCTGGTCTCCTTCTTCATCTAATCTGAAATAATCACATCGATTTCCCCACAAAAGTGATATGTTTCATGCATCTCTCACAACCATACGTCCTCCCTGATTAGAGGTTGGAGAGCCATGCTGTCACACTGTTCCTCTTATGTAGTCAACATAATAACTTCAGATGTTCTACTTATAGTCCTTCCTCTCGTCACGCACATACGTCCGTGTGCCAGATGTTGCATGTGATGAACAGACAGTACACGAGTCTGTAGAGGTCGGTTTAAACTCCAAAAATTTTCGTTCTGATCATGTCTCATCAGTCCACTGAAACAGCCCAGGTAATGAAGAAAAAGATATACAGTGAGAAATACACCATGAAATGGGCACAACTACAACATATGACAAGATAGAAGCAATTATCTAGACCGCATTCAATGGTAAGAGATTCTGGGCCTGCCATGGCTCGTCGGGGTTACAAATAAAAGTAAATGGCAGAAAACTGGGCAAACAGGTGGAACAAGAAATCTTTGGAAGAAGATGGCTCTGGAAAGGCCACACCCTGAGAAAGTCCCAAATGAGTATCACCAAGTAATTCCTACCATGGAGCCCACTAGAAAAAGAGAAGCGAAGGAAGACCGCAGAACACGTGAAGAAGAGGCGTATATGTTAAGAACAGAGTTAAGCTGGAACGCATACGAGAAACTAGCAAAGGACAGGTCTTCTGGTGAAGAATTGGTTGATGACCCCATGATCATAAGGGCAAAGATAAAGATAGAAAGAAGTCCACACTGTAGCACTAACTCTCCAGAGGAGATCAGGTGATCGTCTTCCGGCTTTTCACAGGACACAACTGACTGAAATACCATCTTTATAATAAATTAAAGATTGGCACAATGTTCCTTTGTACCTGCGGCACATCGCTCTTGACAGTGGAAACATCTATTGCAGCCATGTTTAGCATACACCAGTGAAAGAAGTAGCCTCAATGTCCTTCCATGACTAACTACACTGTTGTGTATACAGCTTCCAGATGGATAATGCCTTGTTAAAGAGTTATTGTTATCAAAATCTGAAAACAAATGAAGACGAAGAAGAAGAACAAGAAGAAGAAGTAGAAAAAGAAGATGAAGAATAAGTCGAAAATTAATGTTACTTAATTGTATTCATTCAAACTCATTACACTTCTGTGAAAAGCAGTTTTATCATTTGTAATTGTAGCACATTAAGCACATTAAGCTTCCAGATGGATAATGCCTTGTTAAAGAGTTATTGTTATCAAAATCTGAAAACATATGAAGACGAAGAAGAAGAACAAGAAGAAGAAGTAGAAAAAGAAGATGAAGAAAAAGTCGAAAATTAATAAGTTACTTAATTGTATTCATTCAAACTCATTTCACTTCTGTGAAAAGCAGTTTTATCATTTGTAATTGTAGCACATTAAGCGCAAGCAATTATGTACTTCTCAACTCCTTTTCCCTAGTACTATTTATTCAACTCATTTCATTAATTTGTGTTTGCGATCTGGGGTTCAAATTGTCAAATATGTTGTTAATGCCCTCCATCATTTTTCACAGGGAGGCCCCAGCTCACCAGATTCTTCAAAAGACAGTCAACAATGCTAACGGCCTCCACCCTGCTGTCTGGAAGCGGCGGAGAGGTCGTCCTCGGAACACGTGGCTCCAACAGGTAGCAGCCTGCCCATCTGCCTTAGAGGGGGCCTGGCAGCACGCAGTTACGGCTGGACATGGTGGTGTTCATCCGACGCAACTGGCCTCAGACGCCTAAGCCAACATTATTATTATTATTTTTATTATTATTGTTCACAGGCGAAAATGTATAAATTTCTGGGCAGCTTCTTTGTTGTATGAATGGACAGAAACTTGATAACAAACACACAACAGTTCTTCTTCTTCTTCTTCTTCTTCTTCTTCTTCGTACGCAGTCAGACAGTAACCATTATTTTTTCGAAAAAAGCGGCGGTCATCCTGAGGCTGTCGACACTGCCATAGAGCTTGTCTTGCAGATCCACTGGTGGTGGCCACATCTGCTCTCTCTGATCCTCGTATGTCGGGCAGTTCTGCAGCAGGTGTCATTTTACCGGTACCGCACGGGCATTCGTCGGTACCACCTATCTTCAATTTGTTGAATAGGGGGTACCTCAGTCTATTGTGGACACAACAGTTCAATAGAATAGTGTACTAGCCAGTTCTTCATTGTCTTTGCTTCTTCTTCTGTGTTTTTTTCTTCTCTACTTCGACTTGTTTCTTCATTTTTTTGTCTTTTGTTCTTACCTCTTTTCGTGGTTTTTTCTGCTTTTCTTCTTTCTTTTCTCTTTTTCTGGCTTTTCTGCTTCTTTCTTTTCTTCTTTTTTCCTTCTCTATCTTCTTCTTTTATTCTTCTTCTTTTGTCCTTTATTCTTCATTTCCTTCTTCTTCTTTCCTTTATTTTTTCATCTTATCCTTAGATTTCTTTTTCGTCTTCTTCTTCTTCTTCTTCCTCTTTTCCTCTTCTTCTTCTTCTTCTTATTTATTTTCTACTTCTTACTTTTATTTTTTCTGTGTGTTATTTGTTCTTTCTCCGTATTCTGCATCTTCATCTTCTTTTTTTCTTCTTTTTCTTCTTCTTTCTTTGATCCTTTTCCTTCTTTAATTCTTCTTCTTTCTTGTCTTCTTCTTCGGCTTCTACTCTATGTCTTCTTATTCTTTTTCTTCTTCTTTTTCTTCTTGTCCTTCTTTTTCTTCGTCTTCTTCTTCATCTTTTCTTCTTCTTCCTTTTTCTTTTTCTTGTTATTTTTTATTTTCTCCATCTTGTCTTTCTTTCTTTCTTTTCAATTTCCTTCTTCTTCTTCTTCTTCTTTTGAGATTCTGGTTACCACAGTTAACATTAACATAAGATGTGATGTCCTCAGAGTCTTCCTAGTTTTCTGGCAGGATGCAGTGAGGCGTGTCAGATCTCGACGCTAGCATTTGCCAATTGAGAATAAAAAACACAGCTGGAAATGCCCATTTACAAAATGGAGTAGATGAAACGCTGCTAAAATACCAACCAAACTTAAAGAGAAATGCAGGGATCATGTAAACAGAATACAAATACAAGAATAGGGGAATCAAGGAATCATTTTGTATGGACACCTTTTGGGGTTGAATTTTCACTATTTGTTATGGAAATTAGAGGTGCAGGTGGACGATCGGTTTGGGAAGCAGGTTCCTTACCAAGAGGACACAGATTCAAAACACAGACAAGTTATGCGTTCTGTCATCGGCCATGAAATACAAATCTAGTATGTTCACTCCGTGTCGATGACATGTGACAGTGGTATTTAATCCAGCAACTTCGTCAATCCCGCCCTAGCGGAACACAAAAACGTACCGCGCGGTGTAATGATGTTCGTTTGACGGAATATCAACATCGGTGTTCTAGGAATATTTTCCTTTGGAGTTCAATCTCTGGGGACCCAGTTGTCTCGAGGTAAGATGTCCGCATTGGGTGTTCGCCTCGGGGAGGTTCAAATAACAGTGGAGACTGGAATCTATTGTTAAGCGGACGATACGGTAAAAATGTCCCATGATCTCTGAGTACTGAGATCAGACACCCGTGTCCAAGTGGCGAGCAAGTTAAAAAGTCAATGGAATTTAAAAATCGTCAACAGTAGGCTTAAAAGTCACTGCCATGGCAAAATAAAAGTTAAACATCTACTCCAATTATTCTAGAGATTCTCGCCCCACAGAAAATATGTCACAAAATGGAGGTCTTCGTTATTTGGTCAGCAGAATGAAATAGTTGGCGTTTGGCAGCCTGCGGGTCTTCCATCATCATCAGTTCTAAAAATAGGGGATCGTATTCCAAGGGCGACCAACCTTACACCTGGTAACATATACTGGGATTGATCTGGCAAGTCGTCAGCGGATTTTCGCCTGTCAAAAACTTATGAAACAAAGAAGTTCATGCATCCCCACGTCGTCTAACGACTCAATGGGACTGAAATAAGAAAGATAGATAAACAGATAGGCAAATAGACAGACAGACGGACGGACGGACGGACAGACAGACAGAGATAGATTGACAGACAGACGGACGGATGGACGGACGGACAGGCAGACAGACAGAGATAGATTGACAGACAGACGGACGGACGGACAGACAGAGATATATTGACAGACAAACGGACGGACGGACAGACAGACATGCAGACGGACGGACAGATTCCATGATAGACACATATTGACACACGCAGCGGTCAATCTATCTATTCCTCCATTTTTTCATGATTCGCTAGTTAACTGTTGTTGCTGTTCGATGTCCCCGATGAAGGTATTTTGGTCGTAACGTAGATCCCGTTTGTGTTATCTCACAATGTGGTATCCCACCATACCTATTTAGCTTACCTTTTACCCCGTGGTGATGTTTTTACATTTGGACCCTACTCTGGTTGGTCACGTGTATTTAGATCAAGCCCTAACAGCGCAGGTAAAGAACAACAAGACTAAAGGTAAAGAACAACAAGACTAAAGGTAAAGAACAACAAGACTAAAGGTAAAGAACAACAAGACTAAAGGTAAAGAACAACAAGACTAAAGGTAAAGAACAACAAGACTAAAGGTAAAGAACAACAAGACTAAAGGTAAAGAACAACAAGACTAAAGGTAAAGAACAACAAGACTAAAGGTAAAGAACAACAAGACTAAAGGTAAAGAACAACAAGACTAAAGGTAAAGAACAACAAGACTAAAGGTAAAGAACAACAAGACTAAAGGTAAAGAACAACAAGACTAAAGGTAAAGAACAACAAGACTAAAGGTAAAGAACAACAAGACTAAAGGTAAAGAACAACAAGACTAAAGGTAAAGAACAACAAGACTAAAGGTAAAGAACAACAAGACTAAAGGTACAGTGGGAACTACCCTGCTTCTTTTTCTTCTTTTCTTCGTCACCCCTTTTGTTAAATTTCGTCTACATGGGAAGCCCAATTTTATTAATAAAGTTGTAGTAGTGGAGAGTTCTTCAAGGCCCACAAACAGCTGTGTGTAGTGATTTTTCTCCGTGGGCCAGTCCTCAATACACAATGGCCTAAGCCTATAGCAGTCTTGTAGGATATGTTCGGCCGTCTATGCTGCCTGTCCGCACGTACATATGGTTGATGGAGTCAAATTTAATCTGTGTAAGTGACCATTTTATGTGTTTTTCCTCTTCTGTGAAAAATCCCTGTCTCCACTGGATCAAGACAGTGATACTTGTCTTCCGTTTGGTCGACTTTCTTTATGAATTGGATAAGTGCCTCCGTTTCTTGGTAGGTAATTTCTTCTTCTTTGTGTCCTCTTGCTGCCCTCTCCTTTGCTAACATGTTTCATTTCCTGGTATGGCCCAGTGCGATAGTATCCACTGCATCGCTAACAGTGCTTTGATATTTGATCCCCTTAATCTTTCTAATCTTTCTAAGCTCTGGTAGTTTATCATTACCGTAGCTTGCAAAACTGACATTGCATCTGTAAGAAATGCAATTTTCTGGCATTGGCTTGTTATGATGATACTCATTTCTTCAGCTCTCGAACACGGATGTGTCGGACCGATAGGTACACATATCACAGTCAAGCTGTAAATTAGCGGCATAAAGGCATTCCGTTTTCTGGACTACATCCTGCTATTTGCAATGCCCTGTTCAGGGCTTGGTAGCGGGAGATTGAGAACGAACGCAGAAGAAGAAGATACGATTTCCAGGGCATTAATTAGTGCTTCTACTTAATACAAATAGCTTAAACAGCCGCACAAATTACATGCTCGAGACCTCAGCATGTTACGTATTCGTCTTTCTGAAATAGGATGACCTGTTCACGTCCTTGTATTCTTCACTTAGTAACTCTAAAAAGAGCCAGGTTCAAATTTACAGGTAAGTGGCATGTAGTAAAACATTTACACAAGATAAAAAATACAATGATGACCGTGTTATATGAAATTCTTCTATATTTAGCAGTAGGTACGTGTTTCTATTGCAAACATTTTTGTTTCTTTGATTCGTGGCTAATCAGCCTACTTTTTTGTTTACAACTTTCTAGTCTATTAGTTGTAAAAGAGTATTGGAGCCTTCGAAATATGGGTACATACGCTCGTAGAAGATTGAGTCGCATTTCTTGAAAAGAGAAAAAAACAGATTTGGCGGTATTGAAAAAGTTGGAGGTGAAAAGAGAATTAATGACCGCAATCAGTGTTAGACCGTTATTTTGGTCATATAAGACATTACCTCCTTGTTGAAGATCATACTAGAGGGGAGGGCGAAAGGCAGTCGTTCAAGAGGCAAACAACGTTTTAAGTTGCTGGATAACATCAGAACATGGACTGGAATAAACCTCTCAGATTGCACCATTACGGCAAAAATTGGAGATCCATAGCAGCCGACCTTCGATGCGGAGATGGCACTTTAACTGAGCCTATCAGGTTATGCATTACTAAGATTGGCCGTGTTTCCGATATGATAGCCAGGTGAATGGGGCATCGAAGAAAACCACTAGTTAATACATTGACTGTGCTTAAGTAATGCATCAGCCGTTTTGGCTTATAACGTATTGTAAGTTTGGCATCAATTCTAAGGATCCCTGGTTTAGATGTATGAACAGACAACTCTCCAGCTATCAGATGCAATATACGCAGCTTACTGCCCATCTACGCAATAATTATGTTTATGAGATAAAACAGACAGAGAAATCGTGTGTTTAAAAGTGAATCAGTCCATGGATGCCTCCTATTATAAACACATTCTCGTAATCAGGTCATGGATATCTCTCATAAATGTATCAATTATTCACCTTTTTTTTTTATTTTTTTAATTTTATGTGTTTGCCTCACTAGTTTCTACTGGCGGAGGCGCGCCTATTCCGCCCCATACCACAGTCAATTTGGGCGATGTTAAGACGCATAAACCAGTGCTTGGATGCGTTTGTGTATCTGTTTGTACCTAGCCTGGTATTTCCGTGATGTTCCTCCCGTTGTTTCTCGCTTTTGATGATCCTCGTTGTCCGCCGTAGGTATTTACATAAATATGCACAATTGTTTTCCTGGGACCATTTTGGGATTGAGTATATTTATTTTCCTTCATACTTGATCCGGATCTCTTTATTTATTTCCTGATTTAAATATATATATCCCCCCCCCCCCCCTTTTTTTTTTCTTTTTTTTTCTTTTTAAATTATTTTTAAAAAAAATATAAAACCCAATCATTCATTTTATACACAATTGTAAAGATAGCAGTGTAGTGAGGTGTAAAACGAGAATGAATGAAATGGAATGATTGGGAAATATGACAAACAATATACTTGATACATAAGGCTCATAGCAGTCGACACTGCCGGGTCAAATGTTCAGACTTCAGTGTACTGTTGTACTAGATTTAAGCTTTATATCAAGGGAAGTTGTTAGTTCTATAACAGTTAGCTAAGTACCAATATGCGGCTAGATTGACAGAAACGACCCGGACTGTCACTGCTATTCAGGTGTTCATCCACATATTAATTATATGATATCCCCCCTTCAAGTGTATCAATTTTGGATTTTAAGTACATCAGTTCTCGGAAATACTCAACAATCTGAGTTTCTTGAGCATCTGCCATCAAGTACAACAGTTCTAGGAATTATCGTCACCTAAATTTGATTTTGAACATCTGCCGTCAAGGCAATCAGGTCTTAAAAATATATTTTTTTCTTTTGTTTCTTTTTCTTCTTCTACTACTTCTTCTTGCTCTTCTTCTTACTCTTCTTCTGAGTCTTCTTTTTCTTCTTCTTCATCTTCTTCTTCCCTCCCTTCTTCTTCTCCTTTTTCTTCAGTTTCCTTTCTTATTGTTTTCGTTTTCATTAATTCGCCATCTTAAATTTCTCATTCTTTCTTTTCTTTTCTTCTTTAGGAAGATTTGAAATGTAAATCAGGATCAGAAGTAGGGATGGTAAAATCTTGTCACTAAAGAGAGTCATAAATTGATACCCAAAGCAAGTCACACACACATTACATTAGGAACGTGTACAATGAACGAACGATTGAAGAAAATAATGAATGCCTTTTGAAATGCTGATTTTAACACTGTCATTCGCCAATGGTAAGTACACAAGCAATTTCAGAGCGGAGGCAGAGGCACTGAGGGCGGCAGTGGAAGAAATGGTGACACATAAAGAAAATGAAAGCCATATAGTCCTGCTTACAGATGCTCTCGCCGTAGTCACAGCGCTAAAAAGCCAGAAAAACACTGAGCTCAATGACTTAAGAGCAGCACTCTGCAAACTGTGCCAGCACTCCGCACCAAAAAGGGTAGTGGTACAGTGGGTCCCATCACACTGCAACATCCAAGGCAACGAGGAGGCAGACAGACTGGCAAAAGAAGGTGCAAGACTACCACAAACAGATACTAGTATGACGTACGAAGAGTCAAAACGGCTTATCAAAGCCAGATACATGACCAAATGGGAAACCGAACATACTGGTTACACCAAAAACGATGCCTATTACCAGTTGAACCGAAGAGAGCAGGTCGTTGTCTTCAGACTTCGCACTGGCCACAATAGACTGAGGTACCACCTATTCAACAAATTGAAGATAGGTGGTACCGACGAATGCCCGTGCGGTACTGGTAAAATGACCGCTGAACATCTGCTGCAGAACTGCCCGACATACGAGGATCAGAGAGAGCAGATGTGGCCATCACCAGTGGAACTGCAAGAAAAGCTCTATGGCAGTGGCGACAGTCTCAGGATGATCGCCGCTTTTTTCGAAAAAATAATGGTTACTGTCTGACTGCGTACGAAGAAGAAGAAGAAGAAATGCTGATTTTGAAAAGATCGGGGAGCATCTTATGAAAAGAAAACAGATTAGAAAGTCTTCGAGAAATGAAGCGTGCATAGAAAATTGAAGAAAGAAACAGGAGCCAGACAGTTAACATGTTTGGTCACATCAAAAGACAACACCTTGCTGAAAACAATCCAGGAGAGCAAGCTAGAGGTAAATAACGCTGTTAGTTGGAGGATAATATCGCAATATAGACAAGGAAATATATAGCAGATTGCAATATCAAAGTAAGGGCCGAAGGACTTTGGAGATCGTGTGAAAATGTTACCTAAACTAAGCTTAAATATATTGAGTGTTGTTTTGTGGAAATGGACAGAAAAGAGGTCAGAAAGATGAAAACAGAGAAAGCTGATAATAAAGAAGTGGTAACGTTAATAATGATATTACCAACTGTGTCTCTTCTTTGTATTTTCTTGGTAGCATCTGATTGGCGCAGTGGTAGAGTACTTGTTCTTCCCAGGAAAGGAACTTAGTTCAATATCTGTTACCGGCATCCTCCAGTCGATTCAGGTGTAAATGGGTAGCAGGGGTACTGTTAGGCATGGCAAAGTAGCAAGGAAGGGAACTGACAACCTGACTTCATAAACAAGCTGTGACCTCACATAATTAAGTCTCTAACACTTCATCCCTGACATCAGTGTCTGACATGAAAATGCCTTTACTTTACCTCCCCAACCACCAGACCTAGTTATTTTGGCTATATTATGACGTACTTACCATCTAGCCGGTGCAGATGCTGGCCAGGGATTAGACCTATTTGTGTGAGTGATTGATAGATTTGTATTGGTTAATATTGATTCGTCGGGTTATGTGTCTATCGATCTATCGATCAGTTAATTAACAAGTAGAGTGACTTGACTGATCGATTAATTCATTGCTTGATAGATTGGTTGGTAGGCAAGGATATTCATGAACTGATTTTTTGGGTTACAGATTGATTGATTCAACGATCGGAAATTGAGAGATTGATTGTTATATCTTAAGAAGAAGAATTCAACAATATGAAATTTACAATGAAGAAGACGGTCATTATTACATTGATTTATTATAAACTTTACAACATAAACCGTAACATCCAAGCAACTTGTTTATTGCTTCTGAGAGGTCGAAATCATCGAAAGAGAGACATAATTTAGCACGTAAGATGAAAAGAGAGAAAGATGGTGAAGAAAATGTAATGAGAAAGAAGTTGACAAAGAAATAAAGAGAGAAATTTTATCAGAGCTACACGAGAGAAAAGACAATGATCATGAGAACGATGATAGGAAAGACGATAAGAGAGAGAGAGAAAGAGTGAGAGCGAGAGAGATACAAGGATGATATAAAGCTGATGTAGTCAGACTGGGAAATAGATAGAAAACGGAATATACAGACAATTAAATATATATATAGAGATATAGATAAGCTGAAAGAAAAAACAATAGATAGATAGAGAGACAGACAGATAACAAAGAGTCCGACAGTCAAACAGACACACATGCAGATATACAGACATACAGACAGACAGACAGACAGACAGACAGACAGACAGACAGACAGACAGACAGACAGACAGACAGACAGACAGATAGATAGATAGATAGATAGATAGATAGATAGATAGATAGATAGATAGATAGATAGATAGATAGATAGGTAGGTAGGTAGGTAGGTAGGTAGATAGATAGATAGATAGATAGATAGATAGATAGATAGATAGATAGATAGATAGATAGATAGATAGATAGATAGATAGATAGATAGATAGATAGACAGAAAGATTCCATGATAGACAGATATTGACATGGATTGATTTCGCGATACCAGTCAGCTAGTTGCTGTCGGTAAAAACACTGGATGAGCCACCACGGTTATAGTTAATGAGTTAACATGGGAGACACGATCTTATGTGCGTCAACAGTGTTTCCAAAGAAAGGCCTGAGCAGATGAGGATATAAGCTCAGTGCTGGGACTGTTCCGTCTGTGTTGGATGAAGAGTCATTGTCCCCTTTTCTATGAACCGAGCTGAGAGCGACTGTTCCTGAACTAAGAGACATGCCCGTAGATTTTGAACACATTTGGCCGTAACCAGGTATGAAAAAAGGTGGAGGAGTTATAGAATTCGCAAGGCTTACGTAAGGCGATGTGGGGATTTGTCTCAGGTGGTTAGACACCTGCGGGAGTCTGGAAGAGCTTGAAGTAGATCGGGATATTGCTGAGGATGACATTGCTGATGATGTGGCAGCTGCTGCAGCGGCAGCTGATAGTGCTGCTGATGGTGAAGTCATTCCATGAAGTAAGAGTTTTTCAATTCCTGGCAGCCTTGACATTGCTGCTGCAGCCTGGTTATTATTGTCCATGAAGCCTGCAGGAGGAGGTAAGAGATTGTGTCCCATATAGGAATACATCCCCGGATGTTTGATCAATCCTGGAAGGGAATAGAATGATGAAAATGGAAAAAGTGCTGGGTGGTTGTCTCTGTGAAATCCTGGGAAACCCATGTATGGATATCCCGCACGTCCAAATGCAAGACGACTTCTCGCGGAGTGTGAGGAACGCCTTCGGAGTTTGCCGGTGGTTCCGCCTATGAAAACATCATCGCACGAAGGATCCAACATCCAGTAGTTTCCTTTTCCAGGGTCATCGTAATGGCGAGGTACCTATGAGATGCAGAAAATAAATATACATTATAAATTAAGGTAGCGCAGTGAGTAGTGTCATAAAATGAATGAGGCATTTAAACAATAAAGTGGATACATCTTAGACTATTATACTTTATAAATCTGACCGTCCAAATAGCGCAGTGAGTAGTGTCATAAAATGAATGAGGCATTTAAACAATAAAGTGGATACATCTTAGACTATTATACTTTATAAATCTGACCGTCCAAATAGCGCAGTCGTGCATCTCTCGCTTCTGAGAATAATGGTTTCATGTTCGACTTCACTTATCGGCACGCTCTAGTCGATCCAGCTGTAAACGGAACCTGACTTATTTATAGGGAAGAGAAGACACTCCATAAATATGCTGTGACCTAGTGTAATAGTTTCTAACACTTCATCCCCGACTTTAGTGTCTGCTACGGTAGTGCTTCCCACACTTTTTAGTGTGACGGACCAACAGGAATGTATCCATTGCAGTATGGCACAATGCTTTATTTAAAAAAAATTATTGTTCAAATTTATCATCTGAAATTTGTTTAAATACATGTTTAATCAATTCTAAAACTCTTTAATGACTTCTTTACACAAGCAGTTATAAGCAAATGCATAATATATTAATGTATTGAAATCTTACAATATTTATGATTTAAAACTCAAAAATATGTATATGGACATAATTTAATCCTTTTTAAAATGAAAAATATTACGGGTATCATTATTTAATTGAGAGACAATCGTGTTATTTATACGTCCGTGTTATTTATCAGGTTCGTGTTATTTGAAAGATCGTGTTATTAATAAAATCGTGTTATTTATAAGATCATTTTATTTATTTATAGCTTCGTGTTATTTATCAGATCCTTCTATTTATAGGTTCGTGTCATTTACAAGATCGCGTTATTTATAGGTTCGTGTTATTTATTAGAACGTGTTATTTATGAAATCGTGTTATTTATAAGATGGATCGAACCCGTGACCCAAGCGGTAAAACGTCTGCATGCCATTATCTTGACGTATTTTGCAGACTGAGATATTGTGGGCTGTCCCCAGCCCTTGTGCCATCACTTTAGGAAGCATCGTGCTATGTGGGCTACCTTTGACTGCTAGAAAGCAGGTCACCCAACCAACTGTAAACATAATGCATATTACCATTTCGAAAATGAACAATCAGTAGTTTGTATTCTTTGTACAGATAACAGCGAATTGAGACACATTTTTTGCAATGAATGAAGAATCAAAGTACCAATACATGCAGACTGTGATACTGACAGAATAACTGTAAAATATCTGCTAAAAAAAAAAAAGGAAAGAAAAGAATACATTTTTACTCAACACACAAACCACCTTGACCAAGATCTAGTCACCCGGAGATGAAAACAATTGAATACAAATGACGTGCAACGGATAGCCGTTCGTTCTCTGGTAGTAGGCAAACACCTGTCTGTTTGAATGCCAGGAATTCAAGTATTCCAAGAAAAGACATACGTAAGTGGGGTCGGCAACATTCCTGCAAACGTTCAGTAGATCTATCTATCTATCTATCTATCTATCTATCTATCTATCTATCTATCTATCTATCTATCAATCTATCTATCTATCTATCTATCAATCTATCTATCTATCTATCTATATATCTATCAATCAATTTATATATATATATCTATCTATCTGATCCAGGTTTGCCTTTCGGCGCCAGGTGTATAAGTGACATCTGGACAGCGCCTTAATGTTGGCTTTGTATAAGGTGGAACTGGCTGCCTCAGAAATTCTGTCAATACAACTTTTGCGGGGTCAACCTCTAGCTCTGGCACCACTGTGTTTAAGTGTTAGAGCCATCTGTGGGACGCTGATGTGTCGCTGTCGCGATATGTCGCAAAACCACTGAATTTGCTGTTTTCTAATGAAGTCTAGCACTGGCTTAGTGTCCATCTGTTTCCTGATCTCATCGTTTCTAATTCTGTCCTTTCTTGTCACAATTAGCATCCGCCTCAGTCATTTCATTTAGGTTGTTTTTATTTGACTTGTATCTGTTGTTGACAGTGTCTAAGTGCTCAATATATATGAATATAATATCATACTGCCGGCTGTTTTCTTTAAGTCAGTCGGTAAGTAAGTCGATAAGTACAGTCGATAAGTCAGTCGATAAGTCAATTGGTAAGTATGTCGGTAAGTAAGTCGGTAAGTATGTCGGTAAGTAAGACGGTAAGTATGTCGGTAAGTAAGTCGATAAGTAAGTCGGTAAGTCAATCGGTAAGTCAGTCGGTTAGTCAGTCGGTGAGTCAGTCGGTAATTCGGCCGGTAAGTCAATATGTAAGTCAGTCAGTAAGTACGTGGGTTAGTACGTGGGTATGTAAGTCGGAAAGTCAGTCGATAAGTACGTGGGCAAGTAAGTCGGAAAGTAAGTCGGTAAGTCAGTCGGGAAGTAAGTTAGTAAGTAAGTCGGAAAGTCAGACGGTTAGTACGTGGGTAAGTACGTGGATAAGTAAGTCGGAAAGTCAGTTGGTAAGTCAGTCGGTAAGTCAGTAGGTAAGTCAATCGATAGGTCAATCCGAAAGACAGTCGGTAAGTACGTCGGTAAGTACGTCGATAAGTCAGTCGATAAGTCAGTCGGTAAGTCAGTCGGTAAGTTAATCGGTAAGTCAATTGGTAAGTCAATCGGTAAGTCAGTCGGTAAGTCAGTAGGTAAGTCAGTCGGTATGTCAATCGGTAAGTCAATCGGTAAGTCAATCGGTAGATCAATCGGTAAGTCAGTCGGTAAGTCAGTCGGTAAGTCAATCGGTAAGTCACTCGGTAAGTCAATCGGTCAGTCAATCGGTAAGTCAATCGGTAAGTCAGTCGGTAAGTCAGTCGGTAAGTCAGTCGGTAAGTCAATCGGTAAGTCAGTCGGTAAGTCAGTCGGTGAGACAGTCGGTAAGTCAGTCGGAAAGACAGTCGGTAAGTCAGTCGGAAAGACAGTCGGTAAGTCAGTCGGTAAGTCAGACGGTAAGTCAATCAGTAAGTCAGTTGGTAAGTCAGTCGGTAAGATAGTCGGTAGTCAGTCGGAAAGACAGTCGGTAAGTCAGTCGGTAAGTCAGTCGGTGAGACAGTCGGTAAGTCAGACGGTAAGTCAATCGGTAAGTCAATCGGTAAGTCAGTCGGTAAGTCAGTCGGTAAGTCAGTCGGTAAGTCAATCGGTAAGTCAGTCGGTAAGTCAGTCGGTGAGACAGTCGGTAAGTCAGTCGGAAAGACAGTCGGTAAGTCAGTCGGAAAGACAGTCGGTAAGTCAGTCGGTAAGTCAGACGGTAAGTCAATCAGTAAGTCAGTTGGTAAGTCAGTCGGTAAGATAGTCGGTAGTCAGTCGGAAAGACAGTCGGTAAGTCAGTCGGTAAGTCAGTCGGTGAGACAGTCGGTAAGTCAGACGGTAAGTCAATCGGTAAGTCAGACGGTAAGTCAATCAGTAAGTCAGTTGGTAAGTCAGTCGGTAAGATAGTCGGTAGTCAGTCGGAAAGACAGTCGGTAAGTCAGTCGGTAGAACTTTTTGAGCAGGATATTCATAAGGATATTCTTCTTGTTTCGGTGAGAAGTGTTCGCCCCGAAAGCGGTTCGATACATTTTTTCAAGCATCCTCACACATTTGGGGATGAAATATAACCTCGTCGGCCTGTTCCGATTGCAACAGAAATATGTGATCGGTGGGTGGAGGAGATGATTGAAGTAGACATACGAGTAGCAATATACCTTGTACCGGCTGCAATAGGGTGATTGCTTGGTTAACTTACATCATAATGCATCATCGATTTAATTTAAGGAAAGTTTGCCCCAGGTACCCAGACAATTGACGAATACAAAATGAATGTTGCAATTAACAAGCTATGGTGTAACTGCGTCCATGTTGATGGACATTATGTTGAGAAATAAGGGACAATATAAGAACAACAATCAATTGTTTTCAAGTTCCTAATCCAATTCGACTTATTCAAAAAAACCAGCTTCACACCCCCCCCCCTCCCCCACGTTGTGATCCTGGATAACCGGCTGCAACAGGACAGACTGCCTAAAGAGAAGTGATCGAAGAGGGAAGGCTAACCCAGTACATAATAATGTCATGCTCAAGGCGAATGTGTCGGAATGAGAGATGTAAATATCGCATTCAAGCTGTAAACTTGCACCACACACGTACCACGTTTACTTATCAACTCAACTGTTGATGTGCGCCTCGCTTAACGTTATAGAACGCAACGCATCGAGGAAAAGGATTAACTCTCCAACTTCATAATCGCGTATTTAGATCAATTAAATCTCAAACACTTGATCTTCGACAGCAGTCCTACGACATTTAAACTTTTCCTTCTTTCATCTTCCCCATTTCAGATTGATAACTGTATAGATCATCTTATTGGAATTGATACGAACCAAAGTTATTTACAATTTTGCCGTGTGAAGAACATAAAATATACGGTGAGCTACGGTTACCAGAGCCAGAGAAGGGAGCACAGAATAGGCATACTTCAAGCTGTCATGTGTGTTATAGGAGGCAAATAGCTATGGCTGGACATTGGGCCGGTTATACTATTTCTTTATAATTTTTAAGTCACACAAACATTCCACAGATGTAGTCGGATACACTTTTGATGACTTTGTATGTATTTGTTAAAGACATATGCTCCACAGGGAGCGACAAACATTTTGATTAGTTCATTAGTGAGTGTGCACTGATCAAGATCTCCTCCTCATGTTCTCAATTGTCCTCTTGGAAACACACTGTGCCACAGCAATCTGGCCAGCGAGGTAGGAATCCACACTACCTTATCCTTAGTGGCGAGTCCACGCATTGTACTACAAACAGGTGGTGTCCGTGCGAGAAACCCTTGGTCCGACATCGTACTCAAAGGCAAAAGGCAGAAGATATAAGGTTAATAAAAACCTAACCTGCACACTAGTTGGCAACTATAGGGCAAACGACCTTTACTCCACAGTCGTATAAGTCACACAGGCAGGCCTAAGTAATACAAACAAACAGCGCAATGAATGCATCACTTAGTTGGTTTTCTGTCCACTTATGCCGTTAAGCGTCGTGGGGAATTTAAGTTGACTGTCCTGCGCCAAGTGCGTTGCGTCGGCCAATGTGAGCCCGTGTCGTTGCACACTCACTCGAATATCATCTATCCACATGTCTCGCGACCGCTCCTTTGCCCAGATCTTCCAGCATCGTTAAGCCTTCAGTGAAATGTGATGAGTGTGCATTCTCATGCGATAACCGAGCCATCGTATTGTGTGCATCGCTGCACTTATCTTAATACTCATGTTAGCCTGAATTTGCTTTCTGTAAAACCTTATCACTGTGACAAAATTATATTTTATTTATGGCCATTAGCTATATTCTGTAACTATTGGAAGCGTGTATTTATTTATTTATTTTACATTTGTATTCCATTTCAATTTATGTGTGAGAAATGACAAGATTGTAATCAGACTTTGTTAGTCAGGGGAAACATATTGATCAGACTATGTTAGTTAGGGCCAGGTGAAACATACTGATCAGACTATGTTAGTCATAGTCAAGTGAAACATACTGATCAGAGTATGTTAGTTAGGTTCAGGTGAAACATACTGTTCAGACTATGTTAGTCATGGCCAGGTGAAACATACTGATCAGACTATGTTAGTCAGGGTCAGGTAAAACATACTTATCAGACTATGTTAGGGTCAAGTGAAACATACTGATTAGACTCTGTTAGTTAGGGTCAGGTGAAACATACTGATCAGACTATGTTAGGGTCAAGGGAAACATACTGATCAGACTATGTTAGTTAGGGTCAGGTGAAACATATTGATCAAACTATGTTAGTTAGGGTCAGGTGAAACATACTGATCAGACTTTATTAGTTAGGGTCAGGTGAAACATATTGATTGGACTATGTTAGTCAGTGTCAAGGGAAACACACTGATCAGACAATGTCAGTTAGGGGTCAGGTGAAACATACTGATCTGACTATTGTATCAGGAGAAACATACTGATCATACTATGCTAGTCAGGCGCCAAGTGAAACATACTGATATGACTATGTCAGTCATGACCATGTGAAACAGACTGATCGAAACCCACCTCACTTCCAGGCAGTCCTTCATAGAAATACAATGTTTTTTAGTAGTCTGGTTAACGAGGTGGAGATTGGTACTGTGATCCCCATAGTGATGAGTTTACTAAGGAATATCATATTGCACAACAGCCAGGACGAGCCAGATCTACCGTCTCAGATACCTATTGATGTGTAAAGAGAGCCACTGCAACCTGCCACCAAAAAAATTCGTGAAGAGTACCTCTCAAAACCGAGAGGCACTAGGAATAACAAGTCTGTGACATATATTTGCTTTCTATTGTTACCCGAGGCGGACCAAACAGTTCTATATAATCTTATAATCATACTGTAAAAGGTGAACAAATAAGGTTGTGCATGGGGCTAGTAACCTCATTATCTAAAACAATTGTTATTGTAAACTTGACTTAGTCGCTCAACTTTTAATTTGCCATGTATGTATCTCTTTCTCTCATTCATGTGGCTGATTGTTTCTACCGGATGGGGTTACCAGTCTCCTGCCCTACAATATTAATCGCCGTCTCTAATGCTTGGATACAGTCTTCAAGTTTGTGGACCAGCTGTAGTAATTCTCATATGCCTCACATAGAGCGAGAAGACGATAGAAGAAGTAGCTGAATGACTGGTTTTTAGATACATCCACAATCCACCTTATTCTAAAAGAAGCAGTCCCGTTGTTTTCCTTCCTGACAGAGAATTACTACGATACAGTTTTGCATACAAAACAATTGCAGACCAAAAGCAAGGAAACGAAAAAAATACAGATGTTTCATTGACAGGACAAAGAAAAACGACAAAGAAAAACATTAAACAACTAAGCTAAATATAAAATTGTAAGGTTGAATAAATACAAAATTCGTAACATATAGAAGTACACATAACAACATATTAATTAAAGTGAGACATAACAGAAGGTCTCACTATTTATAGAATCTGGTTTGGACGCAAGTTCATATTCTCTATGTGACCTGGATTGGCTTTTGTTGAGTTAACAAAAAGATACTTGATTTTTGTTTTTAAAACACTGTCAAATATACACTATTTAACAAATGAGTATTGAAGAAAACGTGAACATCCGTTGTGATTAAAAGACAAACATAAGTGTATTAAAATTCGTTCATAAACTATCCTAAAATGCATGCAGAAAGTATGCTAATAGACGAACAGTAATTATCTGTGATTACTATTCCGTTTAATTATTAAACATATTTGTGTTTACCTTAGCTTGCAGTTTAGTTTTGTAGTGTCATATTTGTCGCCCAAAACACGACACATTATGTCTCGACATGGCAGCACGATTAAAACAGTTCATTTTTTTAAAACATGCTGGTGTGGTTTAAATGCTCAATTTCGGAGGGGCAGGAGCATTCCTTAACCTACCAAATGGCAGAAAAATAACACTGTCATTCGCTACTGGTAAGTACACAAGCAATTTCAGAGCGGAGGCAGAGGCACTGAGGGCGGCAGTGGAAGAAATGGCAACACACAGTGAAAATGAGAGCCATATAGTCCTGCTGACAGATGCTCTCGAAGTAGTCACAGCGCTAAAAAGCCAGAAAAACACTGAGCTTAATGACTTAAGAGCAGCACTCTGCAAACTGTGCCAGCTGTCCGCACCAAAAAGGGTAGTGGTACAGTGGGTTCCGTCACACTGCAACATCAAAGGCAACGAGGAGGCAGATAGACTGGCAAAGGAAGGTGCAAGGCTACCACAAACAGATACCAGTATTACGTACGAAGAGTCAAAACGGCTTATCAAAGCCAGATACATGACCAAATGGGAAACCGAACATACTGGTTACACCAAAAACGATACCTATTACCAGTTGAACCGAAGAGAGCAGGTCGTTGTCTTCAGACTCCGCACTGGCCACAACAGACTGAGGTACCACCTATTCAACAAATTGAAGATAGGGTGTACCGACGAATGCCCGTGCGGTACTGGTAAAATGACCACTGAACATCTGCTACAGAACTGCCCGACATACGAGGATCAGAGAGAGCAGATGTGGCCATCACCAGTGGAACTGCAAGAAAAGCTCTATGGTAGTGGCGAGAGTCTCAGGATGACCGCCGCTTTTTTCGAGAAAATAATGGTTACTGTCTGACTGTGTACGAAGAAGAAGAAGAAGAAGAAATGCTCAATTTAACCAATTTACCCTTTCAAAACTATCAAAATTATGTTACATTGCTCTTGTAAAAACTTTTTTACTTTTTTACTGTTTTCAAGCATAACAATACGATTTCACACAGCTCTTGCTATAAAAAAAATAATTTTAATTTCAATTCTGCAGTTTTACTGTTTGAAAGTTTTTCAATACAATGTCATAGAACTCTTGTTTAAAAAAATAAAACTGAATCTATTCGTTTTACTGATTTAAAGCTTCTCAAGATGCCATATAAATTTTATTTTTTAAAAGTCGATTAAACTATTTTACAGTTTAAAAAATTACTAAATTTCTCAATTTTACATTTTAAAGTTTAACAATATGATGTTATAATCTTTTGTTTCAAACGCCAATTTAACTATTTTACAGTTTCAAAGTTTATCAATATGATGTTATAATCTTTTTGTTTCAAACGCCAATTTAACTATTTTACAGTTTCAAAGTTTATCAATATGATGTTATAATCTTTTGTTTCAAACGCCAATTTAACTATTTTACAGTTTCAAAGTTTATCAATATGATGTTATAATCTTTTGTTTCAAACGCCAATTTAACTATTTTACAGTTTCAAAGTTTATCAATATGATGTTATAATCTTTTGTTTCAAACGCCAATTTAACTATTTTACAGTTTCAAAGTTTATCAATATGATGTTATAATCTTTTTGTTTCAAACGCCAATTTAACTATTTTACAGTTTCAAAGTTTATCAATATGATGTTATAATCTTTTGTTTCAAACGCCAATTTAACTATTTTACAGTTTCAAAGTTTATCAATATGATGTTATAATCTTTTGTTTCAAACGCCAATTTAACTATTTTACAGTTTCAAAGTTTATCAATATGATGTTATAATCTTTTGTTTCAAACGCCAATTTAACTATTTTACAGTTTCAAAGTTTATCAATATGATGTTATAATCTTTTGTTTCAAACGCCAATTTAACTATTTTACAGTTTCAAAGTTTATCAATATGATGTTATAATCTTTTGTTTCAAACGCCAATTTAACTATTTTACAGTTTCAAAGTTTATCAATATGATGTTATAATCTTTTTGTTTCAAACGCCAATTTAACTATTTTACAGTTTCAAAGTTTATCAATATGATGTTATAATCTTTTGTTTCAAACGCCAATTTAACTATTTTACAGTTTCAAAGTTTATCAATATGATGTTATAATCTTTTGTTTCAAACGCCAATTTAACTATTTTACAGTTTCAAAGTTTATCAATATGATGTTATAATCTTTTGTTTCAAACGCCAATTTAACTATTTTACAGTTTCAAAGTTTATCAATATGATGTTATAATCTTTTGTTTCAAACGCCAATTTAACTATTTTACAGTTTCAAAGTTTATCAATATGATGTTATAATCTTTTTGTTTCAAACGCCAATTTAACTATTTTACAGTTTCAAAGTTTATCAATATGATGTTATAATCTTTTGTTTCAAACGCCAATTTAACTATTTTACAGTTTCAAAGTTTATCAATATGATGTTATAATCTTTTGTTTCAAACGCCAATTTAACTATTTTACAGTTTCAAAGTTTATCAATATGATGTTATAATCTTTTGTTTCAAACGCCAATTTAACTATTTTACAGTTTCAAAGTTTATCAATATGATGTTATAATCTTTTGTTTCAAACGCCAATTTAACTATTTTACAGTTTCAAAGTTTATCAATATGATGTTATAATCTTTTGTTTCAAACGCCAATTTAACTATTTTACAGTTTCAAAGTTTATCAATATGATGTTATAATCTTTTTGTTTCAAACGCCAATTTAACTATTTTACAGTTTCAAAGTTTATCAATATGATGTTATAATCTTTTGTTTCAAACGCCAATTTAACTATTTTACAGTTTCAAAGTTTATCAATATGATGTTATAATCTTTTGTTTCAAACGCCAATTTAACTATTTTACAGTTTCAAA
Source organism: Ariolimax columbianus (assembly GCA_036924085.1). Taxonomy (NCBI): domain Eukaryota; kingdom Metazoa; phylum Mollusca; class Gastropoda; order Stylommatophora; family Arionidae; genus Ariolimax; species Ariolimax columbianus. Next base: position 16,452,265 of record JAVGWX010000007.1, read on the forward strand.
GTTTATCAATATGATGTTATAATCTTTTGTTTCAAACGCCAATTTAACTATTTTACAGTTTCAAAGTTTATCAATATGATGTTATAATCTTTTGTTTCAAACGCCAATTTAACTATTTTACAGTTTCAAAGTTTATCAATATGATGTTATAATCTTTTTGTTTCAAACGCCAATTTAACTATTTTACAGTTTCAAAGTTTATCAATATGATGTTATAATCTTTTGTTTCAAACGCCAATTTAACTATTTTACAGTTTCAAAGTTTATCAATATGATGTTATAATCTTTTGTTTCAAACGCCAATTTAACTATTTTACAGTTTCAAAGTTTATCAATATGATGTTATAATCTTTTGTTTCAAACGCCAATTTAACTATTTTACAGTTTCAAAGTTTATCAATATGATGTTATACATTCTCATTCACTCTGGAATATTTTAGAATTCTAGGCATACATCTTTTTTAATTATAGAACTTCCAGTAGAAAGTATAGATACAATTATAAATTTGAGAAAAGTTGTTATTGACAAATGTTTAAATATAAGTATTGCAATAGTTCAAGCCAATATATCAGATCTGTTTTACATATTTTTATTCGTTCACGTCAGTGCATTTTCTTCTGTTCCTTTTTGCTAGTAAGTCAATGTATTATTGCTGCTTTAATGATTAGGAATGCCGTCTCACATGAACATATTAGAAACGATGATTGTGAACATATTTGTACATATCTATAACACATGCAATTATTTTGTGCAGTTTCACAAAATTATTTTTAGATCTGCAAAATCGGAAACAGCCTGTTCGGAGTATAATCCACAGATTTAATTAAAATGCCGTATTCTGGACATTTTAAAACAAAGTTAAGGTTGCTGGGTGACTCTTCTTGCTATTTATGAATAAAATTGTGGTTTAGATATAAGATATACATCTACATAACACTTGAAAATATATATTTATTGCAACTGAATTTGTTAATTCTTATTCTATTGATACATAAGGTGTAAATATATAACATGAACGAGAATCACAAGTAAATTTATAATGGGATGTTCTGTTCAAAAAAAAAATTGTGGTTACTGTTCTACTGCCCTAGTGTATGAATGTACGTCTGAGTATGTGTGTGTGTGTGTGTGTGTATGTATGTTCGTATGTGCTCTGTTCTGTTCTTAAGAATCGACTTCACTGCACTTCGGATATACCCATAGGTGTTCAGTCTCTCTGAGTATATGGCGAAAGGTGTGGATACTGATTGTTTCTGCAGTTCGTTGAATGAACACACCTCTGCACCGTCCTCCTTTGAGCTCCAGTCAACTCAAACCTCGTTCGATATCACAGATCTGTAGTCTGTGAATTGTTGATTCATCTATTACGGTGTCATCATCTTCTTCTTCTTCTTCTTCTTCTTCTTCTTCTTCTTCTTCGTACGCTGTCAAACGTCAACCTGCAATTTTTCGAAAAAGCAGCGGTCATCCTGAGGCTGTCGACACTGCCATAGAGCTTGTCTAGTGTTGCCACATGTGCTTTCTCTGGTCCTCGTATGTCGGGCAGTTTTGCAGCAGATGTCCAGCAATCATTTTCCCTGTACCACAGTTGCATTCGTCAGTTCCACCTATCTTCAGTTTATTGAATAGGTGGTACCTCAGTCTGTTGTGGCCTATGCGGAGTCTGAAAACCACTACCTGCTCTTTTCTGTTCAACTGGTAATAAGCATCATTTTTTGGTGTCATCATCTAATCGACGGTCAGTCATAGACTTCTTAATATCCCTCAAAACCATATGTAATGTACCGGTAATTGGTTCCGGAAACGACAGGATCAGTGCTCTTTTATTGCCTTGGACTCCAGAATGATCTGGGCAGTTTGTGTATATATATGTGGTCGTGTGCATGTGTGTCTGTATATGTATGTGTATGTATGCGTATATACACACATACACAAACACACACATATATATGATATATATGACAACTTGAAAATTGGAGGAATTTGCACAATTATAAACATAAAATAAGGATGACATATCAAAATTATACGGTTCAATTTCGTTTAAAATCGCAATTTGACAAGCACGTGTCAGAAGAAAGAGTGTGAAATTGTTTGAGTGCACACATAATCAAAGACTCGCACAAAAAACAAAATGTGCTGTGTTCGTCTGAGTACAGGCCAATATTGATTAGCGGTAAAGGTAGTTCCGTTTTAGACACTGCTGTCGGGGATGAAGCGTTGACGGCTTTATTGTAGTAGAATTCATTTTTTAATGGACCTAGGATTGCCATTTTTCACTGCCTTTCCTTCTCTAGTTGCAAGCCAGGTCCCAGTTTATATCTAGGTAGATGGAAGTGTATTGATGACAGCAATTCGGCCCGACTGTTTTGCCGTAAAAATCTCTCTGATAAAATTTTCTTAAAGACATTACTTTGATTTGTTAATCGCCAATATTGACAAGCATTTTATCAGACAAGCGAATGCCCTGGTGGAAATGGGACTTGCCCTATCCCCTAGATATTAACTTCACAAGCGCATAATCAATAATTGTCTACCATATCAGACTTGGTCAAATGTAGCTGCGTTGCGGTTACCACCTAAAACTGTAAAAGAATGGTTCTTCTATTCTGACAATGGGCATATAGATGTAGCATGTCTAATGCCCAATAAGGCAGCTGTGGATGAAAAGAATAAGGCCAATGCAACCTTCACAGCATGTCGTAAAAGGTGACTAAATAGAGTTGTGCTTAGATCTAGAAACCTCATTATGTAAAAAAAATATAATAATAGCCATTATAATTACTTTGATACAGGCTTCCTGTGACGGGTCAAACTAGAGTTGACACCTATGCGTCTCAGTGAAGTAAAAAACAGGTGAATGGTTTGTTGCAAATGGGGTGAAATAGCGTTGCTTTGATAAAGGGACAGTATATGCTTTACATTGTGGAAAACAGATGAATGAAATCAACAGATGTGGAACAGCCATACTTAAAAAGAGGTAAACAACAGTGGCAGCCTTTACGGTTTAAGCATACATGTGACTGAGGAATACATTGGCCCATGTTAGTGTTTTACCTGTAGATATTAGAAGCTTGCACGACGTTATCGAACTCCGTTGATTCTGGAATGAAATCTCCCGTCTACTGAATGTTATAATGGTGTATGCGTGTGTGTCCATTCGTTGCGGTAGGGACAGTTTATTGAAAAATTGTAATGCACAAGATTGCCTATAATGGACGAGCTTATATCCTAGTCATGGCGGTTACAAGAAAAAATAAGGACAATTAGGTAGTTGATTTTAACAAGATAATACGTGAGAAATACGATTGTTTGCAATATTGATACAAACAAGAGCCTCAGATACACCTGGATGTTATACTGTGATAGGTAAGAGACTAAGGTAGACTCTCACAAGACGCATATGTCAGTGATGAAACGTTAGAAACTTTCTTTTGCAAGGTCTCAGTTATTTCTGAGACTGGAAGTTAATTTTCTCTCTGCATTGTCTCTCGAACAGTAAGTCAAATACTAATTTATAGTGGGGTATACATTAAGTGTTTTTGGGACCCATGTGTCCCTATATTAACTGTATGTTTATTTTATTTTTCCGAATTCATTAAATGTATACATATTTAATGTAAAATGCATTTCATGTATAAATTCCAAGGTATATCAAGTGGCTTGTGTTTCTGAGAAAAGCGAGCTTATGAAATATCAAACCGGTATAATAATAATTCCAATAAATGCAGATGAAAAACTTCAACATTATTGAAAGTCTAGTTTGCAGAAAATAGTACATTTTAGTTATATATATATATATATATATATATATATATATATATATATATATATATATATATATATATATATATATATATATATATATACACCAGTGACTTTAGCACTACTTAGTGCTGGAAGAAAACACAGACATGTTAAAACATTAAAATGTTCTTCAACCGTGTCTGTATTTCGGCCGGCCACAATTCTTGTTGGAAATGTCAAATGATGCTTGTTTCTCCAAATGTCTTCTTTTCTAAACGTGAAGTAACTTGTTTCAATTGACTTCCAATACTCTGCAGTCTTTATACAACCAGGTTCGTCTACTCAACGTTATATAAAAACAGCTGTGTGCATCTAATCTATTTTTTAATGCATTAACTGATCATTCTCTCATTATTTCCTGTGGCATTGCATTCCAAGCATTCACACGACTCTCTCACTAAAAAAATAATTTCCTAATATCCAATCTGGACCTTTCTTTAATTAATTTATAGCCATGCACTTTTGTTTCAGTAGTTCCGTTTATGGGTAAAATATAAATGTAATGTAAATATCCTGAATATGCGAACCAGTACTAATATCGGTGGTCTTCTCTCCTTCCTAAATGCTTTTTCAATGAACTGTCCCTACCGCAACGAATGGACACACACGCATACACCATTATAACATTCAGTAGACGTTCGATAACGTCGTGCAAGCTTCTAATATCTACAGGTAAAACACTAACATGCGCCAATGTATTCCTCAGTCACATGTATGCTTAAAGAGTAAAGGCTGCCACTGTTGTTTACCTCTTTTTAAATTTGGCTGTTCCACATCTGTTGATTTCATTCATCTGTTTTCCACAATGTAAAGCATATACTGTCCCTTTATCAAAGCAACGCTATTTCACCTCATTTGCAACAAACCATTCACCTGTTTTTTACTTCACTGAGACGCATAAGTGTCAACTCTAGTTTGACCCGTCACAGGAAGCCTGAATCAAAGTAATTATAATGGCTATTATTATATTTTTGTTACATAATGAGGTTTCTAGATCTAAGCACAACTTTATTTAGTCACCTTTTACGACATACTGTGAAGGTTGCATTGGCCTTATTCTTTTCAACCACAGCTGCCTTATTGGGCAGCCAGTAAAAATAAAAACGAAGGCAGTCATACTCGACTATGGAGGAGTCCGATTTGGCCCTGTCTACCCCAACCTACACGTAGAAATTGTAAGCTACCAACAACTTAAAATATTAGGATCTATACATCCTATGGTGGAAGTGGATTTATCAAGAGACATTCATCCTGTGGTAGAAGAGAATTGACCAAAACCTATACATCTCTTGGTACAAGAGGATTGACCAAAACCTATACATCTCGTGGTACAAGAGGATTGACCAAAACCTATACATCTCGTGGTACAAGAGGATTGACCAAAACCTATACATCTCGTGGTACAAGAGGATTGACCAAAAGCTAATAATCCTGTAGTAGAAGAGGATTGACCAAACGCTATACATCCTGTGGTAAATGAAGATTGACCAAACGCTATACATCCCGTGGTAGAAGAGGATTAACCAAAACTAATACATCCCATGGTAGAAAAGGATTGACAAAAACTAATACATCCAGTGGTAGAAAAGGATTGACCAAAACCTATACATTCCGTGATAGAAGAGAATTGACCAAAACTAATACATCCCGTGGTAGATGAGGATTGACCAAGTCAACATTTTATTAAGAATATAATGTATTTAATAAAATCGACATTGACATATAATTATGAATGACATTTATATCTTTTAATAATGACTACAACTGTGATGTATATGTGTAAAGACAAATGTCTCTCAAAATGTGTGTATATATATATATATATATATATATATATATATAATTGTATATCTAACATGTATGTAAGTTTACACAATCCAGGCAGATATGAGTCACATATATTACCAAAGGAAACACGTACCTTGAGAAAACATTTATTGAGACTGAGATTGTGTCGGATAGAGTTTTGCCAACCCTGTTTGTTATCTCGGTAGTATGGAAAGTTCTTGGTAATGAACTCATAAATCTGGCTCAAGGTCATCCTTTTCTCGGGACTGCTTCTGATAGCCATCATGATCAGAGCGTTGTAACTGAAAGGCGGCTTTTCATTTTTTTTCTCTTCTTCAGTTTTAGAATTTGTTTCACCATTACTGTCTTTCTTGTCCGGTTTTTTCTCGCATTTTGGGTTTGGCGTTCTGACTCCACTATCCGGGGATTTACGGCTGTCCAGGCTTTCTGAGAATTCTGCCTCGTCGTCGATGTCTACATCAGTGTTATTGTTCTGGTCTTCCTTATCAAACACAGAGTCACCGAAAGAGCTTGGAGAACTGCAACAACTCCTCTGCTCCAGTGAATCGGCAGTGTCGACCTCTCTTTGACTATGCTGTCCATTTGGATGATTAGGAATAATACTTGCACGTAAATCCGTAAAATCACGCCCACACACATCAGCAGTATTATTGTCATGGTCATCCTTTGTAGTTTCGGAATCTGAGCTTGCCACTGTGTCTCTATCGTTGCCATTACCTGAATTCTTGCAAGGTAATCTTTTCGGATTCGTTACTGTAAATGAGTTGTTCACTACCTTGAAATTAGAGACATCAGGCGAAGAGAATGTAGATAAAGACGTAGCAGAATGATAATCAACTAAACGACAGAGTCCATTGTCGAGCGGATATGTCATTTTATTGAAGGCAGGTAAATGGTTGTTGTTATTACTGAATGCAGGATGGAGTTGAAAAGCACTTTGTGAAGAGGACATCTTTCCGTTAACTGAATCTGATGAATTGGTGACACTTAATGAAATCACTGGAACCGTATTTCTCAAGTTCTTCCCAAAGTCGTCTGCTAAAACTCGACTTATGCTAAAAGGATTTCCAGACCTTTGTTTCTCCAGTACCTCGTTTTTCTTCTCTTGCAACATGATTTAGTGTTGTTATACAGAAATTAAAAACACAAAACACTTTACCAAACACATAACCAGCGATTATAGTTTACAGATTCTTGCTTATGGTCACGTGCTCTATAAAATTGAATATCGAGTCGAAATGGCTGCACAGTTTCAGAATCCAGGTTGAAGGAAAACTCATTCGTAAAGCTAACTATTTTGATTATTAAATTATTCAGCCACGGAAACAATTCACAACTGACAATTTATCTACAAGTTTCGATACGGATTTCAGAGATTGAGAAACACACAAACAAGTGACGGAAAAACTCACCCGTCGATTTTTATACGGACAGAAAGATCATTAAAAATCCGTTGGTTATTGAAGGAGTGAACATCTGTAAGTGTGACGCTTGTAGGACGTTCCTTGACAATTTGTAGGCGGGGTTAACCGCTAGCCATCCAATGCGGAGTGCCGGTTTCATTTGAAGTTTACCGCACGCGAATTGGACTCACGCTGGGATAGCAGTTTGTCATTGGTGTTTCTTCTGTCAGTAAAGCAAATATCACGTCTCGCCAGGACTTTCTCTCAGCGATTGTGATCATTCATGTTTGCTTGAATTACGTTCTCATACACACGTCGACAGAATTGACTACCTCTGAATCTGTAAGAGAGTTGAACGAGGCCGATGTGAGAGGCGAATGGTAGACGAGTCCCTCACCACGCACTGCCGGTGCAGATGAAGCTTTTGATATGCCTTTGTATCGAGTATGATAGTTTTGGGGAGATGGGGTGTTCAGTAATGCTCCATTTCTCGCTGCCTAAGTTTTAAAACTCTAACAGAATGAGACACAATCTATAGCTAGATACACAGGTGCGTGACACAACTAAATTACGTTTCTGCTACGCAACAAGCGAGAGCGACTCATTAGCATAGTTAGCTTTAAGCGGCAAAGATGCGGGGTTCAACTCCCGTTAGTGGTACCCTTCAGTTAACTCGGCTGTACTTGCGTACCTGACTTGCTGTTAGGGAATGAAAGACATCTAGGAAGGGAACGAGCAACCCCACTTCATATAGAATTTGTGACCTCGTACAGCGGTCTAACACTTCATCCATGATAGCAGTGTTTGCTATGGGACTACCTTTATCATTTCCTTACGCAAGAGCTGTGCCTATATATAGCGACTGTGAACATAACGCGAGATCTGGATTAAAATTTTCATACGCGTTCTAGTTTACCCAGGCGTAAATGGAAACCTGGCTTGCTAATAGGGGCAGGAAGACAGCGATGAAGGAGACTGATTAACATACGTAAGAAAACATAAATGCATCATGTCCGGCGGCCATTGTCTGTTTGGTATTTTCAATTTTACCGTTCTCGATTTGGCAGAGCGGATGATATTGGTGTGCCATCTCCATGCCGCATGTGTCATCTGGTTCGCTCCCCGATTTAGAAACACTAAGTTTGCTTTCTTATGCCTTTTTACTCCAGCCAGAGCATAGGTTCGCTACTACAGTTGTCCTTTAGTGAGCCTACGCGAAAGCACTCAGCGTACTTCTGCATGGTTAGTTTATGTAGCAATTTGTTTTACACGATGATGTTGCTAACCCCATGCACAACTCTCTTTAATCCTCTTTTACAACATCCATAGATGCACCGTGGACTTATTCTTTCCTCCCCAGCTAGAGACCCCAGGATTTACTCTGTTTACCCAGCTGTAAATTGAAACATTTATGAAAGACAAAGTTGACCAACACCGCAAATAGGTCACCCCACTTCAAATAAAGTATTACCTCCACAATGGAGTTTCTAATGTACAATGTACGCTATGGGTCTACTTACATTTATCAGTAGCTTAGACTTCATCTCAAAAGCTATCCTAGGTGGGGTAATGTCACAGCAAAATTTTAATGAAACTGGTTGTATACAGACTCTGCAGGGTCTTCCAAACCAGTATAAAGACGTTAAGTTAAGTTAAATTAAGTTAAGTTAAAAGGGAAGGTGTCATAATCCAAAATAATACTCTGCCTTACAAGGAAACCGTTTTTGTATAAGCATTGTACAAGGACTGATAATGTGAATTGGTGGGGACAGTGCTTTTATCGCTGAGGTAACTCTCCAAACACTAACAAGACAGGTTCCGATTCATAGTTAGGGTAGACTGGAGTGTGCGGAACATTACTATGTTATTGATGTAAAGATTATTTCGCTCATGGGGTTATTCTGTTTCTTACATCAAGCTTGTTCTTCGATGGTGTGGTTGATTTAGTTGGCATTGCAGCTGGGGTGGTTGTCACTGAAGGTGAGGTGGTTGTCACTGAAGGTGGGGTGGTTGTCACTGAAGGTGAAGTGGTTGTTACTGAAGGTGAGGTGGTTGTTACTGAAGGTGAGGTGGTTGTCAATGCAGTGACGGTGGTTGTAACTGAATATGAGGTGGTTGTCAATGCAGCTGAGGTGGTAGTCCATGAAGGTGAGGTAGTTGTCACTGAAGGTGAGGTGGTTGTTACTGAAGGTAATGAAGATGTTGCTGAAGGTAAGGTGGTTCTTACTAAAGGTGAAGTGGTTGTTACTGAATGTTAGTTGTAATGTGGTTGTTACTGAAGGTGAGGTGGTTGTCACTGAAGGTGGGATGATTGTTACTGAAGGTGAGGTGGTTTTTTTACTGAAAGTGATGTGGATGTTACTGAAGGCGAGAAGGTTGTTACTGAAGGTAGGCTAGTTATCAAAGGTAAGGTGATTGTTAATGAATGTGAGGTGGTTGTCACTGAAGGTGAGGTGGTTGTTACTGAAGTTGAGGTGGTTGTCACGGAAGGTGAGGTGATGGTCACAAAAGGTGACGTGGTTGCTACTGAAGGTGAGGTGGTTGTTACTGAAGTTGAGGTGGTGCTTTCTGGAAGTGAGGTGGTTGTTACACAAGGTGAGGTGATCTTTACTGAATGTAACTGGCTGGTTGTCACTGAAATTGAGGTTGTTGTTACTGAAGGTGAGGTGGTTGTTACTGAAGGTGAAGTGGTTGTTGCTGAAGGTGAGGTGGTTGTTACTGAAGGTGAGGTGGTTGTTACTGAAGGTAGGTGGTTGTTACTGACGGTAAGGTGGTTGTTGCTGACGGTAAGGTGGTTGTTACTGAAGGTGAGGTAGTTGTTTCTGACGGTAAGGTGGTCGTTACTGAGGGTAAGGTGGTTGTTACTGAGGGTAAGGTGGTTGTTACTGAGGGTAAGATGGTTGTTACTGAGAGTAAGGTGGTTGTTACTGACGGTAAGGTGGTTGTTGCTGACGGTAAGGTGTTTGTTACTGACGGTGAAGTGATTGTTACTGAGGGTAAGGTGGTTGTTACTGACGGTAAGGTGGTTGTTACTGGAAGTAAGGTGGTTGTTACTGACGGTAAGATGATCTTCACTTAAAGTGATGACGTGGTTGTTACTGAAGGTGAAGTGGTTGTTACTGACGGTCAGGTGGTTGTTACTGAAGGGGAAGTAATTGTTACTGAAGGTGAGGTGGTTGTTACTGAAGGTGAAGTAATTGTTACTGAAGGTGAAGTAATTGTTACTGAATGTGAGGTGGTTGTTACTGAAGATGAAGTAATTGTTACTGAAGGTGAGGTGGTTGTCACTGATGGTGAGGGGGTTGTTACTGAATTTGAAATGATTGTTACTGACTGTGGCGTGACGTTAGTTTGAGGTGATGTGTGACAGTTTTTTCTGAAAGTGAACTGATTGTAACTAAAAGTGAGTTGATTGTCGTTGAAAACAACATGATTGTAGTCGAAGGTGAGGTAATTTTAACTTTTATGTGATGTGATTGTGAATGATGTGGTTTTCGCTGAAGATGAGATAGCTGTCAATGAAGGTGAGGTGGTTATCATTAAAGGTGAATTGAGGTAGTTTTCACTGAAAGTGAGATAGTTGTCGTTCATTGTGAGGTGAGGTTCTAGTGGCTCAATGTGGGATGGTTATCGTTTAAATGAGGTAGTTGTCACTGAACGTGATGTAGTTGCCGTTGAAGATGAGGAGAGGTAGTCTGCAGCAAATGTGAGGTAGTCGTTTTTATTGTGGTGTTTGTCAGCGAAAGTGAAGTGGTTGTCATTGAAGGTGATGTGGTTGTCTCTGAAGGTGCGACAGGTGTCACTAAAAGTGAGGTGAATATTAAAGAACATGAAGTGGCTGGCAGTGAAGGGGAGGTCACGTGTTCCTGAGTTCGAGGTTGCTGTCAATGTGTGGACTGGTTGGTTCTGACGACGGGTGAGGTGATGAGGTAGTTGATCGAAATAAAGGTGATGTGGTTGTCTCTGAACGTCAGGGTAGGTATTTTTCACTGAAGGTGAATTACTTGCCGTTGAAGGTGAGGTGAGATAGATAGTTTTCACTGAAATTGAGGTGGTTGTCGTTGCTGCCTTATGACAAGGAAGACAGCGGATCGAAGGCATATATTGTGTTTCTGTTGGTGTGAAATAGACCAATATAGCCAGCACACAACGTGGCGACAGCCGTGACGAAGCGACGTCTAGTTCTCATCCTTCAAACCAACCGACTACCCCAAAAATGTGAATAAAGTTGTGCGACAGTTACAAAAAACTAATCATTAATAAGTTGTTTTTGTTTTGTTAATCAACTGAAAATTAATTTGGGCACGAAACGTGCAATCTCTTTCAAAAATATGAATCTCTCAACAATTTCTGCTGGAAAACAATATCTGTTGTAAAAAAAAATGGTTATCGGCAACGCTGAACAGACTTTGATTTGGGACGCCGGTTGAACGCGCATCTTTAACTTGAACTATCACTGTAAAATATAGCAACTCAACAAGGAACGATTTACACCAACACATAAGTCACAATGCGAGTACTAACACAGACGATGATATTTAACATTTTAGTTGGTTAACTTTGTATCGTCTGCCTACCCACCCACCGACACGGTAAATTACTCATGAGAAGCAACCGTATGTCAAGTAGTACTACATTCAAACAGATTCTTATCAGTCAAAACACAACTGCAAGAAAAACAGACATTTCATGAGCGTACTTCAAGCCATCTCTAGCTCACAAATAAGATAGATTCTCACATGAAATAACATTTTACATCGGGTTGCTGTCCCCCGTGACCACCTCACCACCTCGACCCTCACCTAAATAGATCTAGTGGATTGTGGGATCCTTTGATACAAGAAGACAGATGAGGTAGCAAATGCCGGAAGTGGAGGCAAACAACCCATGATGTCGGAATGGAGAAACCAACACACTGAATAAAGGTAAAGCCATAGGACGCCGTCCATCGTCGACGATGATGGAATAATTAATTTTGCTAGCGCTATTTTTGGTAAGGTTTAACTGCGCTACTTTTTATCCTCACTCACTCGTCTCGTGCCACCCGACCCCAGTGGCAAGTCAAGGACAAGACGGCTAGGGGGCGACTACGAAATGCAGGAGACTCAACATCAAGCACCCGTGAAAAAGACGGCGGAGTCCGGAGTCGAACCCACACTCCCTGATCACGAGGCCGACGGCTTAACCACTTCGCCACCGAATCTCCAGCACACTGAATACAAGCCAGAAAATGAAAGCATAGACACAATTGACAGAGATGGGCTCACAAAGATCTTCAGACTCAGAACGGGACATTGCAGACTCATGGCAAATCTACAGAATGGGTCTTAGAGACACCCCCACGTGCGTTTGTGGAGCACCCAAGCTAACACCAGAACATTCCATGCAGGACTAACCCACTCAAGCAGACCAAAGACAGACAGTCTGACCTGGAGGAGCGATCTTGCTGGAAAAGCTGGGGGTGACCAGCAAGGACCTGAAACGCTGTCTCGTTTGTGAATCTCACCGGGCTAGAAGCATTTCATCAGCTAATCGAAGAAGAAGACGAAGAAGAAGAAGAAGAAGAAGAAGAAGAGGAAGAAGAAGAAGAAGAAGAAGAAGCAGAAGAAGAAAGTACTGAATTCAAATTTAAAGTTCTAAAACTGTCTGGGTATACAATTATCACGAAACTCTGATCAATTCGTTTTCAATCGTCAGGACACGATACGACACAAAATCAAATACAAACCAAATGTTCGGCCCATCCCTACATTTGCTTTCCAACTACAGACATAGTTCTTTTGGCTGTATCAGATCGTGTTGGTTATATGCAGTAGTATACTGAAAGCGGTGGGTGGACATCCTTACTGTAGTCCAATGCTATGCTTTTCAGAAAGCTCATTATAAATAGTCCACAGATTCTTTCCCCACCTCGAAGGCCAGACTGCTGTACCTCAACATGTGCTCATGTACACAGAGTGGACGTGAGGTGAGGGATTGGTCAGCATGTTGTACCTGACCAGGTCGTCACCCTATACACTCGTTTCATCTACCTGGAGACATGAGATTATGGAAGTAGAAATTACTTTGAGGAAATATTCCACCAGTTCGAAAAAACCAAATTAACGGTAATTGTAGAAATACAAGAGGAAACTTATGATATTCGTGCTGCTTTTACAGACCCATCTAACCCGTTACGCATCATTGTATTTCGTTACACATAAAAAGAAATTGACGGCCATCAAATGTGTGTACTTTTGGAATTCGTACGCCAGAGCTTACTCAAGAAGTTTGCAAACAACACGAGGGAAACAGCCAAATTATATGCTCAGTTATGCACGACAAGTTAACAAAGCTCTAATCGGAAGACCTATAGTGACATTTTCTAGGGACATACCCGATACTTATGCCCTTCAGACCCCCTTAACAGTTGAAGTCTTCAACGTTTTTAGGCAAACAATTTCCTCTCAGAGCTGGAAAGATGACCCCCTAGTCTTAAGCATAAGTAAAGCCGTTAACACAAGAAAGCGGAAATTAGGCGTTTTTTCTCCTCAGTCGCGTTCCATAAAATCATGATGAAGACCTCTTGTGTTCTCCGCACAAAAATCCTTGTTTGATTTTTCATTGTTGGCAAACGCCATGAATCCATGTATGTACTTAAAAGCCTTTTGTGGGGAATGTTTGTTTAGACCGTGTATATTTTACATACACAATAGAACAACAAGCTTAGTGTGTTTACAACGTCAATGGCATACCGAACAAAATAGGATGTATTGTCAGAGACAAATATGGCATTTGAAAAGTCGTGGGCATAATTGGCACGTTCAACGTGTCACATGTGAACCGCACAATGCCGCACGGAAGATATAACGTGTCTTCCTAAGCTTTTTTTTTTTTGTTGTCTTGAGTACAGAAAATCTACAACTGAACTTGGCGTGGGCGAATTCAAAATATCATTATATGCAAAGTAGCAACAGCGGGTTCCATTCATATGGGATAAAACTGTCCGGCTCTGAGAAGCATTATTTCGTTCCATTCACTACCAGTCAATGAATGGAAGAAAGAATTTGAATTTTTTGGATTAAGACTGACATTACTCTGTCAAAGGGGCGGTTGATCACGAAATTATCGTATAAGAAGGGTTATTTGACCTAAATATAAATGAATGTTGATTGTAATTGTGAATCTGTAAAATGTTTGCTTCTAACTAATTAATAGAGTATTACCTAATTGCCTCGTGGCCATGCTTTTCAATATGTTAGTTTTCTGACCATCTCTCAGCATTTCACTCTCAATCCTATGCAATGATCAAATAACTTACTTGATACCAATAATGTATTTTCTTTCGTTTCCTTATTTATCTATTCCCTAAGACGGTGTGCGCTGCACTGTACTTTTTATTTTGCGCCTGACGGCATAGTGCATCCGACTTCAGCGTGCATTTTATATAAAGGTCTGTTTTCTCCTGCATTTTCTAAGGAATGCTTCCCCGGGCTAACGGCTGGTGCTGTGATGGGGATCAAACCCATCACCTTCTGGTTGTGAGTCGTATCACTTAACCACTAGCCCTCACCGTCCCCATACCACTAATGAATCCTGTTCATCTCGTGATGTTTATTTCCCAAGAATATTTAACCTCTAGGTCCCGATGTCTATTTCCCGAGACTATTTGGCTTCCAACTCTAGATGTCCGCTTTCCATGACTATTTTCCAACTCTTGATGTCCGCTTTCCATAACTATTTTCTAACTCTTGGTGTCCGCTATCCTTGACTATTTTCCAACTCTTGATGTCCGCTTTCCATAACTATTTTCTAACTCTTGGTGTCCGCTATCCTTGACTATTTCCCAACTCTTGATGTCCGCTTTCCATAACTATTTTCTAACTCTTGGTGTCCGCTATCCTTGACTATTTTCCAACTCTTGATGTCCGCTTTCTATAACTATTTTCTAACTCTTGGTGTCCGCTATCCTTGACTATTTTCCAACTCTTGATGTCCGCTTTCCATGACTATTTTCCAACTCTTGATGTCTATTTCTCGACATTTTTAACCCCCAGTTCTTGAAGTCCACTTCTTAAGACTTTTTGATTTCCATCTCCTAATGTCCACTTAAGACTTTTTGATTTCCATCTCCTAATGTCCACTTAAGACTTTTTGATTTCCATCTCCTAATGTCCACTTAAGACTTTTTGATTTCCACCTCCTAATATCTACTTCTCAAGATTATTTGAATTCCGTCTTCTTATATCTATTTCCAAAAACTATGTTTTTCTTCATCTGCTTCTGTTTCTTCTTCTTCTTCTTCTTCTTCTTCTTCTTCTTCTTCTTCTTCTTCTTCTTCTTCTTCTTCTTCTTGTTCTTCTTGTTCTTGTTCTTCTTCTTCTTCTTGTTCTTCTTCTTCTTCTTCTTCTTCTTCTTCTTCTTCTTCTTCTTCTTCTTCGTACGCTGTTAGATGTCAACTTGAAATTGTTCAAAGAAAGCAGCGGTCATCCTGAGCGAATGGACACTGCCATAGACCGTGTCTAATGTTGGCACTGGCGATGGCCACGTGTGTTTTCTCAGTCCCTTGTATGTCGGGCAATTTTTCTGCAGATGTTCAGGAGTCATTTTCCCTGTACCACAGGTGCATTCGTCAGTAGCATCTATCTTCAATTTATTGAATAGATGGTACCTCTTTCTGTTGTGCATGTGCGGAGTCTGAAGACCACCACCTGCTAACTTCTATTCAACTGTTAATAAACATCATTTTTTGTGTAGCTAGTATGCTTTTTCCCATCGGTCCATGTATCTGGGCCTAATAAACCTGTTAGACTCTTCGTAGATCATACTAGAATATGATTGTGGTTACCTTGCACCTTCTTTTGCCAGTCCGCCTGCATCATCGTTGCCTTGAATGTTAGTGGGATGGAACCCAATGTACCCCGACTCTTTTAAGTGTGAACTGCTGGCATAGTTGATAGAAGACTGATCTTAAATAATTTAGTTCTGAATTTTTCTGGCTTTTTACTGTGATGGTCTGTAAAAAAAAATGACTATCTGGCTGTCATTGCTTTTTCTTGTCAGTATTGCTTCTACTGCTGCTTACAATGTCCCTTCTGCCTGTGCTCTGAAATTGCTGAACAGTTTTCCCGTTGCCACTGACAGTGTTATCTTTTTACCGTTTGTTAGGCTCAGAATACCCTTTTCCCCTTCATTCTCTGTTGCGTTTGTTGCAGAACCATCAGTGTATGCATGGGTCCATTCAGTGTATGTATGGGTCCAGTCAGTGTATGGGTCCAGTCAGTGAATGCATGGGTGCAGTCAGTGTATGCATGGGTCCAGTCAGTGTATGCATGGGTCCATTCAGTATATGCATGGGTCCAGTCAGTGGATGCATGGTTCCAGTCAGTGTATGCATGGGTCCAGTCAGTGTATGCATGGGTCCAGTCAGTGTATGCATGGGTACAGTCAGTGTATGCATGGGTACAGTCAGTGTTTGCATGGGTTCAGTCAGTGAATGCATGGGTTCAGTCAGTGTATACATGGGTCTATTCAGTGTATGCATGGGTCGAGTCAGTGTATGCATGGGTCCAGTCAGTGAATGCATGGGTCCAGTCAGTGTATGCATGGGTCCAGTCAGTGTATGCATGGGTCCAGTCAGTGAATGCATGGGTCCAGTCAGTGTATGGGTCCAGTCCGTGTATGTGTCCAGTCAGTGTATGGGTCCAGTTTGTGTATGCATGGGTCCAGTCAGTGTATGGGTCCAGTCAGTGTATGCATGGGTCCAGTCAGTGTATGCATGGGTCCAGTCAGTGAATGCATGGGTCCAGTCAGTGTATGGGTCCAGTCAGTGAATGCATGGGTCCAGTCAGTGTATGCATGGGTCCAGTCAGTGTATGCATGGGTCCAGTCAGTGTATGCATGGGTCCAGTCAGTGTATGCATGGGTTCAGTCAGGTATGCATGGGTCCAGTCAGTGAATGCATGGGTCCAGTCAGTGTATGCATGGGTCCAGTCTGTGTATGCATGGATCAGGTCAGTGAATGCATGGGTCCAGTCAGTGTATGGGTCCAGTCAGTGAATGCATGGGTCCAGTCAGTGTATACATGAGTCCAGTCAGTGTATGCATGAGTCCAGTCAGTGTATGCATGAGTCCAGTCAGTGTATGCATGGGTCCAGTCAGTGTATGCATGGGTCCAATCAGTGAATGCATGGGTCCAATCAGTGCTTTGATATTTTTTCTCTATGCATTTCAGGGTTACGTCTCTTCTTTCCTTTTCTGTCTGGCTGTTCTTGTATCCGATATATACGATGCCTATTACCAGTTGAACAGAAGAGAACAGGTCGTGGTCTTCAGACTTCGCACTGGCCACAATAGACATAGTTACCACCTATTCATCAAATTGAAGATAGGTGGCACTGACGAATGCCCGTGTGGTACCGGGAAAATGACCGCTGAGCATTTGCTGCAAAACTGCCCGACATACGAGGATCAGAGAGAGCAGATGTGGCCATCACCAGTGGCAACACTAGACAAGCTCTATGGCAATGTCGACAGCCTCAGGATGACAGCTGCTTTTTTCGAAAAAATAGTGGTTGCTGTCTGACTGCGTACGATGAAGTATCCGATATCTGATATTTTTTCTATCACCTCTGGAAAGATCTGTTGCTTCCAGATGGGTTTGCGTACAGTCAAAGACTATTTGACTTCCAGCTATTGATGACAACTTTACAAAACATGTTGACTTCAAAATTGAAGTCCATTTCTCGAGATTATTTGATCGCCAGTTCTCGATGTCCATTCCCCAAAACTTTTTGACCACCAGTTTTTTAATATCTATTTTAAAAATATATTTGACTTCCATCTCTGGATAGCAACTTCCCAAGACTTTCTGACGTCCATCTCTTAATATTCACTTCTCAAGACTTTTTGACGTCCACCTCTTAATACTCACTTCTCAAGACTTATTGACGTCCATCTCTTAATACTCACTTCTCAAGACTTTTTGACGTCCATCTCTTAATACTCACTTCTCAAGACTTTTTGACGTCCATCTCTTAATACTCACTTCTCAAGACTTTTTGACGTCCATCTCTTAATACTCACTTCTCAAGACTTTTTGACGTCCATCTCTTAATACTCACTTCTCAAGACTTTTTGACGTCCATCTCTTAATACTCACTTCTCAAAACTTTTTGACGTCCATCTCTTAATACTCACTTCTCAAGACTTTTTGACGTCCATCTCTTAATACTCACTTCTCAAGACTTTTTGACGTCCATCTCTTAATACTCACTTCTCAAGACGATAACGCTTTAAGGGCTCCATCAAGCCGTCCCAAAATTATTTCCCACCCGTATATAATATTTCAATACAAAGCCTCCTTGAAGCCTATCATTCGATATGTTACTGTATCAAATATACTTCCAATGTGATGGAGAGATGGCCTTCGACAGGGCATTGGTGCAGCATAGTAATAAATGGCAAAGGACAGAGATGAGTTTAGACGACATTTGGCTACCTGGCATAGGACACAAAATGTACCCGAATGAACAACAGGTTTACAGTATTACAGTATTACAATAACATACTTCTACATCTTCTAGCACTAAGAAATCATGGCATCAGAATTAGACTTCCACATTTCATGGGCAAAAACCAAGATACACAATCTTAGCTATAATCCCACAACCGCAGGAATTATTGTCGATGGCAATCTTGCAACTACACTGAGAATTTCATTTACCTGGGCAGTAAGTATAACACCGACGCACACAGTCACCTGGACATCGTTCGGCGAGTCGGCCTGGCTGCAGCCTCTATGAGCGACCTGTATCTTATCTTGAACTAGCAGAGAATTTTCCTGAAAACAAAGATACAAATTTAGAAAGTACACAATTTGTGTCTTAACTTAACTTAACTTAACGTCTTTATACTGGTTTAGAAGACCCTGAAGAGTCTGTATACAACCAGTTACATTTACATCACCTTGCTCTAAAAGCTTTGCGCATCCAGTTTATTCTTAAATGCATTAACTGTCCCTGCCTCCACTACCTCCCCTGGCAATGCATTCCAAGCAGACACCACTCTCTGACTAAAAAAATATTTCCTAATATCTAACCTGGACCTCTCTTTAGTCAGCTTGTAGCTTTGCCCTCGTGTTATTGTAGGTGGCTGTATTTTTAAAAACTTGTTATAGTCTAATTTATCGATTCCTCTGATCATCTTATAAACCTGTATTAAGTCACCACGAATTCTTCTCTCTTCGAGACACTGTAGGCCGGTTTTTCTGAGTCGTTCCTCATAACTGTAATTCTGTAATCCCACTATCATCTTTGTCGCTCTTTTTTGTATTCTTTCTAGCATGTTTATGTCCCCTCTATGATAAGGACTCCACACCTGTACACAGTACTCCAATCTAGGTCTAACTAAAGCTTTACACAGTTTGACGATCACTTCCTTGCTCCTATGTTTAATATTTCTTTTTATCATACCTAACATTGCATTTGCCTTTCTCACTGCTACCTTAACTTGCCCACTCACCTTTCCTGTATGATCTATTATAACCCCTAGGTCCCCATCCTACGATACGATTCTAAAACCCGGGTTACTCTGCAGGGCGATCAGCAGTACGCTGAATGCAGCCAGAGGCGAATTCTTACGATCCACTGGTATGACTGGGTCTCAAGCAACGAATTCACCGGACAGACAAACCTCGATAGCGCACTAACCATGCTAAACTGTTGATGAGGATGTTCCCCCCGACCAAATCTTAAAGCAGACTATGTGCATCAGGAATAAGAAGCTTCCCTCTCCGCCATGACTCCCGCCTCAGTGGCCGCCCACCCACCATCTTGTTAGCTCAAACCAAAAAGACATCATCCACACTGCATAGGGCCCGGGACTGAACGTGCTACCGGATGGTGAATGCGGCGAGCTACCTACCGAGCTACTTACCTACCTCATCTAGCTTGACGTATCCTTCAAGAAGCTATTATTAAGCCCTCCTACAGATGCTGTTCCCCACGTACAACAAATATAATCTATCAACAACAAAACTATCATTTCAGAGTTTATTTCAGTTATTAAAGTCCATCGCAGATTTATGGGGCTGATGAATCAAGGTCACTTGACCCGTCAGTCGACACACACTATACAGACTTGGCTTTAGAAAAGCGTTCACATTTCCGAGATAGTAATCCACCAAAACATACATTTCAAAAAGTACACATACAAACTATTAATTACATGCTCTCCTGATATCGATGCTATTTCCCTTCTTTTGTGTTCATCCTGAGAATGGCGGCGAGGCGTTGCATCATAGTCTATACATAGGCTGCCGCGTCTAAACCTTTCGGCCCGACAAATCCGATTTGAGATAATGTTCTGGGTACTCGATCTGTCTTCACAGTGTGATTTATATGCGATACGAAGGCGATGATGATACGGAAGCGAGGATGATAATGAAGCGAGGATGATAAGGAAGCGTGGATGATAAGGAAGCGTGGATGATAAGAAGGCGAGGATGATACAAATTCGAGGATGATAAAGAAGAGATGACGATAAAGAAGCGATGATGATACGGAAGCGAGAGTGATAAGGAAGCGAGGATGATAAGAAGAAGAGGATGATAAGAAGGTGAGGATGATAAGAAGATGAGGATGATAAGAAGGCGAGGATAATAAGAAGGCGAGGCTGATAAGAAGATGAGAATGATAAGAAGGCGAGGATAATAAGAAGGCGAGGCTGATAAGAAGATGAGGATGATAAGAAGAAGAGGATGATAAGAAGAAGAGGATGATAAGAAGGCGAGGATGATAAGAAGAAGAGGATGATAAGAAGACAAGGATGATAAGAAGGCGAGGATGATAAGAAGGCGAGGATGATAAGAAGGCGAGGATGATAAGAAGAAGAGGATGGCTTGGCTTTGTTCACTCTCAATCTCCCACTACCAAACACTGATGGGCTTAAGTAGCAGAATGTAGTCCAGAGAACGCAATGTGCTGTGTCGTAGTTTACAGCTTGACTGCGGCATTTGCACCTTTCAGACCAACACATCCGACATCAGCAAGCATTTTTTGAGTACCGGTTAGCATTCCCTCTTCGATCCCTTCTCCTTAGCCAGTCTGCCCTGCTGCAGCCTGTTATCCAGGATCCCCTCGTGGAGGTGTAGAAGGGTCTTGGCAGCTCTGGTTCGGTGGCCCTGACACTAGCAGTCAGCTTTGGGTCGCTGACCCCTGCAGCTCATGCGCTGCTCAGCATCTTGATCCCAGAAGAAGAGGATGATAAGAAGACAAGGATGATAAGAAGGCGAAGATGATAAGAAGGCGAGGATGATAAGAAGATGAGGATGATAAGAAGGCGAGGATAATAAGAAGGCGAGGCTGATAAGAAGATGAGGATGATAAGAAGGCGAGGATAATAAGAAGGCGAGGCTGATAAGAAGATGAGAATGATAAGAAGGCGAGGATAATAAGAAGGCGAGGCTGATAAGAAGATGAGGATGATAAGAAGAAGAGGATGATAAGAAGAAGAGGATGATAAGAAGAAGAGGATGATGAGAAGAAGAGGATAATAAGTAGGTGAGGATGATAAGAAGATGAGGATGGTGAGAAGATGAGGTTGATGAGAAGGCGAGGATGATAAGAAGAAGAGAATGATGAGAAGATAAAGATGATGAAAAGATGAAGATGATAAGAAGATGAGGATAATAAGTAGGTGAGGATGATAAGAAGGCTCGAGACGGTAAAATGTTGCAGCAGTAACACACCTTGCAAGAGGAGAATACTCCACCCTCGAGTTCGTATCGGGAGCAACGATAGACCGCGTGCTTCTCATAAAAGCGGTGTTTGTGCCCATTCCTGTTATTGGCACGCTCCAGTTGACTCTACTTGAAACAAGTACACGATTACTGATAGGGAAGACAAATTACGACCAAGTGACATCACCAAACTGCCTCATAATAAGCTGAGGTCTAGTATAATGACGTCTAAAAAACACGTTATCCCTGACATCAGTGTGGATAGTGCCGGGCTTACCTTTACAGTCGTCCTCCGCTGAATGTAAAGTTGTGGCCATTTTTAGAAACTTCTAATGTTTAAAATTGTGTGTAGCTCCAAATAAGACTTCTACATTTGTGATTCCCTAGGCTACATCCTAGTTAGCATATTCAGAGAATCCGCCTCTGCTTATGAGACTATCTTCTTAATCCTTGTCGTGAATGACATAATCCTAGAGCCATTGATGTTTGCTGCAAAGGTACTGGGTTCGATGTTAATTTTCGGCACGCTGCAGTCTCCTCGGCTGATAATGCCTACCCGACTTACCCTGATAGCAGTGCTCGTTATGGGACTGCCTTAACTTGTTACAATTGTCTCATGACGTAATCCCTCATTTGCTATATTTGTCGTTCGATGTAAGCCCTCGCTTGCTTCATTTGCCTTAAATTGTTACATTTGCCCTAAGACGTAAGTCTTCACTTGTTACATTTGCTGTAAGATGTAAGCATTACTTGTTACATTCCATCAAGGACTAAAGCCCTCACATTACATTTGACGTAAAACGTAAGCCCTCACTTCTTACATTTACCCTAAGACGTAAGCCTCCAATTATTACATTTACTAAAAGACGAAAGCCCTCACTTGTTACATTAGACTTAAGACGTAAGCCCTCACTTTTTACATTTACCCTAAGACGTAAGCCTCCAATTGTTACATTTACTAAAAGACGAAAGCCCTCACTTGTTACATTAGACTTAAGACGAAAGCCCTCACTTGTTACATTAGACTTAAGACGTAAGCCCTCACTTTTTACATTTACCCTAAGACGTGAGCCTCAAATTGTTACATTTACTAAAAGACGAAAGCCCCCACTTGCTACATTATACTTAAGACGCAAGCCCTTTTCCCACAACGCTACCCGTTCTCTCAAATTAGCTATACGTTAACCCGAATCACTAGAGACGTCACATTTTCCAAGCCAGCCACATCCTTAAGGAATTCAATGCTACACACAAAACCAAACAAACTCAATCCTAGGGAGCGTCCATCGGTGAGAAAATATGCGCCTACCATTCTCAATAGTGCAAGGCAGTGTGTGACACGGGTAGCTGGGTCGACCTGTTTCTGTATTGTGTATCACACGGCCGAGTAGAAGACATGGGATCTTCGAACGTGATGTGGTCGGATTGACTGCTAAGCCCGGATGTAGCCACGTATTTCTCAACAAGAAGTATGTGGGCAGAACGTTACAAACTGTGTACACTAAAGAAGACACGAAGTTTGCTCCAGCAAAACGAAGAAGGGGAAATTGTGGTCAAAAAAGTGTTTAAACATCAATAAGGAATGCGACAGGTGAGAACAAAAAGTTTCGAATTTCATTTGCTGAAGATTTCTGTATTTGTTATCACTGAGAATTTGTTCTGATCAAAAGGCAAGAACTATAGCATTGTCCACAAGGAGTTTTCTTTGTTAAGATTATATTAACTATATTTATTTGCTAGCTTCTAGTATCTATAATTCAAATGACAAAGTACACATCATTTAAATTTCAATGACAAAAACTGTATTAAACAAATGAATTCACTGAAATGTCTCTATTTTTCGCTTACCAACAACTTAACTTAACGTCTTTACACTGGTTGAGAAGACTGTTTAACCAATTTCTTTTTACATTTCCCTGATCTAGAAACTGTGCGTATCCAATCTATTGTTGAATGCATTAATTGACCCTGCCGTCACTATTTCCTATGGCAATGCATTCAAATCATTCACCGCTCTCTGACTATAATATGTCCTAATAATCTCATTTGGACCTTCTTTTGCTAATTTGTAGCTGTGCACTCTTGTTCTTGCAGGTGGTTGAATTTTGAACAAAATTTGTTATAGTCTAATTTATCCGTTCCTTCGATTACCTTCTAAACCTATATTAAGTCATCTCGAATTCTTCCATTTTCTAGACACTGTAGACCTGGTTTTCTGAGTCTTTTCTCCTAACTGTATTTCTGGAATCCCACTATCAGCTATGTTGTTCTTCTTTGTATTCTCTTCGTCATGCTTGTATCTCCTCTATAAAAAGAACTCCACACCTGTACACAGTACCCTTCTTCTTCGTACGCAGTCAGACAGTAACCATTATTTTTTCGAAAAAAGCGGCGGTCATCCTGAGGCTGTCGCCACTGCCATAGAGCTTGTCTTGCAGTTCCACTGGTGATGGCCACATCTGCTCTTTCTGATCCTCGTATGTCGGGCAGTTCTGCAGCAGATGTTCAGCGGTCATTTTACCAGTACCGCACGGGCATTCGTCGGTACCACCTATCTTCAATTTGTTGAATAGGTGGTACCTCAGTTTATTGTGGCCAGTGCGAAGTCTGAAGACAACGACCTGCTCTCTTCGGTTCAACTGGTAATAGGCATCGTTTTTGGTGTAACCAGTATGTTCGGTTTCCCATTTGGTCATGTATCTGGCTTTGATAAGCCGTTTTGACTCTTCGTACGTCATACTAGTATATGTTTGTGGTAGTCTTGCACCTTCTTTTGCCAGTCTGTCTGCCTCCTCGTTGCCTTGGATGTTGTAGTGGTACACAGTATCCAATCTAGGTCTAACTAATGCTTCATACATTTGATTGCCACTTTCATTCTGTAACTATGTTCCATTTTTTATCTGCCCATGTGGATGAATGTACATTTATCTACATTAAACTCCATTTGTCAGCTCACAGACCATTCCAGAATTTGATCTAATTCCGACCTCAATATATCCATTTCTGCTTTAGATGAGGCACTACTGCATAGTTTTGTGTCATCCGATGCAATGATTGATCCGATGTCATTGTCCAAATGGTTTTTATGTATATACCAAGAACAAAATTGGTCCCAAAACCGAGCCCTGTGGCACTCCACTGTTTACTTCACACCACCCAGTGCACTCCTTAATTATACCCACTCTTTGCCTTCATCCCGTTAACCAACTTTCAAACCAGTTGCCAACGTGTGTGAAAAATCCGCTGTGTGATTTTAACTTTCTAATTAATCTATGATCAGGTAATCTAGTAGAGGCCTTTGCATAATCTAGATAAATAACTTCCAGTGGCTTCTCTCAATCCATGATTTTAGTAACTTTCTACGTGAATTCTAATAGACTTGTTAAACACGAGTTCCCGCTAGTAAATCACTGCTGACTATTTCTGATTATATTAAACTTGTCTAAATGCATTACAATGTTTTCTTTGATCATTAACTCTAACAATTGACAGACTTTGATCGTTAAACTCGCCGGTCTATAATTTGTTGGATCTGATTTTTTTGCTTTTTTTGAATAAGGGGTTCAACAATCCTGCACTTTTCCAATCCCCTGAAATAATCCCCTTTGCAAGTGATTGAGAACATAATACAGATAATGGTTTCGCTAGCAGGTCTCACATTTCAAATGTCAATTTTGGATGAATACCATCTTGACCTGGATATGTATTCACTTTCTTTCTATGGCATGCATCCACGACAGCACACTTGAGCATGTCTGTCCCCAACACATGAATATTATCTGTACTCCAGATCGTCTGTACGCCCTACTACAAGAACAGGGTACGTATTTGGGCGAATCCCTTAACTCATATCTCTCATGCAGCAAGGCGCTTTCGTTGTTCTATTCCAGATTGCCACTCACTTCACTTTCTTGGCTGTTGTCTGTGGTTCATGTATTCTCAGTTCGGGAAATGTATTTATCTGTGTGATTCTTGTCGTTAGTAATACTAATAATAAGTTCACTTAGGTATCTGAGGCGCGTTGTGTATGTCGGCTACAACCCTTACCTACTGCTACGGCAAAGTTCCAGACCTCGCCCAGAGCGCAGGTGGACGTTGCTATCTGTTGCAGCCATACTGTTTGCGTTCTGCATCTTCTTCGCCTCCAGCAGGTTAGGGGAACACATTTAGCGTTGAGGAAAAACGATATAGCTGGGACTTACACAGGGACTCGCGCCATAGTTAGGATCTGTACAGGGGCCCACACCATAGTTAGGACCTGCACAGGGGCTCATGCCAAAGCTGGGACCTGCACCCAGGCTCACGCCATAGCTGGGACCTGCACAGGTGCTCACGCCATAGTTAGGACCTGCACAGAGGCTCACACCATAGCTGGGACCTGCACATGTGCTCACGCCATAGTTAGGACCTGTACAGAGGCTCACGCCATAGCTGGGACCTGCACAGGTGCTCACGCCATAGTTAGGACCTGCCCAGGGGCTCACAACATAGCAGTGACCTGCACACGGGCATCCGTCCGTCTAATAGTACAGATCGACTACGACTAAGACTGTTGCCATTGACAGCACTGGTGTCTTGTAATTAACACAGTAACTCATCTCCTAATATATCCCTCAATATCCCTCCTTCAGTTATGAAGGGAAGTTTCAACAGCAGATCTAATCCTGCAGTAACAACAAATAATTCATGATCAAACCTACCAGAAAGCTATGATGTAAATTTGAAATCATGTTTGCAACCGAATGGTTTATTGCGTCATTATATATTTCCTTCAGAAGGTACAGCTTAGATAACTGACAAAACCATTGACAAACATACATTTGCACTGCTGATCTCACGTGTGAGTTAATCATTAGGCTTATGTAATGTCACAACGTGAATTGAAACTGAAAGTGTTCCAACCTATTATGTCTAAAATGATCACATCGCCCTTTGACCTATTGGTATTCCATTGAAGGGAGTCACTTGCTCGAATCCGAATATCTCTTTTAAAAAAATCAATTTCGAATCGATTATTCGGTTCATCTCTATTCTAGACGATGTTTCTTTGGTAGAAGGTAAAAGTGTCTTTTATGTCCTGAAGTATTCTGAAGAAGACGGACCTGTGTTCTCTAAAAATGTAGTGCAATGCAAGACTTCTTACAAAGCTCACTACTATTGGTACCACACGGCTGATCCCTACAACGAACCACGTTTGCTTGACTATTAGGGCACATCGTATTTCCAAGAGACCAACATCGAAATGACGTGAAAATTGATCCGTGTGTTTCCCCTGCACATGACGTAAATCTTCTCTCCAAAAGCTCAGCGTTCAAACTATCTGCTGAGATATCACTGAGAAGTGAGGCAGTCGCTATCACTGAGAAGTGAGGGTGTCGCTAAGGTTAAGAAGTAAGGACGTCCCTATAGTTGAGAAGCAATGATGTCGTTGTAGATGAGAAGTAAGGGTGTCGATATTATTGAGAAGTAAGGGTGTCGCTATCACTGCGAAGTAAGGTAATCGCTATAGTTGAGAAGTAAGGGTGTCGATATTATTGAGGAGTAAGGTAATCGCTATAGTTGAGGAGTAAGGGTGTCGCTATCACTGAGAAGTAAGGCAGTCGCTACCACTGAGAAGTAAGGGTGTCGCTAACCGTGAGAGGTAAGGTTGTCGCTATCACTGAGAAGTAAGGCAGTCGCTATCACTGAGAAGTAAGCCAGACGCTATCACTGAGAAGTAAAGGTGTCGCTATAGTTGAGAAGTAAGGCAGTCGCTATCACTGAGAAGTCAGACAGTCGCTATCACTGAGAAGTAAGCCAGACGCTATCACTGAGAAGTAAGCCAGACGCTATCACTGAGATGTAAGGCAGTCTCTATCACTGAGATGTAAGGGTGTCGCTATAGTTGAGAAGCAATGAGGTCTTTATGGATGAGAAATAAGGGTGTCGCTATCACTGAGAAGTAAGGGTGTCGCTATAGTTTAGAAGTAAGGGTGTCGCTATAGTTTAGAAGTAAGGGTGTCGCTATCACTGAGAAGTAAGGCAGTCGCTACCACTGAGAAGTAAGGGTGTCGCTATAGTTTAGAAGTAAGGGTGTCGCTATAGTTTAGAAGTAAGGGTGTCGCTATCACTGAGAAGTAAGGCAGTCGCTACCACTGAGAAGTAAGGGTGTCGCTACCACTGAGAAGTAAGGGTGTCGCTATAGTTGAGGAGTAAGGGTGTCGCTACCACTGAGGAGTAAGGGTGTCATTATCACTGAGAAGTAAGGTAATCGCTATAGTTGAGGAGTAAGGGTGTCGCTACCACTGAGGAGTAAGGGTGTCATTATCACTGAGAAGTAAGGTAATCGCTATAGTTGAGGAGTAAGGGTGTCATTATCACTGAGAAGTAAGGGTGTCATTATCACTGAGAAGTAAGGTAATCGCTATAGTTGAGGAGTAAGGGTGTCGCTACCACTGAGGAGTAAGGGTGTCATTATCACTGAGAAGTAAGGTAATCGCTATAGTTGAGGAGTAAGGGTGTCATTATCACTGAGAAGTAAGGGTGTCATTATCACTGAGAAGTAAGGTAATCGCTATAGTTGAGGAGTAAGGGTGTCATTATCACTGAGAAGTAAGGGTGTCATTATCACTGAGAAGTAAGGTAATCGCTATAGTTGAGGAGTAAGGGTGTCGCTACCACTGAGGAGTAAGGGTGTCATTATCACTGAGAAGTAAGGTAATCGCTATAGTTGAGGAGTAAGGGTGTCATTATCACTGAGAAGTAAGGGTGTCATTATCACTGAGAAGTAAGGGTGTCATTATCACTGAGGAGTAAGGGTGTCATTATCACTGAGAAGTAAGGGTGTCATTATCACTGAGGAGTAAGGGTGTCATTATCACTGAGAAGTAAGGTAATCGCTATAGTTGAGGAGTAAGGGTGTCATTATCACTGAGAAGTAAGGGTGTCATTATCACTGAGGAGTAAGGGTGTCATTATCACTGAGGAGTAAGGGTGTCATTATCACTGAGAAGTAAGGTAATCGCTATAGTTGAGGAGTAAGGGTGTCATTATCACTGAGAAGTAAGGGTGTCATTATCACTGAGGAGTAAGGGTGTCATTATCACTGAGAAGTAAGGTAATCGCTATAGTTGAGGAGTAAGGGTGTCGCTACCACTGAGGAGTAAGGGTGTCATTATCACTGAGAAGTAAGGGTGTCATTATCACTGAGAAGTAAGGTAATCGCTATAGTTGAGGAGTAAGGGTGTCATTATCACTGAGAAGTAAGGGTGTCGCTAACCGTGAGAGGTAAGGTTGTCGCTATCACTAAGAAGTACGGAAGTCGCTATCATTGAGAAGTAAGGGTGTCGCTATCACTGAGAAGTAAGGCAGTCGCTATCACTGAGAAGTAAGCCAGACGCTATCACTGAGAAGTAAAGGTGTCGCTATAGTTGAGAAGTAAGGGTGTCGCTATCACTGAGAAGTAAGCCAGACGCTATCACTGAGAAGTAAGCCAGACGCTATCACTGAGAAGTAAGCCAGACGCTATCACTGAGAAGTCAGACAGTCGCTATCCCTGAGAAGTAAGGGTGTCACTATCACTGAGTAGTAATGGTGTTGCTATCATTGAGAAGAAAGGGTGTCGCTAAAGTTAAGAAGTAAAGACGTCACTATATTTGAGAAGAGATGAGGTCGATATAGTTGATATGTAAGGGGGTCGTTATAGATGGGAATTAAGGGGGTCGTTAAAGCTGATAAGTAAGGTGGTCACTATAGCTAAGAAGTAAGGACGTCGCTAAGCTGAGAAGAAATCGGATCGCAATATATAAATGGTATGCGTTCGCATCTCGCAAAACTAACGAAATGAGGGTTATTTGAATCCCGCAAGTTTCAAGCGTCCCCTGGTCCCAAGGGAGGTGTGATTCGCGTCTAGTCACTTCGGAGACGAACGATAAACTAGGAGATCCTGTGTACACACTTTGCATGTTAAAGATCCTTTGACAGTTAAAAATGAAAGAAAAGCAAGCTGCTTGTTAGTGATGTCCAGACACAATACTGAAAGCAGCGATATTCCTTCACAAGTGTGGCCTTCGTGGGGCTCAAAAGAAGTCGGCGTCATGCATAGCAAGAACATAAAAAATCTTATGTTTGTCTGCACACTCTATTAGAAGTATATATAAAAAAACGTTATTGTTCCCAGTTAGTAGAAACGGAGTGAACGAGAGATCTTTATTTCGATTTACATTCTTCAGCTTTGATCACTGTTTATGTTTGTCCCTCCTAGATAGAGACCTTTATGTGTGGGTACGTCGGTATACACCTGTTACGGTCCCATTGTTAATTACCTTTAATCTTGCTTGTTTTCAGCGTAACTCCATCGGTCTGTTCTTAAGCGACTGACTCATGCTGCAGTTCGTGATGTTTGAAATGTGATAAAAGCCTTGCTCAGACACATTGCTTCAACACTGCCAGATGCCGTTTTCTTGAACAGCCAAGAATCAAAGACATCGGAAGGCCACAACAGCGATAATGTGCCCTGGGCTTCCTGGGTTGTCCCCTGTTTCAAGCGTCGATGACTTCACTGGCTGACGAATGTTGACAGAGAAACGAGTGGACGCAGAAATGGAAAAGGACTTGAGGTGGGAGTGGGGGGTTGTTATGTGATGAATACCAGAAGTTAAACCACAGCACTGCGTCATATATCGTATAAATTAAGTAACTTATTCTCCACTACCATAACCTTGACACATGACGATCTTTAGTTGCATCAATGGGGTGTCCGTTTCCAGCTGGATAATCTAAAGCTTTGCCCTCTAAGCTGATTACATAATTGTAATAAAAGAGTGAGACGGTGGCGAAAGGTTTGGTTCATGTTTTTGATCCAGCGCGATGTCTGAACCATACAAATATATGTTCTCATTCATGGCTTGTTAGTTGTTCTAATTTGTGTTGTCACGTGTTTCTGTTTAAAACTATTTGGTCTTCAGAAACTTTCCATAGTATGTGTGTTGTTCTTTCAACGTGGCATGTGAAACATACGTGGCTATGCTATTACACCCACTCTTTCATTGTACCAATTGATATATGGAGATAACTGGAGAACAAGCTCACATGAGTCAGCGAATCAAAGCTGACAGTTTACGTCAAAGTTAGTT
Organism: Ariolimax columbianus; assembly: GCA_036924085.1. Taxonomy (NCBI): domain Eukaryota; kingdom Metazoa; phylum Mollusca; class Gastropoda; order Stylommatophora; family Arionidae; genus Ariolimax; species Ariolimax columbianus. The sequence goes on from JAVGWX010000007.1 coordinate 16,483,117, forward strand.
AACAAGTGCTGTCAATGACTCTTAGTGAATGTGGATCGAAGCAAGAAGGCAAGCCGAGTCCCAAAAGTGTGTCAAGCTGAGACCTGATATGTCGTACTGAAATGTGTTATTATCAAATTATCTCTGTAAACTACGATATCAGAGTGACACAAAGTCATTTTCAGAGGGCAAATAGAAAAGAAGTAGATTTGAGAATCAGACGTTTTAACATGTCTGCCACTCATGTTAACGGCACAGGCCCAACGGTTTCATTTCTATCCTTAGTTCCAAGGATTATTGTGTGCTTCTTGGACACCAGAACCACGTGACGAACGTAAACCTTCATCAAACTTGAATCTTGATTCTTAATTCTTGATTCTATGAACTAACATCATCACAGGGGACATTCTCAAAAGTGCTCCGTTCTCCGTCCAAGCAGCCAAGCGTATAGAATCCCAGTCAGGTGTTGATTTCGTGTTTTTCGGATCTTTACAGACAGAACACAAATTCTCCCTTCTCCCTTAGTCACTCCCAAATCTATCATCTTCTGCACATATGCATTTTCGCGTCCCTCTGTCTCTTCATCATTCTGTAGACTGCCCATGGCTGCGCTTATCAACTCAACACTGTCTCTTGTCATCAACGCATCGTTCACCACAGCTCGTCAAACCACTGCATCAGCTCTTTCGTTGCCCCAGACGCCTGCATGTCCCGGGCAGTAGATCCATGTGACGTCCTGTACACCAGAGTTGTTCAGAAGAGAGGTCCACTCCCTTGTTAGCATGCACCGTTCTATCTTACGGAGCATGCCCTGCGAGTCTGATGGTATCACTGCGTGTGTCCCCGGTTCGATGACCGACCAAGTCAGGCCCCCAATCTCCATAATCATACTCGATGTGACAATGGAGTAGGCAGCTGATTTCTCCACCATCTCCTTGTCATTTTGGTAGCCGATGAAACCCCCAATTTCACTTGTTTGCATTTCTGCCGGTGGAGCCATCTGTGTACAGAATTGGGTCTTGTGGTCCTGAGTGTTGCTGGATCATATCCTGTATTGAAGCTTCTGTCCTAGTGCCGCCGATTCGTGACACTCTCTGATCTCTTGTTTCACCCTCCTTGTCAGGGGACTCTCTGCGCAACTTGATGTCGCACCTTGATACTTGGCAAATCAAGCAGGAATCTCATGGCAACAATGGGAGAACCTCTAGTGCATACCAGAACTGCTCTCATGGCCTCGTTCTGAATTCTCTCTAATCTATCTACCCGTGTCTGTGATAGCGTGAATAGCCCACGACCGTGGTCCAGGACAGACAAAACCAATACTTGCATCAACAGGAAGAGAGTCCATTGTTGCATGTCTGTGGCCGCCATGACTTTGCACTGATACCCCTCTTTGCTTTCATAATAACATTGTCAACATGTTTATTGAAAGAGAGGCTTCTGTCAAATGTGTTGCCCAGATATTTCATGTCATGTCCTCTCTCAAAGATGGTGCCCATGCAGGTGGCCCCTGGTAATGTATCTGAGACCGACCTATTGTTTAGGGAGAACCAGACAATCTTGGCCTTAGATGGATTGATTTCGTCGTTGTAGTCGGTGCACCAGATAGTTTCTGCAGCTTGCTCCGCACACCCGCGACAATTTCAGTCCTGTCTTTGCCCTGATTGTTTAGCAAGATGTCGTCCGCATATGTGAGGATCCTACCAGGCCCAGTCACCTCCACCTGTGAGGATCCTACCATGCCCAGTCACCTCCACCTGTGAGGATCCTACCAGGCCCAGTCACCTCCACCTGTGAGGATCCTACCAGGCCCAGTCACCTCCATCTGTGAGGATCCTACCATGCCCAGTCACCTCCATCTGTGAGGATCCTTCCAGGCCCAGTCATCTCCATCTGTGAGGATCCTACCAGGCCCAGTCATCTCCATATGTGAGGATCCTACCAGGCCCAGTCACCTCCATCTGTGAGGATCCTACCAGGCCCAGTCATCTCCATCTGTGAGGATCCTACCAGGCCCAGTCATCTCCATTCGTGAGGAGCCTACCAGGCCCAGTCACCTCCTCCTGTGAGGATCCTACCAGGCCCAGTCACGTCCATCTGTGAGGATCCTACCAGGCCCAGTCATCTCCATCTGTGAGGATCCTACCAGGCCCAGTCACCTCCATCTGTGAGGATCCTACCAGGCCCAGTCACCTCCACATGTGAGGATCCTACCAGGCCCAGTCACCTCCACCTGTGAGGATCCTACCAGGCCCAGTCATCTCCACCCGTGAGGATCCTACCAGGCCCAGTCACCTCCACCTGTGAGGATCCTACCAGGCCCAGCCATCTCCATCCGTGAGGATCCTACCAGGCCCAGTCACCTCCACCTGTGAGGATCCTATCAGGCCCAGCCATCTCCTTCCGTGAGGATCCTACCAGGCCCAGTCATCTCCATCTGTGAGGATCCTACCAGGCCCAGTCATCTCCATCCGTGAGGATCATACCAGGCCCAGTCACCTCCACCTGTGAGGATCCTACCAGGCCCAGTCATCTCCATCCGTGAGGATCCTACCAGGCCCAGTCATCTCCATCTGTGAGGATTCTACCAGGCCCAGTCACCTCTACCTGTGAGGATCCTACCAGGCCCAGTCACCTCCACCTGTGAGGATCCTACCAGGCCCAGTCACCTCCACCTGTGAGGATCCTACCAGGCCCAGTCACCTCCACCTGTGAGGATCCTACCAGGCCCAGTCACCTCCACCTGTGAGGATCCTACCAGGCCCAGTCACCTCCACCTGTGCATATTTGCAAGTGAACATATTAAAAAGTACAGGAGACAGAGGAGAGCCTTGAGGCAGTCCAGGGTTATAGTTCTGAACGCTGACGTTCAGGAACCGTACTTTAGAGCGACGCTTCACGACATAAGGAACGTTGCAATCCATCTGTCGATCCTGAGGTCAATATTGAGGCCTAGTAATAGGTCGATTAGTTTGCTGTAGTTGATCCGATTGAAAGCATCTTCAAGGTCGATCGCCGCTACGTGTGTTTCCTCTTCTATCTAGAAGCCCTCATATATGTCGTAAACTAAGACAGCTGTATTGGTGGCCGTGTCTCTGCCAGATCTGTATGCGCGTAGAGCGTCTGGAAATTGATCTGTTTTCCAACCCCCTGGGAACTCGTCTAGCAATGATTCTCTCTAGCACCTTATCGTACACATTCTATAGTGTGACGATGCGGTAGCCTTTTATAGCAGTAACATCTTTGCTTGGTTTCGCTAGGAGGAAAAGATAGCTATGTAGCCACTCCTCTGGTACATGACATATCTTGTCTCCCGTTAAAATCATTTGTAATCTTTGCTAGCTCATCATCCCCACAGTCCTTCATCAGGTTATATCGTATTCTATCGGGCCCAGGTGCACTGTCCGATACTCTCTTTATGGAGTGGCTGACCTCCTCAACACTAATCAGGTTGTGCTGCCCCTCCATTGTTCCTAGATTTGTCACCAGAGTCTTGCGTTGAACGATATCGTTTTGGTGAGTCTGCTGAAGGTACTTGTCAATAAAGGCTCTTTCCTTCACTTCAATCTACATCCCACAAACGGTATCAAAAGGTTTCTCTCACTTTCTTCTCTGGTATTCTCTAACATTATATCTCTTTATCTCCCTCCTCTTCACTTGCTCTCATTATTTCTCTTCCTCTCTCGCTCTCTCACTCTCTTTCTCATTCTTGTTAACTTCTTCTCTCTCCCATGTCCTCACACATTCTCCCCTCCCCTTCCACTTGTGTTCCCATCTCTCTCTCTCTATTTCTCTCTCTCTCTCTCTCTATCTCTCTCTCCCTATTTCATACTCTTCTTATTTTTTTTGTTTTCCTTCTCTTTATTTGTCTCTCTTGTCTCTCCCGTTGTTCCATTTTGTCTCTATCTCCCTATCTGTCTCTCTCTGTCTCTCTCTTTCTCTCTCTCTCTCTCTTTCATTCTCTGTTATTCTCTGGACTCTTTCGATTTGTCTTTTACTTTATCTCACATATTCTCCCTATATTTCTCAAATTCTCTCCATTTATTTCTCTCCTTTAGTTTTCTCTCTTGTCTTTTCCGTTGTTCCAGTATGGCTCTCTGTCTCACTCTCTTTCATTGTTTCTCTGTTATTCTCTGGTCTCTTTCTCTTTCGCCTTGTCTGTTACTTTCTCTCACATCCTCTCCCGTTATTTCTCTCCTTCTCTTTCTTTTTCTCTCATTATTTCTCTCTTTCTCTATCGTTGTTTCACCGTGTTACGCATTCTCTCTCTTTTTCTATCTCAGTCTCTCTCACTCGCTCTCTCAATTCTCACTCTGCTTTTCGCATCCTCTTTCTCACTATTTCTCTCTCTTTCTCGTTTTTCTCTATCCCATTCACTCTCTTTCTCTTCTCTCACGGTTTCTCTTTTTCTTTCTGTTTCTATCTCAATTGTTTCTTTCTATTCTCTCAGTATTTTTCCTTTTCTTTTTCTTTCTCTCTCATCATCTCTCATTAAACATAATTATTTCTCTCATTCACTCTCTCTCTCTCTCTCTCTCTCTATCTCTTTTTCTCACTCTCACCATTTCCTTCTCACTATATTTTTCTCCCTCTCGCTCTCTTCTTTTTTTCTCCATCTGTCACTCTCTCTTTTTCTCTTTCTCACTTTCTCTCTTTCTCTGTTCTTCTCACTTTTTCTCTCATTTTATTTGTTAGTCTCTCTCTATTTCGCTATATTTATTGTCTCTTTTTATTTTTCTCTCACTTTTTCTCTCACATTCTCTTTCTTTCTCTCTTGTTATATCTCTTTCACTGCCTATTTTTTTTTCGTTTACTGTTACACTATCTCTTTCTCTAGTCCATTATCTTTCATTCTCTCTCATTATCTCTCATTATTATTCTTTCTCTCATTTTCTTTTCTCTGTTTTCCTCTCTCATATTATCTCTCTTTCTTTAATTATTAAACTTTTTTTTATCACTCTTTCTTTCCTTGTCATTATATCTATCTTTATTTTTTTCATTAACTCTGTCTCTCTGTCTTTTTCTTTCTCTCTCAATCTATTTCTCATTGTCTCATTTTGTTCTCTTGTTCTTTATGATTATTTCTTACTCTGTCTCTCTAATTTTTGCTCTTTTTTCTCTCTCTCTTTTTCATTCTCTTTTTTATTGTTTACGTCTCTCATTATTTCTTTCTCACACTATCTCTCGCTCTGATACACATGCAAACAAAGTTACTCTTCCGTTCTCTAGCTACCAATATTAATTATTCTCCACTATTTATTTATTTTGTCAGTACACGTAACCAAGATGTTTTAATACCTGTCGCGTGACTGGCGTGATACTGGTGTGAAAACCCCGAAAAAACCTTAGACTTTAATTTTTAGTAAAAAGAAATGTATGTTTTACATTGATTGCTGATTGCATGGACAAGCGGCCTTTATTTAACACCCATAAACTCATCTGAAAAACCAAACAATGTGAAATAACGTCATTCCTTTTTAAATGATGTAATCTATCTTTATATTCGACTACCGATATCCGTTAACGCATTCCCTCTACACTACATAGGGCCAATGAACACATCCTTCTTCTTCGTACGCAGTCAGACAGTAACCATTATTTTTTCGAAAAAAGCGGCGGTCATCCTGATGCTGTCGCCACTGCCATAGAGCTTTTCTTGTAGTTCCACTGGTGATGGCCATATCTGCTCTCTCTGATCCTCGTATGTCGGGCAGTTCTGCAGCAGATGTTCAGCGGTCATTTTACCAGTACCGCACGGGCATTCGTCGCTACCACCTATCTTCAGTTTGTTGAATAGGTGGTACCTCACAGTCTATTGTGGCCAGTGCGAAGTATGAAGACAACGACCAGCTCACTTCGGTTCAACTGGTAATAGGCATCGTTTTTGGTGTAACCAGTATGTTCGGTTTCCCATTTGGTCATGTATCTGGCTTTGATAAGCCGTTTTGACTCTTCGTACGTCATACTGGTATCTGTTTGTGGTAGTCTTGCACCTTCTTTTGTGGTAGTCTTGCACCTTCTCTTCTAAGTATAAATGTAACAACTGTTTAAGCCAATACATCAGCTCTACGGTACTGTAATAAAGCATAGGGCCGATATATGGGCCTTACGACGTGAACTAGTTCAAGTATGAAACATAAGTTGACATTTCACTAAGTTCTTGAGCACCAACAGTTTGGAAGCCATAGTCTGATTTGCTCGAGTTCCCGTGTGTAACTGTTTGTGACAGGAAGCTATGCAATCTATCTCCTAACGAAGGCTATTAACGCCATTACCGTCCCAGGCCTTCTGAATGCGATGATGAGAACAATATTATTCCCAGTCCGACAACCGAATTCTGACATTATTAAAGTTGCTCATTTCCCGTCCTTATATTTTTAACATCGGGAATGACAGGAATGTTTATAGATAGACGTTATAGCTATTTTAAGTGCTGAGGAATTTATAAATGACTAACAATGGTTATATTTTTTTTCTTCCTCGTTCGTTCTCAATTTCCCGCTACCAAGTCCTGAAAGGGCTTTCGTTAGATAGGACACACAGTAAGGAAACCAGTTGACAATACAATATGACAGGCTCTGTATTGCAATTGCAGTGGCAAGAGAAATAGAGGCAGACTAAAACACGTATGGAGAAAAAGGCTCGAGACAATCATAAAGGAAACATAGAAGACGTAGACAGAGATATAATGAATGGGCACAAGGCAGGAGGACTTGTCTTGTGTTTGTTGAAGACATGTGCTCTGTGCGAGCTGAACGGATTGCTTGATTTATTCTTTGATTGATTGATTGACTGATTGATTGGTTGATTGATTGATAGTTGTTAAAGAATGTGCCTTTCATAGCAAAAGTTCTTTCAAAGTGTGACCACACTCTTGATGGAGATGGAGTGTTCGATATATCGTTGGGCGTGGTCTTAGCTATTAATGAGGATTTCAAGTTCTATTATTTGCTGTATCGCTTTTCCTAATTAGTGACATAACTACTTATTGAGAGACTAGTAAACAAGAACCCGTTTAGACCGGTTTGAACCCGAAATATTTGCTTGGAGAAGCCAGCATTCTAACTGTTTTCTACTTAAAGACATAATACAAAGGTACTTAGTTCATTCTCCTATCGGATACGTTCTTGTCTACCCATCTATAGTTACGTAAATGATTTCCTATTAGGGATTGCAAATCAACAAATCAGAAACCAGATCATCTCATAAAAAATAAATAGATATAACATCCTCCAGTGACGTCAATAACACATCATCCCAGACTGCAACGTCCTTATATAACTCTACTTATACCTTGTTTTACACCATACATTTCGCATACTCATATAACACCTATAATGGTGAGTCAACAAGGAAACGAAATTGTGCATTTCCTGATAATGGCCAGATATTAAGTTTACTTGGCTTCGTTCGTTCTCAATCTCCCGCTACCAAATCCTGACAGGGCTTGAGTAGCAGAATATAGTCCAGAGAACGGAATGCGTTGTGTCGTAGTTTACAGCTTGACTGCGATATTTTCACCTTTCGGTCCAACACATCCGACTTCAGCAAGCATTTTTTAAGTACCGGGTTAGCATTCCCTCTTCGATCCCTTCTACTTAGCCAGTCTGCTCTGTTGCAGCCTGTTATCCAGGATCCCCGCGTGGAGGTGTAGAAGGGTCTTGGCAGCTCTGGTTCGCTGGCCCTGACGCTAGCAGTCAGCTTTGGGTCACTCACCATTGCAGCTCATGCGCTGCTCAGCATCTTGATCCCTTAAGTTTACTTGATGTATGCTCGCATCATCATATGAATAATCAAATCACAAGAGAGGTACGCAAGCACTACAAAACATTCATTCACGTTGCGCTCTATAGGAGAATGGGTCACAACTGTAGCGGGTCTATTTCTTGTCTTTCTCTGTCGCTGTTCGTCCGGAAAAGGATATTGCGCTAATGTGTTGTAGTTTACAGCGATGCTGCGATATTTGCGCCCCTTAGGTTGAACACATCCGAGATCAATACTTCCTTTTTGAACACCGAGTTTGCCTTCCATATACGATTACTATTCTTTCAGTCAGTCTGTGCACAGGGCCACTTTGTAGAAGCAGAATAGGGTCTTGGTCAGCTGTGGTTCTTTGTCTCTGAGGCAAGTAGTCAGCTAAGAGTTGCTGGCTGCTGTCAGACCATGCACTGTGCTGTATTTTTTTAATGCAGTATGTATTTAACCATTTGAATCATTCCCGTTTTATCTCTAATATGAAATATGGACTACCATTGTAAAACGTCCATTTTACATGAAGCATGTTTCCCACCTTTTGCAAACATTTACCTTTTCGCTACAATGTGAAGCATAGGTTTCACCTGCGGCTGGCTCCTGACTGGAAGTCTGTATCCAAGCTTTAACAATGCTTGCTAATAATAACAAGTAAATAGAATGCCCTTTGTAGAACGTCGCTTCTTCCAACCAACACCTATTTGGCTGTTATCAGTTTCTTGGCAGGTACGTGGAGGGGCAATGCACAAAGAAAAAAAAACCAGTGTCTGCCAAACTGGACATGGTGGTGCTTTTTTAATATAAAGCATTTTCCTAGCAACAATCACAACCCTCTTTAGCTGCCATTTACGACACGTAGTCGACATTTTCTTCACACAAAAATACACAAAATATCTACAAATTCTTGCAAAGAAGCGTTAGCCTTTTTGATAACCTCTGTGCAAATTTGACGTTATCTTCAATGCAAAAATTATGTAATTACACTCATTATTCTCAAGACGAGCAAGCAATGTACATATTATTATTTTTCCTTAGCCAATTTGCATTCTCGATGTTTTTAAATAAAACAAAATATTGTAGCCATAAATACAAGCCTGTCTTAGTGTATGCTTAACGCTTAATAAAACCATCATCCCATACTGAGACACTAGAATAAAACATATTTGCGCCTGAGAAGCCGGAGTTGGCGCCTCGCTGTTAACGCATCAATGGCGGGCAATTTGATAACTTAGGAAAACAGATATCATGTCAGTGTAAATGTCCAGGTATTTATTCTTTTCTGTTTATCCCTGTTTGGGTTGAGCAGGATATATGAAATGTCGACAAACTGCAAGCGTGTCAAATTCAATTATTAGGATCCCAGACAAAATGGGAAATTGTTAATGTCCCATCGTCATGAAAATATGCACGTTAAATATGTATATATATATATATATATATATATATATATATATATATATATATATATATATATATATATATATATATATATTTATATTATTGAACGTTTATTGAACTGACTAAATTTGTGTTATTATTTTTATAATTATTCTAATTACTTAAGAATGCTAAATAGTTATTTAATAAAGGAAACAATATAAACAAATAGAATAGGCAAGAAAAAAAACTAAAAATAAAAGTCATCAAACACAATACTGAAAGACGAAACAAAGCAAAACAAATTAACATTTAAAAAACATACATATATATATGAATATTGTCGGTCTTTGTTGATCATTTCGAATAGGTGGCTTACTTTATTTGTATGGCTTATATATATATATATATATAAACAGATCAGGCGACGGTCCACTCGAATTTCTGCAGCAATTTTGGGAATGGCATCTTCTGACGCAACAATATGCGCCTGATCTGGTCTCGGACGATCTTTCGTTAACTTACGTCCTTCTTTAAATATCGTTGCCCAGTTCTTCATTGTTGTTTTCGACACATTTTTTTCACTATACACTGCCTGCATTCTGCGATGAATGTCAACTGGTCAACATCTATCAGCTATTAGAAACCAAATCACCGCTCGCTAATCAACTCTGGACGGATTTCGTTTCACATCCGTCATGTTTCAACGGTCTGCTGATGAAACTATGAGTCGTAGGATAATGCAATTTTGCAAACTTGACTGTTGGTATGTGCTGTTTACACCTGAAGTGATGTCATCATACGCATCAAACGTATGTTCACTTGATGCAGTTAAGTCCGGTTTCATTTCAACACGCCTCGTAGATATAATGATTAAGACAGCCTCAGAGCATAATTGCTAAAAAATAAGTCCTTTCTCTGTGATCTTCTTGTTTCCAAGTGTTGTGTTTTGGGCCCTGTAGACCAGTTCATCTGACTTTAGCGGATATTTGCATGATCTTACTTCTTATAGGGGCACTGTCTTCCTATATCTGAACATGCGGATATTTGTCTATGGGCTGTGCCACTAACCATTTACCTTCTACACCCTCCCCTTCTCCTCCCCACCCCCACCCTTTGCTCTTCGAACAGTCATCTATAACATAAGGATATCATTCTTTACCAGTCTGCTTTGGAGGGAGGAGAGTAACATCTGGTCATACACCACGTACTAATCAGACATGTTAGTCAGGCTCAGGAAAATACCCCATCTCATTTTGTTTAAACGGGCTGTTGTCATGGCAACCTGGCTAACGAAATGGGGAAGTCGACGTGATTCTTGTAGTAATGAGCGACATGTAGATGAAGCCAAGTTTAGCACAACTGCCTGGTAGACTCCAGCCGACCTTCATCAGCATGCTCGGGATGTGTGGAAAGCTACTGCAAACAAACAGCCACTTAACGTCGTTGTCAGGACTGTTAACAGAGTAATCTTACTCATTGTGGGCATTCAACAGCAACAACAGCATTAAAAGCAGCAACATAAACAGCAGCAACAACAGCAACATCAGCAACAACAACAACAGAAGCAACAACCACAACAACAGCAATACCCACAACAGCAGCAATAACAGCAGCAACAAAAACGGCAGCAACAACAGCAACATCAGCAACAACAACAACAGAAGCAACAACGACAACAACAGCAACAACAGCATTAAAAGCAGCAACATAAACAGCAGCAACAACAGCAACATCAGCAACAACAACAACAGAAGCAACAACCACAACAACAGCAACACCAACAACAGCAGCAACAACAACAGAAGCAACAACCACAACAACAGCAACACCGACAACAGCAGCAATAACAGCAGCAACAAAAACGGCAGCAACAACAGCAACATCAGCAACAACAACAACAGAAGCAACAACGACAACAACAGCAACAACAGCATTAAAAGCAGCAGCAACAACAGCAACATCAGCAACAACAACAACAGAAGCAACAACCACAACAACAGCAACACCAACAACAGCAGCAACAACAACAGAAGCAACAACCACAACAACACCAACACCAACAACAGCAGCAACAACAGCAATAACAGCAGCAACAAAAACAGCACCAACATCAGCAGCAACAACAGCAGAAGCAACAACAACAACAACAGCAACACCAACAACAACAACAGCAGCAGCAACAACAGCAGCAGCAGCAACAGCAACAACAACACCAACAACAGAAACAACAACAACAACAGAAGCAACAACCACAACAACAGCAACACCAACAACAGCAGCAACAACAGCAATAACAGCAGCAACAAAAACAGCAGGAACATCAGCAGCAACAACAGCAGAAGCAACAACCACAACAACAGCAACACCAACAACAACAACAGCAGCAGCAACAGCAACAACAACAGCAACACCAACAACAGAAGCAACAACAACAACAGAAGCAACAACCACAACAACAGCAACACCAACAACAGCAGCAACAACAGCAATAACAGCAGCAACAAAAACAGCAGCAACATCAGCAGCAACAACAGCAGAAGCAACAACCACAACAACAGCAACACCAACAACAACAACAGCAGCAGCAACAACATCAGTAGCAACAATAACAACAATCCGTCTGTTTGACCTGACTGAAACGGCCAAAGGCTAGTGTCAGGGTCATACATAAGCAACTTCAAGCATCACACCCACACCAGTCACATGAAAGCATTCTGTTGCTGCAGCTTGGCCAATGAGATGAGAATCGACACTGTGCTCAACACAGTAGAAAGTCAACTGCGAAACCTCGTATTGCACTACAGTCATGAGGGCCTTGATAAATCTTCTTCAGTAGACTTGGGGATCTGAGAAGAGCCACTGTAACTTGCACAAAGAAACGAATCGATACATGTGAACATCAGTTACAACTGTGAAAAAAATCTCTAGTTTGTAAAAGTATTTTGAGATAAGAATTCTTGATAAATCGTACTGTTCTCACTTGTTCAAAAATTACACGAATAAGTCAAGCTCTATAGAGAGCGAGTCCCCTAATGTTGTCTAATCATAGCAACAGTAAGTATAACTTATATGTAATATGCATTTTCTTTTCAATAGTCAATCACTCATGCCCGTCTTGTCCTTGGGTGCACAGGCCAATGACAGCTCTTCTTTATGCCTTTCTCCAGTGTAGCTCCAGGGACCTGTTCATTTTCATAGTCTCTTCTCATGGTGTTTCTTGTCCACCCCTCTTCCTCTGCCCATGTGGAGTCCATGTCATTTCCGACTGGTCATTTCCGTAGTATGTGTCCTGTCCAACACAGTTTCCTATGTTTGATCTGTTTATCCACTAATTGTTGTAGGCTCCTGTCCCAGAGGTGTTAATACTTCATATTGTCAGTCCAGGCTGTATCCATTATCCTCCATAGATCGTATTGACGAACGACTGAAATTTCCTGCAGAGTGCATTTGACGTTCTCCAAGTTTCTCTTTGTGTGGATTAAATCGAGATATTTTGATCTTCTTTGTCAAGGGCCAAATAGTAACACCTTCTTTTATTTAAATAAGTCAATCAAGTCATCTTTAAAAGGACTCAAGTCTCAATAAATTCTTTATATAGTCAAGTCTGATGAGCGTGTGGGTAGAACTCTCGCGTTAAATGGCAAAGGTGCGGGGGTCTATACAATGTCATAGTTTAACCCACGTAACCGGCAGTTGACTTAGCTGTAAATGGGTACCTGCTGGCCGCTAAGGAAGGAAAACGGCAGCGAGAAAAGGAACTGGTTACCCAACCTCTCAAATATGTGGCTAAGTACAATTGAGCTCTAACACATTATCCTCGACGGAGTGTCTGCTATGGAACTACCTTTAACTATATCAAGCCACATCACCATGTCAAGCAGTTCTAAGTATCATCTCGAGTCTCAGATCTACACAAATCACCACGTCAAGCAGTTCTAAGTATCATCTTGAGTCTTAGATCTACACAAATCACCACGTCAAGCAGTTCTAAGTATCATCTCGAGTCTTAAATCTACACAAATCACCAAGTCAAGCAGTTCTAAGTATCATCTCGAGTCTCAGATCTACACAAATCACAATGTCAAGCAGTTCTAAGTATCATTTCGAGTTTTAGATCTACACAAATCACCACGTCAAGCAGTTCTAAGTATCATCTCGAGTCTTAGATCTACACAAATCACCACGTCAAGCAGTTCTAAGTATCATCTCGAGTCTTAGATCTACATAAATCACCACGTCAAGCAGTTCTAAGTATCATCTCGAGTCTCAGATCTACACAAATCACCACGTCAAGCAATTCTAAGTATAATCTCGAGTCTTAGATCTACACAAATCACCACGTCAAGCAGTTCTAAGTATCATCTCGAGTCTTATATCTACTAAAATCACCACGTAAAGCAGTTCTAAGTATCACCTTGTCTCAGATCTACACAAATCACAACGTCAAGCAGTTCTAAGTATCATCTCGAATCTTAGATCTACACAAATCACCACGTCAAGCAGTTCTAAGTATCATCTCGATTCTCAGATCTACACAAATCACCACGTCAAGTAGTTCTAAGTATCATCTCGAGTCTTGAATCTACACACATCACGATGTCAAGCAGTTCTAAGTATCATCTCGAGTCTCAGATCTACACAAATCACCACGTCAAGCAGTTCTAAGTATCATCTCGAGTCTAAAATCTACACAAATCACCACGTCAAGCAGTTCTAAGTATCATCTCGAGTCTCAGATCTACACAAATCACAATGTCAAGCAGTTCTAAGTATCATTTCGAGTTTTAGATCAACACAAATCGCCACGTCAAGCAGTTCTAAGTATCATCTCGAGTCATAGATCTACACAAATCACCACGTCAAGCAGTTCTAAGTATCATCTCGAGTCTTAGATCTACACAAATCACCACGTCAAGCAGTTCTAAGCATTATCTCGATTCTCAGATCTACACAAATCACCACGTCAAGCAGTTCTAAATATCATCTCGAGTCTTAGATCTACACAAATCACCATGTCAAGCAGTTCTAAGTGTCATCTCGAGTCTCAGATCTTCACAAATCACCACGTCAAGCAGTTCTAAATATCATCTCGAGTCTCAGATCTACACAAATCACCACGCCAAGCAGTTCTAAGTATCATCTCGATTCTCAGATCTACACAAATCACCACGTCAAGCAGTTCTAAGTATCATCTCGAGTCTTAGATCTACACAAATCATCATGTCAAGCAGTTCTAAGTATCACCTCGAGTCTTAGATCTACACAAATCACCACCTCAAGGAGTTCTAAGTATCATCTCGAGTCTTAGATCTACACAAATCACCACGTCAAGCAGTTCTAAGTTTCATCTCGAGTCTTAAATCTACACAAATCACCACGTCAAGCAGTTTTAAGTATCATCTCGAGTCTCAGATCTACACAAATCACAATGTCAAGCAGTTCTAAGTATCATTTCGAGTTTTAGATCAACACAAATCGCCACGTCAAGCAGTTCTAAGTATCATCTCGAGTCATAGATCTAAAAAAATCACCCCGTCAAGCAGTTCTAAGTATCATCTCGAGTCTCAGATCTACACAAATCACCACGTCAAGCAGTTCTAAGTATCATCTCGAGTCTTAGATCTACACAAATCACGACGTCAAGCAGTTCTAAGTATCATCTCGAGTCTTAGATCTACACAAATCACCACGTCAAGCAGTTCTAAGTATCATCTCGAATCTTAGATCTACACAAATCACCATGTCAAGCAGTTCTAAGTATCATCTCGAGTCGTAGATCTACACAAATCACCACGTCAAGCAGTTCTAAGTATCATCTCGAGTCTCAGATCTACACAAATCACCACGTCAAGCAGTTCTAAGTATCATCTCGATTCTCAGATCTACACAAATCACCACGTCAAGTAGTTCTAAGTATCATCTCGAGTCTTGAATCTACATAAATCACGATGTCAAGCAGTTCTAAGTATCATCTCGATTCTCAGATATACACAAATCACCACGTCAAGCAGTTCTAAGTATCATCTCGAGTCTTAGATCTACACAAATCACCATGTCAAGCAGTTCTAAGTGTCATCTCGAGTCTCAGATATTCACAAATCACCACGTCAAGCAGTTGTTAATATCATCTCGAGTCTCAGATCTACACAAATCACCACGTCAAGCAGTTCTAAGTATCATCTCGATTCTCAGATATACACAAATCACCACGTCAAGCAGTTCTAAGTATCATCTCAAGTCTTAGAACTACACAAATCACCATGTCAAGCAGTTCTAAGTATCACCTCGAGTCTTAGATCTACACAAATCACCACGTCAAGGAGTTCTAAGTATCATCTTGAGTCTTAGATCTACACAAATCACCACGTCAAGCAGTTCTAAGTATCATCTCGAGTCTCAGATCTACACAACAGTGAAAGAGTTTTTTTTATATAAAAGCATTTTCATTACTCAACGACTAATAATTTAGTAAATAAAAATTACATATTTCCGAAAATCAATGTATCTGTAGCATATGCATTTACTACACTTACGATGCCTGACTATAAAAAGAAACTCAATTGTTACTGAACACTTCCATACCGGGGAATTGCGATTAAACAATTAGACCATCGAAAATGTCAATGGTACGTCTACCTAGGCCAGGTAACAACATCAGCGACAACTATGATAAGGAGGTCTCACACACTACTCTGAGTGGTGTGAAGTGAAAAGTGGAGTGCCACAGGGTTTGGTTTTGGAACAAACTTTGTTCTTGATATATATAAACGATTTGGACATTGATATGGGATCCATGATTTAAAAATTTGCTGATGACACAAAACTATGCAGTAGTGTTTCATCTAAAACAGAAGTTGATATATTTAGGTAGGATTTATATAAAATCATTAAAATGGTAGGTAAGCTGGCAAATGGAGCTTAATGTAGATAAATGTACAGTCATCCGCATGGGAAGATCCAATTTACAAAATAATTACAGTATGGGCGAGAACAGTATTAGAAATATAGTTAAGGAAAGGGACCTAGGTGTTAAAATAAATCACACAGGTAAGGTGAGTGAGCAAGTTAAGGTAGCAGTGAAAAAGGCAAATGCAATGTTGGGTATGATAAAAAGAAATATTAAACATAGGCGCAAGGAAGGGATAGTCAAACTGTATAAAGCATTAGTTAGACCTAGATTGGAGTACTGTGTACAGGTGTGGAGTCCTTATCGTAGAGAGTATATAAACATGCTGGAAATAAAACCAAACAAATTTATAAAGCTGATAGTGGGATTCCAGAATTACAGTTATGAGGAGAGACTCAGATAAATCGGCCTTCAGTGTCTAGACAGAGAAGAATTAGAGGTGACATAATACAGGTTTATAAGATGATCAGAGGAACGGATAAATTAGACTATAACAAGTTTTTTTTAAAATACAACCAATCACAAAAACAAGAGGGCATAGTTACAAATTAACTAAAGAGAGGTCCAGATTAGATATTAGGAAATATTTTTTTAGTCAGAGAGTGGTGAATGCTTGGAAGGCATTGCTACAGGAGGTAGTGGATGCAGGGACAATTAATGCATTTAAGAATAAATTGGATGCGCGCATAGCTTTTAGAACAAGATGATGTAAATGAAACTGGTTGTTAACAGACTCCACAGTCTTCTAAACCAATACGTTAAGTTAAGTTAAGAAGAGCGATGAGTTGGCTCTGCTTCAACCGCATGAAACCGATACTCCAGCAGATGACAGACGCGAAGGTCAGGGCTCACACCTTCAATTGTATGGTTATTCGAGCAATGGTGTAAGTGTATGTTTGAGGCGAAAGCAATGAAAGTCAGATAGTCCTATTTACAGATGCCCTGGCAGTGGTCACAGCACTAAAAAGCCCGAAAAATACTGAACTTAATGATTTAAGAGCAGTACTCTGTCAACTTTGCCAGCAGTCCGCACCAAAAAGAGTAGTGGTACAGTGGGTTCCATCCCACTGTAATATCCAAGGCAACGAGGGGGCAGACAGACGGGCAAAAGAAGATGCAAGACTACCACAACCAGATTATAGTGTGACCTACGAAGAGTCCAAGAGGTTTATTAGGGAAAGATACATGGTCAAATGGGAAACAGAACATGCTGGCTACACACAAAATTATGCATACTACCAGTTGAACAGAAGAGAGCAGGTCGTTGTCTTCAGACTCAGCACAGGCCCCAACAGAAGGAGGTATCATCTATTCAATAAACTGAAGATAAGTGACACCGACTAATGCACCTGTGGTACAGGGAAAATGACCGCTGAACATCTGCTACAAAATTGCCCGACATACGAGAACCAGAAAAAGCACACGTGGCCATCACCAGTGGCAACACTAGACAAGCTCTATGGCAGTGTCGACAGCCTTAGGAGGACAGATGCTTTCTTCGAACAAATTCAAATTGACGTCTGACAGCGTATGAAGATGGAGAAGATGAAGTATGATGTTTGGAGTCAATGCAAAACAGACGTAGAGAAGTTCCGTATTACTAAGAGAAGAACGGAGCAAAGAGTCATAGTGATCTATTTAAGAGACCATATCCGAAATATCGACATAAGCGACCAGAGTTGCGGGATGTCCTCGACTGCGTCAGTACGAAAGTGCAGATCGGCCGTCCATGTGGTTGACATGACTGACGATAGATGGTCGAGGAAGGTGTCGTTCTGGTGACCCTACAACTACAACTGTCCGCGAGATTGCCCTCCTGCGAGATCGAGAGATGATCTGCACCACGCTTTTGGACCATCATGGTACTCCAGGATGAATAACTACGCAGATTCAAGTAACTTTTGGCTACCTGGCATCAGGCAACGTTGCATGATTGAGTATCAGAATTATAGTATTCAAGTAAGATGGCGGACGGCACTTAACTTCAGGCGCTCAAAGTTCATCATCATCATCTGGTTGAGCAGTCCTGAGACTGGTTGTAAGGTTGTCTGAGTACGTCTCTTTATTTGACTCTATCCTCTGGTTGGTCAGTCCGGAGACTGGTTGTAAGGTTGTCTGAGTATGTCTCTCCCCTTTACCCTAACCTCTGGTTGGCCAGTCCTGATACTGGTTGTAAGGTTGTCTGAGTACGTCTCTTTTTTTGACCCTATCCTCTGGTTGGTCAGTCCTGAGACTGGTTGTAAGGCTGTCTGAGTATATCTCTCCACTTGACCCTATCCTCTGGTTGGTAAGTCCGGAGACTGGTTGTAAGGCTGTCTGAGTATGTCTCTCCACTTGACCCTATCCTCTGGTTGGTCAGTCCTGATTCTAGTTGTAAGATTGAATGAGTATGTCTCTCCACTTGACCCTATCCTCTGGTTGGTAAGTCCGGAGACTGGTTGTAAGGTTGTCTGAGTATGTCTCTCCACTTGACCCTATCCTCTGGCTGGTCAGTCCTGAGACTGGTTGTAAGGTTGTCTGAGTATGTCTCTCCACTTGACCCTATCCTCTGGTTGGTCAGTCCGGAGACTGGTTGTAAGGTTGTCTGAGTATGTCTCTTCATTTGACCATATCCTCTGCATTTCTCTTCATTTCAGAATGTTCATACTTAAATGTCCCTACATGCCTGAGATGTAAAGGTGAGTCTTGGTCGCCCCAGTCCTCTCTTCCCTTAAATCCTGCCTTCTAGTATCTTCTTTAGAAGACATTCATGTCCAATATTGTGACCAATCCAAATCAACCCACGTTGTTGTACCATAGGCAATGTCACAATACAAGTCACATTGCTTAATTATTGTCTTCGTCGCAAATCTAGTCACCCCACTGATAACAAATACTAATGTCCAGACTCCAGGCGATAACTGTATTCAACTAAGGTGTGGCTGGCGTTCTAATCGAAAGATACGAGTCAACAACTCTATCAGTTACAACAAAGCATGGATATGTTCCAACCACTTCTAAAAAGGAAGAAAGCCCGGTCTCAACATGGATAAACAATGAATACTCCCGCACCCACCAGAGTGGTGTCTACGTTGAATAGATTAGAAACACTGAAACTTCCCAAGCATATCGTAAAAACCTACTAAAACAGTTGTGGGTGATGAGGCTAACAACTTCATCATGTAAAACAATTGCTACGAAATCTCACTTTAAATGCTTGGATACAGAAATCCTTTAAAATGGCCGGCTGTAGTTGTCACCCTATGCCTCACTTGAAGCTACAAGGCCAATCAATCATACTATATACCCGTAGCGGCTGTACTGATACGTATGTTCCAGCTTAACGATAATGCAGGTCCCCTGGCGCTTGTTTAATGAACCATGCCAGCGGTTTGTTCAAGCGAACATGTGCCTGTGTTACTATTGGTCTTCTGTCATTGTCAGTCACCTTCATAACGCCATTATAAATTATCTACGATCTATTTGTCATTAATACCCACCGAAAACCCGAAGAGAACGGATTACGCCCACTACAGCCTACAAAGCAGGTTGTTAAAAACGCGCTTAATCCTATTGCTGAAATTCACCGCAAGTTTTGATAGAGTTAGGTATAAAGGTCGCATGCCTTTACAGTCGCCATGCACTGTAAAAGTTGCTAGAAGAAAAAAAACGTACGTTGTACCGAGGTTTTCCTCTGACTTCCTCGTTTGTTCTTAAAAAAAGGATGTTTTGTTACGATGTGTCCTGTCGTAGCTAACAGCAGGGCTGTGATATCTGAACATTTCTAACAGCCACATCCGTCTTCGGCCAGTACATACGCTTTCGGAACGGCACATTTTTAGAAAGAACTTCGTATTCCCTCTTTAATCCTTATTCATTCAGTCAGCAGGCACGGTTGTAGCCTGATTTCAGAACTACAACTTGAAAACACAATACGAGTTTTGGACATTTGTGTTTCACTGAATTGAGGGAATATATCAACTATGAGTCGCTGACTTCTGTCAACTCACTCATTGCGTCGACAAGATTGTGCCCAGGTGTTACCAAGCAATGAGATCCACACAGATAGACCAATCGCTCCTTATAAAGAATGTTTTCAAAGGTGAATTAAACATGCATTGCTGTAGAAGCCACGTCTGCAAGGTCATTTTGTAAACTTGTGTGCAGGGGACACTATGTTCTAGCGCGAAACAGGGACTTGGTGAAGAGTAGGATTTCAGAGTCGTTAGCACGAGTATGTTTCACCTGACCCTAACGAGAAGTAAGGTGTTTATCAGTATGAATCACCTGACCCTGATGTCAGGTGGAGGTCTTGATCATTATATTTCACCATGGCTTACGAAAGGGGGAATCGTTACAAGTATGTTTCACCTGACCCTGACGGGAAGTGAGGTTGTTTTTTTTCTTTTTGTTCGCCTTATTTATCTATTCCACAAGACGGTCTGCGTTGAACTTCGGTTTTTATTTTGCGCCTTTCAGCCCAGTGCATGCGACTTCGGCATGGATTTTATGTAAGGGTCTGCTTACTCTTGCGTTTTCTAATCGGTTGCCTCCCGGGGTAATGGTTGGTGCTGTGATGGGGATCGAACCCAGCACCTTCGGTTTGTGAACCGTGTTACTTAACCACCAGCCCACGCCGTTGCCGCAAATGAGGTCTTGATTAGTGTGTTTCACCTGACTATGGTATGAAGTATGATCTTGTTTGATTATTTGAACTGACTATGGCATGAAGTAAAGTCTCAATTAGTACGTTTAACCTGACCATGACACAAAGGAAGGTCTTAATTAGTACGTTTCACCAGACCATGGCATGAAGTAAGGTCTTAATTAGTACGTTTCACCTGACCATGACATGAAGTGAGGTCTTAATTAATACGTTTCACCCGACCATGGCATCAAGTAAGTTCTTAATTAGTACTTTTCACCTGACCAGAACATGAATTAAGGTCTTAATTAGTATGTTTCACCTGACCATGGCATGAAGTAAGGTCTTAATTATTACTTTTCACCTGACCATGACACAAAGTAAGGCATTGATTTATATGTTTCACCAGACCAAACAATAAAGAAAAATCTTGATTAGTGTGTCCCACCTGACCCCAACATGAAGTGTGGTGTACTTGTTTCTTGGACGCCCTCCTCTTCTTTTCTCATAAATGTTACCTGTCAGTGCATCCAGTATTTGGTCCCTATGTCCGGTAATGCGATAAAGTTTTGATAATCTACCTTTCTTCAAACTTTTCATTAGTTGCCTATGTTGCAATTGTCAAACATTTGCCCGTTTCAACTTTTATTCTGTCCTGCCTTTTCTTTTCATCATGCGATAGCTCCACATTTCAAAGGTGTCCAAAGCCTTTTAACCCTTTTTTGTTTAGAGTTCATGTTTCACAGCCGCACAGTTCTCCGGGTGAGATATGTGGGGTAATTATATTCATATTGATGTTATTTGATGTAGAAGATTTTTTTTTTGCATGAATGTTTTATTCTCAAACGCTATATTAGTTCTTATTTGAACTTCGCAACCAGCATCCTATGAAATCATTTGTCGCAAATTTGAAAACATCTACATCTGTTATATGCTATCTCCCTATGCTGATAATTAAGCTTTGGGTTTGTTTGGCTATCAGAATTGGTTTTGTTTTCTTTTACTTGCATTAATCTTCGTACAAAATTCCAGGATTTTTCTGTTGGTCATCCAGAAATACGACACCACATATTCTTTATCCATTGATCTTAACACTCACTAATATTCTTCCATCACTACCTCAGATAAAGATGTAACAATAACTGCTGATAATAAACATTCCTACCTTACTCCTTGCTGATTCGTACTTCCATCTGTTTAGCAACAACTGCGATACCTCAGCTCCCTTTTTTTGTGTTACAGCTTCTATGTTTTACTAATATTATTCTTAATTAATTCAATATAATTTTGAAGCCTCTGACATTAGGTCCATCCTCTAAAAATTGAATGTAATCAATTTTATTTGTTCCTATTGTGATGATCGCTGATGTTTTATGACCAGTAGGCCATATGCCCTCTAGATAAACAGCATTAGCCTGATGACAATATTCATCCTTGATGTTTGTTTATATATATATATATAAAACAAACGTCAACCATTATTTATGTATGTACACACATACACACAAATGCACAGCCACAAAGCCACACACACACACACAAATGCAGAGACACACACATACGCAAACACACACAAATGCACAGCCACACACACACATGTACAGCCAAACACACACACAAATGCACAGCCAAACACACACACACACACACACATGCACAGCCACACACACACACACAAATGCATAGCCACACACACACAAAAATGCACATGCACAGCCACACACACACAAACACAAATCCACAGCCACACACACACACAAATGCAGAGCCACACACACACACACAAATGCACATCACACACACAAACAAATGTACAGCCACACACATACGCACACACACAAATGCACAGCCACACACCATTGCACAGCCTCACACACACACACAAATGCACACCCAAAGACACACAAATGCACAGCCACACACACACACATGCACAGCCACACAAACACACAAATGCACAGCCACACACACACAAATACACATACACAGCCACACACACACACAAATGCACAGCCACATACACACAAATGCAGAGCCACACACACACATAAATGCACATACACAGACAAATGCACAACCACACACACATACACATGCACATCACACACACACACACACAAATGCACAGCCACACACACACACACACAAATGCACAGCCACTCACAAATGCACAGCCCCACACACACACACACAAATGCACAACCACACACACACACACAAATGCACACCCACACACACACACGCAGATGTACAGTCACACACACAAACACACATGCACAGCCACATACACAAACACATGCACAGCCACACACACACACAAAATGCACAGCCACACACACACATAAATGTACAACCACACATACACACACAAATGTACAGCCAAACACACACACACACACACAAATGCACAGCCACACACACACACAAATTCACAGCCACACAAATATACAGTCACACACACACACAAATGCACAGCCACACACACACACACAGATGCACAGTCACACACACAAACACAAATGCACAGCCAAATATACACACACATGCACAGCCACACACACACAAAATGCACAGCCACACATACACACACAAATGTACAGCCACACACACATAAATGCACAGCCACACACACACACAAATGCACAGCCACACATACACACACAAATGTACAGCCACACACACACACACAAATGCACAGTCACACACACACACAAATGCACAGCCACACCCACCCAAATTCACAGCCACACAAATATACAGCCACACACACACACGGAATGCACAGCCACACACACACGGAATGCACAGCCACACACAAATGCACAGCCACACATACACACACAAATTTACAGCCACACACACACACACAAATGCACAGTCACACACACACACAAATGCACAGCCACACACACCCAAATTCACAGCCACACAAATATACAGCCACACACACACACGGAATGCACAGCCACACACACACGGAATGCACAGCCACACACAAATGCACAGCCACACTCATACACATAAATGCACAGCCACACACACACAAATGCACAGCCACACACACACACAAATGCACAGCCACACACACACACAGATGCACAGTCACACACACACAAATGTACAGCCACACACACACAAATGCACAGCCACACACACATAAATGCACAGCCACACACGTACGCACACACAAAAATGCACAGCCACACACATACGCACACATACAAATGCACAGCCACACACACACATAAATGCACAGCCCCGCACACACTCACACACACAAATGCACAGCCACACACACAGATACACACAAATGCATAGCCACACACACACAAATGCATAGCCACACACACACAAATGCACAGCCACACACACACAAATGTACAGCCACACATACACACACACACACTCACACACACACGAGGGATATATATTGAAATGGGATCAAGGTGATGAGCGGTGCATGAGCACATCGATCTAAAGCTGACTGCTGGCGTCAGGGTTAGGGTTAGGGTTGGGGTTAAGAGTCAGGGTTGGGGTTAGGGTTTGGGTTAGGGTTGGAGTTGGGGTTAGGGTTGAGGTTAGGGTTAGGGTTAGAGTCAGGGTTGGGGTTAGGGTTGGGGTTAGGGTTAGGGTTAGAGTCAGAGTTAGGGTTAGGGTTGGGGTTAGGGTTAGGGTTAGGGTTAGGGTTAGGGTTAGGGTTAGGGTTAGGGTTAGGGTTAGGGTTGGGGTTAGGGTTAGAGTTAGAGTTAGGGTTAGGGTTGGGGTTAGGGTTGGGGCTAGAGTTAGGGTTAGGGTTAGAGTTAGCCACCTAGAGCTGTCAAGAACCTACTCCACCTCCACATGGTGATCCTGGATAACAGACTGCAGCAGGGCAGAGCGACTAAAGGTGAGGGATCTAACGTGGAAAGCTAGCTCGGTACCCAAAAATACCATTCTGAAGTCGGATGTGTCGGACCTAAAAGTGTAAATATCGCAGACAAGCTGTAAACTACGACACATCGCCTGTAAAATGAAATATAATACATTTCATCCTCCACAACATCACGTCCTAATCGGCTACATTTACCTTAACGTACCTGTAAATTTACATTTCTTCTTAAAGATAAAGTTAGTCAGACAGCAAACTTTGCTATCGGGGATGAAGTGTTAGAGACTAGCATCAAACTTATTTATGAGATGGGGCGACCACTTTCCTTCCACGCTAATTCTCCTTCCATAACAGTATGCCGGAAACGCATTTACATCTGGGCAGACATGGGAGTGCAGAAATAGCAAATTGAACCCCCATACCTTTAAGATGAAAAGCTTGTGCTCTACCACTGCTCTAATCTGACCTTTCTTGTTACCACAGTTAAGACAGCGAGTGTCACATGATGAGCGATGCTGATTTGTTGATTCTTGCCCTGTGTATCCGTTCTCTCGCTACATCTTTCCTTGTTCAGGGATGCCCAGTAAACAAAATAGCCCACCTTATTCTTCTGGCGAGGACCGAGCGAGTGCCATAGGCCATGTAACTCAACGCGCTGTTTAATTAGAAACGTGTGAGCTTAACTAATGGGCTCCCCGTGTTGGACGGCTCACTTTCTCAAGGCCCTTGTGTTTCCAATTTCATTCCTTCGGCGAATCCGTTATACTTTCTTTATTTTCTACCACGTTAAAGGGATCTGATAGTGATTCTTGGGTTACTGGTTTGTTTTGTATCTAGTCTTTACACGTAGTGGTAAAGCACTCGTTCTCACGGCAAAAGTACTTGGTTCAAATCGTGGTATACGACCAAAGGTGTAGCAGTGAATGAGCTGAGAGCAGCTAGCGACTCGTAGGTCGCTGAGTGTATCGGGATCAGCGACTGACAGCTGGCTACATGCACTAGGGTCAGGGACTCAGAGCTGGCTACATGCACTAGGATCAGGGATTCGTAGCTGGCTACATGCAGCTGGGTTGGCGTCTCAGGGCTGGCTACATGATATGCATCAACGTCAGTGACTTATACCTGGCTACATGCACAAGGGTCAGTGACTTATAGCTGGCTACATGTACCAGGGGCATCGATTCATAGATGGCTACATGGACAAAGGTCAGGGATTCATAGCTGGCTACATGCACTAGGTTCAGGGATTCATAGCTGGCTACATGCACTAGGGTCATGGATTCATAGCTGGCTACATGCACCCGGGTCAGGGATTCATAGCTGGCTACATGCACTATGGTCAGGGATTCGTAGCTGACTACATGCAGCTGAGTCAGCGACTCAGGCCTGGTTACATGAGCAAGATTCAGCGACTCAGGGATGGCTAAATGCACTAGGGTCAGCGACTAAGGGATGGTTATATACACCAGGGTCAGCGACTCAGGGTTGGCTACGTGACATGCATCAGCGTCAGTGACTTATATCTGGCTACATGCACCAGGGTCAGTGACTTATAGCTGGCTACATGTACCAGGGGCATGGATTCATAACTGGCTTCCTGCACCAGGTTCAGCGACTCAGGGCTGGCTTCATGCATAAGCGTCAGTGACTTATATCTGGCTACATGCACGAGGGTCAAGAATTCATAGCTGGCTACATACACCAAGGTTAGGGACTCATAGCTGACCAAGACCTTGTTAAAAAAAACAGTACGACTTTATTTCTATCGTTTTAGTCTTGGAGATGTTTTAAAGGCTTAGGAGTACACGCAGATTCGCCCCAGCTGTCGCGACGTCGTGTTATGGCTATTGTTCGCTTATGTCCTCAACAGAAAAACAAAATATGCCGTTCCAGAGATTCGATCCGCTGCCCTCCTTATCAAAGACTCAGGCATGGAAACCATTATACCACTCGCTTTTCTTATTCGAACTCTTAATGGCAAAACTGGAAACAGACTGTAACCCGCCTGATTAAATTAATGGGGATCAAAGAGTGCAGGTACATCCTTCCAAACAAGTGGTGCTGAAACCGAACATATCGGGCCGAAAAACGCAGCTATTGCAGCTCTACACTGTGAACTACGACACATTTTCCCAACGTCCTTTTTGGTAGGAACGCTGAGGGAAAAAAACGAAGAAGAAGAAGAAGAAGAAGAACCCCTGTTGTTAGTACGATTCAGTCGACGCGGTTGTTAATTTGTACCTCGTTTACTATTAAGGAAGGAAAAGCTGAAGTGGCCGAACCGGCTAACTCCACCTCATAAAGATGATGTGACCTCGCACAACGAAGTCTCTAACATCTCATCCTTGACAGCGACCTCGAGACGACCTTAACCTTTACCGAGAAGACGTCGAATGTGCAAAAGTGGTTAAGGCGTTCGATAGTCCAAGCAAAGGCCTCTGGATCAGTCCCTGTTATGCTGTATCAGCATAACTATGAATAGGTAAGTTAACTCACCTATGAATGGGTACGTTGTCTGTAAATGGGTATGGTAACTGCGCTATAAATTGGTATGTTAACTCAGCTATAAATGGGTATGCTAACTCAGCTATAAATGGATATGTTAACTCAGCTATAAATGGGTATACTAACTTAGCTATAAATGTTTACGTTAACTCAACTATAAATGGGTACGTTGTATATTGTATGTTAGGCCTGACCCTACGAGACATCCTGGCCAGTATGTTGGGCTTGAGCGGGCTAGCGTCTCAGTTCCCATCTTTCCGTGATCCACCCGGCTGCTGGAGATAATCCTTCACGACTGAAGAACAATGCACGACTCGCTCTGGACAACATCAATCATGCAACGATAAGCCAATTACCTGTATAGGTTCGAATCTACACAGATTTAAATGAGTACCTACGCTACTGTTAGGGAAGGCGTGTGCATCGAAGATAGAATGTTTGTGGTGACCATTTTAAACACGTTGGAGCCAGTCGTTAAATACATTTATAAATAATAGCTCAGTCGAAACAGCGTGCAATAAAAAACGACATCTACGTTACGGTCTCAAGGCTTTCGTCACGGGCACAAAACAAAAGAAAATCGCTAACAAATCACAACAGTAGGTTGAACATATTGTAATAAAACCTATAACACTTCATCCCCGACCGCAGTGCCTTCTATGAGACCATCTGGAACTGGAACTTACAAATGGAAAAAATGAACTGATTTTGAAGACCGCGAACTGGCAAACCATATATTGAAACCAGGCCAGTGAGTAAATTAGCTTGGCGTTTTTATTGGTTAACACCCAGATCCACAATTTTCACAATACACAACTAAGAACAT
This sequence comes from Ariolimax columbianus, assembly GCA_036924085.1. Classification (NCBI taxonomy): domain Eukaryota; kingdom Metazoa; phylum Mollusca; class Gastropoda; order Stylommatophora; family Arionidae; genus Ariolimax; species Ariolimax columbianus. Next base: position 16,510,958 of record JAVGWX010000007.1, read on the forward strand.
AACTGTTTCCACAATGTAGTGCCCAATTTGATGTATTAAGAACATCAAAATATTAGTTACAAACACTTTTCACCGTGTCCTGTTTGCATTGATATTTCATTGAAACTAAAGAGAACATCGCTTGTAGAGCTGTTTGCGTTTGATCCTCACGTGCGGTCGTAGCATGCACACCAGATATGGTTGTCACGTGTCGCTGCTGTGTTTTACGTTTCTGTGGTATAGTCTGACAAGCCAAATAGCCCTGTTAGTCTTTGTTGTATCGCTGCCGGATACTTTTCACAGAGTCGCAAAAAGAAAATATCACCGGAAGAGCTGTCAGCTCTACCTGGGCGAGTCTTCTATAATCGGCATGTACGCACGCGCAGAACACGCGCAGAACACGCGCTGGACACCTCACTTATGAGATTAAATAGGTCATGCACAATGAGCAGGAAACCATAAAGGACATCCATTTTGTTGGCTTGTGGCGATGTGCACTTAGAACCAATAAATATTCATTAATATTTACCCCGTTGTCGAAAATGTCAGGACGGAAGACTACGGACAAAACCTGTCAACATGCGACATTTTGTTGGGCCAAATTATTTTTTGTGGCTGTCACATTTGGCTTAAACTTTCTCAGAACCCTTTTTTAACGTGGTTAACAAACAAAAAAGTGAAAATCTCCTTTACACGCCAGTCTGGCATATTGGGAATACAGGTGTTAGGATCGTATTATCTTGACCATAGGCACATAGGGTTGATTCGATCAGCATCATAGCGGTCGACTTAACGTCCCAACTTTTTTTTACAGCTGGGTTGACTATGGCACCGTTTGCGATCGTTAAAATATCCCGCACCAAAATGTACCAGTGTACTAACCATTTTAGGGAGCGTGTAGCCTTGTCCACAGTGAGATGGCTTACAAAGACAGGGATTACACCGCGCCAGGGTTCCATATCATTAGCGGACAGAACAACATCCTGGCGTGGTTTGTTCCTGGTACGACCGCTACTCCAGTCGACCCAGTTGTAAATGAGTACCTAACGTATGAGTTAAGGAAGGAATAAACAGCATGGAAGGGAACTGGATACCCACCTCACATAGGCTGCGGCTTAGTACATGAAGATATATCTTCATCTTCGACGGCAATTGTTACCATGAGTCCCACCTTTATCTTTGCTAATCACTTTGCTAACCACTTTCCTAACCAAGTTGCTAACCACTTTGCTAACCACTTTGCTAATTAAGTTGCTAACCACTTTGCTAACCACTTTTCTAACCACTTTCCTAACCACTTTTCTAACCACTTCCCTAACCACTTTGCTAACCACTTTGCTAACCAAGTTGCTAACCACTTTGCTAACCACTTTTCAAACCACTTTCCTAACCACTTTTCTAACCACTTTGCTAACCATTGCGCTACTGATACTTCTGTTCACTTACATTGCAAACTATATGTTTTACAAGAAGTTATGTAAATATACAATACAATTATATACGTATGAAAATGAGACTTGATGCTATCACTTCAGCTCTGACATGACTATACGCTAAAGGTAGTCGCAGACACTGTTGTCAGGGATAAAGTGTTAGAAACTTTATTAAACGACATACTGCTTGCTGAAGTCGGATGTGTTGGACCGAAAGGTGCAAATATTGCAGTCAAGCTGTAAAATACGACACAACGCATTCCGTTCTCTGGACTACATTCTGCTACTTAAGCCCTTTTAGGGCTTGGTAGCGGGATATTGAGAACGAACGAAGCCAAGCCAGCCAAACGACATACCAGTTTGTTCATCATTTAAACAAGTGTTTCCTGACCGCCGGTCCCCAGAAATGTCCGGCCAGTTCGCGAAAAAAGTTATTTCGACTTAGCTTTAACTGCAGAGTTCGCCTTCAGGTGAATTAAGTTCTATTAAATTGTTGGTCGTATATTCGACTAAGGATTTGATATGCGAAGACTTTGTGAAACCCACTAGTGATCAAAACCAAACAGGGAAACCAAATGGATGTTCATACAGCTCTTCGTCTCTCAGAAACAGCGCTGCAGCTACGATTATCAAACATTCTAGAAAAGAAGCAAGTACAGATTCCGCACTAACTTTACTCGAATGAAATAGTAAAATTAACAAACTAAATGGTTTAGAAAGAACGATATTGGAGGTTATGTTACCTGGCAATAAAGACATTGGCAGGCCGGTTTGATAATGCCAGTAGAGCAGAGATCTGAAAGCTGGCCAGAGATTGAGTGTCTTACAAATCGGCTGCCATGAGAGCGACCGTTTTGAAAAACATGCTACATGATGTTGATGATCGTTTTCTGAAAAGCTCAAGACGTTCTATTATTGCCATTTGTATTTACTGCTCGGTTTCTTGTTATATTAAATAACTATACAATTTTCATTTACATTTAAAAACAAATACACAAAATACTATGCAAATAGTGAGTGTTTTTAAATAATTCTGCCAGAGCCGTCCGCGAAAATATTTTCCTATTCTCACCCGTTCGAACGGGAATAAAGGAATAAGTGTAATGTATAAGTTTAATGTATAAATGTAATGTAGAAGTGTAATGTATAAGTGCAATGTGTAAGTGTAGTGTATAAATGTAATGCATAAATGTAATGTATAAGTGTAATGTATAAGTGTAATGTTTAAGTTTAATGGATAAGTGTAATGGACAAGTGTAATGGATAAGTGTATAATATGATTTAAACGACTGCGCTAATCAGCCGCTGGAAAGAGAAGAAGAGAGAATTTAACAAAACAATAGAAACATAAGTAAAGGAATAGAAGATAGAAAGAAAAAGAAGGCCAGACTTGAAGAAACACTAGAGAAAATTGAAGAAAAAGAAAGAACAGAGAAAAAGAGACATAAGTAGAGCGCCGCTGGATCAATACTACAAGTATTGTCCACACGGTGCACATGGAAGCAGAGTGTGTTACAGCAGCCTGTCCGACGATGTGGGATCGAGACTGCAATCTTCATAGTGATGAGCGTACTGAAGAGTCTCGCATCCTGGTAATGCTAGAAGGTGCAAGACACATCTATTTCAGTCTAATAGTGATACAAGAAGAGACGCGGCAATAGGCTGAGAGAGACATACGTTTCAGAGTGAACAGCTTAATATGTATAGACAATTCAACAACAGAGGAGAGAAAGATTGGACAACGTTAACAAAAATGGTAGTGGGGACGACGTGGGCTAGTGGTTAAGTGACACGACTCAGACACCGAAGGTGCTGGGTTCGATCCCATCACAGCACCGGCCGTTACCCCAGGGAAGCAAACCCTTAGAAAATGCAGGAGGAAGCAGACCCTTACATAAAATGCATGCTGAAGTCGAATGCACTGGGCCGACAGGCGCAAAATAAAAACTACAGTGCAACGTACACCACCTTAGGAAACAGAGAAATAAGGCGAACGAAACAAAATCAAAAGAAACCAAAAAAATTGTCAGGAAAAAGAGGAAGAAGACTGGGACAGTGAGCAGACCACGAAGATGGGAAAGAAGAAAAAGAAAGACATTAAGGAGAACAAGACGATGAAAACGAAAATGAAGGCAACACGACAACGAGCCGATAAAAGAAGAAGAAGACAATGGCAACAATGATCGAAAAAAGGAAAAGGTAATAACAAAAATCAGAGGAAGAACTAATAAGACAAAGACAACACGAGGATGAAGAAAAGACAAAGCAGGCAGGGATAGAAGGAAAACCATAAAGTCAAAGAGAACAATGCAACGAAAAATTAAGACAATAACAAAAATGATACAATAAAAAGACCAGGCAAAAACAGCAATTAGATGAAAAAAAAAGAAAACAATGACAATAAGAATAAAGAAAAAGAAGGAGAAGACAAGTACAAAAAGAAGACCTAAAAAAAGAAGCAGATTAGGTCAATAACGAAATAAAAAGGACACAAGAAGACGAAAATGAAGAACAAGACAGGGGCAACAAGGAGACCAAGAATGACGTACAAGGTAAGAACAGAAAGAAGAAAAAATGAAGAAAAAGGCAAGGCCAACAAAAAGATGAAGAATAAAAGACAAGGCAAGGAAAACAAGAAGACAAAGAATGAAGAATAAGACAAGGAAAGCAAGAAGACGGGAAATAAAGAAGAAAAGGAGAACAAGAAACCGAAAACATGAAGAAGAAAAATGAATAAAAAAAGAATGGAAAACAAGAAAACGAAAAATGAAGAAGAAGACCGGGTCAACAATGCCAACAAGGACTCCAGGAGGACACAAATGAAAGCTAAAGGCAAGGACATGAAGAACAACAGCAAAAAAATATAAATTAAAATAATAAACAAACTGAAAGGGGAAGGCTATAAAGAGTGAGAAGTGATTTATTCAAGCAACGTCTGCTAACATCATACTGGGTAACCCTGACCAGCAAGCCTTCTGTTTAACGGCTCGTTTAGACGCGCCACAAACCTCACTGATACTGACAAGTGACCTAGTGTCGCTAGGCTTCTAACGTTCAGTAGGATCTGTGAAACCAGTCTTAAAACGTATCGACCCGGTTGTCTCTGACTGACGCTGGAAGATAGAGAACTGTGCAACTTGCTCGTTGTAACACATTTATGACGTACTCACCTCGGGCCTTTTTGAAAGATTTATACAGCGAGACATGCCTTGGAGGGACGAGTTTACACCTGTGGAAGTGAAACAGGTTATGGAGTAAAGATTGTCTCATAACCAGAATGTTGTTGTTGTTGTTTTGTTGTTGTTGTTACAAGAATTGACTGAATTCCCTTCATGCTTTTGAATTTTTATTAGACGGTTTTATTCAACTCCACTTGGAAGTTCGGGTCAAATCTTACATTTCAAGATACCAACACTTCCTCATAACATATAGGGGTAAGGCTTTCAGGACAGGTGAAGACACAATGACAACACACTTTCATAATATATTTGGGACACTTTGGAGACATTTGGGGACATTTGTTGCAAATTATCTCAATTGTGTTGATCTGCGTAGCTATTTGCAAACAGATGTACGATTGTGTGTGTATGTATGTGTGTGATTGTGTGTGTATGTATGTGTGTGATTGTGTGTGTATGTATGTGTGTGATTGTGTGTGTATGTATGTGTGTGATTGTGTGTGTATGTGCTTGTGTGCGTGAGCAAGTGTGTATGTGTATGGGTAATTGTGTGTGTGGGTGCGTATGTGTGCGTGTGTTTGTGCATGTGTGTTTGAGTGTGTGAATGTATTTAAGTGTGTTCGTGCGTATGTGTGTGTTTGTTGATGTGTGTTTATGCGCGTGTGTGTACGTGTGCGAGAATGCGTGTGTGTGTATGTGCGTGTCTTTAATTGCCTAGGTCTGTGTGGGTTTGTGAATGTGTGTTTGTGTGTATTCGTGTGTATGTGTATGTTTGTGTGTGTGTGTGTGTGGGCGTGCGTGCGTATATTTGTGTGTGTATGTGTGGGCGTGCGAATGTGTGTGTGGGGGGGGGGGGGGCGTGCGTATATTTGTGTCTGTGGGGGGGGGGGGGGGCGTGCGTATGTTTTGTGTGTGAAGGCGTGCGTGCGTATGTTTGTGTGTATGTGTGTTTACGTGCGCATGCATGTCTGTTTTTTATGTGTGTATGTTATATAATATCCCAGACGCACGTAAGCACTTGAGTGAGTCACACAATAATTGTATTTACAAATGAACTAAAAAGTGTTCAATAATGAAGTTATATTAACTTAACTTTACTTGACATCTTACACCAATCACTCATTATGTTTCTTCGTAAATAGGAAATAAAACGGTCTGGTGCTGAATACTTGAAGATTTTTTTTTAATGTTAGAAAATATATTATTCATTAATAAAGTAAGAAGTGAAATACGGTTGTAAGACATGGATATTAGACAGATGAATTGCAAAACAGATATATCACAGGAAATGAAGTGTTACAGAAAGATGTTGAAACAACTATGGACTGAAAAAAAAGTAAAGACATTTCACAAATACTTCATATTTCAGGAAATTGGCTAATACTTAACTTAACGTCTTTATACTGGTTTAGAAGACCCTGCAGAGTCTGTATACAACCAGTTACATTTACATCACCTTGCTCTAAAAGCTATGCGTATCCAGTTTACTCTCAAATGCATTAACTGTCCCTGCCTCCACTACCTCCCCTGGCAATGCTTTCCAAGCAGACACCACTCTCTGACTAAAAAAATATTTCCTAATATCTAACCTGGACCTCTCTTTAGTCAGCTTGTAGCTATTCCCTTGTGTTATTGTAGGTGGCTGTATTTAAAAAAAACTTGTTATAGTCTAATTTATCGATTCCTCTGATCATTTTATAAACCTGTATTAAGTCACCACGAATTCTTCTCTCTTCGAGACACTGTAGGCCGGTTTTTCTGAGTCGTTCCTCATAACTGTAATTCTGGAATCCCACTATCATCTTTGTCGCTCTTATTTGTAATCTTTCTAGCATGTTTATGTGCCCTCTAAGATAAGGACTCCACACCTGTACACAGTACTCCAATCTGGGTCTAACTAAAGATTTTTACAGTTTGACGATCACTTCCTTGCTCCTATGTTTAATATTTCTTATTATCATACCTAACATTGCATTTGCCTTTCTCACTGCTACCTTAACTTGCTCACTCACCTTTCCTGTATGATCTATTATAACCCCTAGGTCATAGATAGTATCGAATGAAAATAAGAAAGATATTTCGGTCTTAATTACCTGGAAGGAGCTGTAAGGGAGAGCATGGCTCCTGAAAGCGGGAAAAAAGGACGAGCGAGACGAAGATGGCATCAGGACATTACGGACAGCCTGTCGATGTATTATATGGCGCAAGCAGACCGGGCTTAAGCCGAGATAAATACAGAATATTGCGGAATCTACGTTCTAAAAAGAATATGTCACATACTGATTATATAGTTCGTTATGTAGCTCCAGGTTTTTGTTTCATATTATGTTGCTGTTGTTGTTGTTGTTTTTGAAAGTTAACAATGAGTAGGATTACTCTTTTGTGCTCCCTGACAACGGCTTTAGGTGGTGGGATGCATCAACTTTCTTCCCTTCAGGAGCGTGCTGATGAAACTGAACCTGGGTCATCCAGGCGGCTGTGCTATACTTGGCTCTATCTGCATGTCGCGCACTACTACGGGGATTACGCCAATCCCCTACATCGTTAGCCAGGCTGCTGTAAAGCAAACTGATTACAGGAGCTGTGTGGAAGTGAGGTGAGTGTCTTAGCCAGTATATTTTACTTGACACTGACTTACATGTCTGATCAGTATGTTTGCTTGAATGAAAGCTAGTCTCCTCTTCCATATGAGTTTGGTCTCTGTATGTAACTCGATTTGCACACCAAAAGAAACGTTGAGGGCTGAGTATATTCACATCAAATTCAGAGTATTCAACACCAGTGTCATGCCAGTGCTGCTCTATGGAGTGAAAACATGGAGAATGGCAAACAAAAAAGACTCTATACCTTCGTTAACAGATGCTTACGAAGGATAACGGGAACACAGTGGTAGGACAGGGTGAGAAAGGAAGACCTATGGGAAAAGAGCCAACAACAACAAAACTTGAACAACAAATTAAGCAAAGAAATTGTGGCTGTGAAGGATATACGCCACGGAAGGCACCGGCCAACATAGCTAGACGAGCACTAACATGGATTCCTCAAGTGAAGAGAGAGAGAGAGAGAAAGAGAGAGAGAGAGAAAGAGAGAGAGAGAGAGGTAGACCCAAAAATACATGAAGAAAAGAATATGAGAAAGAACTAAAATGAAATTGCCACACTTGGAAATATCAGAAGAAATCTCAGCAAAAATCTCAGCAAAAATATCAGTATAGGAGCGTGTATGCTGACGGGATGTTGTCAATGGTATATGTACCAAGATGAGCGTCGGGCTTTGATTTATTGATTGGTTGGTTTATATAAGATGGTTACGAGGAATCTGACAAGGTGTATTGCATTCAGACTTAAGACATTCACCAACAGAGGTCTCCGTCTCAATTTCCAATATAGATGGTCAGAGATTGATGTTCCGGTTCATCGCTTGTAATGAGTAAATTCAACTGATTACAACTTTGGTTTTGTGGCAGGTTACAGTGGTTCGTCTTAAATCTCTAGGTGTACTGTAGTGCGAAGCTCATTACTTTGGGGATTACAGTGTCGATCCACAACTCGATCATCAGACTGATGTGACTATTGCCAGTGAGCTCGCCGAGGGCCTGTGTGGGGCCTCGATCAATGTATTTAAAAATGATGCCTACTACCAGTTGAACAGAAGAGAGCAGGTCGTGGTCTTCAGCCTCCGTACAGGCCACAACAGACTGAGGTACCACCTATTCAATAAACTGAAGATAGGTGGCACTGACGGATGCACCTGTGGTACAGGGAGAATGACCGCTGAACATCTGCTGCAAAACTGCCCGACATACGAGGACCAGAGAAAGCACATGTGGCCATCACCAGTGGCAACACTAGACGAGCTCTATGGCAGTGTCGACAGCCTCAGGATGACAGCTGCTTTCTTCGAACAAATACAGGTTGACGTCTGACAGCGTACGAAGAAGAAGAAGAAGAAGAAGAAGAAGAAGATCAATGTGTTTCAGTATGACCCTGATCCTGCTTTTTGCCCCGCATTTGATCAGAAGTAAAAGCAAACCCAGAAACAGCAGGAGATTGAGCACATAATATGGAAATGGACACATAAGCTCATAAGGAAGTCATGATAAATAAATAAGCATGCGCTAGATTTGAACCCACAGGGAAAATGATGAGTGGGAAGGTCAAAGAACAGCTGATGACGAACGGTGAGAAAAGTGATCAGAGCATCTGAAGTCTCCTGGGCGGATCTAAGGAAGACGACATAGGAATGTGTAGAGAACATCAGTTGCATCTCTGTGCTCCAACGGGAATCTCATGGGTGAATGATGACAATCATAATTCGTTTTTAATTGAACCGAACTGCTTCAATCAAACCCCAAAACACAAAATTAAGTCTAAATGGCAAATTCCTGCAGCCAAACGACAACCCAAACTATATGGGAGTCACATTTGATCGGCGCATGACATGGAAAAGTCAGATCGAGAGAAACCGAATGAGAGCCAGAGAAATAATGGCAATCATGAGGAAACTTGCTGGCACAAGCTGGGGAGCAGACGAAAGTATACTAAAAAAACGGTACACTGGAAGAGTGAGACCAGTTCTCGAGTATGGCATTGCGGCATGGACAACAGCAGCAAAGGCGAACTTCGATAAAGTTAGCAAACTTCAAAACCAAGCCATGAGAGTTATAACAGGAGGCATGAAGTCAACGCCAATTGTAGATCTTTAAAAGATTACAAAACTGCAATTCATGACCGATAGAAGAGACTGCAGAGCCCAGCTGCAGTCAGAGAAACTCCGAAGACTGACCATCCAATGCACCAGAGATTAAACAATTTTGGAAATGGGAAACTAAAGCGAAGATACTTTGCAGAAATAGCCAAAGCAAAGATGCACGAAGATCCCATAAACGCACAAACAACACCAAAGCCCATCACTACTGTACGAAAACCTACCTGGAGGCAGGATAAATTTCCAGAGGTGGTAGAAAATATACCAGTTATTGGAAACAAAAACTGCCAGACTGAAAAAGAAAGGAGATATACTACCCTAAGCTTTATATCGAAAAACTACCCAAGCATGGACTGGACCCATGCATACACCGACGGTTCTGTAACAAACACTACACAGAATGGAGGGGCAGGAGCATTCCTGAACCTACCAAATGGCAGAAAAATAACACTGTCATTCGCTACTGGTAAGTACACAAGCAATTTCAGAGCGGAGGCAGAGGCACTGAGGGTGGCAGTGGAATAAATGGGGACACATTAAGAAAATGAAAGCCATACAGTCCTGCTCACAGATGCTCTGGCCGTAGTCACAGCGCTAAAAAAACAGAAAAACACTGAGCTTAATGACTTAAGAGCAGTACTCTGTCAACTATGCCAGCAGTCCGCACCAAAAAGGGTAGTGGTACAGTGGGTCCCATCACACTGCAACATTCAAGGCAACGAGGAGGCAGACAGACTGGCAAAAGAAGGTGCAAGACTACCACAAACAGATACTTGTATGACATACGAAGAGTCAAAACGGCTTATTAAAGCCAGAAACATGACCAAATGGGAAACTGAACATTCCGGCTACACCAAAAACGATGCCGATTACCAGTTGAACAGAAGAGAGCAGGTCGTTGTCTTCAGACTTCGCACTGGCCACAATAGACTGAGGTACCACCTATTCAACAAATTGAAGATAGGTGGTACCGACGAATGCCAGTGTGGTACCGGGAAAATGACCGCTGAGCATCTGCTGCAGAACTGCCCGACATACGAGGATCAGAGAGAGCAGATGTGACCATCACCAGTGGCAACACAAGACAATCTCTACGGCAGTGTCGACAGCCTCTAGATGACCGCCGCTTTTTTCGAAAAAATAATGGTTACTGTCTGACTGCGTACGATGAAGAAGAAGAAAAAGAATCGAACTGCCATAGGAAATGCCGCAGTTAGGGAGGAAGGGTTTAAGACTTTGTTTCTTCAAGTCTCTGATCTTCAAGGTTTACAGGGCCTTCATCGCTGCTTATATTTCCAAACCGATACCAACCAGGCATACATTGATAACTACTGATCAGACAATGTTAGTCACCGTCAGATGAGCCATACTGATCATTCTGTATACGTCAAGGTCAGATGGAACATACTGATCAGACCATGTTAGTTAGGGTCAAATGAAAATACTGATCAGACTATATGAGTCAGGGTGAGATGGAACATATTAATCAGACTATGTTAGTTAAGGTCAGGTGGAACATACTGATACGATTATGTTAGTTAAGGTCAGGTGGAACATACTGATAAGATTATATAAGTTAGGGTCAGGTGGAACATACTGATCAGACTATGTTAGTTAGGGTCAGGTGAGTCATACTAAACAGTCTATGTTAGTTAGGGTCAGGTGAGTCATACTAAACAGTCTATGTTAGTTAGGGACAGGTGGAACATACTGATTAGACTATATTGGTTATTAGTTAGGGTCAGGTGAAACATATTGTTCAGACTATGTTAGTTAGGGTCAGGAGAAACATACCCATCAGACTATGTTAGTTAGGGTCAGGTGAAACATATTGGTCAGACTATGTTAGTTAGGGTCAGGTGTAAAATATTGTTCAGACTATGTTAGTTAGGGTTAGGTGAAACATATTGGTCAGACTATGTTAGTTAGGGTCAGGTGGAAAATATTGTTCAGACTATGTTAGTTAGGGTCAGGTGAAACATATTGGTCAGACTATGTTAGTTCGGGTCAGGTGAAACATATTGGTCAGACTATGTTAGTTCGGGTCAGGTGAAACATATTGGTCAGACTATGTTAGTTAGGGTCAGGTGAAACATATTGGTCAGACTATGTTAGTTCGGGTCAGGTGAAACATATTGGTCAGACTATGTTAGTTCGGGTCAGGTGAAACATATTGGTCAGATTATGTTAGTTCCGGTCAGGTGAAACATATTGGTCAGACTATGTTAGTTCGGGTCAGGTGAAACATATTGGTCAGACTATGTTAGTTTGGGTCAGGGGAAACATATTGGTCAGACTATGTTAGTTAGGGTCAGGTGAAACATATTGGTCAGACTATGTTAGTTCGGGTAAGGGGAAACATATTGGTCAGACTATGTTAGTTAGGGTCAGATGAAACATATTGGTCAGACTATGTTAGTCAGTATCAGACGAAGCAAACTGATGAAAACCTCACTTCGAAGAAGTTATACTTGGCAAAAAGCTATTTCAAGGCAGTTTTGTTAACGGGATGAGCATCTACACTGTGATCCCAGAAAGGTGATCTGACTGGGGACTCTCGCATTGCACTAGAAGCAGAAAGACCCCGGCCCACTTTCAAGTTCGACTGGGGATGTAAGGAATGTCATTGTAACCCGCCACCAAATAAAGTCTCCAAGAGTACTTAACGTAAGTTCCATTAACATTAGCAGCAAGAACATTTACAGCTGGGTAGACTTATTGCCTTCGACTAGACAAAGTAATTTTCAGCGACGGGCCTATTCAATTATTCCTGTTTCTCCATTTCATAATATGGTGAAGCATAGGTCGAATACAGCATTTGGTGAACCCTAGCTTTTGTGTTCGGCTATTGCAGCGAAGTTTCATATCAATGGTATTTACCTGTTCATGATGTGGTTGATAGCCCCAAACACAACGTTTGTTAGTCAATTGTTACTGTATGAAAGGAAGTAGACTGTGGTTCTTTTCTTTTTGTGTACCTGAACCACTTGTTCTGCTAGGTTGTAATCCTATGTGATCCTATAGTAGACTGTCGTCGAGGGAAAAGGGAAGGGCTTCAAATTTCATTGTATGATAGCTCAGCGAATTGTGAGGCGAGAGAAGCAGTTCTCTTCCTGGTTGCATCGTCTTCTCTACCAGTAAGTGAATTATCCTTTTTCTTGCTAGGTAATATAGAGTGTTTGGCGTTGTAGTTTTTCAATAAATAGTTACCCTTCTTTATGGGAAATAGCGCGCCTTTCATTGTTAAATCAGATCGAGTGAGGAAACAAAAATAGTCAACATCCACTTTCAATTTGTAGTAGAATAGACCGCTAAAATCCACTTCAAATACAACAATGTTCAAATAAAAATGACTGCAGTCTGTTACATATGAAATTATAAATTTAGGCGCCTATTTACTAGTAAGCAAACGTAATGCCTTTATCATGATAAGCAAACGAGCTAACCGCTAGACCATCTACACGACTAAAGAAGGGAAACAAAACGAGACGCAAAACATCTAGTTAACCAACTAGTGAAATCGTGAGAAAAATCTTGACATTTATAGAAAGTGTAACAACCTTGGTATGATGTGCTTGATGTTGCCATATGGTGCACTCCTTAAATGCATACATCAATATCTTTCATGTGATTGAGAAGTGCAAACTGAAGCTTCTATATTCGTCCCGTCATCTGTCACTGCTGTGAGAGTGGACGATTTTTGTTGCGATATCGAACGAACATTTTGCCAAAAGTGTGAAAGGAAACAAGTGACACCCAACCAGATGCTCTTTATTTAATACTCGCACTTGGAGTGCTAATACCGAACAACGAAAATCGATACAGTTTTTGTTAGAAAAATCGGATGAACCCAATTACTAGAAGGAATACAAATAATAGAATAGTGTGGTAAAGACATCCATATATTCGTTCATCGACGTGCAATTTAAAAAAAATATCGATCAGACATACGATTATTGATTGCTTTTATTTGCTATCAGTTTCTATCAATGTGTTTTGTGAGAATTTGTATCGAGTGTTATACATGGACATTAAATACAGTCGCACTGCAAAAAACACAGTCAATAAAGATGAAACGAATCGGAGAGATTTTTGGGTACAGAGTGCGGTGTCAACGGTCACGCTTTTAGAGTTTCCAGGTAAGCACTTTGAAGTCGATATCTCCAGAACTATCATACCATTAAGTTCAGTCCAACAACAATGTCCACAACAAAGTTCGACTGTCTCCTAGATGTCACAACCTGTGAGGATTTTCCGTGCACATATTTGTAGTTTTCCTCCCACATATTTTGCGTTGTTTACCCCCGGCATGTTTTTTTTTTCTCCATTTTTCTTCCAGTGTTGATTTCAGCAAAACCGTTTGATGTGACAAACAAATTAAATTATCTGACTTTGATTTCGTCCATTAAGTCTCTTTGTATCCCTAATTTCTTCAAAACATCCTTATTTTTTCTTTTCGCTCCGCGACATACGCTCAGTTTTTATATGTGTCCACATTTCAAAGGTATCATTTGTCTTTTGCAACTGGCAGCTCATTGTCGACATTCCTACGCCATACGGTAACTATGTCTATATATAACACCTGGGATCAAGATGCTGAGCAGCGCATGAGCTGCAGTGGTCAGCGACCCATAGCTGACTGCTAGCGTCAACGCCAGCGAACTAGAGCTGCCAAGACCCTTCTACACCTCCACGCGCTGATTCTGGATACCAGGCTGCAGCAGGGCGGACTGGCTAAGGAGAAGGGATCGAAGAGGGAATGCTAACCCGGTACTCGAAAAATGCTTGCTGAAGTCAGATGTGTTGGACCGAAAGGTGTAAATATCGCAGTCAAGCTGTAAACTACGACACAACGCATTCCGTTCTCTGGACTACATTCTGCTACTTAAGCCCTTTCAGGGTTTGGTAGTGGGAGATTGAGAACGAACGAAGAAGAAGAAGATAACACCTGATCACTTCAACTTATAATTTGTGAATTATTTGTTTATATGTCAATATAAGGATCGTGTTGAAGAAAACTGATTTGGACATTCACATTCTCTTTATGGTTTATATTTTGCATCCCCCATCCTCCCTTTTTGTTTCATTTTCAAAAAAGGAGAAGCGTTTGACCTGTTGTGTAAATGTACAATTCATGTACATGACTTCTGCTCTTTACTTGGCTCGCCGATATATGAAATCCTTGCTCCCTTTCAACCATCAGAGCTGTGTTATTCACGTGTTTGAGATCATTTATTGACACCACCGATAATGAGTCCTAGCATTTTCTCTATCAGTTGACAAATATTGTCTGAGTAAGCGTTATCGCTTTCTTCTTTTTGCATCTATACACGATGAGTAACTCATGCCAGTTACAGTTTGTTTTCAGTATAGATTATTGACAAAGGCAGAATTCCAGGACATGACAAATATATTATGTAACAAGTCACCATCTCTGGAAGTGAGAAAAAAAGATGACATCAGTTAAATATAATTCCGATATTCACTTATGGTTGTGAAACATGGACGATAAGTAACCATGCGAGAGGTTCAAGAGATTGCAGAAATGTGGTTTTACAGACGCATGTTGAGAATTCCATAGAGAAACAAAATATATAATGACTATATTCGGTTAGAAATGAACGTTAAAAGGAAACATTTCAACAATATTAGAAAGGAAAAGTCCGTGCTTTTCGGGCTGATTATGCGCAATGAAGGTATAGAAAACAATTTTAAAACAGACACAATTCCGGGTAGCAGAGTCAGAGGAGGATAGAGACATAAAATACTGTACGGTCACAGTACGTGGCATGAGAGAGCATCAACTACACAACTGGTTTTCAGCACCAGACACAGAGAGTTGTGGAGGTACATGATCGCCTACTCCGTCGGCATGGCACATGATGGTGATAATGACAGGATAATGATAATATTCTTGTGTATTTTCCGCCCAAAAAGATGTGTTCCTAGCATGTAATTAGGCTATCATAACTAGACTCCTTCAAAAGGCTTTTTAGTTATCTAATTCAAATGCTTTCTTGTACTTCTATATATATTTCTACTTGTGTCCTTGTACATAATATTGATTCCCTTGTTTAACTGTTTTATCAAAATTCAAATTTGTTCACTTGAAACGTGTTTGCCTATTTTACGCATGATTTTCACATGCAAAATTGTGAGGGGTATCTTAATAGTATGGAGTGTTCTAAAATATGAGTTTTATGTTCATACTATAGACCTGAGAAATTTGCAAAAGAAAGATCTCCCTAAGTCTCCATAATATTTGGTTTTCACTTTTACAAGGTATTTCTAGTAGCTCCCCGTATGTCCAGGATATGCATTAGGCTTAAATGCTGGAGAATCACGTTTCCAAAAGGTAATTGCCCACCGCAAGCAACAATGGAGGCATAATCAGACGGCTTGTGTCTTGATGATGCAGCTTGCACTGCGTTTGGATTATAGTGAGGTAGCAACTGCGTTTGTCATCAACCTCACTCTCTCGTCCCTAGCTACATTGGATCTTAGACTAAGTAGAGACGGCTATATGATATTCAGGATGCAGGCACTCTGGTCCCACTCCCTTGAGATCAGAGGTCGATTGAAACATGTGAGGTGATCTCTCACCGTTTCGGAGCATCGCTTTGAAAGGTGAGTACCTTATCTCTCGACCACAGCAACCCCCTCAAGACAGCTAAGGCAACAATATTCGTTTCTTTACTGTGTTTAAGTCTTATTATACGGGTATTAAAACCACGCGTTTTCACCCTCTGTTTCGTGTTAATATTTTGAGGTTAGGGTACCATAACATACTTTATCATAATTATCGTATTTTAAATATAGAAATTTCATATATAAATGTGCACAATTTAATGGACTATCAAACAAAACCACTACGTATCTTTACATAAAGACGAAGCGATAAATAGTAGTCCACATATATTGTAAATAAATACGTTTACAAAAATCAATTTGAAAAAAAGTTTGAACTTCCCAGCTTTGTTCATGCCTGTAGCTCCTAGCATTAGTCATGACTGAAAGAATATCCATTTGTACACAAGTTTTATCATTTCCTGTCAGTAAAGATTGATTTCGTGTCCATTTGTATCTTTGAAGTGACGTGAAAAATCGTCAGCAAGGAGAACTATATATGTTGAGGATGGGACGCCGTAAAATATATTATCATAATTTTCTTATTTTAAACATTATGTTAATGCCCTAGTGTACAAAATTGAATGGGCTATCAAATAGAACCAATTTATATTAACATAAAGAAGAATAAAACAATCGAAGTCCATATATATTGTAGATACTTGATCTTGATCCTGATGATCTTGATGACCCGTTCCTCAGCGTAGCTGCGGGTCCCAACTTTGTCTCCAGCGGACCCTGTCTTGGATCACGGAAGTCCAATGCGTGATAAGTGCTCCTCTTGAGGCATCCCGGATACTGCAAGGTACGACAAGGAGTCAGACCAACGCATTGGATTTCTTCCCTGCGGTCTCTTCTTACTTCAGGGGAACCAGACTGCTCCATCGACCATCGTTTCGTTACAACATGTGACCTGCCCATCTATATTTTGCCTTGTCTGCAAGGATTACCGCATCGTTTACAAGGGACAATCGTCTTATGTTGGAATTATAAAGACCTCGGATACGTTGGTTCCGGCGAGTGATTCCGACCAATCGTCTCTCAATGGAGACTTGAATAACTTGCAATTTGTCCTCAAGTGATTGTGTTAGTGTCCTCGTCTCAGCACCGTAGCACATCGCAGGGATTAAATTGAAAATACATTTAACATAATTAATTTGAAAATAGTTTGAACGAATTATAATATCATAATATATTTATACAGGTCTGAAGCTCCTAACACTAATATTTACTGACAATATCGATGTATGCACAGCGTATGTCAGTTTTATCATTGTTCATGAATAGATAAGCTGTCATTTTTGTTCTGCAGATAATGTTTGCTTACAATCACCGGAATCTATTGTTATCCAAAACTTTTTGCTGGAGCAAATTGGTTGATGAACTAATTTCTTAAATTCATAACTCTTTGTCTGAGAATAAAGAATAAATGGATGTTAAATTGAGTAGTTCGTCCACAGAAAGTGATATTAAAAATGTTGGATGAACTAAACTTCATTCAAAAATTGTTCTTTAAACTTTGCTATTAGAGATTTAACATAACAAGTCACTTTAAAGGCTTTCGTAAAAATACGTGCTGACATTAAGCCCTCTTGAGTGGCTACGTTGTCTAAGAGTTATCAAACTACTCATGTCATGTTCTATATTCTTATTTACATATGTTGACAAGACGAAACATTCAGCGAGGCAGGTCAGGGCAGAGAAACAGCCACAGATTAATTTTCTGCCAAAAGTCAACAAAATTGCATACTAGCAACTGGCAGGACGAAAATATGTGATTTTGACTACGACTAAAGATCTTACACACAAAGAAAAGTAAATGTGGAACAGAGTTTCAGAATCCTGAACACGTGCTACAAGAATGTTCACTTTATGAGATGCCAAATCCGGCCAGGCGATGCGGAGCTGAGACAAAAGCTGCCAATACGACCTTGTGAAGACTACAGACTTCTTCATGAAGCCTGCAGATATAGCATGAACGCAAAGAAGAAGAAAGATGATTTGACATTACCGCTATTCTGATACTATGGAGGTACATATGTCATCTTTTATCATATAAGTACATACGTTCTTTTCTATCGAGAAAGTATAAATGTCCTATTTTATCATGAAGGTATAAATGTATTCTTCTATCATATATGTCCTTTTCTACCATACAGGTACATATCTCCTCTTCTGTCATAGATGTCTTTTTCTGTCCTGTAGATATATATGTGCTCTTCTACCATAACGGAGGCATAAATGACCTCTTCTTTAATAGAGGCATTAATGTCCTCTTCTAACTTGGCGGAAAAGATGTCCTCTTCTATCACGGGGGCGTATATGTCCACTTCTATCTTGGAGGCATAGATGTCCTCTTCTATCACGGAGGCGTATATGTCCTTTTCTATCATGGAGGTATAGATGTCTTCTTCTATCTTGAGGTACAGATGTCTTCATTTACCCTGGAGGTATTAATGCCATCTTTTAACACGAGTGATGGAGTCTTCTAGTCCTAGTTAGATATAGATGTACAGATGTACTCTTGTGCCATGTGAAAGTATATTTTCTATTTCCAGGGATTTATAGATATCCTATTTATACCATTGGAGTTTGGATGTCTTCTTCTACCATGGAGGTAGATATGTCCTCTTAAACCACGGACTATAGATGTGCTTTTCTACCATTGGTGTATACACGTCTCCTTCTACGAGGCGTGTTCAAATGAAATCGGACCAAACTGCAACAAGTGAACATATGTACGATACGCATGATGATGTCACTACTAGTGTACACAGCACATACCAACCGTCAAGTTTGCAAAATTCAATTATTCTCCAACTAATAGTTTCCACAGGAGACTATTGAAAATATGGTGGATGTGATACGGAATACGTCTAGAATTGATTAGCGAGCGGTGATTCGGTTTCTAACAGGTGAATAATGTCTACCAGCTTACATTCATCGCAGAATGATGTATGGGGACAAAAGTGTGTCGAAGACAACAGTAAAGAACAGGACAACGATGTCTAAAGAAGGACGTGAGTTAAGGCAACAATGTGCGCATGACCTAGTCTCGGAAGATCTTTCGTTAACTCGCATCCTTCTTTAAACATCGTTGTCAAATTCTTCAGTGTTGTATTTGACACACTTTTGTCACCATACACTGCCTGCATTCTGCGATGAATGTCAACTGGTCGACATCCTTCAGCTGTTAGAAACTGAATTACATGTCGCTGATCAATTCTGGCCGGATTTCGTATCACATGTTTTCCAACCCAAGCATGGACTGGACCAATGCATACACCGACGGTTCTGTAACAAACACAACACAGAATGGAGGGGGAGGGGTGTTCCTGAGCCTAACAAATGGTAGAAAAATAACACTGTCAGTGGCAACTGGACAATTCTCAAGAAATTTCAGAGCGGAGGCAGAGGAACTGCAGTAAAAGCAATGCTGACAGGCGAAAGCAATGAAAGCCAGATAGTCCTGTTTACAGATGCCCTAGCCGTGGTTACAGCACTAAAAAGCCAGAAAAATACTGAAATTAATGATTAAAGAGCAGTACTCTGTCAACTATGCCAGCAGTCCGCACCAAAATAAGTGGTGGTACAGTGGGTTCCATCCCACTGTAACACTCAAGGCAACGAGGACGCAGACAGACTTTCAAAAGAAGGTGCATGACTACCACAACCAGATTCTAGTGTGACCTACGAAGAGTCCAAAAGGTTTATTAGGGCCAGATACATGGTCAAATGGGAAACAGAACATACTGGCTACACAAAAAAATGATGCCTACTACCAGTTGAACAGAAGAGAGCAGGTCGTGGTTTTCAGACTGAGGTACCATCTATTCAATAAACTGAAGATAGGTAGCACTGACGAATGCACCTGTGGTACAAGGAAAATGACCGCTGAACATCTGTTGCAAAATTGCCCGACATACGAGGACCAGAGAAAGCACATGTGGCCATCACCAGTGGCAACACTAGATAAGCTCTATCGCAGTGTCGACAGCCTCAGGATGACAGCTGCTTTCTTCGAACAAATTCAAGTTGACGTCTGACAGCATATGAAGAAGAAGAAGAAGTATCAAATGTTTTCAACGGTCTGCTGAGGAAACTATGAATCGGAGGATAATACAATTTCGCAAACTTGACGGTTGGTATGTGCTGTGTACACCATAAGTGATGTCATCATGCGCATCGTACGTATGTTCACTAGTTGCAGTTTGGTCCGGTTTCATTTCAACACACCTCGAATATGGGGGTATAAATAGCCTCTTCTGTCTTGAGGCTATTGATGTCCTATCAGACCACGAGGTATAGATGTTCTACGAGGTATATATGTCCTCTCAGATCACGAGACATGGATGTCCTCTCAGACCACGTGTATAGATGTCCTTTCAGACCATCAGATATAGATGTCCTCTTTTTCCAGGGAGGCATAGATATCATGTTATGTCTTGAGAGTATATATGTCCTTTTATAGCACGGAGTATGGATGCCCTTTTATAGCACTGAGTATAGATGTCCTTTTATAGCACAGAGTATAGATGTCTTCTTAGACCACAGTGTATTGATATAATCTTATACCATTGGTGTATTATACATGACCTCTTCTACCATAGGGCTATAGATGTACTCTTCAGACACGAGGGTAAAGATGTCTTCTACCATGTGGCTATAAATATCCTCTTCTGTCATGAGGGTAAAAATGTCCTCTTCAATCACTGGGCTATAAATGTCCTCTTCTGGGCAAAGATTCCCTCTTCTAGCACGGGACATAGATATCATATTCTGTAATGAGGTATACATATCTTCTTTTTTGTTGTGGATAATACGGTCTACATAATATAAGAACCAAGCCTTCTTCGTCGACTCTTACCACATGCCTAGTTAAGTTATGCTGTTACTGTGGTTAGCTCCCTAGTCGAACCCTACACCACATGCGACAGAAATACTTGCTAATCTAAACTGATAATGATATCTGAGCAAGAACCACATCTCTAAGTACACAGCGGATATCGTTGAATGATACGTATGGAGACATTCGAATTTTTTTTAAAAACTATTTTCTTCCAATCTTGACCATCAATACTACCGTTTCCTTACTCTATCTTTGACTCTAACTCTTGTTTTTCTTGATGTTAAGAGATTGTCTATACAGCCATTGTTTCTGTTTTGTCGATATTTTTATCTCGTACATTATTCCTGTTATAAGCGTCTCCAGCGAAGAAGACTTTTCTAATTTGAATAATCACTTTTAGATGAAACAGAAAACGTTAAACATCAATATAGAAAACAACAGTTTCTTATAAACACGTGCAAGACGCCACCATATGGCACTAGGCTGATAGGCTAGAACCGAAAGCCAGAACTTAAAAAAAACGGAAGTGGTTGACACAAATGTATTCAGGAACAGAGCATTACGTAACAAAAGGCTTACAATAAACTTTCAAACAGGAGATCTTCAGTCTCACGTGATTCTATTATGCAGTCTGGTGTGGGATATAGCAGCAGCGTAGACAGATGACGGACAATTAAGTGATTCAAGGATTAAAAAGAAGCATAACATCGTTTCGTTTCCTCAGTGGCTCACTTTTTTGGTAGCTAAATATACATGCGTCATTTTACATTTGGATAGATGGGCCTTTCGGGCGCTGTTCATCCGATTTCTTCAAAACTTTGTATTCGGGTTAAGTATCGATACCCTTTGGCTGTCACAAGCCTACCTGCAAGGCAGAAGGTGGAGTGAGGTCAGTTCATATTTTTCTAGATCAATCTTTACCTTTATCAGGCATCGTCGACGACAGTTTCAAAGTTCAATTTTGAAGAAACATCCACAATTCAAATCCAAAGATATATAATTATTACAGTAGCTAGAGAATCAATAAGAAGTAACGACTAATGACAACCAGCACAATTCCCACACGTATGAGAACACGATTTCCAGAACTGATAGACAACATACTAGACATGACGACGAAAGGTATCTAAACATATTTCTAAAACTGGAAGGCAGGATAATAAATAAACTGACCAAACAAAAAAAAAGAGCAAAGGCCCCCTTAAAATAATGCACTGGAATGCTGAAGATGTGAAAAGTAAAAGATATCGCTGCAGTAAAATACTAGAGCTTGAAAATAAATCATGAATGAAGAGCAAACAACTAAATGTATGTTGCTGAATATATGCACATCTCAACAAAAACGGTCTTAAAAATGAAAAGATTCCAATGTTATAGGTCTGATCGAAAAGACAAGCAAAATCGTGACATACTAAAACTCACTGGCCGAGAGAAACAACACTGGAAGAGACAGTTTATAGTCCTAAATGTGAAATGTGAACTGCAAAAGACAGTGCCGTTTATACATAGGACAACATTGGAAACGTAAAACGAATCTTAGTGGTCAGTTGAAAATCCTCAACATTTCCAATGCTGAGGCTCAGACACTAAGAACAGCTTTAATAGTCATCGCGAAAACAAGTTCGTGCTTAAGACAAAAACGTTTACATACACATATCCCATCAATGATTAGATCCCTCATAACCCTTGCAGCAAAGAATTGGATAACCTATTGGAAGCACTCATGAATCCCAGCTACAATTTCAACAGAGTGGAACAATACAGTGGATCTCTGCTCACTGTAAGACAGTCGTACATGGACATCAAGTGGCAGATAGACTAGTCAAAGATGGAGAGCATAACCTAAGCAGACAACAGTGCTGTATATAAATAAAATGTTGGCCTCGATTACTAGAGGTCGAGGGTTCAAATCATGGTGGAGACCGGAGTTTGTTCACGTGGACCATCTGGTATTTTCCCTGATCTCTGGGTAGTAGAGGTTGGACACCCGTGTGGAATGTCACTGGCGTTAAAAAATCCATCAGCAGTTGGAAATCGAAAAGAGTAGGCTTAACGGCCGCTGCCGGGGAAAAATTCAAAATTTTGTTAAAAATCTACGCAATCCATTACAGGATCATCGGATCTACGGAGTTCGTGCATTGGGCAGAGATTCTGCACACATTTGGAGAAGTACAAAGCATTTATGGGTTAAACCGTGCGCAATGACGTTGATTCTTCGACTAAACTAAACTAAACTAAACTAACCTAAACTAAATGAAGACAGGGATAGTATAAAGCCTGAAAGGCAAATGGCACAGAGAGCATACACAACCTGATATAGCAGGGATCCAGGGGTTATAATAGATCATTCAGGTAAAGTGAGTGAGCAAGTTCAGGTAGCAGTGAAAAAGGCAAATGCAATGTTAGGTATGATAAAAAGAAAAATTAAACATATGAGCAAGGAAGTGATAGTCAAACTGTATAAAGCATTAGACCTAGATTGGAGTACTGGGTAGAGGTGTGGAGTCCTTATCGTAGAGGGGATATAAACATGCTAGAAAAGGTACTAAAAAGAGCAACAAAGCTGATAGTGGGATTCCCGAATTACAGTTATGAGGAAAGACTCAGATAAACCGACTTACAGTGCCTAGAAAAGATACAAATTTGAGTATACAATACAGGTTTATAAGATAATCAAAGGTACGGATAAGTTTGAAAATAACAAGTTTTTCAAAATACAAACACCTACAAGAACAAGAGGGCATAGCTACAAATTAAATAAAGAAAGGTCCAGATTAGATATTTGAAAATATTGTTTTCAGTCAGAGAGTGGTTAATGCTTGGAATGCATTGCCACATGAAGTAGTGGAGGCATGGACATATAATGCATTAAGAATATATTGTATGCACATAGCTTTTAGAACAAGGAAATGTAAATGGAACTGGTTGTATACAGACTGCATAGTCTTCTAAGCCGGTATAAAAACGTTAAGTTAAGTATACTATTGCATACCAAGAATAAGTATACTTAAGAAACTGTACACTGGAAGAGTGAGACCAGTTCTCGAGTATGGCATTGCGGCATGGACAACAGCAGCAAGGGCGAACTTCGATAAAGTTAGCAAACTCCAAAACCAAACCATGAGAGTTATAACAGGAGGCATGAAGTCAACGCCAATTGTAGAACTTGAAAAGATTACAAAACTGCAATCCATAACCGACAGAAGAGACTGCAGAGCCCAGCTGCAATCAGAGAAACTCAGAAGACTGACTGACCATCCAATGCACCAGAGACTAAACAATTTCGGAAATGGGAAACTAAAGCAAAGAAACTTTGCAGAAATATCCAAAGCAAAGATGCACGAAAACCCCATGAACGCACTAACACCAAAGCCCATCCCTACTGTACGAAAACCTACCTGGATGCAGCATATATTTCCAGAGGTGCTAGAAAATATACCAGGTATTGGAAACAAAAACTGCCAGTCTGAAAAAGAAAGAAGAGATACTACCCTGAGTTACATAACGGAAAACTACCCAAGCATGGACTGGACCATGCATACACCGACGGTTCCGCAACAAATACAACACAGAAAGGAGGGGCAGGAGCATTTCTGAATCTACCAAATGGCAGAAAAATAACACTGTCATTCGCTACTGGAAAATACACAAGCAATTTCAGAGCAGAGGCAGGGGCACTGAGGGCGGCAGTGGAAGAAATGGTGACAGGTAAAAGGAATGAAAGCTACATAGTCCTGCTTACAGATGCTCTGGCCGTAGTCACAGCACTAAAAAGCCAGAAAAATACTGAACTTAATGATTTAAGAGCGGTACTCTCTCTGTCAACTATGCCAGCAGGCCGCACCAAATAGGGTAGTGGTGCAGTGGGTTCCATCTCACTGCAACATCCAAGGCAACGAGGAGGCAGACAGACTGGCAAAAGAAGGTGCAAAACTACCACAACCAGATACTAGTATGACATACGAAGAGTCAAAACGGCTTATTAGAGCTAAATACATGACAAAATGGGAAACCGAACATACTGGCTACACCAAAACCGATGCCTATTACCAGTTGAACAGAAGAGAGCAGATCGTGGTCTTCAGACTTCGCACTGGCCACAATAGACTGAGGTACCACCTATTCAACAAATTGAAGATAGGTGGCACCGACGAATGCCCGTGTGGTACCGGGAAAATGACCGCTGAGCATTTTGCTGCAAAACGGCCCGATATACGAGGATCAGAGAGAGCAGATGTGGCCATCACCAGTGACAACACTACACAAGCTCTATGTTAGTGTCGACAGCCTCAGGATGAAGGCTATTTTTTTCGAAAAAAATTATGGTTACTGCGTACGATGAAGAAGAAGAAGATACCAAGAATAGCTGAAAATACAAAGGAGAAGAATGAGGAAGAAGTGAAGAAGAGGAACAAGTATATGATAGAAAGAAGTACAAAAGATAATACCAATGAATAACTGACATCCTGGAAAATCCCTCTCGAAAAAATACAAGGCACTGGCTATTTCTCTTGTTAGTAAAGACAGTCACGTCAAATAGAAAACTACTCGTATCAGAGTTAATTTCTCTTGTTAGTAAGATAGTTACGTCACTACACAGCAATTCGTATCTGAGTTATTTTCTCTTGTTATTAAGATAAATCACGTCAAGAGACAGCAATTCGTAGCTGATTTGTGTTTCTCTTGTTAGTAAGATAAGTCACGTCAAGAGACAGTAACTCATATCTGAGTAATTTTCTCTTGTTAGTAAGATAAGTCACGTCAAGAGGCAGCAACTCATATCTGAGTTATTTTCTCTTGTTAGTAAGATAAGTCACGTCAAGAGACAGCAACTCATATCTGAGTTATTTTCTCTTGTTAGTAAGATAAGTCACGTCAAGAGACAGCAACTCATATCTGAGTTATTTTCTCTTGTTAGTAAGATAAGTCACGTCAAGAAACAGCAAGTCGTATCTGAGTTATTTTTTCTTGGTGAAATTTGCCTGCTGCAGGTTCGAAGTTGATTTTCTTTTATTCTAGGACGCAATGACAATAGTGGTCCTGGGTTCTCTTAGATTTTACGACACACTGATGAAGGTGGCCCTGGTTCTTCTTACATTCTACAACACACTGTTGGAGGTGGCCCTTGCTTTTCCTTACATTATATGACACTGATAAAAGTGGCCCTGGGTATTCTTACATTCTACGACACACTGTTGAAGGTGGCCATGTGTATTATTACGTCTTTCCACTACATGAATCACAGTGTCGATCCCACCTCGTTGGCCAAGCTGCCGTGAGAAAGTATGCTTACAGACATGAATCGTTTAGAGGAGAGGTTAGTGGGTCGTGTTCAGTACGAAGCGAGAGACCCTGATATTAGTTTTGTCCCTTGGTTGTTGTTTTTTTCAATTAAACATTTATATCAATCAATGTAATGAAGATTATACTAGCAATGTAGATGCCAATTGTGTATTGGCTTGCCTTCGTTCGTTCTCAATCTTCCGCTACCAAACACTGAAATGCCTTAAGTAGCAGAATGAAGTCCAGAGAACGGAATACGTTGTATCGTAGTTTACAGCTTGCCTGCACATCCGACTTCAGCAAGCATTTTTTGAGTACCGGATTAGCATTCCCTCTTCGATCTCTCTCCTACATGACCAAATGGGAAACCGAACATACTGGCTACACCAAAAACGATGCCTATTACCAGTTGAACAGAAGAGAGCAGGTCGTGGTCTTCAGACTTCGCACTGGCCACAATAGACTGAGGTACCACTTATTCAACAAATTGAAGATAGGTGGTACCGACGAATGCCCGTGTAGTACCGGGAAAATGACCGCTGAGAATTTGCTGCAAAACTGCCCGACATACGAGGACCAGAGAGAGCAGATGTGGCCATCACCAATGGCAACACTAGACAAGCTATATGGCAGTGTCGACAGCCTCAGGATGACGGCTGCTTTTTTCGAAAAAATAAATGTTACTGTCTGACTGCGTACGATGAAGAAGAAGAAGAAGAAGATCTCTCTCCTTAGCCAGTCTGCCCTGTTGCAGCATATTATCCAGGATCACCGCCTGGATGTGTAGAAGGGTCTTGGCAGATCTGGTTCGCTGGACGTGACGCTTACAGTCAGCTATGGGTCGTTGACCACTGCAGCTCATGCGCTGCTCAGCATCTTGACCCCCAACTGTGTATTGCCGGTTAGAACAGTTGAAATTGCAGCAAGCAATGCAAGCATACATGGATGTTGTAAATTATTATAAAAGCGCCTCAATCCCCTTTTTTCTTTTAGAGTAAATAAATGTAAAATAAACTGGTTGTATATATACTCTGCTGAGTCTTCTAAACCGGTATAAAAACGTTACGTTAAGCTAAACCTGCCTTTGTGCAGACATTGCTCTCACCTTGATGAAACAGTTATACAACATTGCTCTCACCCTGATGAAACAGTTATACAACATTGCTCTCACTTTGATGAAACAGTAATACAACATTGCTCTCACCCTGATGAAACAGTTATTCAACATTGCTTTCACCTTGATGAAACAGTTATACAACATTGCTCTCACCTTAATGAAACAGTTATACAACATTGCTCTCACTTTGATGAAACAGTTATACAACATTGCTCTCACTTTGATGAAACAGTTATACAACATTGCTCTCACTTTGATGAAACAGTTATACAACATTGCTCTCACTTTGATGAAACAGTTATACAACATTGCTCTCAGTTTGATGAAACAGTTATACAACATTGCTCTCACCCTGATGAAACAGTTATACAACATTGCTCTCACCATGATGAATCAGTTATACAACATTGCTCTCACTCTGATGAAACAGTTATACAATATTGCTCTCACCCTGATGAAACAGTTATACAACATTGCTCTCACCATGATGAATCAGTTATACAACATTGCTCTCACCCTGATGAAACAGTTATACAACATTGCTCTCACCCTGATGAAACAATTATACAAAATTGCTCTCACCATGATGAAACAGTTATACAACATTGCTCTCACTTTGATGAAACAGTTATACAACATTGCTCTCACCATGATGAAACAGTTATACAACATTGCTCTGACCCTGATGAAACAGTTATACAACATTGCTCTCACCCTGATGAAACAGTTATACCACATTGCTCTCACCCTGATACATAGCTATACACCTACTCATTGAGTGCAAGGTGCTTGTGGACACGAGGAAAAGATTCTTAGAACTGCAAATAAATTCCAACACATTGTTCGGAGCAGTGAAACAACTGAAGCAAACCTGTATCTATATAACAGTTGCATTGGGCTGCCAAGAACAGGCTTGCTCAGCAACTGTGGTATAACAACATCAACAACAAATAACTCTGACAACGTATTTTTACTGCAGACATTAAACAAAAAGCTGATAAACACATGCAGATACCATTACATGGCATTGGGCTGAAGGACGAGAGCCCGGATGCTGCTGTTTCAGTAGCAGTAACAACAAATGCAGACATGTTGGTTCAGAATTGGTTCTGTTTTCAAATAATCACAGAAGTATTCAAATGATAGATCTCACTTTTGGTTATCGACTTTCCATCAATGAAACTTTATCTTTGTCTTTCCATTGTTAACAAGTAAATGCGCAAAGGTCAATGTCATTCCATAGCAGATACTGATGTAGGGGAGGAAGTGATAGAGGTTTTGTTGCACGAAGAAACAACATGTTTTGAAGTGGATGGCAATTTCTTTTACTAGCTGCCTTTCTTTCTCTAATAGTAAGCTAAGTACCCATTTAATACTGGGTTGACTGAAGTGTGCCGATAACGGCAGCCGAACCCTAAACATTTGCCACAAAAAGCCAGTGCTCTACTAGTACGCTGCTAGTTGTCCATCACGAGTAATGAAGACCACTCTCTTTGTTCAGCCGTGTGGACAGTCGTATCTCTTGCTGTGTCCGCTGAAATGGGTGATTTGCGCGGTGATTTGGATTAAAGTGAGGAAGAAACTGCGCCTTTTGTCAACCTCACTCACAGAGCCTAAGCTACCTTTTCCCAGTGGCAAGACATTCATCGAGACGACTGGAGATAGCATAGGATGCAGATTTTGTCTCAGGGTTACCACCGAAGCCTTTTCGTAAACATGTAAACCGTAGGGTAGAAAGGTGGGATGGCATCTAACGCAGTTTGTCGTGCCTTTTCGATAACCACAAGAGGTCGTATGGACAACACTCAGCGTGTGAGTGAGTCTGGCATCTCTCTCCAGCTGTATTCATCTCATCATAAAAGCATCTAAAATTCCCACACGCCAAATTCGTGAAGGTGAACCGGCAGAACTAACCCGTGAATTACGACACAGGTATAAGCGTAGTGCCATTCAGCCGGCGTCCAGACCAGGATAAACGGATGGAAGAAATCACAAAAAAAGAACGAAATAACAAGTCCCGACGGAAAACAACACTACGTTTCCGTGAACACAAGTGTAAGTCGTCGACTAGTGTGAATTCCAGGCAAATCCGTGATCTGGCGGCATCCATAATGATCCAAAACAGTAGAGAAATAAAGACTCGCCGCCAGTTATGGCGCCATCTTTGCCAGAAAAAAAAAGGACGCCGCTAAGACGGTCAAATTTGCCAGGTTTATTATTTGCCACGGCATGTTTCAGTTTACCCAACTGTAAATGTGGACCTGTCCTAGTGTTAGAAACGACATGATAACAATTTCTTTTTCCGCGTTCGCCTTATTTCTATATTCGCCAAGGCGGTAGGCCCTATATTTTTATTCTGCGCCTGTCAGCCCAGTGCATCTGACTTCAGCACGCATTTTATGTAAGTATCTGCATCCTCCTGCATTTTCTACGTGTTTACTGCCCCGGGAAAACGGCCGGTGATGTGATTGGGGAGAGAACCCAGCACCTTTAGATTGTGAGCCGTGTCACTTAACCACTAGCCCACGCTATCCCAATATCAAGAATTGAAACTGGTACTCGTCAATAAAGTGTCTACCCCAATCACCGCGGCAGTTTCGTATTGGATCTTCTCATATGGCACATATTTATATTTTCAGATGACCATAGCATAAGTTGACAATAAAAGAGACACAGGCAGAAGGGCAGAGAGAGAGAGAGAGAGAGAGAGAGAGAGAGAGAGGGAGAGAGAAAGAGAAAGACGGAGTCACAGTGTTGGGAGAGAGAGAGTGAGATGTGACACTTCCAAAAAACAGCTTATCAGAGTTAACTGCCACTAAAGTTCGATAATTGCCCTTTGAACTGTTTGTTGCACTGGGGAGGTTGCTTTTTCTTTGTGACCTGTTAAAAAAGCGTGGGTGTTATCTTTATCGTGTAAAACGACCTTGACACAGATAACGGGGATTAGACCACCCATATCTATCAATCTATCTATCTATCTATCTGTCTATCCATCCATCCATCCATCCATCCATCCATCCATCTATCTATCTATCTATCTATCTATCTATCTATCTATCAAATTAAATATGTCTGTCTTTCTGTTTATCCATCTACCGGGGTATCTGTCTATCAATCCATCGATCTATTCATCTGTCTATCTATCTATATATTTACATATTTATTTATCTATCATTTTATCTACCTTTCTATCATGTGTTTGCATTTGTCAACTATTTGTGGGTACATATGTATATATAAACATATATTCAAATATTTAATCTTATCATTTGCCGAATGTTTGATAGACTGATAGATTCAGACATTTGCGTGTCGTTGTTGTTGTTGTTACGGATCCAACAGCATCAAGGCTCTCGCCCTCCAGCCCAATACTATGTAATGGTGTCTGGCCACAGAGGATGAAATATTTTCCTAACATCATTGAGCGCCGAGCACTCAAAGAGATGATCACCAACGTTTTCATATGAGTGTGTACACAGCTGGCACTCAGGAGTATGTTGTGGTTGGATTCTGTTTAGGTATTTGTTTAGTGGGATGTGTTGGGTTCCCAGTCAGAAAATGGTGCTCTGATCTTTCCTTGTGAGTTGATTTACACTATTATTTGGACTGGAGCTTGCCATATGTCTGTAGACCTCCCTTCCCATGTTTCCCATGACCCATCTGTTTCTGTCTTTGCTGATCTTATGAGTTGTTTGGCTGTTTGTAAAGATGTTGCTGAATGTGGCTGTTCTTGTCTTGATCCCTTCTTCGCTAGTCTGCCTGCCTTGTCATTGCCATGTGTGCTTGAGTGTCCATGGAACTACTGCAGAACTATTTTGACAGCACAGGAAGTGATAATGAGGTCATCGTCTACAGATATTTGGATAAGGTCAGATATACAATGACCAGCAACTTCTAATGCTTGAAGAGCTGATATTGAATCTGTAAAAATAACAGTGTTTTGGGCCTTTGAAGGAAAAGCATAACAAAACTATCCTCTGATGGTACAAAGCGGCAACAAGTGCAGTGATCTCAACTTAATAGTTGGAGCAAACCTCCCCGTAAGCATCAGACAGTTCATCAGAGGATCCGTCAGTGTATTTCATATACACACCCTAATCTACTTTGATGGTGGATTTAAACGCAGATCCATCAGTATATACATTCACCTGAATAGACATCAATAATTCTTTGAGCTGCTCGAATGAGAGTATTTGGATCTGAACGTTTGGTTGTATCATCTATTTATTATACCTGTATTTTTGGTGTTTTAAAGAATGCTTGTGGAGGTATTTTACTACTTTCTGTAGCTTTTGTCTTCTTTCTGGTAGATGGTATCTGTCTTTGATTTCACTAACATTGTGAAGTACAGCCTTTTGTTTAATTCTGATTTTTGGCTGCCAGTTTTCTACAAGGAGTCTATTGGGATGATTTCGTTTCCTTCTGATAATTTGGGGTGCGTCTGTTCCATTCTCACCAAATTTTTCCAGCCTTCATACATTAATCATGTACATGATTAAACACATATTGTTGCATGCATATTTCTGGTACAAAGCAGCGCAGTTATTAGACTAGAAAACGTAAAAGAAGATTTTTAAAAACGCAGAACGTATATTAATAAAAAGAGAAGATTAAAAAGGAAGAAGACAAAAATAAAACAAAAACTGGAGGAAGAAACCTATGAAGAAAAGGGACAAGTAGAATGAGTTTCGGTAAAAAATAAAGGAAGACAATTATGAATAATAGCGGATGTGTGTGCTAGTTAGTGACGGACCAAAAGTAAATGTATACATGCTATCAATTCACTCTTCTTACCTCTTTTGTTGCTATAGTCCGCTCTTACCATCCCGTAATCATTGTGGCTAGAATTACATATTCTAGTTAGGGCTACAAATCCATCGTTAAAGACAATCCCAGTCGTATTTTGAAGCGATATTTTATTAAAGGTCACAGAAGAATTATTGAAATTTTCCAATAAACTGCTGGGCGTTCTTTGTCCCTAACGAATTTTAAAATTGCCGAGTATAATTTTCGTTTCCAGTAACGTAACTGAAATAAGCATTTATAAAACAAGAAAAATAATCAAGTTTATCAATATTTCCAAAGGGATTGTTTGATAAAGTGAACATATGAACTAATGAATGAGAAACATGGGTAGCCGTGTTGGATCTTTGCAAATCGAAATGTGAATACTAGTTTCCAGTGAACAGGTAGTTATTAGTAAGTGAAGAAGCCCGTATGGCGCAGCAGTTTTGATTTCGTTATATTGTCGCTAAGTCAATTTAGCATACTTGAGAATTCTCAAGTACTGGATGCTTGCAAGGTAACTATATAGCCGTAATGAGCAATTTTTTGTGGCGTATTTATCGTCACATTTCTCGGTTATCTAAACTTGTTGACGCTTTTTCTTTAAACCTCTTCCTCATTTTTTTCTATTTTGTCCTTCTTGAGCTCCCTACATAGAATTGGGCAGCTACTGTTGTCGGCTCTCTTATGAGAAGTGTGAGCTATACAAGAGTGTTCAAAAAGTACCCGACTTTATTCTTTTTTTTTCTTGAAGCATGGGTGTTGTCATTCGGCAGGAAGGTATAGGGGGCTATCATGCGCATCCGTTATTTTTTTCCTGCCCACAAATTACGCCAGTCACTGGCAGCCATTGTTGAGTGAAGTGAGCTTCCCTTGGGGTTTTATTCACTACGAAAGAACGAAAAGAATTGAGCAGTGGTGTTGCATCAAATTTTGCCAGAAACTAGGTGGTACCCAATTGGAAAACATTCGGACGATTCAACATGCGCTCCATGATGACCAGGAAATCAAGCTGCAGTCGGCACAGTGGAGACATTTATCATCCCCGAGACCTAAAGAAAGGCAAGGATGCAGTGATGTCATAGTCAAGTTGGCCGTTCTCTTGCACTGCCACGGGGTTGTGCATCACGAGTTTGCCCGACAAGGTCAAACCATTACCAAAGTGAACTACCTCAAGGTCATCCGTCGCCTTCGTCATGTTGTTGGACGCAAACGACCGGAGCTGTGTACAACCACAACAGAAACTTGGCAGCTCTATCATGACAACAGACATTCTTCGCATCTGATTCAGACATTCTTGGTCAAACACGACATTCCTCTGGTTCTCCAGGCTCCCTCTGAATCCGACATGACTATTTACGATTTTTGGCTGTTTACCCAATCTGGAAATTCCGCTGAAAGTCGGCCGATTAAGTCGCAAGAAGATATTGTACGTAAATTGACAACCCAGCTGTACCTAATTCCCAAAGAGGCCTTCCTGAAATGCTTCCAACAGTGGCAGGACCGCTGGGAGACATGTTTGGAGTCCAAAGAAAAGTACTTTGAAGGGATTATGGTTTCAAACCTCCAGATGAATAACTGTATTTTTCCTCATACTTTGTTAACATACCTCGTAGCGCTACCTACAATCTATTTTTTGTAGGTTCGGCTCAAATATGCTTGAGATAAAGATATTGCTAACCTTACATTAATGAACTTTTAGTGGTACAGAACTCGAGGATTCGACTTACTAATCAAAAGAAATTCAGATTGTCTAATTAAAATAAAACATTGTGGTGCCAGACTCAAAGTATTGGAGAAGATTTGTTCGCACAAAATCTCCAACGTGGGTTAGTGCTCATGTTCTTAAAAGCTGATTCTAGCGTATAAATTATACAGCTAAATGGATAATGAGTGAACAACTATGTGTGAAAATAGTATGTCTCGAGGTGCGGATCTTGGTGGTAGTAACAAACGTCTTATCATTGAATGGTCGTTGCAATCTGCTAAGATTCAGCCACATAGAGATGTATTACTAACAAGGCTATCATCCTCTCCGTCATCCTTTCACTCGGCTGATCGTAAATTGACGGACTCGTCTTCGCTTCCCGTGTCATGTCATCGATTCTCTACCGGATGGTCAGGGCAGGGCGAAACGATAAAGAACAAATAATGACCAGAACAATTTATCGGTGGACAATGAGACTCACGAGGACAAGACAGAAACATTGATTGTGGCATAGGGGTTACACCCTTCATTATTTTCTTCATTTAACCCGCTTCAGATGTACACTGCACTAAAGCTAGGAAATCGTTCTTTAATAGCTTTACATCTCCGACTTTGTTCATTCCCACCTGACAAGCGACTGCAAGAACAAAGTAACCAGAGAATAGAACCGATATCTGTTGTATTCGTCACATTTGTAATTAAAGCATGTTCGACCTGGTCGAGACCTGGGTTCTAGTCTGAGTGATAACTTATCAGCGGTTGCTAATTCGATACCGGAATTTGCTCACCAGCCTACTCTTTCAAGTATTAACTGGGCAATGGGAGTACGGAAATACCAATTACAATGACGTCCTTTAACAGAGAATCGACAAGATAAGAATAAAGACAAATAAACAATTTAATATTGTTACAGACAAGTCAGTCCGAAAGTGAAAAAGAAAAATAACAGTGGCATGCTTGAGTCATACGTTCTGTTTGCACCGCTAGACTGTCGGAGTCGTTATCCATTGTGAAAGTAGTGATAATTCTTAACCAGAAGCTGTTTTTATGAGTTTCTGGATCTAAATAGTTTGCCATATTTGTCAGTCTTGTTTGAGGAAATAATTGGATCGCTTTAGCTGAGAATTAACGCGATCGCCTATAAAGAAACCGAATAACTAAAACGCGGCAAGGAAGGTAGTTCAAATCCAATATGTTTCAAGCAATCCCTGGTCTCATTGGAGGTGCAATCTGCGCATAGTCCTGTCGGAGACGAACGATAAACTACCGTGTCACATTGAGCACGTAAAAGGTCTCTTGGCATTTGAAATCGATAACAGCAATCAGTTAGCAGCTTTCAGGGAAAACACGATACAGATAAAGAAAATCATATATTGACCAACATGAATGACAAAAAAGGATAGCGGCACCTCTATGATGGAATGAAACAAAAGACAAATATTCTACTTGTCTGCACACTTGATTGCAAGTATCAAAGACATTTGCTCTTACACATGGGCAGAAGGGGGGAATGGTGACTAAGTGAAGTGTGAGAATAATTTCAACTACCTGATCCCCCAAGGCATGGTAATTGAAACACTTTGTATGGAACTAACCAACAACTAACTCGTACATACATCATGACATGGCATTGGGCGGAAGATCAAAAGCCTGAGTTATGTTGAAGCCGTTATAACAACAAATTATATCAAATAGCCAATGACTGAAATGGATGAGGCCATGAGAACTTTAAAGAAAAATAAATTGCCCGGAAAAGATGGCGTAACAAACGAAATGCTGATGGGGTTGGGCCAAACAGGAAAGAGGAAGTTACTATCAGTCCTGAACCATAGCTGCAAAAGGGGAATTGTACCACAGGCATGGAAAGAGGCTGTACTTATACCAGTACCAAAGAAGGAAAAAGATAGAACAGATCCAAATGGATACAGGCCCATCAGTCTACTGAGCTGGGTAGGCAAACTGATGGAGCGTATGCAAAAAACCAGACTTATGTAGCACCTGGAAGAAAAACACATACTAATTCCACAGCTAGCAGGATTTAGACAACACAGATCCACTGAGGACCAGATCACTCTCATAGCACAGGAAATAGAGGATGCTTACCAAGAGAAAAAACATACAGTAGCGGTCTGGGTGGATCAAGAGAAGGCATTTGACAAGGTGTGGACAGAGGGACTAAAAGTCAAGCTACGAAGAAATGAAGTATGTGGGAAAATGTACAGATGGATCAGCCACTACCTCGAAAACAGAACAGCCAGAGTTCAAGTACAAGGGCAGATGAGCAAGAAGGCGACACTAGAGCAAGGAGTACTTCAAATAGGGAAGGGGGGGAGGGGGGTACTGCCACCCACACTTTTCCTGGTGTATATAAACAACATCACAGAGAATATACCAAGAAGAATCGACATTTCCTTGTTTGCAGACGATCTGGCTTTGTAGACCTCTGAAAAAAATCTCACCGTAGCAAGCAATCGGATGCAGCAGGCCCTAACATGGTTGGAGGAGTGGACGAACTCATGGCTGGTCAAAATAAACAAGGAAAAAACAACATGTACGATATTCTCGCTTTCAAATAAACCCCAGAACACCAAAATCAGTCTTAACGGCAAACGACAACCCAAACTACTTGGGAGTCACATTTGATCGACGCATGACATGGAAAAGTCAGATCGAGAGAAACCGAATGAGAGCCAGAGATAAATGGCAATCATGAGGAAACGTGCTGGCACAAGCTGGGGAGCAGACGAAAGAATACTAAAGAAACTGTACACTTGAAGAGTGAGACCAGTTCTCGAGTATGGCATTGCGGCATGGACAACAGCAGCAAAGGCGAACTTTGACAAAATTAGCAAACTCCAAAACAAAGCCATGAGAGTTATAACAGTAGGCATGAAGTCAACGCCAATTGTAGAACTGGAAAAGATTACAAATCTGCAGTCCATGACCAACAGAAGAGACTGCAGAGCCCACCAGAAAGAAGAGAAACTCAGAAGACTGACAGACCATCCAATGCATCGTAGACTAAATAGATTTTAAAATGGGAAACTAAAGCAGAGAAACTTTGCAGAAATAGCCGAAGCAAAGATGAGCGAAGACCCTATGAATACCGTAATAACACCAAAGCCTATCCCTACTGTACGCAAACCTACCTGGAAGCAGAATATCATTCCGGAGGTGTTAAAAAATATACCAGGTATTGGAAAAAAGAACAGGCCAGACTGAAAAAGAAAGAAGAGACATAAACCTGAGGTCCATAACGGAAAACTACCCAAGCATGGAATGGCCCCATGCATACACCGACGGTTCTGTTACAAACACAGAATGGAGAGGCAGGGGTATTCCTGAGCCTACCAAACGGTAGAAAAATAACGCTGTCAGTGGCAACTGGAAAATTCTCAAGGAATTTCAGAGCGGAGGCAGACGCACTGAGGGCTGCGGTAGAAGCAATGTTGACAGGCGAAAGCAAGGAAAGCCAGATAGTCCTGTTTACGGATCCCTTGGCCGTACACAGCACTAAAAATCCAGAAAAATACTGAACTTAATGATTTAAGAGCAGTACTCTGTCAACTATGCCAGCAGTCCGCACGAAAAAGAGTAGTGGTACAGTGGGTTCCATCACAATGTAACATCCAAGGCAACGAGGAGGCAGACAGACTGGCAAAAGAAGGTGCAAGACTACCAGAACCAGATCCTAGTGTGACATACGAAGAGTCAAAACGGCTTATTAGAGCTAGATACACGACCAAATGGGAAACTGGCTACACAAAAAATGATGCCTATTACCAGTTGAACAGAAGAGAGCAGGTCGTGGTCTTCAGACTTCGCACATGCCACAACAGACTGAGGTACCACCTATTCAATAAATTGAAGATAGGTGGCACTGACAAATGCACTTGTGGAACCGGGAAAATGACCGCTGAACATCTGCTGCAAAATTGCCCGACCAACGAGGACCAGAGAAAGCACATGTGGCCATCACCAGTGGCAACACTAGACAAGCTCTATGGCAGTGTCGACAACCTCGGAATGACCTCTGCTTTCTTCGAAAAAATACAGGTTCACGTTTGACAGCGTACGAAGAAGAAGAAGAAGAAGAAGAAGAAGAAGAAGAAGAAGATATCAAATAGCGGGATCAATATGCCGATCATCGCATGAGCTGCAGTGGTCAGCGACCCATAGCTGACTGCTAGCGTCAGGGCCAGCGAACTAGAGCTACCAAGACCCTTCTACACCTCCACGCAGTGATCCTGGATAACAGGCTGCAGCTGGACAAACTGGCTAAGGAGAAGGGATCGAAGAGGGAATGCTAACACGGTACTCAAAAAATGCTTGCTGAAGTCGGATGTATTTGACCGAAAGGTGAAAATATCGCAGTCAAGCTGTAAACTACGACACAATGCATTCCGTTCTCTGAACGACATTCTGCTACTTAAGTCCTCTCAGGGTTTGGTAGTGGGAGATTGAGAACGAACAAAGCCAAGCCAAGCCAAATCAAATAGCTTTTCAAAAGCAGTACTAGATAAAAGATAAGAACGCCAAGAAGTGCTAATGAGGTACACATGGTACAGACAACGGTTGTCCCAAAACAAACACTGTCGTTGACGATGAAGTGTTAGAAACTTAATTATATT
Source organism: Ariolimax columbianus (assembly GCA_036924085.1). Classification (NCBI taxonomy): domain Eukaryota; kingdom Metazoa; phylum Mollusca; class Gastropoda; order Stylommatophora; family Arionidae; genus Ariolimax; species Ariolimax columbianus. The sequence goes on from JAVGWX010000007.1 coordinate 16,549,256, forward strand.
TGGTCTTAGCTTTTTATGAGGGAGTGTGATCATTTACTTCTCATTGGTGTCTTGTGTCCTTAATAGCAAATCAGATATCAATCTACTGCTGGGTAAACTGGATCATGTTTTATAATCATGTTTTGAATATATAATAAGTATCTTATGGCTAAGGAATGGGGTTAATGTGGAGGTCAAGAATCGGTCCAGTATTCCCAGCTGTATATGGGAAGCCAAGACTGTAAAGACATATATTACTGCCGAGCCCATCTCATTAAAGTGGGTTATCAACCAAAAAAGTTTTTACAACTTCATTCAGAACGTCAGTCTCTGTAATGGGACTACTTGCACACTTATTTCTTTTTTAAACCATTCTTTGCCTTGTTTAAAATCGTTGTTTGGTCAACACAGACGACAGGAGAGACATACGGCAGAGAAACAAAGGCATCATGCTCTTACAGAAACTACTATTCTTCAGCTTACCTAAGGTGGAAAGACAACCAAGGCTACTCCAGGGTAGGAATGTGTCATGCAAGTCTGATGAGGAAAATATATGTGATTGTTTCTGAGACATTTTGTTTGTAGACTTGAGATGCTCGAGAAACACTGCTGTCTTATAAGTCAAGGATGTGGGATTATTTGATGGATAAACACAAGATTACAAGTTCACCGGCTCAAGATATCCTATATACCGAAATGTCCATGAGCACCTTCAGACCCCTGAATGTCCTACAAGAATGATTAGCCCACAAAGACAATACGGAGCGATGGGAAGCAATATGGGTTTAAATCCACACCAGGAAAAGACTGTGAACTTCGCCCTGACGACAGGATACGAAATACTAGCTCGGCGAAATATTTGAAGGTAGAATATGACGAAGAAGAAGAAGAGGAAGAAGAAGAAGAAAAGTAGAAAAAAAAACTAAGTAGAAGAAGCTTCCCTTCTTCCATTAAACTTTCGAAAACCAAATTGTTCTTCTGAAACTTCCCTCTTTATTTTACCTCTTTTTCTCTCTTGTATGATCTTGAGTAGTATTTTAATTGTGTGACTCGTTAAACTTATTGTTCTGAAGACTGAATATTCTGTCGCATGAGGTTTTATCCGGTGTGTTATACACGTAGATGTTTTCAGGTCTGTTGGTATGCATCCAGTATTGTATATGTCATTACATAGATCAACAATTATATATATACCAAATTCCTGAATGGCCTCTATCGTTTCTATGTTTATAGGGTCTGGCCCTGTTTCATTCCCTTTTCTTTTAGTTTTTATCATATTTACTAACCCTGATATTAGGATGAATTATCATATGTTGATGGTTTAGTTAAAGATCTGCCTTGAAATATTTTCTTGTATATTCCGCTCATCTGTTTCATATGCCATTCTCATCCATCAAAATGACACCATTCTTATCTAGAATGCATCCGCCACTCTGGGTCACCTGTGTCTTGTTTGTTGTTTTCTTTATTTCTATATGCATTTCTCTGGTAATGTGTTTTATTTCCATGTCTTCAAATATCTTGCAACTTCAATTACCACTGTTCTTTGCCCACATGATACACAGATGGTGCAGAACTTCCTCTCTCTTCTTCCCTCACTCTGCTTCATTTGACTCTGTCCTACAGTCACACTCTTGCACAACTTTCACACGCGCCCTCATGGTGAGGCCCTTCCATTGCACTTTGGTTGGGCTAGCTTCTAAGGGCGCACAAACCTAGCATAGGTACATACAGACGCACACATTCATCCAAGCACTGGTTTATGCGTCCTGATATCGCCCAATGGACTACGGTCTGGGGTGGAAAATGGCGCGCCTCCGCCAGTAGAAACTAGTGAGGCAAACATCTAAGCAACAACAACAACATTCTTTGGCCAGCCTGCACATTGTACGTATCTTTTTGTGTAATGATGAAAATACAGGAGTGCTTTTAGCCTTCTTTCTATCTGCCATTTTTAGTCAAGATGTCATCTGTCCTCCATTCTTGCTTTTTCCAAAGTTTGTTATCTGGTAACGATTTATTTGCTGCTTGTATACTCTTTTTTTATACGTTCCCATAAGTTTTTATTCTCCTCACTGTGTTTCCTTCCTTGTCTTCTAATTGTACTGCTACCTGGTATATTTGCCGTATATCTGGTTGTTTTAGCGTTGACCTGTCTTTATTAAGTGTTTGTGCCTAAACTCTCTGTGATTTTGTGCTTTAAATCCACTTTCATACAAACTGGATTGTGGTCTAAATTGATGTCTTCTCCTGTGAATGTCCTGATATCTGAACATAATACAATTAATTTGATTTTTTTGTACTATTACCTGGTCGTATATACTTTTCTAATATGGTGTTAAAAAAGTGTTATGAATACTAAGTTTGTTTTCCTCGCAGAATTGTATCAGTCTTTCTCCTCTTTCATTCTTTGTTCCAATTCCATATCTTGCAACGATATTTTTTTTAAATTTCCTATTTCCAACCTTAGCATTTATGTCGCCCATAGTAAAGATAAAAGTAAAGGTAAAGGATAAAAGTCCATCGTATACGATGATGGCATAATTAAGTTTGCTAGCGCTATTTTTAGTAAGGATATATTGTGCTACTCTTTATCCTCACTCTCTCGTCTCGAGCCGCCCGACCCCAGTGGCAAGTCAAGGACAATGCGACTAGGGGGCGAATACGAAATACAGTTGACTCCGCATCATAAAACCCGTGAAAAAGAAGGCGGAGTCAGGAGTCGAACCCACACCATCTAGTCACGAGGCCGACGGCTTAACCACTTCGCCACGGAATCCCCATAACAATTACTATATCTGGTGAATCCACTGTGTTAAGTAACTACTTCGTGTCTTCATAATATTCATCTAATTGTTGCTCGCTGTAATCTGAGGTTAGTACATACGTTTGTCAAATGGACAAATTAAATGGGCTGGCTCTGATGTTCTGTATCATCATTCGATCCTTGTGTGTCCAGTAGCCACAAATGTATTTTTCTAATTCTTTCTTTAATAATACACCAACACCTCTTGTATGATGTATGCCTCCTGAATGTATGCAAATGTATATATCTTTCTGTGTGTACCCAGTGTATTTCCATCTTGTTTCTGCCACACCCAATATATCTATATTCATGGCAGCTGCCTCTGTTATCAAGTTGTCCAGTTTTACGGCTTGGTGAAGTGTACGGACATTCCACGTTTCAATTTTTAGTCCTCTCATACGGGTATTCAGATTTTGTGAGACCTGTGCTTCCATTTTTAGCAACGGGTTATACGTGGTGAGGTCCATAGCTCTTCCCCGGTTGCCGCCGCCTTCCACTTAAGAATCCTGGATGCGCATCTTGTGTGCCACACACTTTGTAGTATCACTCCTTGAGCCGTTGACTTTAACAGGTTCTTCCCCCTCTCTGGCTGTTTCATACTTTGTATTCAGGGATAAACATTCCATCTAGTAGAACAAGGAAATGGTATGTGTAGCTTCAACAAAGCACGTTCCAATCCACTGAAATGGTAAATCTAGTTCAATCAGGAAATTCTTCTACGATAATGTGTACTTCAAGAAACGCGTCACAAAATACGTCATTACAACAGTTCACCAAATTTAATGAGAACACCGTATGAAGAAAATCAAACGTCCTTGAAGCGAATTCCATGAAAAAACTTCAAGAAATAGGGAAATGGTATATGTGCTACAAATACGCTCATATTTCTTCATTCTTGTACATTGATTTCTGCTAAGAAAACATCCTAAAGGGAGAGCAATAGTAGATTCAACTGACCATCCGCAATCTTGGTGGTTATATGAGAGATAAACTGAATAATGATGTGAGAGGTTTGAGTAGGCAGACTTCCATATTGATTAGGGACATATACGTGATTTTGTTAGGGATAAAGAGTTTGGTGATGAGAGAAGCCAGAAGCTCTCGGTCAATTTTGCGAGTGGCAAAGACGCTCTTATTTGAAGTATAAAGTGTACAATAACGAGTGACACCTCCAACAAAAACGATATTTATAATGTACATAAGTATGTCTTTTTGAGGGATAAGCTGTATGGGAACGTTAGAAGCCTGGGGTAGACCATGATTTGAATTATGGAAGTATGTGTGGTTATTTGAGGGACGTACAGTATGGCTTTGAATGAAGGCTGAGAAGACATCCATTTACGTGAAAGAAATGTAATTATTTGAGGGATGGGGAGTATGGCGATCAGAGAAGTGTGAGCCAGTCAACCCTTTACGTGAAAGAAATGTAATTATTTGAGGGATGGGGAGTACGGCGATCAGAGAAGTGTGAGCCAGTCAACCATTTACGTGAAAGAAATGTAATTATTTGAGGGATGGGGAGTATGGCGATCAGAGAAGTGTGAGCCAGTCAACCATTTACGTGAAAGAAAGATATCTAATTATTTGAGGGATAAAGCTTATGACTATAAGAGACGTCTGAGGTAGTTCGTTATTTCTTTTAGACTAATATATGTAATTATATTAGCGATTCATTTGTAGGACGATGAACGAATTGCGATTTCGATGGAAAATTGGACGATGTTTTAAGATCGTTCAGTTATAGTAATCAACAACTTTTCTGTTATGCATGGGGACATGTGTATAAAAAAAAGTGGACGACAAGTTACAAATAGTTAACGGAACAATGCACTCGTAATAATCCCCCGCTGCTGAGCATAATGAAATGTCCGTTTCGTATTGTTTTATAGTTGCCATTTTTCACATTGATGGCTGTTATCATTCAGTGATAGTATTAACAAATCAGCCTATTGTCAAATGATCGTTTCTTTCGTGTTTTTTTTTCTTTCTTGATTGACTACCAGCTGAAGGCTTTATGTTGTTCCTGCCTGGTTCGACATACTATAGTTACTCATTTTCTGACAGCTACTGAATGTGTTTCTGTTAATTTCTTCATGCCTCATATATTTATGTTAAGTTTTTTTAACGTTTTATTAATATCTACCGTTAATACTCGTCTAGAAAGAGTGTTACCGTTACCAGAATGGGGAAGAAATAATAGTAACACTGTAACACCAAGACAAAGAAGGAACCTTATGATCCATGATTAAAAATGGCAAGTGTCTCATTGAGGGAAATGACGTACTGGCAAGATGGACAGAGTACTGTTCTGAGCTATATAACTAGGAAGGGCGAAACAAACCTGAGAAAACATTCGCCCCAAGACCAACAAATATAGAGGATAACCAACTGATAACGAAGGAAAAGGTAAATGCAGCGGTAAAGACATTGAGAAGAGGGAAGGCGGCCGGCGTGGACAATATACCAGCAGAGCTCTTACAAGCAGGTGGAGAGGTAGTGGTGGAAGGCCTGACACACATCTGTAACAAAATATGGGCGACAGGAAACTGGCCGGACTTGTGAACGAAATCAATAGTTTAACCGTTACATAAGTCTGGAAACCTAAAGCTATGCCAAAATTACAGAACAATAAGCCTCATTAGCCATCCTAGCAAGGTCATGCTTAGATTAATCCTAGGCCGATTGAAACCCCAAGCAGAGAACATTATTGCCGAGGAGCAAGCAGGGTTCAGACAGGGAAGAAGCACTACAGAACAGATATTTAATTTAAGGCTGCTAAGCGAGAAATATCTAGAACAGCAGCAAACACTGTGTTTGTGGATTTTTAAGAAGGCGTTTGATAGGGTATGGCATAAAGCGCTTTGGGCAACCATGAGGATGTATAATGTCAACGGAAATATTATAACGGTCCTTGAACACCTATATAACAAGGCGTCTAGCGCAGTTCTTGTGAATGGGAGGCGAGGAGACTGGTTTCGTACATCAGTTGGTGTGAGACATGGGTGTACACTCTCTCCAACTCTTTTCAAAATATTCCTTGAAGGAATTATAAGTGAGGCACTTGGAGGTCACGTTGGTACTGTCAAGATAGGGGGCCGAACGATTACCAACCTTCGTTTTGCAGAGGATATCGACGGGTTGGCAGGTTCAGAAGCAGAACTCCAGGAATGGGTCAGAAGGCTCGATGAAACAGCTCTTGACTATGGTATGGAGATAAACGCTGGAAAGACACAATTAATGACCAACAACGCTACGGGCTTCAACAACAAGATAAAAGCTAACGGTCAGGAACTCGAAGTGGTTGACCGTTTTAAATATCTTTGGTCGATTGTCAGTGATGAAGGATCAAAATGTGAAGTGTTGGCCAGAATAGCACAGACAATAGCGGCGCTTGCACGGCTTAACAAAATATTGCAAGATAAACGATAAGCACTAAGCACGAAAATCAGATTAATGCGTACACTGGTCCTGTCAATATTCCTATATGCTTGTGAGACATGGACAGTTACAGCTGACCTTCAACGAAGGATACAGGCCTTGGAGATGAGATGTTTCCGAAAACTTTTAAACAACACGTACAAAGATCGAGTTACAAACGAGGAAATATGAGATAGAAATACAACAGCAATAGGGCCTTTCGAAGATCTCTTGGCAACTGTCAAAAGAAGGAAACTCACTTGGTACTGTCACATATCCAGATCAAATGGTCTTGCAAACACAATCCTCCACCGGAAGGTGCATGGCAGACGACGAAGAGAGTGGCCCAAGAAGAGATGGGAGGACAACATAAACGAATGAACCAGTTTCCGACCAGAAGAGTCACAGGCAGCGGCATATGACAGAGAGGGATGGCGTAGAGTTGTGAGGATGTCTTAATGTTTGCCCCAACGACCTCACCGGTTACGGGAGGACCTGACCTGACCTAACCTGAAACATGCAGAGCGTGTTGTTAAAGGCGATTAAGGAAGTTTAGGCATTGGGCTGGATACTTCATTTTATCGAAATTGTAAGCGAAAATGACTTAACAAACATGGACAAGTCAACTAGTATGAAACATGCAACGCAATCATTCAAGACATAAGAAGATCCTTTATCAAGACGGTTAATTAATAAAATGACCAAGAGAAAGTCGATCAAAATAGTGTTGATCTATGTATATCACCAATGCAGAGAATGTCGATAACAGCAAAGTCGATCTATTTATTTCTACGATACAGAGGAAGTCGATAAAATTAAAGTTGATTATTTATTTCTACGATACAGAGGAAGTCGATAAATTAAAGTTGATCTATTCTTGTATACTATGCAAAGGAAGTAGATATAATTAAAATTGATCTATGTTTGTATACTATGCAAAGGAAATAGATCAAATTAAAGTTGATCTATTTATTTCTACGATCCCGAGGAAGTCGATAAAATTAAAGTTGATCTATTTATTTCTACGATACAGAGAAAGTCGATCAAAATAAAGTTGATCTATTTATTTCTACGATACAGAGGAAGTCGATAAAATTAAAGTTGATTATTCATTTCTACGATTCAGAGATGGTCGATAAATTAAAGTTGATCTATCCTTGTATAATATGCAAAGGAAGTAGATAAAATTAAAATTGATCTATGTTTGTATACTATACAAAGGAAGTAGATAAAATTAAAGTTGATTATTTATTTCTACGATCTAGAGGAAGCCGCAACGATTCAGCAGCGTTGACTTTCATGTTTTCTTCTCTCTAGAAGATAAGGATAAGGAAAACAGAGAAACCATGGACAAAGCTGGAGCAGATGACCCAGGCCTGGTAGATATTGCGTGTATTTGTTGAAGACTTTTTCCCCACAGAGAGCTAGAAGGTGTTGATTAATTAAATAAAATCACTCTACCAATATTCGGCCAGGAGTTGGTTGACTCCACGAGAGGATTTGATTGACAGCATGGTCGTCTCAAACCCAAAACCATCGATACACTGAAAGGGGCATGAAGAAAGAAGCTTGAGACAAGACTTTCGAGTTAATGAGCAAAGTAAACGTAACTATTTGTGAGAACGATGAAGAAGAAAAAACAAAGTTTATCGAAGGCAAAGAGCCAAGGAAACAAAAGCTAATCCTAACTGTGGTTACTGCATTTCGTGATAAACGGAAGCATTTAAGACGTACAAGAAATCAGTCCTATAGTAGACAGTCATACATTCAGCCTATAGTAGCTGTCATTGTTTTTGTTGCTATTTTTTTGGCGATCGCCTTTTTTCTTTATTATCCAAGACGGCGTGTTTGGCGGTACGACCGCTCGTCTAGTCGACCCAGGTGTAAATGAATACATAACTTGTAAAAGGTGAATACAGCAAGGAAGGAAACTGGCCACTCCACCTTACATAGGCTGCGGCTTAGTACATAAAGAGCTATCTTCATCCCCGACGGCAAGTGTTGCCAAGAGACTAGAATATACCTTTACTCTTACACTTTGGGTTATGCCATTACGCTGTCTGCAATTGCTTCTGATACTTGCCCTAGCATCTAAATGTGGTGACTTGGTCTTCCCTGGAGCCATTTGCGATCCAAAAAAAATCACGCTTCAAATTAGAATTGCACCTAGATCGCTCGTTTAAGCAGCTCGTGCATTTGCAACTGTCCTACCGCAGCACCTTGATAGAAACTGTTCAAATAAATTGATACTTTCATACATTCACGACAGCAGTACCTGCTTTGTTGTCACCTATACTTTGACCTCTGCTCCAAAACACCTAAGGAACTTCTGAACGGTTAAATGTAACATCGACCACCCCTACCCCATCCCCCCCAAATTGATGGACGGAATCTGGACTTTCCAAAACAATATCCTCTTTTTAATTAAACACATTAAATGGTTCTTCAACATCCTGTGGTTGTTATACTACTTGTGTGTGACCAGCATCGAGTTCTCTTTGTCATGTGACTTGTGTCACGAGAGACGTGGACACACACACAAAAACCTGGACTTTAGAGGTGAGGACACTTTCACATCCTGGCTGATCCCACGGGTCGAGAACGGTTATACCAACACCTTAAACAAGATTTAACTTTTATTTGCTTTGAAATTCAATCAGAATCAGACATTTCAAGAGGCTTTTTTAATCGTTTACCACTTGGAAAGTCCATGTATTTTAAATTGCTCCTTTTCAGATTAAACGATAGCCCATGATTGATGACAACAGGTAAAAACAGCTACTACCCTTAGCGGCGTGCTCAGTGGGGTCGTTGTTCACTGTACGTGCTATATTCCATATCAAACAGGATTAATAGCAACATTTAGCACTGTCATCTCTCCTGTAATGAGTACGACAGCACGTGCAGGATGTGACAGCGCTACAGAGTCTGATGGGAGAGTTATTCACCTTGGCAGCATTTGCTTGGTTTTTGTTTCCCCCATCCCATTCAAAACGCGTTTCCTTGGTAACCGCTAACTTCTTTTTGTGTCAGCCTATTGGACATATAATTTAGCGTTACGGGGCTTTGCGCCTAATGTGCGTGGTTATTTTCCTGTAGCGTGTCTGACATTAGCGGATAGTCGAGTTGTTTGAATACTTATCTTCTAGCCAAGGACTATTCAAAACCTTGGTAAGATATAAGTCATTTTTGAATCGGTGGGGAGAGGGAAGTGGTTGTAAAATAAAACTTGACATACACACTGATTGGCTACTGCATTTTATTCTTCAGCCCTGTACGCCTGATACATTGTTTAAAAATATCGAGGTTCGCTGTAGTCAAGAGGTTAAGGTACCCTCCTCTAATAGTGATGAACGGAAACGGTGGGGGATCGAATCCCGCACATTTCAACCCCTGGTCTCACGGAAGGTAAGACCAGAGTGTCTACATCCCGAGTTACCTCCAGTAGTCTCGACCAATAGTCTTACTACTGATCCAAGGTAACTCGGGACAAGAGTGAGATTGATGACCAGCGCATTTACTCCCCCACTATAATCCTCATAGAGCGCACATCACATTATTAAGACAAGAGTGAGATTGATGACAGCGCATTTACTCCCTCACTATAATCCTCATACAGCGCACATCACATTATTAAAACAAGAGTGAGATTGATGACAGCGCATTTACTCCCTCACTATAATCCTCATACAGCGCACATCACATTATTAAGACAAGAGTGAGATTGATGACAGCGCATTTACTCCCTCACTATAATCCTCATACAGCGCACATCACATTATTAAGACAAAACCGTCTGATATTGTGGCCATCATTGCTTCTCGATTTCTTGTTAAGTTCGACGTTGATAATGATGAACCTTCAGAACTTGCACACCTGCTGTAATCATCACAAACCGTTCAGTAGACGTTCTTGACGTCATCTGTAGAACCGTCTCTAAATGACCAATTAAGCTTTATTCAAAATACCTTTACCAATTTTGTGGACATTAATTTGTCTGCGTACCCTTCTGTTCATAATTTCCATGATAACCAGAAAATTGAAATACTTTGGCATCGTCAAAATAAACAACAGTCCTGAGAAAACTGTAATGGAACGTATGGTGCCGGGCAATAGAGGTAGAGGAAGATCAAGCAGACCATGACATCAAGAAGTCGAGAAATGCGTGTGATGACACTGGAGAAGGCGGGAGATTTGGAATAATACTGAGTTTCTTTCAGACGGACTGTCATGCGAGCGACGTTCTGCAAAGGACATATTATTTGGTAATTTTTTGTATTATACAAATTTGAGATACTAGGTTAGCCTTCTCTCTGCGATATCTTCTCCTACAACAATATCAAGCCATTTGTGCAGACTAAAATCGTTATGCATGGAACAGTCTGCAGATTTTAAAAGCAAGCTTTAGTAACAATATCTTCTGCATGATTCGGAAATATAGAGGAGAATAATTCATTCTGTTGAGAATAGGATTATCAAATTAAACAAAACAAATATGATTAAACAATCAGGGGTTCTATTTTCTGCTCCTGCACGATTAGCCATATTCTTCTTCTTCTGCGTACACAGTCAGACAGTAACCATTATTTTCTCGAAAAAAGCGGCGGTCATCCTGAGACTCTCGCCACTACCATAGAGCTTGTCTTGCAGTTCCACTGGCAATGGCCACATCTGCTCTCTCTGATCCTCGTATGTCAGGCAGTTCTGCAACAGATGTTCAGTGGTCATTTTACCAGTACCGCACGGGCATTCGTCGGTACACCCTATCTTCAATTTGTTGAATAGGTGGTACCTCAGTCTGTTGTGGCCAGTGCGAAGTCTGAAGACAACGACCTGCTCTCTTCGGTTCAACTGGTAATAGGCATCGTTTTTGGTGTAACCAGTGTGTTCGGTTTCCCATTTGGTCATGTATCTGGCTTTGATAAGCCGTTTTGACTCTTCGTACGTCATACTGGTATCTGTTTGTGGTAACCTTGCACCTTCTTTTGCCAGTCTGTCTGCCTCCTCGTTGCCTTGGATGTTGCAGTGTGACGGAACCCACTGTACCACTACCCTTTTTGGTGCGGACTGCTGGCACAGTTTGCAGAGTGCTGCTCTTAAGTCATTAAGCTCAGTGTTTTTCTGGCTTTTTAGCGCTGTGACTACTTCGAGAGCATCTGTAAGCAGGACTATATGGCTCTCATTTTCACTGTGTGTTACCATTTCTTCCACTGCCGCCCTCAGTGCCTCTGCCTCTGCTCTGAAATTGCTTGTGTACTTACCAGTAGCGAATGACAGTGTTATTTTTCTGCCATTTGGTAGGTTCAGGAATGCTCCTGCCCCTCCGTTCTGTGTTGTGTTTGTTACAGAACCGTCGGTGTATGCATGGGTCCAGTCCATGCTTGGGTAGCTTTTCGTTATGAAGCTTAGAGTAGTGTCTCTCCTTTCTTTTTCACTCTGGCAGTTTTTGTTTGCAATACCTGGTATATTTTCTACCACCTCTGGAAATATATCCTGCCTCCAAGTAGGTTTTCGTACAGTAGTGATGGGTTTTGGTGTTGTTAGTGCGTTTATGGGATCTTCGTGCATCTTTGCTTTGGCTATTTCTGCAAAGTTTCTCCGCTTTAGTTTCCCATTTCCCAAATTGTTTAGTCTCTGGTACATTGGATGGTCCGTCAGTCTTCTGAGTTTCTCTGACTGCAGCTGGGCTCTGCAGTCTCTTCTATCGGTCATGGATTGCAATTTTGTAATCTTTTCAAGTTCTACAATTGGCGTTGACTTCATGCCACCTGTTATAATTCTCATGGCTTGGTTTTGAAGTTTGTTAACTTTATCGAAGTTCGCCTTCGCTGCGGTTGTCCATGCCGCAATGCCATACTCGAGAACTGGTCTCACTCTTCCAGTGTACAGTTTCTTTAGTATGCCTTCGTCTGCTCCCCAGCTTGTGCCAGCAAGTTTCCTCATGATCGCCATTCTTTCTCTGGCTTTCATTCGGTTTCTCTCAATCTGACTTTTCCATGTCATGCGCCGATCAAATGTGACTCCCAGATAGGTTGGGTTGTCGTTTGGCTGCAGGATTTTGCCATTCAGACTTAATTTGGTACTTTGGGGTTTTAATGAGAGCGAGAATATTGTGCACGTGGTTTTCTCCTCGTTTATTTTGACCAGCCATGAGTTCGCCCACTCTTCCAGCAATGTTAGGGCCGTCTGCATCCGATTTCTTGCTATGGTGAGATTCTTTTCAGAGGTCCACATAGCCAGATCGTCTGCAAACATTGAGCTATGGACTCTTCTTGGTATATTCTCTGTAATATCGTTTATATATACCAGGAAGAGTGTGGGTGACAGTACTCCCCCTTGGGGTACTCCCTGCTCGAGTGTCACCTTTTTGCTCATCTGCTCTTGTACTTGGACTCTGGCCGTTCTTTGTTTCAGGTAGTGGTTGATCCACTTGTACATCTTCCCACAGACATTACTTCTTCTTAGCTTGACTCTAAGTCCATCCTTCCAGACTTTGTCAAATGCCTTTTCCAGATCCACCCAAACAGCTACTGTGTGTTTCTGTACCTGGTAGGCATCTTCTATCTCCTGGGCTATGAGGATGACCTGGTCCTCAGTGGATCTGTGCTGTCTAAAGCCGGCTTGCTGTGGAATTAGTATTCGTTTTTCTTCCAGATGCCACATCAGTCTGGTGTTTATCATCCGTTCCATCAGCTTGCCGACACAGCTCAGTAGGCTAATGGGCCTGTATCCATTTGGATCTGTTTTGTCCTTCCCTGTTTTTGGTACTGGTACCAGTATTGCATCTTTCCATGCCTGGGGTACAATACCCCTTTTCCAGCTTTGGTTCAGGACTGATAGTAGTTTCTTCTTCGCTGTTTGGCCCAGCCCCATCAGCATTTCGTTTGTTATCCCGTCTTTTCCGGGAGATTTCCTTTTCTTTAGCGTTCTCATGGCCTCTTCCATTTCGCGCAATGTTAGTTTGGCCATCATGTGCTCTTCAGGAGCCGTATTTATGTTTTCGTGTCCCTTTAGCTCTTCGCTAATGTCTGTATGCTTGTCGGCAGGGACCTCGATGTGGTTTGCTCTGGCATAGTGATCGACAAAGGCGTTTGCGGCTTTCTTACCTGTGATCAAGTTCTCGCGCTGCTTGATAGTAATTTGTTTATTTGACGGGGTTTCGTCATTCATGGCTCTGACTAGCTTCCATAGCTTGTTCCCTTCTTTGTCTAGGTTCAGACTTTCCGTTTTATTTTTCCAACTTTCTCTTGCTGTTTGCTTGAGAGTGTGTTTGTACTTCGCCGCGGCGGCTTTGAGGGCGATGTTTGCCTCCATGGATTTTTCTCGTTCTGCCATGTTCCTAGCATTTGTTACTGCATCTTCCACTTTCTGTAACTCATCATTCCAGTAGGGCTTATAGTTTTTCCTAGCTCCTCTTGGGATGGTTTCAATGGCGGCTTGCAGTATTGCCTTGCTTAGGCTCTCCACCATGGGCTTCATTTTGGTGTTTCGTGTGTTGATGGTTTCACACAGCCCATCTGTCAGGATTGCAAATCTGTCCCAGTCAGCTCGTTTGTAATTCCAACGTGGGAGCGGTTTTGTTTCCTGTGGGCCTACTTCCATGTCAATGGTTAGCCTGATCGGCCCGTGGTCGCTACCTGCCAGTTGGTTTAACACCTGGTGGTCTATTTTATAGTGTATGTCTTGTGTGGCGAAGGCCAAATCTGGAGTCGAGGTGGTATGCCATGTTCTTGAATAGAAGCTAGGGCTATCCTCCGGCCTATTGATTAGGGAGAGATTTGCATCTATCTCCCAATCTTCCACTTCGTCACCTCTACTGTCTGTGTCAGAGTATCCCCATCTCTCTGAGTGGCTGTTGAAATCTCCAACTACTATGCAGTTGGAGTCTCTGACCTCCATACTCGAGAGCGATAGGTCTCTGTTTGGTGGTCCTTACAGATTGAAAATGCGGAGCTTCGTCTCTTAAGCCATTATGTCAACTCCTACAATTTCTGCTTGTCCGGTGTGATTGACAGGTACCGCGCTACTCGGTATGCAGTTTCTGGTCAGTATCAGGACCCCTCCTTTGTGGCCTTCTCTATCTAGACGGAAGGTCTGGTATCCTCTGATTGAGAATTTATGGTTATTGTTGAGGTGCGTTTCCTGGATACATGCCACGTCAATCTTACCTTCATGCAGGTGGTGTGTTAGGGAAAGTTTTTTGTTAATGACTCCCTCCGCATTCCACTGTAGTATTTTGAGGGTCTTGAGGTTTTGGCCAATAGACGTTTCCCCATAGCCATGTGCCTTGACTCCACGACACATGGGTGGGTGACCACCAGTAGTCAAGGGTGGGCCCCTTCGAGGCGTGAGGCCCGGCGCTATCGCTGCCTGGCGGGTCTCCTCAGGATGAGCGCCATACGTTTTTCGGTTAGGTTGTACTGCCATCATACTGTGATTTACGTTGCACTGTTTTGTTAGGCTTGCGGCCCCGTGCATCCGATTTCAACAGGCGTTTCTGTAGGGATGCCCTCCTTAGCCTTTGGCTGTCCCCAGCCTATCTGCAAGGCAGCAGTTGTTTACGATCAGAGTTTTCTCTCTTATGGAAGTTGTCTTACCAGACTATCGAGTCTTCACTACTCGTGTCTATAGGGTGCAATGATGATATGTGATGATATATGAGATGGACTGGTTTACCCGGAAGAGAGGCAGTCCAGTGTGTCTGTATCCCAGGATCGTCACGTCCTGCCAGAAACGTAGCATTTGCATGTGAGTGGGGTATCTCTTTTTCCCTTTATTTTCTTGGCTTCTATGCAGGGATGGTACGCCTAGCATTCCCCGCCACCTGGGAACATATTATTTGGTAATTTTTTGTATTATACAAATTTGAGATACTAGGTTAGCCTTCTCTCTGCGATATCTTCTCCTACAACAATATCAAGCCATTTGTGCAGACTAAAATCGTTATGCATGGAACAGTCTGCAGATTTTAAAAGCAAGCTTTAGTAACAATATCTTCTGCATGATTCGGAAATATAGAAGAGAATAATTCATTCTGTTGAGAATAGGATTATCAAATTAAACAAAACAAATATGAGTAAACAATCAGGGGTTCTATTTTCTGCTCCTGCACGATTAGCCATATGATATAGAAAACACACATATATATATATATATATATATATATATATATATATATATATATATATATATATATATATATTAGAGACACTGTCGATGACCTAATTAATCCCTACAATGTGTTACTCCATAGGGATCAAAATGCTGAGCAGTGCATGAGCTTCAGCGGTCAGGGAACCAAAGTTGACTGCTAGCTCCAGGGCCAGCGACCTAGAGCTGTCAAGACCCTTCTACACCTTCAGGCGCTGTTTCTGGGTGACAGGCTGCAGCACGGCAGACTAGCTAGGAGAAGGTATCGGAGAGAGAAGGCTAACCCAGTATCCAAAAATACTTGTTGAAGTCGGATGTGTCGGACCGAACGGTGCAAATAACCCAGTCAAGCTGTAAACTACGACACAACGCATTATATTCTCCGGACAACATCATGCTACTTGCAAAGCTATTTCCCATTGCACTTTGGTTGGGCTGGCTTCTGAGAGCGCACAAACCTAGCATAGGTACATACAGATACACACATACATCCAAGCACTGGTTTATGCGTCTTAATATCGCCCGGGTTGACTACGGTCTAGGGTGGAATAGGTGCGCCTCCGCCAGTAGAAAATAGTGAGGCAAACACATACCATTTAAAAAAAAAAAATATTGAGTACGAACGACGACGAAGAAATTACTCTACAAATGATAAGTTGTTTATACGATAATCTGTTCAGTGGACGTTCAGACCGTTGGTTCAACTCATTGACTAATGGCTAGAGTCTACCATCTCAGCGGGCGTAAATTACGCGACGACTTTCTTAGGATCACTGAGTTCAGAAATAACGTCATGATCGGATACTGTTAGACAAGATGTAACTGGATTAGAAAGTTAACAAAGCAGCCTCCCAAAGAAGTTATCAATGACAGCTAAATAGCAATGTAGATGAGGTTAGTAATTTAAAACAAGTCAATTTCTGTGTTGTGTTGTTGTTTGGAGATGAGCTAACTCTTAACGTTTCGTTGGTAGCGGATTCAAGTGCCTCTTCTTACATCCAGAGACTTACTTTAGAAAGTAGACAGAGGTCCTCCTGGCTGTTATGCAATGCGAGGCTACTGAGCAAGTTCACCACTGTGAGGATTATAGATCCCCATGCCGACGATGAACAGACTGCTGTGACACAGCCTGCTTTCTGGTGAAGTATTGTTTGTATGTTTCATGCTACCAGGCAGCCGAAAGCTATCCGTCTTGTTTTATTTTTAGTTTTTCAATTTGTAATTTCGAGCAATGTTTTGCCCGGACAGTGGCTAACAGTCTACTTTTATCGATTATTAATTACAAAGAGTTCCTTCTCCGAGATTCTTCGTCAAACTCCAGTATGACTAGGCGTTGATCCCATCTCCAGCGAGACCAGGAACCGCTTGTTGGATTGGAATCCCCATGGTTACACTTTCATTGAGAGTCACTCACCTTTACCTTACTACTATAGGGACACCATTGAGAGTCACTCACGTTTACCTTACCGCTATAGGGACCCCAATGAGAGTCAAGCACCTTTACCTTACCACTATAGGGACCGCATGGAGAGTCAAGCATCTTTGCCTTACGACTTTAGGGACCCCATTGAGAGTCACGCACCTTTACCTTACGACTTTAGGGACCCCATTGAGAGTCAAGCACCTTTCCCTTACCGCTATAGGGACCCCATTGAGAGTCAAGCACCTTTACCTTACCGCTATAGGGACCGCATTGAGAGTCAAGCACCTTTACCTTCCACTATAGGGATCCCATTTAGAGTCAAGCACCTTTACCTTACCACTATAGGGACCCCTTTAAGAGTCAAGCACCTTTACCTTACCACTACAGGGACCCCATTGAGAGTCAAGCACCTTTACCTTACCACTATAGGGACCCCATTGAGAGTCAAGCACCTTTACGTTTCCACTATAGGGACCCCATTTAGAGTGAAGCACCTTTACCTTTCCACCATAGGGACCCCATCGACAGTCAAGCACCTTTACCATACCACCATAGGGACCCCATCGACAGTCAAGCACCTTTAGCTTACCACTATAGGGACCACATTGAGAGTCAAGCACCTTTACCTTACCGCTATCGGGACCCCATTGAGAGTCAAGCACCTTTACGTTACCGCTATAGGGACCCCATTGACAGATAAGCACCTTTACCTTACCACTATAGGGAGCCCATTGAGAGTCAAGCACCTTTACCTGACCGTTATAGCGATCCAAGACCCAGCATGCTTTTCGTTAACGTTACGGTTGCTGCTGGTGTTTTCAAAGACATCAGAGCCTGATTCCCTCCCTTCTTTCTAGCAGCGTGTTTTCAGTCCCTTCTTGTCTATCCCATGGATACTGAAGGAGATGGTCATGTTTCTATTCTATCCCAGGAATACTGAAGGAGATGGTCATGCTTCTCTTCTATCCCGGGAATACTGAAAGAGATGGTCATGCTTCTCTTCTATCCCAGGAATACTGAAGGAGGTGGTCATGCTTCTCTTATATTCTATGGATGCTGAAGGAGATGGTCATGCTTATCTTCTATCCCAGGAATACTGAAGGAGATGGTCTTGTTTCTCTTCTACCCCAGGGATACTGAAGGAGATGGCCATGCTTCTCTTCTATCCCAGAAATGCTGAAGGAGATCTTCATGCTTCTCTTCTATCCCAGGGATGCTGAAGGAGGTGGTCATGCTTCTTCATCGTTGTACTTCTATACAATACTTCAAAGTAGGCTCAACAATGCGGTGATCACAGTGTCAATCCCTACTTTGTCGTTTCTATAATAAAGTGTAGAGAACTTACTTTCTGTTTCTTAATAGTTATAGTATATGTATAGTGGGGAATCCGAAATCTCTCTTCGTCGTCTCTTACGACATGTATCACGGGTTATTGATTGTATTTTGCCGCAAAATCCTATCTTTAATATATATGTATTCTTCAAAGATCCACGATTGACAGAGACAATTGAAAGAAAATCGGGCGTTCTGATCTAGATGTTCACATCCTGGTTTGTTCCTTTACCTGTGTCAATGTTGCCTTGGAAACAGCTAAAACTCAACGCTGATTCAGTTAACTGGAAATCTCTTTAAGTCAGTTTTCTGTCTTATTTATTCTCAGTTCGTTTGTCTCGACAGTCTGTCAAACAAATAACACAGGAGAATTGTTAATGAACAACTCTATCACCAGAACCAGCAACGTAAACATTGTAGGACAGTATCTTGTCAACAAACAAGTCTTCCAGAAGTGACACATATCGATTCTTCCAGCCAAGCCTGATATGCGAAGCTGTAATGTTAAATTATTTATAAGACCTAACGGCGACATTGAAACTAAACCCACAGATCAGTGGTGATTAAACGATGTATTGAGACATTAGCCACTGGTAATGAGGATCATTGATTTCTTCTAAAAATCTCAATTCTGTTTTAACGAAAATTGTATTAATCACAGTGAGCCAGTGGTTTTGTACAAAGTGTAAAAATATAGTGGGTCGCTGCCCATAGCAATATAATATAAAATGGGGAAGCAGAAAGGCCATGTCAAAGAGGAAGCAAGTAAACCCTCATCTGGCGAAAGTGTAACATGGTACGGCATCTTGGAACACATTCATACATTAATGTACTGTCGTCCCATTTTTTGAAACACGGATCAGACACGGGATGGGGCTTACCCTAACCAGCTGTTAGTAAACCTGGCTCCTGCCAATTGTTGTGCAGTTTGTAAACAATCGCCTTTAAACGATGACCTAGCAGAATTGAGTACAACTGTCTTCAGACGACACCCAAGAAACGACCGTAATTGGAATACTTTGAATTATGGTATTCAAAAAGGCATGTTGTTAATGTCTGTTGTAGTAGCCGAAGGCTATTTTAAATTTCAGACGGCTTACCAAGCCTGGAGGAAGGTAATAAATACTTTGGGTAGATTTTTAACTATACGTTTTTAATTTCGTCTGGGCAGCTGTCAATAAGCCTACTCTTTTCGATTTCTAACTGCCAATGGATTTTTAACGTGCTTAACACTGACACCAGAGTCCGATCTCACTACCCAGAGATCATGGAAATATATATATATATATATATATATATTACGTTTGCCTTATTTCTCTAATTCCCAAGGCGGTGTGCGTTGCACTGTGGATTTCATTTTGCGCCTGTCGGCCCAGTGCATCCGACTTCAGCATGCATTTTATGTAAGGATCTGCTTCCTCCTGCATTTTCTAAGGGTTTGCTTCCCCGGGATAACGGCCGATGCTGAGATGGGGATCAAACCCAGCACCTTCGGTTTGTGAGCCGTGCCACTCACGCCTAGGCCACGCTGTCCTCGGGGAAATATTTATCAGAAGATCCACGTTAAACTATCAAGGTCTCCACCATGATTCAAACCCGCGACCTCCGGCAATCCTGTAACGGACACCTTACCTCAAGTCCACCGGGTCAAGGAAATGTGCTCCTATTCTCATAGTCCGTGAAACCACTGGGGAACTTGTATAAAAGTGTAACATACAGTGCCTTGCCTTGGCTTCGTTCATTCTCAATCTCCCACTACCAAACACTGAAAGGGCTTAAGTAGCAGAATGTAGTCCAGAGAACAGAATGCGTTGTGTCGTAGTGTACAGCTTGACTGCGATATTTGCACCTTTCGGTCCAACACATCCGACTTCAGCAAGCAAATTTTTAAGTCCCTCTTCGATCCCTTCTCCTTAGCCAGTCTGCCCTGCTGCAGCCTGTTATCCAGGATCACCGCGTGGAGGTGTAGAAGAGTCTTGGCAGCTTTGGTTCGATGGCCCTGACACTAGCAGTCAGCTATGAGTTGCTGACCACTGCAGCTCATTCGCTGCTCAGCATCAACATACAGTGAGTTCAAAGCAATTATTCAAAATCGCAGATGCAGATGGTACAGAGAACGCTCGTAGTCCAATCGTAACAATGGCGTATTAACGCTTATCAGGAGTAGGCTAAGCGAGAATATTTATCAGAAATGAAATGCCTGTAAAAATTATTGGGTGTAACAATGAGAGACTTGATCAGAGACGATGACAGCAAGATACTAATGAGAACAATATCCACATTTGACTACATCAAAAAACAACAACAAAGATGGTTTGGCCACGTAACACGACTACCACCACAAACCACCCTCACCACACCCCCAACAAGCATTGCTATTTAGACATAACGGATTCAAGGTCAAAGGCAGACCACAAAAATTGTGGCTTACAGAAATATCTGAGGCTGTGAATGCCACTGTGCATGAGGTACATATTCTGACTCGTTCTAGAGATCACTTCATGACATGACACTGAGCGCCACACAGTCGGACTCGTTCTATAGATCTCTTCATGACCTGACACTGAGTGGCACACAGTCGGATTAGATATCTCTTCATGACCTGAATTGAGCGGCACACTGTCGGACTAGAGATCTCTTCATAACCTGACACTGAGCGGCACACATTTGGAATAGAGATCTCTTCATGGCATGACACTGAGCGGCACACAGTCGTACTAGAGATCTCTTCTTGACATGACACTGAGCGGCACACAGTCGGACTATAAATCTCTTCATGACATGACACTGAGCGGCACACAGTCGGACTATAAATCTCTTCATGACATGACACTGACCGGCACACAGTCGTACTAGAGATCTCTTCATGGCATGACACTGAGCGGCACACAGTCGGACTAGATATCTCTTCATGGCATGACACTGAGCGGCACACAGTCAGACTAGAGATCTCTTGATGGCATGACACTGAGCGGCACACAGTCGGACTAGAGATCTCTTCATAGCATGACACTGAGCGGAACACAGTCGTACTAGATATCTCTTCATGACATGACACTGAGCGGCACACAGTCGGACTAGAGATCTCTTCATGACATGACACTGAGCGGCACACAGTCGGACTAGAGATCTCTTTATGACATGACACTGAGCGGCACACAGTCGGACTAGAGATCTCTTCACGGCATGACACTGAGCGGCAAACAGTCGGACTAGAGATCTCTTCATGACATGACACTGAGCAGCAAACAGTCGGACTAGAGATCTCTTCATGACAGGACACTGAGCGGCATGCAGTCGGACTAAAGATCTCTTCATAACCAGCGACTGGAAGGAACAGAGTCGGACTAGAGATCTCTCCATCACCTGCCACTGGAAGGCACAGAGTCGGAATAGAGATCTCTCCATAACCTGCCACTGGAAGGCACAGAGTCGGACTAGAGATTTCTCCATAACCTGCCACTGGAGGGCATTATAGGATTAACGAAAATAAGTCATTATTCAGACTGTCAACAAGGCACTGTGTGCTCTGAAATCTTTTCAAGAAACTAAAAGTACCTTACTCAGAGATGTGCACGTATTAGGAGAAAAGAGAAACAATAGAACATGCTCTCCAAGTCAACTGACGGAATAAGAGAAATACACTGGCAGCATGATCGTTCCCAATCCAGTTGAATGTAGAAAACTGGGTGACGTCAGGAAAAGCCTGCAATAAACCTCCAAGTTTTCCAGGGAAACATGTAAATATTTGAGAATGAGCGCCGAAAACATCAGTTAATCATAGCCCGTCACTGCCTTCGGTACATAGGCCATTGACAACACCCCGTCAGCATACACGGTCCTGGGCTGTTACTGTTGCCTCTCTCCAGGTGTAGTCTTGCCATTTAAGTCCTTCTTACATTCTCTTCTCCGTGTATGTTTGGTATACGTCTCTTTCTTGTTCACTGATGATTCCATGTAAGAGTGTCTCGCTTCATTGGAGGATGTCTTCCGCAATGCATTTTCTATCTAACTCCATTTTATTTTCCTAATTTGTTGTTCCAGTGGCTGTTGTTGGCTCCTTTCCCACATGTTTTCATCTTTCCCTATGTCCTGCTACTAAGAGAGCCTCTTAGCGCAGTGGTTAGCGCGCTGGCTTCTCATCTGAGTGGTCCTGGGTTCATTCCCCAGTTGAGGCGGTAATGTTTTTTTCAGACCGCAACGGCTCCCGGGTAGACCCAGCCTTAAATGGGTACCGGTTCAGTCCAGCAAGTAAAAGCGGCGAGGGAGAGGAGATGGCTACCGCCCTCTTGTAGCCTCACACCCCTACTGCAGTAATGCCATGGATTACTTTATTTATTTTTACCTGCCACTTAATGCACATTATCAAAAAGGAATGAAGTTGTTGTTGTATGGCCTTGGTCATTCTCCATGTTTCGTCTCCATACAACAGTACAGACTTGACTCTGGCGTAAAATTTTATAACTTTGATGCTAATCTAGATTTCTCCGGATCTCTACATGCTGTTTAGTGTCAGAAATAATGTTCTTGACTTTCTATTTCTGGGCCTTACATTTATGCATCTTGATAGCTAGAGCTGTGGTCTCCAAACTACGCCTACAGTTTAAATTTGGTAGGAGGATCAATACGGCCCGCCACATAATTCCATCCGAGGGGCAACAAGATTTAATTCAGCCCGTCACAAGATTAAGTCAGACATGCTATAAGATACCATGCTACCGGCCACAAGATTCCATTCAGCCCGTCACAAGATTAAGTCAGACATGCTATAAGATACCATGCTACCGGCCACAAGATTCCATTCAGCCCGTCTCAAGATTAAGTCAGACATGCTAAAAGATACCACGCTACCGGCCACAAGATTCCATTCAGCCTGTCACAAGATTAAGTCAGACATGCTATAAGATAGCACGCTACCGAAAACAAGATTCCTTTCAGCCCGTCTCAAGATAAAGTCCGACCTGTTATAAGATACCATCCTACCGGCCACAAGATTTCATCTGGCCGGCCACAAAATCCAATAGACCGACCACAAGATTCCATCCGGCCGGCCACACAATCCACTAGACCGGCCTCAAAATTCCATCCGGCCGGCCACACAAACCAATAGACCGGCCACAAGATTCCTTTCCGAGAGGCCACAAAATTCATCCTGACGATCATAAGATTTTATCTCCACAAAAAAGATAATGAATTGTTCCTCTTCCCTATCTCCTGACCACCCAGTATATTCGACACGTTCGGCCCATACCCTTACTTCTCAATGATCCGGAGCCAACAGGTGAGAACAACTGAAAATATCAAGCTAAATATCACACCTTGGGTGCACTTGTAGGGAAGTGCAGTGCGGATCTGAAGGGGAGGAGGCGTCCTTGAACTGTAATACTTACATAACTATTTATAGCACGCCAGGTGCGACTGCCAGTATCGTAAACTACACAAATATATGGCTCAACTGAAATAAGGAGAATTGCTCTTAAATAACATGTTCTTCTTCTTCTTCTTCATCGTACGCAGTCAGACAGTAACCATTATTTTTTTCGAAAAAAGCAGCGATCGCCCTGAGGCTGTCGACACTGCCATAGAGCTTGTCTAGTGTTGCCACTGGTGATGGCCACATCTGCTCTCTCTGATCCTCGTATGTCGGGCAGTTTTGCAGCAAATGCTCGGCGGTCATTTTTCCGGTACCACACGGGCATTCGTCAGTGCCACCTATCTTCAATTTATTGAATAGGTGGTACCTCAGTCTGTTGTGGCATGTGCGAAGTCTGAAGACCACGAGCTACTCTCTTCTGTTCAACTGGTAATAGGCACCGTTTTTTGTGTAGCCAGTATGTTCGGTTTCCCATTTGGTCATGTATCTAGCTCTAATAAGCCGTTTTGACTCTTCGTATGTCATACTAGTATATGGTTGTGGTAGTTTTGCACCTTCTTTTGTTAGTCTGTCTGCCTCCTCGTTGCCTTGGTTGTTGCAGTGGGATGGAACCCACTGCACCACTACCATTTTTGGTACGGACTGCTGGCATAGTTGACAGAGTACTGCTCTTAAATCATTAAGTTCAGTATTTTTCTGGCTTTTTAGTGCTGTGACTACGGACAGAGCATCTGTAAGCAGGACTATATGGCTTTCATTCCTTTTATCTGTCACCATTTCTTCCACTGCCCCCCCCCCCCCCCCCCTCAGTGCCTCTGCCTCCGCTCTGAAATTGCTTGTGTATTTTCCAGTAGCGAATGACAGTGTTATTTTCTGTCATTTTGTAGGTTCAGAAATGCTCCTGCCACTCCGTTCTGTGTTGTGTTTGTTACAGAACCGTCGGTGTATGCATGAGTCCAGTCCATGCTTGGGTAGTTTTCCGTAAATAACATGTTCAAGTTGTAGAATCTGTTTTATTTTACTTGATAAAACATACTTTGAAAAGTAAATTTTTTAAAGAGAAATTCTTTAAAAATGTTATGGGCTGATGAATTAATGGAGCTGAATTAGACGTATGCTTATCAGAGACCGTAACCTCTTTATTGATAGATTGATCGTCATCAAATATCAACATCATATATCCCCATCACACATCACCATTAATAACACCACCATATGTCACCACTATGCGTCACCACAATACATCACCATTGTATGTCCCCACCACTTGCCCCCAACATATATCACCACCACATATCACCACCACATATCGCCAACATGTATTACCACCAAATTCTGATACTATATGTTGCCATTATATAGCACTACCATATACTCCCATATAACCACCAAATATCATTACAACGTATCAACATCATATATTAACACCTCATATCACCACCACATATCACCACAAAATAACACCACAAAATAACACAATTGTATTTACTATCACATACCTTCATTATATATTCTTCTTACATAACTACCATACATCATCACCACATTTCATCCTCATATATGATCACCACGTATCACCATATTGTGTTATTATATATCACCACCATATATCACCACCATATATCACCACCATATATCACCACCATATATCACCATTGTATTTACCATTATTTAGCAGCATTATTTCCCAATGGTATGTCTATCTATCTATCTATCTATCTATCTATCTATCTATCTATCTATCTATCTATCTATCTATCTATCTATCTATCTATCTATCTATCTATCTATCTATCTAACTATCTATATATCTATCTATCTATCTGTCTGTCTGTCTGTCTGTCTGTCTGTCTGTCTGTGTCTGTCTGTCTGTCTATCTATATGCCTACCTATCTATCTATCTATCTATCTATCTATCTATCTATCTATCTATCTATCTATCTATCTATCTATCTATCTATCTATCTATCTATCTATCTATCTGTCTGTCTGTCTGTCTGTCTGTCTATCTGTCTGTCTGTCTGTCTATCTATTTATCTATCTACCTACATATCTGTCTATCTATATATATATCTATCTATCTATTTATCTATGTATCTATTTATCTATCTATCTATCTATCTATATCTATCTGTCTATTTATCTATATCTATTATCTGATTTCGGCGTCAGGTGTATAAGTGACATCCGAACAGGACCTTGGTGCGGACCGTGTTTAACTCGGTGTTTAAGTGTTAGAGCCATCTGTAGGAAGCTGCTGTGTTGCGGTCACGATATGTGGCCAAATCACTGAATTTGCTGTTTTCTCTTGAAGTCTAGCACTGGCTTATGGCCCATGTGTTGCCTGATCTCATCGTTTCTAATTCTGTCCCATCTTTTCACATTTAGCATTCGCCTCAGAAATCTCATTTCTGTTGTTTCTTTTTTTCTCTTATCTATTGCTGCCAATGTCCAAGTTTGACACTCGTAGCATAGTGTAGGCATAAAAATTGTGCTGAACAGGGCTATTTTTGTGTCAATCTTTACGTGCTTGTTCTTCAGTTTAGTTGACATCTAGCCAATGATGTGGTTTTGTTTGGTGCATAAAAAGATGGTATATCACCATCATATGTCATCAACGTATATCACCATCACATATCACCAACGTATATCACCATCACATATCACCAACGTATATCACCATCATATATCATCAACGTATATCACCATCACATATCACCAACGTATATCACCAACGTATATCACCATCACATATCACTAATGTAAATCACCATCACATATCACCAACGTATATCACCATCACATATCACCAACGTATATCACCATCACATATCACCAACGTATATCACCATCATTCTGACTTGCTCTTGCAATCACGTATCACCACAACATCATGTCTTGAGTGTCGTTTATCAATCTTGCGTTGATCACCTTCTGAACTATCATGATCAATGGTCCACCATTTTCCTGACTTTGTCGTCCTTTGTCTATGTATTCAGCAATCTTGACTAACCTCACAGTGTATTCCAACATTGTCTCCAATTCGTCTAGAAAAAAAGGCACTTGCTTCATTCTGAGATCCGCTGTAAATTGTTTTTTGTTACTGGGTCTTTATCAGCACTTTCGTTAATCTTCTTTCCTGTCCATGGCATTTTTAACATTCTTCTGCAAATCTACATCTCTGTGACTTCCGGTCTTCTTAATTTGTTGTGGGTGATTGTTTATGATTTACTTCAATACGATTAAACTGGTTTTACATAGCACTGAAGAACTCACTTTCCTATTTCAATTAACACACATTTGTTGAGAATGTCTTTTTTTCTTTTGAAGCTGCTATTTCTTTGACTATTTCGTTAATTTTGTTCAGCAGGTTCCTGGTCATTACTTTGACGGACACGAGGTCATTCAAGCCACAGTGTAAGTCATTTTAGTTACACTAGAGCCTGATAACATTCTCGATAGTGTGGCAGCTGTTCGAGGATTAATCCTGATAATGAATGAATTATTTTGTGTTATAGTGCATCGCTCGTTAGTGTTTCTAAACAAGTTGAAAGTCGACTAACGAAGGAAGTGCTTGTAGCTGGCAACTTGAACACCGCAACACAATTACTATAAAACCGTACCGCAAATGACTGGAATTAGGCTTTCCTAAAAACTAGTTATGGGAGCGACACGCAGTGTTGGACCCACCAAGTGTTGGACCCACCAAGTGTTGGATCCACGAAGTGTTGGACACACGAAGTGTTGGACCCATGAAGTGTTGGACCCACCAAGTGTTAAACCCACCAAGTGTTGGACCCACCAAGTGTTGGACCCACCAAGTGTTGGACCCACCAAGTGTTGGACCCAACAAGTGTTGGACCCACGAAGTATGCTTCCACAGATGTCTGGAAGCAAATTTTCCTAAAAATCTCGGTAGAGTAAGCCAAATGCAGTGTTGGATCTATGCTTCAAAATATTACTAAAGTCAGGCTTTCTTAATAGTTGGTTAGGTTAGACAAATGCAGTGTTGGACCTATGCTTCAACAAATGCAGCGGCGGGAGAATTAATAAATACAATCTCATCAGTTTTTAATTTAAGTTACATATTTCTCAAATTTATTACGGAGCTGTGCATATGAAGTTGTTAGATATGCATACGTATTTTATTTTTTAATGACTTGTTTCTGTATGATATCTGGAGTACTGTTGTTATAGCTTCTTTCAAGTACAGAAGGCTTATTAATACCCAACATACATTTATTCTGCGTGAATAACTGAGTAGGCAATTCCATGAAATAACAGATAATATTTTACCCATAGAACAGTGTTAGTCGCATCCAGCAGTTTCCGTTCAGTGTGGCAGTGCACTGAATGTTCCCTTTGTTCCACAGGGAACTATTCTGGAAATCAATCAGACGACCATTTTCACAGGTATATAAATCAGAGATCAGTGCATGTGCAATTTATGTGGTACGCCGCTCTCTTTGCGCACCTCGGACGGCTGTTTACAGTGCAGGATTGTGTGCACAAAGTGGTGCGACAATTGTTTCAGGTCTTTACGACTCGCTAAAGTCCTTTTGAATGAGATTATGGAA
Organism: Ariolimax columbianus; assembly: GCA_036924085.1. Classification (NCBI taxonomy): domain Eukaryota; kingdom Metazoa; phylum Mollusca; class Gastropoda; order Stylommatophora; family Arionidae; genus Ariolimax; species Ariolimax columbianus. The sequence goes on from JAVGWX010000007.1 coordinate 16,577,314, forward strand.
GTGACGGGAGTCATTGGTTTCAAGGAGAGAGTTGCCCAAATGGCTTTCCGGATGGTTGTCTGTGTGATAAAGGCGACAATAAGTCCACAGTTTCACTGGAAGCATGTATATTTCCAGTGTAGTCTAACCCTTTAGG